>BPTQ01000006.1:156347525-156482623 GCA_019973895.1 Chrysanthemum seticuspe
GGTTCCAAATTGTGTTTATGTGTTGTATATATAGGTAGTACAAATTTCGGTTAGGCTTTAGATGGGGTGGGCTTCGGCTTGGGTCCAACCGAACAAACAAAACTCACGCCCATAGGGCTCTCGGCTCCATTGTCCAACCGGACAAAATTACACGGCCAAACATGGTTCACCAAATAAACGAAAACAAGGCCCAACTATTTAGCGAGACGTTTAACTTCGTACAATGTCGATCACGTACACATATTCGTTAAGTTTTAGTTATAGATAAGTTAGGTTTTAATTTCGTTGAATGAATATAAATGTCTTTTACGTATTTTATAAATTTCGATTCCAAGGGTATTTTAGTCTTTATTCATGTTTTAGATTTTCAGGTTTTACAACTCTTCCCCTCTAAAAGAAGAATTTTCGTCCTCGAAAATTGAAATGAAACGAAACGAAAACGAAATGAGAACATACCAAACTATTCAAAGAAATGAGGATAACTAGCTCTCATCGACTCCTCGGTTTCCCAAGTAGCCTCACGCTCCGGGTGATTTTTCCAAAGAATCTTAACGAACGGAATGACTTTATTTCTCATGACTCTTTCTTGTCTTTCTAAAATAGCTTCCGGTTCTTCAGATAAAGACATATCGGACTGAATTTGATCAAACGGATAAGAAGCAACGTGTAACGGATGATAGTTGTATCCCCTTAGGAGAGATACATGGAAAACATCATGAACATGCGATAACTGAGGCGGAAGTGCTAACCGATACGAAACTTCTCCTATACGTTCTAGAATTTCAAACGGACCGATGAATCGAAGACTGAGCTTGCCCTTGATTCCAAAACGTTTCACACCTCTAAACGGCGAGACTTTCAAAAATACACGATCTCCAACCCGAAATTCTAAATCACGACGATGCTTGTCGGCATAACTTTTCTGACGAGACCTAGCCTCCTTCAATTTTTCTCTAGCAACAGCTACTTTCTCATTACTGATCTCAATCATTTCCGGACCTTCAATTAAGCGTTCACCTACTTCATCCCAACAAGTAGGTGCTCTACATTTCCTCCAATAAAGAAGTTCAAACGGTGCTGCCTTAATGCTAGCATGCCAACTGTTGTTGTATGCAAACTCTACTAAACACAAATATTCATCCCAGCTGCCAGTCCATTCCAAAGCACAAGCCCTTAGCATATCCTCTAACGTCTGAATAGTCCTCTCTGACTGACCATCCGTTTGAGGATGAAATGCTGTACTAAAATTAAGTCGAGTACCCCAAGCTTTTTGCAAACCTTTCCAGAAACGAGAAGTAAAACGCGGATCTCTGTCGGACACAATAGATGCCGGAGTACCATGAAGTCTAACTATCTCTTGCTGAAAAATTTCCGCCAATCTACCAATACCATAATCCTTTCTGATTGGTAAGAAATGAGCAGATTTGGTTAGTCGATCAACAACTACCCAAATCGCATCATGCTTCTTCCGAGTAAGAGGTAGTCCAGTCACAAAATCCATAGATATCTTATCCCACTTCCATGTCGGAATATCCAATGGCTGTAACAGTCCACTAGCCCTTTGATGTTCAATCTTAACCTGCTGACAAATCATACACTTCGACACAAACGTCGCCACATCTTGTTTCATGCCATTCCACCAGAAATACTGCTTCAAATCCCTATACATCTTGGTAGAACCAGGATGGATAGTGAAAGGAGAACTATGAGCTTCAGTCATAACTTTCTCGCGAAGTACCGGATCATTGGGAACACAAAGCCTATCTTCATACCATACAATTTCGTCATCATCAACCTTAAACTCCGTCTGCTTACCTTCTTCAACATTTTGCGCCACGGCCCACAGCTCACCATCATCTTTCTGAGCTTCTTTAATTTGCAGTATAAGGTTCGACTCCACCTTCATACTAGCCCAGTATCCATCAAAACCTCGTACGCACAACTCAACATCCAAATGCTCTAAGTCACGCAGAATCCTAGGTTCAATCTCAATACTTGCAAGAATGCCTGATTTCCGGCTAAGTGCGTCAGTAACTACATTAGCCTTACCGGGATGGTACTGAATGTTGGTGTCATAATCCTTAAGAAGTTCTAACCATCTTCTTTGTCTCATGTTAAGTTCCTTCTGAGTGAAAATATACTTGAGACTCTTATGGTCAGTGAAAATATCACACGTCTCTCCATACAAGTAATGCCTCCAGATCTTCAATGCGAACACCACTGCAGCTAACTCAAGGTCATGAGTTGGATAATTCTCCTCATAAGGTTTTAGCTTCCTTGGAGCATAAGCTATTACCTTTCCATGTTGCATCAAAACACAGCCCAATCCTTTCTTAGATGCATCACTATAAATTTGAAATCCTCCAGAACCAGATGGAAGAGTCAAAATAGGAGCGGACACCAATCTCCGTTTCAACTCTTCAAAACTCTTCTCTCGTTCATCCGTCCATATAAACTTTTCACCTTTCCTCATCAGTTGGGTTAGGGGCAAAGCTAAGCGAGAGAAACCTTCAACAAAACGTCGGTAGTAACCAGTAAGTCCTAGAAAACTCCTAACCTCAGTCACTGTCGTAGGTCTTGGCCATTTAGTGATAGCCTCAACCTTAGACGGATCCATGGTGATACCATCAGCAGATACAATATGACCAAGGAAAGCGACTTGTCTTAACCAAAACTCGCACTTCGAAAATTTGGCGTACAACTTCTTCTTCCTCAGAATCTCCAAAACTATTCGGAGATGTTGCTCATGCTCTTCTTCAGACTTTGAGTAAACCAAAATGTCGTCGATGAAAACGATAATGAACTTATTGAGGAACTCATGGAAAACACGATTCATTAGGTCCATAAACACCGCAGGCGCATTTGTCAAACCAAAAGGCATAACGAGGAATTCGTAGTGACCATATCTGGTACGAAAGGCGGTCTTAGGAACATCTTGCTCCCTCACACGTAGCTGGTGATAACCAGATCTCAGATCAATCTTAGAAAAGAACTTCGCTCCTTGCAGTTGATCAAACAAATCATCAATACGTGTCAGAGGATAACGGTTTCGAATGGTAATACGGTTGAGTTCACGGTAGTCGATACATAGACGCATGCTTCCATCCTTCTTCTTCACAAACAAAACAGGTGCACCCCATGGAGAAACACTGGGTTGAATAAATCCATTTTCTATCATCTCTTGCAGCTGCTCCTTCAACTCCTTCTGTTCTACAGGTGCCATACGATACGGAACTTTCGAAATCGATTCAGCACCAGGAATTAACTCGATGCTAAACTCAACTTCTCTAGCTGGGGGAAGACCAGGGAGTTCATAGGGAAAAACGTCGGTGAATTCACAAACAACAGAAAGGTTTTCAATGTTAGGACTCTCCAAAGATGTGTCCTTAACAGATGCCAGAAAACCTTGGCACCCATGAGCAATCATGGTCCGTGCCTTCATAGCAGAAATGAGCTTAACAGATTTGAGAGGTTGAGAACCATAATAAACAAATTCAGGATGTTTTATGTCTCCAAAGATCACAGTTCTAGCATAGCAGTCGATGGAAGCTCTATGATAAGCCAACCAATCCATGCCTAGATCCGTGCCTTCATAGCAGAAATGAGCTTAACAGATTTGAGAGGTTGAGAACCATAATAAACAAATTCAGGATGTTTTATGTCTCCAAAGATCACAGTTCTAGCATAGCAGTCGATGGAAGCTCTATGATAAGCCAACCAATCCATGCCTAGAATGATATCAAAGTCGACCATATCGAGAGGATACAGATTTGCAGAGCGAATACGATCATCAAAACGAAGAGGGCACTTAACGTATTTATGATCAATGATCATGTGGTTTTTCATAGGCGTAGATATTGATAAGTGATTTGTTAGTGGTTTGGGCTTCATATTAAGTTTCTTAGCAAATGTGACAGATATAATGGAGTGTGTGGCACCGGTATCAAATAAAGCGAAGACAGAATAATCATCAATGAAAAGAGTGCCCGTAATGGTACCTGAAGTGCGCTCCGCCTGATTCCGAGTAGTAGCATAAACACGTCCAGTAGTAGGTGGCGGCTTGATGTAGTTTCCAGGAATCACCGGGTTCTTCTTAGGGCAATCCTTGATCTTGTGAGTAGTGGAACCACAAGAGAAACATCCACCAGTGGCCTTGAAACACGGTCCCGGATGAGCCTTTCCACAAGTAGTACAGATAGGTGGGGGAGGCAAAACCTCAGCTGTCCTTTGCTGACCAGAAGATCCTGAAGCACGACCCTGATATGATCCTCGAGCTGACTGATCCTTGTTGTAACGCTGGTTATTGTTACCTTGATTCTGACGATCATTTCCATTCCTACCAGCATCTCTGCTATCCTGACTCCTCGCCTCAGGGCGCCTAGAGTCCACATTCCTTCCTGACTGACCCCGCTGATCATAACTCCTATCCACTTGACCCCTCGAATCATAACTTCTGCCAGAATTTCCCTTATAATCATTACTTTGAGTCCTACCTTGAATCCGATCACCATCGCGGTTACGCTTGTTGGAACCCGACACCTCATGGGAGATCTCAATGTTACGAGCTGCGTCATTGCAGGCTGACACATCCTCATACTCAATATTAAGCAGTCGGTCCAACACCCACTTCTTCAGTCCCCACTTGAAGTGCTTAGCTTGGCGCCTACCATCTCCAGCAATCGTTCCCACAAAACTTACCAGTCTCATAAACCTACCCATGTACTCATTGGAGTTCTCATGATCAAGCTGGTAGATTGCCTGATAATCCCTCTCATACCTTTGCTGCTCAGCATCAGGGAAGTAACGGTTATATAAGATCGTACGAAATTCAGTCCAGGTACAAGTAATAGCAAAAGCATCTCCTCCTCTTGCCTGTTTGAGTGCCTTCCACCAATTCAAAGCATCACCTTCCAACTTAAATGCAGCCAAACGAGTCTTAAACTCGTCTCCACAACCTAGTACTTCAAACAACTTCTCAATATGAGTGATCTAGTCCTCGGCCTCAGTGGGAGTAGCAGCAGTGCTAAACGAAAGAGGCTTGAGCTTACCGAAACGCTCGAGCCAAGTGTGAATGCTGGTGGGTTGATTACCTCCACCACCACCCGAAGCACCAGTCTGATTACGAATGTTGTTGATCACCTGTGTCATCATCTCAGGTGTAGTAAGACCAGGGAAAAGAGTGTTGAGAGCATTAGCAATCGCAGCATCCATGTTAGGAGCATCATCGTCCCCTTCCGAGTTACCGTTACGACGAGTTTGAACCATCTGAACGATATTCAAACGATTAGCAAAATGAACAAAGGTGAGATACGAAATGGAAGTTCGCGGAAGGAAACCTAAAGTCTACCCAATCCTCACAGGTCATAGCCTAAGCTCTAAGGGTCTCAAAACCTAGGCTCTGATACCATAAATTGTAACGCCCCGACTCGACAAGGGTAAAGGAATCACAAATAATGGTGTCATATCAAAGCAAACACAAATATCCAAAAGAAGTCTTAGCATAAATACTGAAATAATTCAAGTCAACAAGACTTCAATACATAGGTCCCAGCGGAAAATAAACACCAATAAAATATCTGAAATAGTAAAGTCTTAAATGGCATCATAAGATCAAAGCTAAATAACTCTAAGGTAAGTCCACTCAGCACTCATCCCAAAGCAAAACCCAGCTCCAATGCTTAGATACCTGCCGCGGAAGAAAAGAAATGCGGCTGAGCTTCAAAAGCTCAGTGAACAGATATAAAAGCAAAGCGAATACGAAACGATATCGGATACAAAATATAGTGAACGAAAGATAGTAAAATCATAATCATTTTCAAAGTATAAATCCGAATTATCGAATAAAGTTTATAGTTAACTATCACGAGCCCAGAAACAAATATCAGATCATAATCATATTCACATAAGGCAACATTTGTAGGGGAGACCTACCAGAGTTATGAAGGACGTGCATGCACGCAACATCAATCATCAGATAACATATAACAGATAACAGATAACAGATCTAGGATGCATCCATACGCCCCACGGACAAATATTGGTCATATAACATAACTTGAGCTCATAACAGATAACAGATAAGGGACATGGCAGAACATCACTCTACTGCCCTAGAGTTATGTCATAGGTGCATCACTGACACGGACATGGAACCCCCATGACTAGTGAAATATTTGGCTCGGGTGTCAAACTATCTTAGGTCAAATCAGAATGTCATAACTGACACAGATCATACTTTATCAGAAGATTAATCATATTTCCAAAATCAGAGTTTTCATAATTCAGAAATCAGATGTTTCATAATTCAGAAATCAGAGTTCAAATAAGCAACAGCTCAAACAAAATAGAATGGGGTTCATAGCAAAGGCTTAGGAAACCCTAATATAAAAGCTAACGAAAAGAAAACGTTATAAGGAACCTTTACTGAAAAGGTCAGAATATCTGTACCTTATTCCAAAGCAAATGACCAAAAAGCAGAAATACGGAAAGCAAAGGATTACTCCTTCTTCACAGAACCTATACACATTAACGGTCGTACATGTTATTTATGATTCCATAATTGTCGAAATGATCTTTTAATATTTGGTGTTCATACTTAGTGTATTCAGTGATCTTATTACTTTAGAGATTTATGATTAAATGAGACTTAAGTGTTTTATAACCAATATTATAGATTAGGGTTCATTATGTCATTTATTAAAGTGTAGGGTTAAATTTGAAAATAGTTTAAAAGTCATGACTCACACATGAAATAACGAATTAACACCCTTAGCTTCAAACCCTAATCGACTCTCATTTATTTTCTAGGGTTTTCTCAATCTTTTAATATCATATCAATGTGCATTTACTTTACATGTTACGTCATTTAATGACTCATTACTCTTGTTTATTTACGCAACACATTCATGACTTAACCATACGTTACTCATATACATGTTATACGTCAACTTTTATATCCATGCACGTTTATGATTTCATGTGACAACCAAAAGTTACTTATTACTCGGATTAGATACACATCTACACACACATGCACAATAGTTTAGCCTAGATATGACCACGTACTATGTTTACACATCAACAAGTTCACTTGACTCACAACACACGCGCATGTATACGGTTCACAATCCACTTAGGTTCGGCATGCATGGTTCGGTTCACACATCACTCTAGGGTTTAGGTTTTACATGACCTTTACTCGTTTAACACACGTTCAAAAACCCTCACATGGTTCGGCTAACATGTAGGTTTCGGCTAACATGTTTTACGCAAACCCTAGCTCATCTACGTATCTTACGTATTCACGTTAGCATGTTTTTACCTTGGCCGATTTAATTACATGTGGTTCGATTCATATGTATATGTGGTTCGGTTCTCTTGTGCTCGACATACCTATGATCCGATTCAAACAATACATATATATTACATGTTCTCTTAATATTACAAGGTTCAATTCATATTGGTTTGTTGGTTTCATATGGTTCGGCCAAAAGAAAAAGAACCAAAGCTCGACTAAAACAAACATGATACAATACATTATACGTTAGGTGTTATCAAAAGAAGACGAGAAGATCATTGTTATACCTTAGCTTGTTGGACACAAGGTCTCGACACCAAGGGTGTTTGTAGCTCTCGGCCGAATAGGAAGAAAAAAGAGAGAGGCAAAGAAAACTAGGGGTTCCAAATTGTGTTTATGTGTTGTATATATAGGTAGTACAAATTTCGGTTAGGCTTTAGATGGGGTGGGCTTCGGCTTGGGTCCAACCGAACAAACAAAACTCACGCCCATAGGGCTCTCGGCTCCATTGTCCAACCGGACAAAATTACACGGCCAAACATGGTTCACCAAATAAACGAAAACAAGGCCCAACTATTTAGCGAGACGTTTAACTTCGTACAATGTCGATCACGTACACATATTCGTTAAGTTTTAGTTATAGATAAGTTAGGTTTTAATTTCGTTGAATGAATATAAATGTCTTTTACGTATTTTATAAATTTCGATTCCAAGGGTATTTTAGTCTTTATTCATGTTTTAGATTTTCAGGTTTTACAAGCTGTTTGTTGTATGAGTCCTGAACTGATGTGTCCAGAAGTCTGCGGGTTTGGTGCGGGTTCTAATATGTTTTGATTAGAAGCCATCGGATTAAGCGCGGGTTCTAGAGCGAGTCTCTCAGAAGCCATCTGTGAAAGTTCATTAAAATTCACATTCATCGTCTCCATTATCTTCCTAGTTCGTCTGTTATACACCCTGAATGCCCTCGAGTTATCTGAGTATCCAATGAAGATTCCAATATCACCTTTAGCTTTCAGTTTACCTAGATCTTCTCTGTTATTTGTCGGATAGCACAAAGCGCCAAACGCGTGAAGGTATGAGATATCAGGTTTTCTGTTGTTCACAAGCTCATATGGGGTTTTATTGAATCTTGGATGGATTAGGGATCGGTTCTGAGTGAAACAAGCAGTGGCAACAGCATCAACCCATAGAAATAACGGTACACTAGAATAAATTAGCATTGTGCGAGCAGCTTCCACAAGAGTTTGATTTCTTCTTTCAACTACCCCATTCTGCTATGGAGTTCTAACAACTGATGTCTGATGTGTGGTTCCAACATCATCAAAATAAGCTCTTAACTCCTGATTAGTAAATTCTGTGCCGTTGTCTGTTCTTACAACCCTTACTGGAGTTTGAAGAAGTACTTGAATACGCTTCAGAAAGTTGATGATGAGGCCTGGTGCTTCGTCTTTTGACCTCAGAAACTTAACCCATGTATATCTTGAATAGTCATCAACGATAACAAGAATATACTTTTTCCCATTAATGCTTTCAACTCTCATTGGGCCACATAAGTCCATATTCAACATATGCAACTTTGTTTCCGAACTGGGTACAAATTTGTGTTTATATGATGCTCTTTTGCTTTTTCCTTGTTCGCATGATGGACATAGGTGATCCTTGGTGTATTTGAACTTTGGAAGTCCGTTGACGATGTTGTATTTGGAAAGTTTGTTGATAGTGTCGAAATTAAGATGGGATAGCCTTCTATGCCACAACCAGGACTTTGTTCCAGATGCTCGTGTCATAAGACATATTGGTGATGAAGACGCCATTTGGTTTATGTCAATAGCATACAAGTTTGTATCATGATTCCCAGTTAAGAGATCAGTGCCATCCAAGTTTCTAACGAAGCATGCATTTCTCCTAAATGCAACCTCTAAATCTGCATCACAGAACTGCCCGACTGAAAACAAATTGTGTCCCAACCCTTCGACATAGTAAACCCGAGTGATCAAATAATTTCCAAAAGGTAGATCTCCAAGACCCATGATAGCTGCTACATGATCATTTCCAAAATGAACGGTTCCCATGAATTTCCAGAAGAAATTGATCAGCAGCTTCAGATTCCCGGTCATGTGCTTGGAGCAACCCGAGTCGACGATCCAAAGACATATTTCGACAACCTGCCAAATACAGAAGAAGAAGTTTTTGGAAACCGTTTTGATTTTGGCTCCTTTGGGTTAGAGGTAAAATTCTGATCATACTCATAGAAGTTTTCTACAGGGTATACTAATTTATCACTCATTCTACCATTCTAGAGTGTGAAAATTCTACCCGTTGGTTTCCAAATATCATCCCTATAGTAAAGACTATGCTTCCTATCAGTAGTGTAAGACCTAAATCTTGCAACTAGACTTCTTATTTTTTTAGCATAAGTTCTTTTTGGAACGTTTTTCTGATCAGGCTTAACAGTCTCTTTCTTAGAAACACAATCATCATGAACATTAATTAAAAATTTCTTGCAAGTTAAACAAACAGATTCAACAGATTCATTAAACTTAGCAGATTTCATAGGTTCATTACATTCAGATAAAATGTCTTTCTTATTACAAAGCGGTAAATTCCTAGGGTGTTCTTCTACTTTCTTCTCTTTATTCAAGCTACTACTCTTAGATGCAGGTGAGACTCTATTGTTCCTTGTATTGCTCTTAGGCTTTAGTCTGCTGCTCCTAGAGGTGCTTTCTAGTCCTGTAGAAGGTAAGGCACACACATTAGGATTCACATTTCTATCAAGAGAAGTGGTTTCGGCTTTCCTAGTCTCTTTAGAGTGCTTTTCTAAACTTATGTCGTTTGTTCCATATGGTTTAGATGTGGAGGCAAACGCATTAGTGGTACTCATCCTAAAAAGGCCAGGTGCTAAAACTTTTGGTTTCTCGATAACCGCTTTTTCATTTTCAACAATCATTTATTTTTGTTTTGATAAGGCAGGTGGAGTGACTGGTTTTGACAAATATTTTTTCTCATTGACTTTTGGAGGAGGCAGAGAAATAGACATTTTTGGTTTAAAAACAGATTTCGAAACATTTTCTTTCTCCTCAGTCAATGGTTTTGCAATCTTAGTATCCACAGCCTTTCCTTTTTGACATTCCAGTTGAGTCCTCAAAAGATCATTTTGCTCTTTCATGTCCTTGTAGGCACGCTTATACGACAATTTTTCATACTTGCATTCCTCATTTTTTCCATCAAGTTGTTTAAAATATGATACATTTTCTTTTTCAATTTTTTCAAGAGTTTTTTCATATTTTGAAACAATTGCGGAGGTCTCAGACTGGAGTCTTTCATGATCTTCAACAGAATATGTTTGTAAGACAATGGACATGATATCGGTAGTTATAACATCTTCGAACAGAGAATCATTTAAAATTTCCAAAACTTTGATGTGTTCAAAATATTCATTAGATTTCTTTACCAGGGATTTATGGTCCTTGACAAAGTCACATGTTTCTTTCAAAAATGCTTGTTCAAAATGAATTAACCTCGCACTGATGTTATTTAGCGGAGGGGCAATTTGAGTTTCAAAAAACTTTTTCATTTCATCATCAAAACTAGAAAACCAGATGTTAGTTGTAATATTGGTTTTAGATTTAACAGTCTCTTGAAGTCTCCCAATTCTAGTTCTAACATCATCTAAAATGCTTCTAGCATCACTTGTGTTAAAAGGATTGTTTGAAGACATTTGTTCCATTTTTGACAATGATTTTGAGACAACAGTTGGTTTTGAAACTGGTTTTGACTCATTGTTTGAAACACATGTGATGGAAAACTTTGACTTTTCTTTTTGAGGAACAAAAGTAATTCCAGGAATTTTGTTATATTTGTTGTAGTCGATTGGTTTTATTTCACGATTCTTTTGTTTCGTTTTTGATCTACTCTCGTCAATGAGTTCTAACGTTTCATGAGAATCAAGAACTTCTACTGGTTCAAGTTTATCTAATAAAGCTTTTCCATTATACAAAACATTCTGTTATTTCTGAGATTTCTTGAGTGCACAAGGAGTTTTGTTACCAAGAGCCATTTTTTAAGTTGTATGAAAATACAGATTCGTTTGATGTGTTAACATTTTGACTGTTTGAGCTGAATGACCCGTTGTAACAAGCAAATTTTCCAATTTGTTGATTTTTTTTCATTTTTCTCAAGAATTTCATCAAGAAGAGAATCTTCTCGTTTTGAAAAATTAGATATCAACTTTTTCTTCTCTTTTTCAAGATCAGAATACGTTACTTTTTGTTTAGAAAGTTGGTTTTTCAGATCAGAAATTTCCTCGTTTAAAGATTTAATTTTCAAGCTCAAATTAACATCAAGTGTGTCATACTTGATTTGCAATTGTTTTTCTCTTAAAACGAAATTTCGATAACCAATTTCTAATTCTGACTCTTTATTTTTGTGAAATTCAAAAGCTTTAGCGTTCTCCTTGTACCTCTCAAGCTCAGCGGTCAATTTATCATTCGCGGCCTTAACATCGCGATTGACCTTTTTCACTTTCTCAATTTCAATGCCACAATTATTAATTAATGATTCAAATAAGGCACGTGTTTCCTCATCAGTCTCAGTATTTTGTGCCACACAACCTCCACTAGGATCCACATCTGGGGTTTCAGAGTTAATATTGCTACTACTCAGATTGTCCAGGTATGTATCATAAGTAGGTGCTGGCGTCACAGAATGCTGTTCGTCATGAGTAATGTTAGGAATTGGAAATTCTATAGTGAAGTATCGGTCACCCCTAATGTAATCTAGCTTAAGTTAGCTCGTAGACATATCGTTTAGAGTGTTATTTATTAGTTAGTTATTAGCGTAGCTTAGACTAGTGCAACACCGTGGAGGAAGGACGGGTCTTTACCCATTGTATGCCTGATCCACAGCCCGTAGGAGGGCGTGTCTCTTTGTATAAATAGCCCTCTCCTCACAAGGGAGAGGGTTGAATGTTCATTTTGGAATCTAACCTTCCATGAGTTTTCTCTCACTATAACATCTCTCTTTCTTTCTCTAAAACTTATATACGCCTCACTTGTTTGTACTTTAATGTGATTATGAAATCCTATATCTTACAATTGGTATCAAGAGCCATGGTTTGATCACTCATCTTTCATGCTCTTTGTTTTGGTGGATTTCATAAGGTTTTTGGGGTTTTAAGTGTTTAGGAGAGTTTGAATCATTTGGAAAAATTCTAGTGTTGAAGTTTGAATTTTGCTTGTACTTTTGTGTTTAGGATCATCATATGTGTTTATGTTTTGAATTGGAAAGCTTAAATCATTGTGGTTTGGTCGTTTTTGATTGTTAGAGTGGGTATTTGTGATAAGTGTACTAAGCGAGTTGAGACTCGTAGTTGAGTTTCTTGGATGTGAGTTGCTTCTTCATCAGAAGCGAGTTGGTATAAGCGACTTGGCTACTTAGCGAGTTGACTATTTATGCGACTTAGGTTCAAAGCGAGTTGTTTCTTTAAGCGACTTGAGTTCTAAAGCAACTTGGCTATTAAGCAAGTTGTACTGCTAGCGAGTTATCTTAAGCGACTTGGTGGTTAAGCGAGTTGTCTCTGTATGCGAGTTGGTTATTAAGCGACTTGTTTCTTTAAGCGAGTTGATAAGTGTAGCGAGTTGATACTAAAGCGAGTTGGGTATTTAGCGACTTGTCTATTGAGACCTTTTACTTCTTTTTGCTACGCTTTACGGCTGTTCTTTTGATTTTGTAAAATCCCGTGAAAAAATCTATTTCCCGGTTTAATCAAAGAATTATAAAATCCCATAAAGTCCGACATTCATGGCTTACTCCACTGATCCAGTAATCTCTAATGTGCTCAAACTATATGACTCTGTGGACTGCAGACAAAGTATGTACTACTCAGAACGCTTGACCTTAACAGATTCAACCTATGATGATCTAAACCCTTCACACTTTGAGTCCAACCCAAATGAATCTCAGCAACAATTACATATTGAATGCAGTATTAAACCTTATTTACTGCTTCACTCTCATATCTCACAAGTTTTATCCACATCCATGGATCGAACATGTAGTGCTCTTTTCCGTCAGGACTTACCTACATTGAAGAAAACATTGTTGCTAGAATTAGAACAATTGAAGATCCAGCTCATCAAAGGGAAGATAATGAAGGATGATTCCATTGCTGTACTCCAGATAATTCACAACCAATTCCAACCATTTATCAATGAGGAATATTCCGCAGATTTTGATCAAGACTTGATGGGTATTTCCTTCAAAAAGCATACTGGAATGGAAATTCAGGAATTCATCAATACATTTATCCAACTCATGAATAATGTGGAGAAGTACATTGAGGAAGGTACACTGAATGATGAAAAGGCAGATGAAGTCCAGGAACAACTGAAAGATAATTGTGATCTATCAGGGGATGCTATGATCAGTAAGTTGAACGAATGTAGAGCACCATCAGTTGATTACTGCGATGAAATTGGAATGGCATCGAATGCTGTATCTGCTGACAATGAATGCAAAGAATCTGAGACTGAGGAGCCTGAAACTGTTAGAAATTCATTGACGCTTAGTACAAGTGATGAGGATGCAAGTGTCAGACCGATGGATGATCAGGAGTCATCTGATGTGCTACTCTTGAATGATCAACACAATGCATCTGGTAATGTATCCAAACCATTTGAATTTATGGATAAACATTATTCTGATAAAATTGATATGGTTGAGACTGAGTCTGTATGTTTTAAAACTAATGATATGATTTCAAAAGGGCATTTGATGAACTCTCTTACAAATATTCAATTCTTGAAAAACACTGCATTTCTTTGGAAATCGCACTACAGCAAAAGGAAGAAAATTCTCTTGTTTCAACTGCATGCACAAATCCAGAATTCCCAGAATTCCTTGAATTTTTTGAAATTAATCAATTAAAAACACAGATTCTAGATAAAGACTCAACCATTTGTAATCTGAAAAAACAAATATCAGACATTCAATCAGACATTCAAATGAACATGAATGCGGGTATAAACATTATAAACTGTGAAGCTTGTGATGCAATTAAGTCTAGGAATGAGGAACTAGCCCTATGTGTTGCTAACTTGCTAAGAGAAAATGAATCCTTGAAGAAGAACTCTTTGGAGTGTAGAACCAAATAGATAGATAAAATCAACTCCATGACAGCTGACATAGATGACCTCAAAACCCAAATTCAGGATAAGAGCTTCACTATCGTTGCTTTAAAAAATGAGCTTAGGAAAAATATAGGAAATAGAGTGAATACGAAGTTCGCAAAACCATCAACATTGGAGAAATCAACTGCTCATTATGCCACTAAACGCCCTGTAACAAGGCAGCCCAATGCATTTAAGACAATAAGATTTAAATTATCAAAATCTAAGCTTGCCTCCCAAGTTGATAAAAATATAGTTTTGTCAAAAACAGTCACTTCACTAATCCATTCCAACTTGAGGAATGACAATCCCCAGCTGAAGGCTCAAAAATCTAAGATTAGGAATTTAAGGAGTCAAATGACAGATCAATCCCCTAAGAAGCAAATTAAATGCAAAAGGACCAATGCTTAGAACATGAATCTAGCATCATCTAACGATGTTAGCAGTTGTTTTAAGTGGATTCCTACTGGTAGACTCTTTAAGTTCACAGGCACCAAACGGACTTACTCACCTAGAAGTTGTCTTAGGTGGATCCCTACAGGAAAAATCTTCAAGAATGTTGAACTTAACGGGATGTCCATTAATGATACTCCTAGACCTGACTGTACTACATCAAAAATTGAGGATATACCTGTCACTAACCCACCTATTTGCAATACTACATGTGCTATTAGTGCAAAGTGTCCTCAATCTTTTTCAGGTACAATGCTCAATTCATTCATGAACATCATGACCTGGTTTCCATCAGAACTAAAGAATGCTCACTCTGGAATTGTAGCTTGTCAGAATTGATGTACCTCGTACTCTGACTCCTGATCCCCTCTTTTCAGGACTCGTACTTATTAAGTCTTGTAAAAAAAAAATTATATACAAATTTTATGTTTTTTATTACACTCGTTTTTACTCAAGTTTATGTCATTGATAACATCTACGGTCCTAGAAATGTCATTCAACAATGACACGAGACTTTAGATGAAGTTCAAACAGAGCCGTTATAACCTTTAATTTTATTCTTATTCGTTTATCTCATACTTAATCTCATTATCATGATACTAAGTCAATCAATGATTACTCACTATCTCGTATCATTGATTGAGGGGGAGAATTGTGCACATACAGTTGATTCTGTACATTGCTTGATTAATCATCTGCATTCTTACTTGTGTGCTTTGGCTATTGCATGCTATGTGGTGTTAATTTATGATTCTTGGTATGATAAAAGGTGGTTTTCTATGTGAAGATATTTTTGTCATGTCTTTACATTATGCGAGTTGCTCTTTTATCTGTATGCGAGTTGCTATGCTTTGTACCTGGTATGCGAGTTGCTATGTTATATTATGAGAGTTGCTATGTTTTATCTGTATGCGAGTTGCTACGCTTTGTATAGGGACTAAAAGTGTCAACCCACTATATCTATGTACCTGGTATGCGAGTTGCTTTGCTAAGTAAAGGGACTAAAAGTGTCAACTTGCTATAATTGTTTACCTAAGTATGCGGGTTGGGTGTCTTGGTCAAATCATTATCTTTCTTGGTCAAAACTCGCATCTCGCTAAAACTATTCTCTCTCAACTTTCTTCTAAGTGAGTTATCAATTGGTGATTGTTTGGTAGGTCATTATTGCTATCTGATCATGTTTATCTTACCTTTTTCATGATTTGTACTTGAACCATCTCTTATCTTAAACCCCCTGCAGATCGTGCCCCCTCGTTTTCATCTTGATCAAATATTTGGACGCTAGGTTTGTAATTTTTTGATAAAATGATGTTGAAAGTAGTCTTAGATGTATTCGTGTAAGTTATGACATGTTTTGTTAGTGTCTGCTCGATCTTTTTGTTTATTTTGGTTATGCGTGTTGTGGGTGACTAATGGTTAGGGTAAAAAATTACTATTGGATTTGATTGGGTTGTTGGCATTGTCCATTATATGTTTGTAATCTTTTCAGAGTATATATATTCATGAGTTTGAGTGTTTAATTGGGTTGTTCATGGAAAGTTTCTATTAGCGAGTTGACTAAGAGTTTCTTATATGCGTGTTGCCCTGATGAAACATTGAAGGTGTGCTTAAATGGGAGTTGCTATTAATTGTCATTGAAAGCGAGTTGCTATATGCAAGTTGCATTGTTATGTATGCGTGTTGCCTGTCGCCTATGCAATATGTCCAGATTAAACGTATCCTATGCGAGTTGACTATGCGTGTTATCTATCATCATATGCGAGTTGCCATATGCGACTTGCTCCATGTCTATAATGTATGCGAGTTAGCATATATATGTTGACCAACCATTGTTTGACTAAAGCGTGTTGATACATGCGAGTTGCCATATGCGACTTGCTTCATACATTGTAATGTATGCGAGTTATCACTCACCTTATCCTATGCGAGTTACTCTTTAACCAAAGCGAGTTGTTGGATGCGAGTTGCCATATGCGACTTACCTCATATGTCTTGTAGTATGCATGTTGATTACCAACTATTACTTATGCATGGTGTGTTATGCGAGTTGCTCAAATTGTTGTTCCTAAGCGAGTTGCAGTGTGTGATTTAACATATATCTCTGTCAATATTGCTTTTGGTATTATCTATTTTGTAGTACCTCTCCCAAATATTATCCTACACCCATAAGTTTCTGCATACTGATTACATTTTTCTGAGTGTTGCATCCTATGTCTCCATATATCTCATATCCTTCTTTCTGAAGCTCTAAATGTTGGGTTATAAATTGGAATGTGTATCAGTGTCTTAACCTAACAATTTTCCTGGATATGGTTTGTGTTGTATGTGTAACTATCAGATCTCAATGGCTGACATCACATCCTCTGATGTTCCTACTGCTTCTGCACCAACTGTCACTATGACTAATGAAGAATTACTTCCTCGTGCGGAATGGGTGTCAATTGCTAAGAGCAACTGCTACTTAGATGTAGATAGAGGGCAACATAATCCAACTTACCGTCTGGCTGTCGACATCTTGAAGGATACCAACTTCTTTAATGCCCTAACCAAGCGTTGCACTATCCCATCCATCTATCTTCAGCAGTTCTGGAAAACAGTTACTTGGGATAAGATATCTGCGTCATACTCGTGTAAGCTCGAAGACAAATGGTATGACATCTCGATTGACACACTAAGGGATGCTCTTCAGATCACACCAAGAAACCCTTCCAACAAATTCATCACTCCACCCTCCATTCATGATATCTTAAACTTTGTCAACGAATTGGGATACCCGGAAAGAATAACCAAGATTTCATCACTCATCAATGCAGAAATATATCAACCATGGAGATCAATCGTTATAATTCTCAATCTATGCCTAACCGGTAAAACATCAGGGACAGACAGAGTTCGAGCTCCCATTATGCAGATACTGTGGGGAATAGTCAAAGGGAAAAATATTGACTTCGCTGAACTTATCTGGGAAGAATTCATCTTGTCCTTGGACACATTTATCTCTGATAGAATTAACTCTGAGAATAAAGTCAAAGGAAGAAAAAGTCTTGGTAAAAGAGTGATTCCCAGCATCAGATTCTCAAAACTCATTATCCATCATCTGCTACAAACTCACCGAATCAACTCATGTAGCGAGTCTGCCCTGCATGAAGCCAGTGATGAATTCGTTCTTGGCAACATTAAATATATTACCAGAGGACATGACAAGGAGATTTTTGGTATGCCAGTTCCTGAAGCTTTGCTTAATGATAGAATCAAGAATGCTGATTACTTCAAGAGTTATGTAAAGAAAGCCTCCGCCACAACCGCTGACATCCCGAAGTCCACTTCCACACAATCAAAATCTAAACAATCAGGAACCACATACTCAAGTCTTCCCAAGAAAAACAAGAGACCTGATAGCTCTGTATCTAATGTCTCTCCTTCACAAAAGCAAAAGAGGAGAAAAAGAGACGCTGGTACGGGTAATAATGAGGGAACTAAGGTTCCAGGAAATGAGACAGAATTGATTGATGAAGACGAAGCTGCATTCCAACAAGGAATTCAGCAAAGCCTTGACAGTCTGAACGAGTCTCATAGACCACCGGTGGGAGGGGTCATGATAAAAGACAAAGGTAAAGGAATTGTTGGAAGAGAAGCACAAGACAAATCAATCTTGCCACACAAGACAAAGGTAAAGGAATTGTTGTAAGAGAAGCAGAACAAGCTGCACACATGCTATTGAATATCTCTTCTCCACCTCCCAAAACAACTACCCAATTTATCATCAAGAAAAGAGATGTTGTATCATCCTCTACACAAGAGCCATCTGGGATGGACATTGATGTAGCAGATAGATTGGTTGAATCCCCTGTGTCCAGTGATGCACAGGAAGAAAATCTGGAGACCCCTTTTACTGCAGAGATCCCAGTGCTTGATACAGTAAGTGATAAAAATGAGCCATTTAAAGACCCACAGGAGAACCTTGAGTCAGAATCTGAAGTACACAGGCGTCTTGAAGAAACAAACATGTCTACAGGATCTCTTTCCTCACTCAAGAATCTTGATGCTGACTTCTCATACGGTGACCAATTCATTAAAGACGGTCCCTCAGACATCGAATCAGACAAGCAAACAAATGAAAAGGAAGAAGTTCAGTCCATGTTCTCGGTCACTATTCAACAAGACTCTTCAACTGTTCCTCCGATGACGGCTCCAAAGGTCTCCACTGCTGACACATCTCCATCAATCACACCGACACTCGAGCCTGCTATGACCACTGCATTTCCACCACCCTAACCCGCAAATAATCCACTACAAGTTGTCACAATCAGTGATCCTGTCACTCCACCTGCCTCACCACCTCGTGCCTCACCTCCTCCTGTTAAAACAACTGAGGAATTGCTTGAAGAAGCCATGTTACGTATTGCAACTATTGAGAAACATTTTCCTGTAGCTGTCAACAATCTTGACAGTCGTGTCAAAAAATTGGAGAATCTTAATCTCGATGAAGTCGTAACAAAGGCAATAGAAGCAGATATTAAAGACGCGGTTGAATGGACAATGAAGGCTTCATTACTTCAGCGATTCAAAGACTTGCCGATCTCTGACATGAGATCAGCTCTCTCAGAAAGAATGTATGAGACAGGAGAGCACTTGCACAGTACACATAAGAAATTATACGAGGCACTCGAGGAATCTATGGGGCATGATGATTATGAGCATTTTGTAGTCGATGTTCGTGAAAGGGAGGCTAAGAAGAAAAGAAGATCAGTTCCGATGGATTCAAAAGATATGTCTGGAGGTCCAAAGTCACCACCACCACCTCCTACTGGTGGTGCTGGCACATCAGGAGTTGGAGGATCCTCTGGAACAACCACTTCTCACAAGGCAAGCCCACCTTCACCACCACCAACAACTCAGAAACAAACCGGTACTTCAAGTGGTCAAAAATCTCAAAAGATGTCTACTGCATGGACCACCGTCGACTCCCGGTTTACACCAACCATCCCCACTATTCCAGAAGAGCAAATAATAAATGAAGAGTCTTTTGTTGCTCAAGAGTCTGAATCAGAAGATGATGACGCTTCTACCAAGCACATCCCCAATGTTACTGAAGAAGAAGATTGGTTGGATGCTTATATTGAGGGAAAACGAATCAAAACTTCTAGAGCTACACCTTCAAAGGATGTTACTCAAAGTTGGCTTACCCAAGATAAAACTCAAACTCCTGAACCTTCATGGTTCATTCCTGAGTCTGATTCAACAAACCCTAAAAATAATTGGGCGTCAACTATTATTTCCAACTATGAAGCACCAGCAGAAGATTCTCTTCTTCACTTCATAGGGGATATGGGAAGCTTTATAAAGTGGTTTTGTGAGAAGAAGGAAATTACATCAATCACTCCTAAAGATCTTGAAGGCCCAACGTTTGAAATAGTTAAAGTCTTTCACTCGGATGTAAATCAGCTTCAATATCAAATGGAGGAATGCTATAGAATGCTGAATGATCAAGTCAGTGAGCATATTAATAGGTTTGATATGAACGACCCTCTTCCTCTCGGCGGTGAACCTGGATATATGACCATTCAGTCAGAATTCTTCTTCAACTATGATCTGGACTATCTATGTAGTCGCACTTCTGAAAGAAGACCAGCTTTGTCGATTTCAAAGATGAAAGCATCTACCTACACTGATTAAGGCCTCGAACAGATGGTTCCGGATCAATTCTGGGCAGACAAAGAGCAACAGTATGACATTGCCGCTTCATATGGGATTTCTCATTGGTGGTTCAAGAAGAAGCAATTCTCATCGACATACATAGTGCCAAGAAAAGTCGCAGAGCTGTTCGATCCAGGCTGCGTATTCTAAGTGTTATTGGTATAGAGATCTTCTCAATCTACGGGTATGATTACCTGAAGAAGATTGTTCTTCGAAGAGCAGACATGAAAGAGTACATTATAGAAGAAAACAA
Source organism: Chrysanthemum seticuspe (assembly GCA_019973895.1). Taxonomy (NCBI): domain Eukaryota; kingdom Viridiplantae; phylum Streptophyta; class Magnoliopsida; order Asterales; family Asteraceae; genus Chrysanthemum; species Chrysanthemum seticuspe. The sequence continues at coordinate 156,368,392 of BPTQ01000006.1, forward strand.
CTTCAAACATCTGATGCCAAATGACTTTGAAGATCTCTATCTTCTGAACCTCCAAGGACACCTTGACCATCTTCCTGCTCGTGAGAAGAAGGCTCTCTCAGCTGCTGTCAATCTTTGGATTAGAGGCTTGGTCATTCGACTAAGAGTTGGAGATTTTCAATTGGGAATAGAAAGTTACCAGACTCGGGTCAACCTAACAAGACCGCAATGGGAAGCCAAAGGACATGAATATCGTCACAAATATATAGTGATCGACACCCCCAGAGCAGTCATCTTCACTGACAGATACGGGTCAAGAATGTTAATGAGATTGTGTGAGTTATACAAATTCAGTGATGGTACACTCAAGATGGTCGAAGAAGAATTGAACTCTAGAGTGAAAGAAATCAAAGTCGATATGAAGCCGTGGAACAAAATGAAATTTTGGTCTGATAAGGATTTGAAAAGGTGTGAAGATTTCATTGCTGCAATCAGACGAAGATTAAAGACTAGAATGATCTATCGCAGCCTTGAAAGCTTTGTGGGTGGTAGACTTCGTGCAGGTCACTATAAGCTGCTTCAAAGAACTGAATGATGACATCTTCCAGAAGTAGTTCTTGTTTTTGTACTTTTTATGTGTAAAATGTGGTGTATGAACTATGGACTATAATGTATGTAATAGTGTTAGGTTATGTATTGAGGTTTCCCTTTGTGTGTCTAAAAAGGGGACTTCAGTGTTGTCCACTTCAGATCATATAAAACCGGACACATTTTTCTCCATCAAATGTTTTGTTTCATACATATTTAAATCACTTGAGATCCAAAATCTCAAAGGATTTGAAATTTTTGATCGGGGGGAGAAAATGTGATATAAATATGAAAGATGATAAAAGATGAACCGTTTTTTTTTGTCTCAAAGAGAATACCGCTCTCTAATATGTGCTAAACAATTTTCGAATCTCAAAGCATATATTAAGGGGGAGCATTTAAAAACAAATTCAAATCTTCAAGGTACAAATATATCCATGTTTTGACATAAGGTACCTTGAGTGTGTGTTAAATGGTTTCTAAATATTTGGTAATCGTGGATGTTTTTCAAAATTTTTTTCCCTCTATGTGTGAAAATAATTTTAAATATCCTACGCACATATTGAGGGGGATAATTTACCAAAGAAAATCAAATGGTATTTTCTATGAAAATTGTGATCAATGAAAGTATTTCAAAGCCCTATTGCCTCCATTTGCTAAACAATTTCTAAATCATATGCACATGTTGAGGGGGAGCATTTCTAAATGATCAAAACAATTAAGGTACAAAATGCTTTGATTTTATATCACAAGTACCTTGATTGATTTTTCCAAATGATTTTTCAATTGGGTTCAAGGAAGAATGAACTGTACCAAAAGACCGACCATTTTACTTTATGCATGGTGTTATAAGGATGGTTAGGTTAGGTACTAGTTCCCACGATCCGCCAGAACCGGAGGGATATACCTAGGGACAATCCACTAGATAGTGTAGAGTCCTTAGGTATATTGAAAAAAGGAGAAAAGTGAGAAATGGGAAGAGTGCCGACTGAGACAGAGTTAGAACTGGAATAAACCCAACAAGGTTCTAGTAATGAAGTTTCGGTAAGCACTGAAGGGGTTGAAGAATGAAAAAGAAATGAATGAGAAAAGGGTGAAAAGAAATAGCCCTCCAATAATTCAACCTTAGGGCAGTAACCGGGTTCAATTCATATGCTACTGGTGGTTACCAAGGTAACACTGGTATTGAAGACAAGACGTCATAGACCCAGTGACGCACTGCACTAAACTTCCCAAGCTACTCAAGTTCCTCTTAAAAGGGTTTGTTTCATTCTCACGGGGAACCTACATAATCTATCGACTTTCTCTTAGAGATTGTTGATATTGAAGAAGGATACCCTCTCCCTAGTCTCCGACATAGGAACCAAATGTGCACTATTGAGTCTAGAGCCACGAGATCATCAATAAATCTCATTAGGACACTTTCAATGAAGACTCTCTGTTTCACACAATGTGGAAAGAGAGATTATATCTTATGAGCCCTACGCATTATCCTTGTGGTATTGCCAGAACATCTGAGTGATATGCAAACACATTCACAATGAAGATGGAAAGCATTCTGGAGCCAACATCAAACAAGCTCCTGGTGGGTGGCATGTGAGATCTATTCAATAGATCAACCATGTGACAACTGAATAGAAACAATGGGGCGATTCAATCTTTTGAATCAATCCTGGTTCAGGTTATGGATTGACGGATACCTTTGAAAAACCGGTCGTTGTGCTTAAAACTCTTTACTTTAGCACATCGTCTGTGCACAAATATTTCAAAATAAAAGGTGTTTATGATTGATAATTGATTTTCATTAAAACCTTCGTTGTATTGCAAAAACAATTTCCATTGAGCGGTACACGATTGTTTTTCAAATCTCTTTTTATCAATCAGTGAATCTCAATTCGCTGGTTCACTCACTCCGTTTTGTCTTCTTTGAGACGTTCCGATTTGAGAATAGCTAGAACAGCTGCGAAACCCTGTCAAGGAAATTCTTCGGAATTTTACCTGATCACAGGAAGTACTTGTACTGATCAACGGGGAACCGTGGGCCGGGTTCCTCAATTCAACAAAAGTGATCAAAGACACTTTCGTGCGCTTTATTGCTAACTGTTGTATGCAGGTACGCCCAACGTTTGCAGCTGATTAGAATGAAGCGGTCAATCCATAGCCGCATGCTTACACAACACATTTATCTCAAAAGAAATCATGATTAGTGCATCAATGACTCTGATATTCTCACTCCATGCTTCTGCTACGCTGCTGCCAATATCATGAATCAACGAAAGCTTCCGCTACTCTGATAAGAAGAAATCATGATCCAGAATGTGATCGGTCCAATTGTCACAACAACATATGCTGGCAACACAACAATGGGTGATACTGAGATTAGCTGTGGCTGATGATCTCTATTAATGCTCAAAGGTCATCGAAGTGGATCAGCTCTATAACCTCCACGAAATATTCATTATAGTTGAACAATGATGATATCACCACGGAAGCACAATGTTTGATTACTGTGAAGTATTAAAGTCTACGAGCTCAAGACTGGAGAATTAATAGACTGCTAGGATGCAAATTGTAATTCATGGGGTGACCTCCCTTAGGGGGAGATTGTTAGGAATTGGAAATTCTATAGTGAAGTATCGGTCACCCCTAATGTAATCTAGCTTAAGTTAGCTCGTAGACATATCATTTAGAGTGTTATTTATTAGTTAGTTATTAGCGTAGCTTAGACTAGTGCAACATCGTGGAGGAAGGACGGGTCTTTACCCATTGTATGCCTGATCCACAGCCCGTAGGAGGGCGTGTCTCTTTGTATAAATAGCCCTCTCCTCACAAGGGAGAGGGTTGAATGTTCATTTTGGAATCTAACCTTCCATGAGTTTTCTCTTACTAGAACATCTCCCTTTCTCTCTCTAAAACTTATATACACCTCACTTGTTTGTGCTTTAATGTGATTATGAAATCCTATATCTTATAAGTAAACACATCAAATATGACATTGTTATAGCATGGATCAATGATTGGTACCTCAGATACTGCATTGGCATCATAAACAGGAGGTGTGTCAGAATCAGTGTCGTACGTAGCCACCTGAAGATTTGCCATGAAGATGCAGTTCGCATTGAGTTCCTCTTGGTCTTCCAATTCATCCATAATATCAAAAAAATCATGTTCCTCAGCACTCAACTGCATCCCTGCTTCAGACTTCTGTGCCAACAACATTGCTTTATGAAGAAATGCAGAATTCGTCTTTTTTGACTTAGTGGGACAATTCTTTGCAATGTGACCAACTCCTTGACAGTTGTAACACTTAACCTGATTACCCTGATTCACATTTCCATAATTCCCAACGACTGGAGCTGCAACATTCCCATTCGGATTACCCACTGTTCGATTCCCTACATTCTGATCCATTTGATTTCCAACATGCTGACCCATCTGATTACCCTGATACGGAACTGCCTGATTACCCATGTAAAATCCAGTAGCATATCCCTGCTGATTCGTAATAACTCCAACCATTTTTCCTTGTTGACCCATATTCAAACCCGGCTGTGCAATTTGCCTGTTGCGAGTGTTTGATGAAATCCTTTGGTTGTTGTTAGTTGGTGTGGAATAGCGTCCTTTGACTACTTTAGTCAAATAAGCAAATGCATTTGACAAAGCCTCTGTTTGTTCAGCTTCAAGGTCAGTGATTCCTGTGTCCTGGTATTGTGGATATTGTTGTTGTTGAATGACTTGTTGTTCTGGTGAGTAGAATTGTTGTTGAGGGATAACAGCTTGTGGTTGTGGAATGTATTGCTGCAAGTTGTTGTTATTGGAAGATGATGAAGGTTGTTGTTGTGTGTTCACTGGAGTTTGAGTCTTTGCAATTAGTGCCAAGGGATCATGATTCTTTGCCTATCTTTCTTTCCTAACTTCATTGACTTCAGCTTGGTTTTGTTTCAGAAAATCGTAGAGTCGATCAAAGTTCACCTGATGTAAGTCCTTTGTTTGGTTGACAATAGTGACATATCGTCCCCATTCTTCTGGAAGATTGTTGAGAAATTTGATGTTACTCACAATAGTTCTGGGTGTCAATTTGTTTCTGATAAGCTCATTCATCAAAGTGCAAAACCTTCTATAGTAGGATTCAATTGATTCTCCTGGAGTTGATGTGAACTTCTCCCATTCAGTTAGCAGCTTGTTCTCCATGTCTTGTTTACCAATTTCTGTTCCATAACATAGCCGTTTAACACGTTCCCACATATCGTAAGCAGTTTCACAGCTATCAACAGCAGCAAAGATGTCTCTTGGTAATCCCAGTTGGACAATGTGAATTGCCATGTCATCTGCTTCGATCTGCTTCTTATCCTCTTCATTGTATTCTGATTCATTTTGAGCACGAATAGATGGTGGGACGGGAGGTGTTGCATCAGGATTTCCAGGGTCTTGGACTTGTCGAGGCTTGAAGGGTCCATTCGTAATGGATTGAATCATGAGTTCTCCATTAGGTTTGGTTTTAATGTAGCGGAGCATACGACTTGTCCATTGAAGATATCCACCTTGTTCCAGCATAGGAGGACGGTTTTTAGCACCGGCTGCATGAATGTCTTGTTGAGTTGCCATTGATGAAGGTAATTGATGATAAAGTTGATTAGGATCGATTCAACGATAAAGGAGTTGTGTTTGATGAAGATTAAGCTCGTTTGTTGTAGTGAAAATTTGCTCTGAAAACTTAAAAACCTCAATAACTTCTGTTCGGAGCATTTTTAGGACTTGAAGGTTGACCCGAATTAACTTTAGTTGGGTAGAACGCTGAAAACGGAGTTACGGTTCAAAATTTATGGCCGTTTGAAGTTTTGCTTAAGATCTTACTCGTAAACTTGAGCTTAGGCGTAGGATTTGGTGCTTAGGCGTAGGGTTTGCTTAGGCGTAGACTTCCTTAGGCGTAGGATTACTTAGGCGTAGGATGCTTATGCGTAAACTACTTATGCATAGGATTCCGTATGCGTAAACTCTATCTTACGCGTAACCTTTAGGCTTATGCGTAAACTTAAATGCTTAGAAGTAAGAAACCTTACGCGCAAGTGTTAACTTAGGCGTAGAGTGTTACTCTTAAGCTTTTATGCTTATGCGTAAACTTAGGGTTTTACCCAAAATCCTTTACACTCGTCCAAGTGTAAAAGATATCCACAAGTCGAAGTGTTCCACAAACTTATCCAAGTGAGGGAAGCACTGAGTAACTGTAGTAGCACGAAGATGGTTCACCAAAAGCTTAAGCGTATGTTTCACTTCTTACGCGTAGAAATCCTTACAAGTAAAACTAGGGTTTTGACTTTGCTTATGCGAAAGAATAGGGTTTTGACTTTCTTGTACTTGGTTTTCTTTCGTGTAAAATGCCCAGTTTGATGCAAAAACACGATTTTTTCACCCAAAAACACGTTTTCAAATTATTTCTTTTGCACAAACTTCTTCCAAAACACTTAATGATCAATAAAAACTACAACTTTAAGCTTAAAAACACGTAAAAATCAAAACTTTATAAGAAAAGTACACGTTTTTAAGGAAAAAAAAACGAAACTTTCTTGTAAAGGTTTAACAAAAAACGTAACACAACACTCCTAAACCATTGTTAGGCGATTGATACCAATTGCAGGACCTTGTTTTTCTCAACCTTATCACGTATACCAACCTTACCACACAAGTATATACGTAAAACAAAAACACTAAGCTTATACGTAAAGATAAGAAGAAAGATTAGGAAAGTTGGTGACTTGAATATGTTATAAGTTATGCTTATGTTTAGAGAGAAATAAGATGAAAGGAAACTTGTATTGCTTAAAGAAAACACACACATACACACTCAAGCACACCCCTTAAATGACCATTTGAGGGGTATTTATACTTCCATACATATCACCCTTATGGGCTTGGGCTTGGGCTTGGGCTTGGATTGGACTTGGATTGGACAATAACTTACATAAGGCTAGCTTAACATAACTATTAGCCATTTAGCTTATCCCAATCCACGAGCCCGTTGACTATTTATCACGATATCTAAACACGTTACAAAGTTCCTAAACGTGAATGACCATCACGTCTATTAAATATTATTAAGGCTAACAGTATTACGTAAAGAGTAAAATATATACTTAAAAATGATAAAGTAGTAATTGTTCATATAAATTATGATTATTGGTGGAAATAAAGTACTTTGAACATATAGACTTATCGTAGTCTTGTGTTGGTTACAAAGAAGATTACTAGTTACTACCGGTTATCGTATTTGCTTTTACGTTAAGGTAAAAGTCAAATAGTCAAAAAGTCAAAGTCAAAAGTCAACTTTAAAAAGTCAAAGGGTAAAATAGTCATTTTACCTTATGAAAAATTACGGGTTGCTACACATTGCAATTTCATATTATCATGGATGTGCCTCAAACAATATCAGTGTTCAACACTAGAGAATACTGCTGCTAATGCTGGAATGATACCATACACAAAGGAACATCAATTCATTACTAATAAAAGTAGCATTATCAAAAATACAAGTGAATATAATCAACTAAAAGGTAACATCACCTTTTGTCTGTCACTGATAAAAGTGTAGTTTGAGTTTGGTTGCAAGTCAAGATCATCTCCTAGACATTCAAGAAACCAAATCCATGAGTCTTTGCTTTCAGCTTCTGCAACAACATAGGCTAAAGGGTATATTCCATTGTTGCTATCTATACCGACTGCTGTAAGAAGCTGACCAGGAAAAATACCCCTCATAAAAGCACCATCTAACCCCAACAACTCTCTTTGACAAGCTTTATATCCTTCCTCCAAAGCACCTAAGCATACATACATTCTCTTGAAAACTCTGGTTGGACTTGTTGGATCTGTTGCAGTTTGTACACTTATCCTAACTGTTGTATTTGGGTTTGTTTTTTGCAACTCTTCAATATAGTCTCTTAAAATGGTGTATTGCTGCTTATGATCACCCATAATCTCATTTTCTGCCTTATTTTTTGCCCTTAATGCCTTTTGCATAGACACTTAAACTTCAAACTGTTTAGTGAGCTGATCTTGAACAACCCTGATTGGAATATCTAGATTGACTTGAACTTGGTTAACTATTTGCTTTGAAAGAAACTTGTAGTCACAAGCTTTAATCTCTCTTGATTGCAAACATTTGTGTTCATCCCTGAAAGTTCGAACACTCCATAAATCTTTAGCTGTATTTTTGGCTACATACAGCAACCATGGGAAAACTTTTGCTTGATCCTTTACTGATCTCAAATATACATCCCTTCCGCGGCCTCTAATTAAGGGACCTGTTTTCCTCTTTGGGGCTGTTCCCAGGCCAACACCTTCCCTTGTACCACAAACATGTATTGTTCCAACACACCTAACCCTAATTCTCTATTTGTCATTCTTAATGAGTTGCAATTTCCTCCTAGTCTATATTGAAAGCATGTTGATCTTATCTTTCACTTGTTTTGAAATTACAAAAGTTTGACCACAGAAAAAGTATACTTCGTCCTCTACTTGTGCTGCCTCACTTAACTTTTGTTTCTTGTATGCCCTCATTTTTTCTTCCTAATAACATACTCATCCTTATTCTCAGAACCACTTGCAAACTCATTATCATTTAACAGATCTAACTCACTTTCTTTAAAAAAAATCATCTGGTATTTAGTTGGAGCTACCTATATATGGTAACTCTGTAGTCTCAGTCACTTTGAACAGATTAACAGCAACATCAGGCTCCTCAAAAGTATTTGGCTCATCAACAACTGTGTTTCCATCTCGATTGTTCTCAATATCATCATCATCATCACTCACATAACTATATGTTTCACTCACATTGGCATGTTTTGGTTCAGTACGTCGTTTTTGGACAAGTTTAGGGACCAACAATGTATTTTAGTCTATTATTAATATTATTCTTGTTCATATATTGTTGTGTTGAGATCACATAAACTTCGAATCTAAATGTCTTTCAAAACAAACTTGAAAAAGATTTTGAAAACGCAATTAAAACGGTGAAACTATTCTACCTCCCTTTCTATTTTCTACATGTTTCCCACAAATATTAGTTTTAAATAAATAAAAAAAACCCTGAATTTTAAATGCTTTCAAATAAACAGTAAAATAATAAAAAATAATATTTTTAATCTTACACCAGTTTCGTCATACATTACGAGCTTACATCACTATTGCTTGTGTGTTCGTTCAACCCTGGATATTTGTCTATAATACATAATAATTGTTACGTACAATGAGTTGTAAAATTCTCTCATCAAAACATGTTAAATTACTCGGTCAATATGTCAAAAATCATGCTTACGCATAAAAGGAAAAAAGAAGAAAACACACAACTAGAAGAAAAAAAAGAAAAAAAAAATAATTATCAGAACTTAGTATATAACAGTAAACACAAATATGACTTTGTTAGAAAAAAGGTTAACAGTAGAGACGAGCATGCCACTATATTGGTATCAAACTCGTACCGAATTAGTGATATCATTTTTTTCTTGAGCATGGAGGGGGGGACAGGTACCGCATCAAAGGGGATTTCGGTACCGGAATCGGTACCGGTATACGGTACCGGAAAATCGGTACCAATCCGGTTCTTTCCGTTATTGTTAAACCAAACTTTTTTTTTCATGTCAGTAAATTTCTGTGAAAAAAAAGAAGGGACAAAACATATATTTTCGAGTGATTTGAATTACAACGTGTCAAAACACGCAACTAACAATTAAATACAAACATCACGAAGATGGTTATAACTTACAAACATTTCAAAAATTATATAATTCCACTAAAATCATATGAAATCATTCAAAATAAACAAATTAAACCATTCTCAAAAATAAAAAAATAAAATAATCTTATGTAATTGCAATCCCATTTTCGTTAATATTTTGCTTGACAATCCCATCTTCTTAATAATAGCTTAGGATTTATTACTATTACTATTATTATTATTATTATTATTATTATTATTATTATTATTATTATTATTATTATTATTACTATTATTATTACTATTATTATTATTATTATTATTATTATTATTATTATTATTATTACTATTATTATTATTATTATTATTATTATTATTATTATTATTATTATTATTATTATTATTATTATTATTATTATTATTATTATTATTATTATTATTATTATTATTATTATTATTATTATTATTATTATTATTATTATTATTATTATTATTATTATTATTATTATTATTATTATTATTATTATTATTATTATTATTATTATTATTATTATTATTATTATTATTATTATTATTATTATTATTATTATTATTATTATTATTATTATTATTATTATTATTATTATTATTATTATTATTATTATTATTATTATTATTATTATTATTATTATTATTATTATTATTATTATTATTATTATTATTATTATTATTATTATTATTATTATTATTATTATTATTATTATTATTATTATTATTATTATTATTATTATTATTATTATTATTATTATTATTATTATTATTATTATTATTATTATTATTATTATTATTATTATTATTATTATTATTATTATTATTATTATTATTATTATTATTATTATTATTATTATTATTATTATTATTATTATTATTATTATTATTATTATTATTATTATTATTATTATTATTATTATTATTATTATTATTATTATTATTATTATTATTATTATTATTATTATTATTATTATTATTATTATTATTATTATTATTATTATTATTATTATTATTATTATTATTATTATTATTATTATTATTATTATTATTATTATTATTATTATTATTATTATTATTATTATTATTATTATTATTATTATTATTATTATTATTATTATTATTATTATTATTATTATTATTATTATTATTATTATTATTATTATTATTATTATTATTATTATTATTATTATTATTATTATTATTATTATTATTATTATTATTATTATTATTATTATTATTATTATTATTATTATTATTATTATTATTATTATTATTATTATTATTATTATTATTATTATTATTATTATATTATTATTATTATTATTATTATTATTATTATTATTATTATTATTATTATTATTATTATTATTATTATTATTATTATTATTATTATTATTATTATTATTATTATTATTATTATTATTATTATTATTATTATTATTATTATTATTATTATTATTATTATTATTATTATTATTATTATTATTATTATTATTATTATTATTATTATTATTATTATTATTATTATTATTATTATTATTATTATTATTATTATTATTATTATTATTATTATTATTATTATTATTATTATTATTATTATTATTATTATTATTATTATTATTATTATTATTATTATTATTATTATTATTATTATTATTATTATTATTATTATTATTATTATTATTATTATTATTATTATTATTATTATTATTATTATTATTATTATTATTATTATTATTATTATTATTATTATTATTATTATTATTATTATTATTATTATTATTATTATTATTATTATTATTATTATTATTATTATTATTATTATTATTATTATTATTATTATTATTATTATTATTATTATTATTATTATTATTATTATTATTATTATTATTATTATTATTATTATTATTATTATTATTATTATTATTATTATTATTATTATTATTATTATTATTATTATTATTATTATTATTATTATTATTATTATTATTATTATTATTATTATTATTATTATTATTATTATTATTATTATTATTATTATTATTATTATTATTATTATTATTATTATTATTATTATTATTATTATTATTATTATTATTATTATTATTATTATTATTATTATTATTATTATTATTATTATTATTATTATTATTATTATTATTATTATTATTATTATTATTATTATTATTATTATTATTATTATTATTATTATTATTATTATTATTATTATTATTATTATTATTATTATTATTATTATTATTATTATTATTATTATTATTATTATTATTATTATTATTATTATTATTATTATTATTATTATTATTATTATTATTATTATTATTATTATTATTATTATTATTATTATTATTATTATTATTATTATTATTATTATTATTATTATTATTATTATTATTATTATTATTATTATTATTATTATTATTATTATTATTATTATTATTATTATTATTATTATTATTATTATTATTATTATTATTATTATTATATTATTATTATTATTATTATTATTATTATTATTATTATTATTATTATTATTATTATTATTATTATTATTATTATTATTATTATTATTATTATTATTATTATTATTATTATTATTATTATTATTATTATTATTATTATTATTATTATTATTATTATTATTATTATTATTATTATTATTATTATTATTATTATTATTATTATTATTATTATTATTATTATTATTATTATTATTATTATTATTATTATTATTATATTATTATTATTATTATTATTATTATTATTATTATTATTATTATTATTATTATTATTATTATTATTATTATTATTATTATTATTATTATTATTATTATTATTATTATTATTATTATTATTATTATTATTATTATTATTATTATTATTATTATTATTATTATTATTATTATTATTATTATTATTATTATTATTATTATTATTATTATTATTATTATTATTATTATTATTATTATTATTATTATTATTATTATTATTATTATTATTATTATTATTATTATTATTATTATTATTATTATTATTATTATTATTATTATTATTATTATTATTATTATTATTATTATTATTATTATTATTATTATTATTATTATTATTATTATTATTATTATTATTATTATTATTATTATTATTATTATTATTATTATTATTATTATTATTATTATTATTATTATTATTATTATTATTATTATTATTATTATTATTATTATTATTATTATTATTATTATTATTATTATTATTATTATTATTATTATTATTATTATTATTATTATTATTATTATTATTATTATTATTATTATTTTATTATTATTATTATTATTATTATTATTATTATTATTATTATTATTATATTATTATTATTATTATTATTATTATTATTATTATTATTATTATTATTATTATTATTATTATTATTATTATTATTATTATTATTATTATTATTATATTATTATTATTATTATTATTATTATTATTATTATTATTATTATTATTATTATTATTATTATTATTATTATTATTATTATTATTATTATTATTATTATTATTATTATTATTATTATTATTATTATTATTATTATTATTATTATTATTATTATTATTATTATTATTATTATTATTATTATTATTATTATTATTATTATTATTATTATTATTATTATTATTATTATTATTATTATTATTATTATTATTATTATTATTATTATTATTATTATTATTATTATTATTATTATTATTATTATTATTATTATTATTATTATTATTATTATTATTATTATTATTATTATTATTATTATTATTATTATTATTATTATTATTATTATTATTATTATTATTATTATTATTATTATTATTATTATTATTATTATTATTATTATTATTATTATTATTATTATTATTATTATTATTATTATTATTATTATTATTATTATTATTATTATTATTATTATTATTATTATTATTATTATTATTATTATTATTATTATTATTATTATTATTATTATTATTATTATTATTATTATTATTATTATTATTATTATTATTATTATTATTATTATTATTATTATTATTATTATTATTATTATTATTATTATTATTATTATTATTATTATTATTATTATTATTATTATTATTATTATTATTATTATTATTATTATTATTATTATTATTATTATTATTATTATTATTATTATTATTATTATTATTATTATTATTATTATTATTATTATTATTATTATTATTATTATTATTATTATTATTATTATTATTATTATTATTATTATTATTATTATTATTATTATTATTATTATTATTATTATTATTATTATTATTATTATTATTATTATTATTATTATTATTATTATTATTATTATTATTATTATTATTATTATTATTATTATTATTATTATTATTATTATTATTATTATTATTATTATTATTATTATTATTATTATTATTATTATTATTATTATTATTATTATTATTATTATTATTATTATTATTATTATTATTATTATTATTATTATTATTATTATTATTATTATTATTATTATTATTATTATTATTATTATTATTATTATTATTATTATTATTATTATTATTATTATTATTATTATTATTATTATTATTATTATTATTATTATTATTATTATTATTATTATTATTATTATTATTATTATTATTATTATTATTATTATTATTATTATTATTATTATTATTATTATTATTATTATTATTATTATTATTATTATTATTATTATTATTATTATTATTATTATTATTATTATTATTATTATTATTATTATTATTATTATTATTATTATTATTATATTATTATTATTATTATTATTATTATTATTATTATTATTATTATTATTATTATTATTATTATTATTATTATTATTATTATTATTATTATTATTATTATTATTATTATTATTATTATTATTATTATTATTATTATTATTATTATTATTATTATTATTATTATTATTATTATTATTATTATTATTATTATTATTATTATTATTATTATTATTATTATTATTATTATTATTATTATTATTATTATTATTATTATTATTATTATTATTATTATTATTATTATTATTATTATTATTATTATTATTATTATTATTATTATTATTATTATTATTATTATTATTATTATTATTAATATTATTATTATTATTATTATTATTATTATTATTATTATTATTATTATTATTATTATTATTATTATTATTATTATTATTATTATTATTATTATTATTTTTATTATAAAATCACTTTATTAGAAATGCAAAGGATTTACAAGAAGTTAGTGGGAAGCCGAGATACTAACTGGGCTCCCACTCCTCTAGCTATAGAAAAACTAATCATACTAAAGATATGCGAAGCAGCACGTGCTCTAATGTCTTGGGTCATCGAGAACTTTCGGATTCACTTCAATAAGGTCACAGCATCCTTCTCAAGTTCCCCAAAAAAAGAGAATGAGAAGGGGAGAAACCCATATCCAATATCCGCGCACTTAGCCTCATACTTGACGCGTTTACGTTGTGCGGCCACAGACACCGCATGACCAGGCACAAAATCAACCATACCTGTTTGTGTCAAGGGCGATGACCCAGTCAAATCAACACATACATCAAGCCCTCCGTCCCATGAGTAGGGCAACATATCAGCTGGACGTAAGGGTTTGTCTCTTTCTTCACTAAGCCCGATGTCAACTTCTTTACGAGCTGAAATCCCGGATCGAGAACATATGTCAACCAAGGTATCGCACACCACGTTATTATTATTATTATTATTATTATTATTATTATTTATTTTATATATATATATATTTACTATGGTTTTGACAGTAGGGTTTTGGGACATTCGGTTTCTTTTTTAAGTTTTACATGGCTATTGTTTGGCATGGAACGAGTCCGATGAGTGTTTGGATAAGTTGTTTAACTCAAAAACATGACTACTCAAATTTCAAAATTTTTTCAGCACTTGCCCGCTTTGGTACCGGTACCGTATTAGTGGTCTCAAATTCTTTTTGCTTGATTCATGGTACCGACTCCGTACCGTATATCTGAATTCGATACCATTATTTTGTTGGAATATATATATATTTATAAAACCGTGTATGTCCGGATTCGAACTCGTGACCACGGGATTGCACACATTACGAATGAGAATTAAAGTTAATAATTAATGTTAATTGATTACGATTAATTATTATACAAAACTCGACTAACGATCGTTAAGTATTTAACGAAAATGACTAACGACCGTTAAATGTAAAAGGAGAGAATATATGGTGAATATCTTAAAAATGGAAAATATCCGGGTTCCTTTTTCTCCCCTATTGTGGCCAGCCAAAGGAGGGCATTCCAAGCCCAAAACCCTAACTTGTTCCCTAAGATTTTCATTCACTATATATACAAAGGTTAGGGTTAATGTTTTTCATAGCTTTTGTGCACACACATTAACCTAAGTTTTCTTTGTTCTTTCTCTAGCAAATAATCAGCCACAATACCCTTTAGGGTGTTTGGTTTTGTTTTTTCTAAAACAAAGTTTTGTAGATCTAGCAATCTTTTAATTCGTTTGTTAATTCGTGTGTAAAAGAATGTGGTAGTAAGACACTATTCTTACACCAATTGGTTTGAGTTATAAAACGGTAAGGGATAACTCGTTAAACCACTTTGTCACATCCATTGAAGAGATCTACTGAATTGCAAGAGGTACGTTACGCATTCTATCAGTTAATTATTTATTTGTTATGATCCTAAGTCTTACGTTGTGTACTATGTGGTGTCTATATGTTTTATTGTATATCATATATCATAAACTCAATAGTGGCATCACGAGCCTTGTATAACAAGTAATTAATTACTGAAACACATAAAATAAATAAACATGATTGTGTTATTATTGTATGCGTAGATCTAGGGTTTGCAAAACCTAAACCCTAATTTTTTTGGGGAGGGGGGGGGGGCATTTTTTTGGTGCCCTAATTAAGGTTTTGTAAACTTCTGTTTTAATTGGATTAGAAACCCTAGGTCGCATGCAATTTTATGTGTATTGCGTAACTCTGTTTAATTGCATTAATTGTTAAGTGTGATTTACATCCATGATAAATTGATCTGTGCTAAACAGTCAAGTCTAACAGACTTAAAACAGCTTAAACACAAATGCAATTAAGATCAGAGGAATATAGGGAATTCCTGGGTCGTTAAGTCCCACGGAGGATGAATTGGTGTAATAAACACTTGATCAGATTGTAGAATGATCACTAAGGATAGTGATCAGTAAGGTTTTGGATGGAAAATTACCTAAAGAAAAGATTTACAAATTAAAGCGACTTAAATGCAAATTAAAAGAAATAAAAAAGTTAAAATCTATTAAATAAACGCTATCACTATTTTTACAGATCGATGAACGTTTATTTTATAAAACAAAATAACTTAAATAAACTATTTTAATCAAAACGTAAACTTAAATTACTTAAAAACGTTATTTAAAACGGAAACGAGCGTTATTTACGAAAATGGCGCTGGAGCGCAAGCAAAAACGTAAAATTATTGAAATAAAAGGCCTACGAGTGTAAAACTAATTTTCTTACGTACTATATGATAAAAGAAAATTTTACAAAAAAGAATTATATTTTTCTGATTATTATTTTATTTATTATGATTTAAATACTATAAAACACTAATTAATTGATTAAAAATATTAAAACTAATTATAAAAATCTCAACTTTTTACAGAAAATACTTAATATAAATACAGACTTAATAAAAATAAGAAACTGGAAAAAGCTACTTTGGATAAGCTAGAAATAAGCTAAAAAGCTCGAATAAGCTTAAATGATAAAACGTATATAAAGGATTAGTTTTGTAAGAAAATAACGAGAAAGTCCCAAGGGCGCAATGGTTACAGGTACCCCCACTATCACCCATATAAGGGAGAGGTCTCAGGTTCGACCCCTGCCTCTCCCTTTTTGTAAAACATTTTTATTTTTGATTTTTTTCTTTACAAACCAATTAAAAACATGAAAATAAGCATATTTCTCAACTGTGATTTTTTATGAAAATGAGCCAATAAGCTGTTTGAGCTTGAAAAGCTTAACAGTTGGCTAGAAAATGAAATAAGCACTAGATTTTAAGCTAAAATGATTTTTAAACTGTTGAATAAGCACAAGTGTGATAGAATTAAGCTAAGATACTATAAATAAGCTAATTTGACTACTGAATAAGCACAAGGACTACTAAAAAGCACTGAATAAGCAATAAATAAGCACAAGCTTAAACTAATTTGCACAGGATACTGTTAGTTTCACTAGGCACCTTTAAGCTATCTTTTAAGCACTATAATAAGCTAGGACTTGAAGAAAAATACTTGGACTGACAATTAGACCAGATAGGCTATTCAAAAAACTAAATTAAAAAGATTGGCTTTCACAAATAAGCTCTTGAGAAGCTTTTGAAAAACTGACAAACACTGACTTAACTGGTTAACTTAGACAAAATGGACAGATCTATAAGCTACTAGCAGGCTTATTAAATGAACTCAAAATGGAAAAAATAAGCTTGTGACATTAAGTTAACTAGGTTGGCTTTCCAAAAAATCAAATTACACAGGTTTAGGCTAATTAATAAGCTCTATGAGAGCTTATGAAACTAGATGGGTGACTGGTGCACAGGGCATATATCTGACAAAGGGTTCAAAATAAGACATGAAAATAAGCACTAAATAAGTTAGAAAATGTAAGCTAAGACTGGGAGTAACTAGTTGACCAGTTCAGCTTTTCAAAAAGCTAACTTACACAAATTAAAGCTCATTTATAAGCTCTCTGTGAGCTTTTGAAATAAGGTCTGCACAACTGTGCAGAGAACATTTTTGACTTTTCATTAAAACTGCAAGTTTGACTTTTATGAAATTTAAACTGATCTTGCTTACTAATTATGATGTAATAAGCTATGTTGAGATGAGATTAAGCTAGGTTAACTACTCTAAAGCTACTGTGATGATTCTTGCAACTCAAAGTCCCAACAGTGGACTGTAAGATGAGATTAAAGGTTATGTTGACTTTTTATATTAACAAGCTTTGGTTTTCTTTGCTGCAATGAGTTACTAAAACCTAATAAGACATGTATCAAACAAATCCAAAGACTTAAACAACTTCTAACTCAGTTGAGCAACCAAATCCAAACAGTCCTTTACAAGGCTGTTAGGAAGCTTTTCAAAACAAATCAATGATTAAGACCATGCCAATGATTTTAGACCTTATATTATCTATTACTAAGACTGAATGAGTACTAAATAGCATTAATAACAACAGGAAATTTAAGTATGCTAATTATACTAATTTGACTGTTAAGATGAAAATTTTAGCAACTATCAATTCTATTAAACTACCCACTGGTTTTAATGTTCAATTTAACTTAACTACACCTAATGAACATGATCAAACAGAAATTAGAACTAATGAGCAACCAAAACAATAAAATGCCAAAATGTATTTAAAAGCTTACAAATGAAATTCAAGCACAAGTCATGGAACCAAGGACTGAGAAACACCCCTATAGCTTACCAATAAGCTCTAAACCATAAACCAATCCAAAATAGGCACTGCACAGGTCTCTTGATCATTTCCCATGGGATTTTTATTTTTAGCTAATTTATTTGGAATTTTTGGTATTTTTCTATTTTTAAGCTAAACTGAATTATAATTGTTTTTAAAAGCTTAATTAAGTTACTATAAACTTAAATAAGCTTACTGAGCTTAGAACTACAACCATAAACAACTTAAACCAATATTTGAGATTTTGATCTTGAAAATGCATAAACTGAGAATTTGCATAAAAACTGAAATTAATGATTACAAAAGGTTTATTGCATACTGAAAATGTGAAATACAAAGCTTTAAAGTTAAAACATAGACTGAAATTTAAACTTATACTAAAACGACATAAGCTAAAACTAAGCTACACTACTTGTCTTTCTCCTCTGCTTCTTTTCTTCTTTATAATGACTTCTAGGGTTCTGTGGGTCCCACTTGGTCTTTCCCATCGACAATCTAAACCTTTGGATGAGTCAAACTCATCCTAGCCTTCAAATCTGCTTTGGCGCCAAAAAGTCATAGGGCAGGTTTTAAGCATTAATTGGGCTTGGATTGGTGTAGAGGTGGAGGGGGAATGTGGAAAGGTGTAAGAAGGTAGTGTGGAAAGGTGGAAGTGAGCAGGTGGAGGTGAGTGAGTGGACACAGGTGGGGGAGGTGAAGGAGATGAATAGTGGCGCGTTATCTGTTTTTAAATACTGGGTTGGGTTGGATGTTGGGCCAGAAGCTGGGTTTGGGCTTTTAGTTAATAAAGGGTCCATTTGGTTTATGTTAACAACAAGGACCAAAGTTGTAATATTCTGAAAGTTAAGGACTAAACCTGCAAATATTCCAAAGCTAATACAAGGGTTAGACTTGCCAAGTTTTAATTACCAAAGGACCAAATTTGTATAAAGTTCCATTTTTATAAGTCCAGGGACCAAAACTGTTAATTTTGAAACTTTAGGGGTCAAACTTGTAATTTTACAAAAGTTTACCATAAGGACCAATTTTGTCATTTATTAATAGTACAAGGTTTATTTTTGATAAATTTCATTTTTTTAACTTAACCAAGGACTATATTTGACATTTTCCAAACTTGAGGGACTAAAGTTGTCATTTTGTGATTTTTAAACTTTAAAAGGTTTGTTTTGACAACTTTTGAATCTCATGGACCTAAAATGATATTTTACAAGTTTTTGACTTACCAGGGACTGATTTTGACAACTTTTCAAACTTGGGGGACTAAAACTGCCAATTATGCAAACTTGATACATTTTTCATCAGATTTTGATGTTTTTGCATTTAAAACATATAAAACACTTGTTTGTGATATTTTTATCATTTTGATGTGTTTCTGAGTGTTTTCAGATGTTTTTGGCATTCTAACAGTATAAAAATGATGAGTATTTAGACACTCATCAATCCCCCACACTAAGATATTGCTAGTCCCTAGCAATGATTTGAGAAAATTTAATGGATTTTATCTCTTTACCAAAAGCCATCACTTCTGGAGTAGCCAATTGTTTTAGTTCAAGTAAGAACCTTGGTACAACGATAACCAAATGATTTTGAGCAAATCATAAGCTTTCAACGGATTTGATTTGTCTTTACCAGAAGCCGTTTGCTTCTGGACTAGCCAACTCTTAGATAAATTATCAATATTATCTTTGGTGAGTCGATTACCAATTATGGTTTTCCAACTGTCTTTACCACAAGCCATAACCTTGCGGGCTAGCCAACTCTTTACTTTTTAGGATATGGTGAGCTGAACACCATACAATTTTGGGCAAATTGCAAGCCATAAACGGATTTGAGATATCTTTACCAAGAGCCGTTTGCTCCTGGATTAGCCAATCCTTATGTGGGTTAGACATGGTGGACTGATTACCATTTGTTGTGTTTAGTACATAGTACTTCCACTAAAAAAAATTTTAAAATTTGGCCATTTTGGGGGAAAAAGGGACTAAAAGGGTACATTTACGATCAAATTCGCCAGAATTTCCCCCCCACACTTAGAAATGAATATTGTCCTCAATATTCAAAGTACCGGCTGTTATGCCGAAACTTAGAACGTAAAAAGATAACATTACTAGCTAAGTGTAGAAACACAACAATTATTCTCTTTTTTTAAATATTTACAATTTTCATTCATTTTTTAAGGTCTATATACAACATGTGGGGCATCTCCCCCACACTAGGGTATTACACACGGGTGAAAACCCATGTTTAGCTACTGATTTTGATTACCGAGTCGCTAGCTTGACTCGACCCCGAATTAATTTGTTCATGGGGAAGTAAATGGAAGAAACAATCTCCATCGGACTTTCATTCAAGATGTTTGTATAAACATTGAAGTACGCGAAAGTTCCACACCGACGAGATATACATAGAACCGGCTCAAAAATGATTAATGAAAATGCCGGGGTCAAAGATAATGTCTTCATTCCCGAAGGAGTGAAGAACAGGAGAAGCTACGGGATAAGTGAAGAAGAGAAAGAAAGTCATGATAAAGATCATGATTAACTCATCATCACTCACAGGAGAATTCATGGTTTCATGAATTTCATCTTTTAAGCTCAATTGGTCTAGACATATCCCGGGTGTGTCTAGATCAAAGTAGAAGTTATCATACTCCGGTGGAGATATGATATGAGTGAGTTCACAGGAGAACTCCTCAAAGGAAAATGATTCATATTCGGGATTGATTTGACTGAGTTCACTGGGGAACTCCTCAAAAGTGAATGATTCATAATCTGGGAGAGAATTATGAGAATGAGAAGTGGTAATACCACTAATCTTCTCTCCCATATGATCAAAATAGAACGTTTGCAATTCGGGAATAGAATCATTGAAGAAAAGTTCACTATCCTCAAAGGGGATAGGATATGAAGTAGGCTTTTCATTAAAAGCCTCGATTCTAGAAATGAGAAGATTAACATTTAATAATGTAAGACGAAGAGCTTCGTCTTGGATTATTTCTTCCTCATTCTCTTCTCCTAAGCTGACAGGCTCAGAAGGTAATTCCCCCACATAACTTATGTCTCCACAAGATAAAGAATAGTCTTCATCAGAATCAGAGAACATCTCAATATGATCATTTTAGAAGACAAGAGGAGGAGGGATATCACATACATGGTCAAAAGTTCCCTGTGACTCTCTTGGGATTGGGACAAGGTTCTCGACACTAGACTTTATGAATTCGTCCGATTCCTTTTCAGGAACAGTGTCAAGATGCTCGTCCCCCATGTTCAGAGAGTGAGTGGGAGCTTTTGGTGTGATAGCAGTTACATGAGAATGAATCTCAACTGCTGGAATATCCACTGATGAATTTGATGAATCTTCAAGTGTATCTTCATCATTACTGTCATCAGGAATAAAACTGAATCTAGAGCTAGATCTGGCTGCTTTTTCGTTTGCAATTGATTCCCTAATAGATTTTTCAAAAGCAATTTGGGAATTTATTTTAGCAGCTTGCTCTTCAGCTAACAAAACTTCCATGGATTTCTCATGAGAGTTTTGAAATGACATAGCCGACTCCTCCTTAAGTTCTTTTAATAACTCCAGACCCTTTAGTAAAAAGTCTGTTGTAGTTTCATGAGGAGTTGCTTGAATCAATTGGTACTGTGGAGGTTGGTCTTGAAATGATGTGTCAAAATTGTCACAAGGAAATGGATTCCCTGTTTGACAATCAGAGCTGAAATGGGGACCTCCACAGTTCTCACAACAGTAAAACTGTTGATCCTGGATTGGTGAATCATATGGATATTGGTCATACCCAAAGTTCTGAGCATCATCGGAAAACTGTTCATAGACAAACGTGTTTCCGGATTGACACTCAAATCCTTGGTGAGGACCTCCACAAAATTCACAGCAGTATTGTTGATTATATGAAGATATGTCGGGCTGTGGTGGGTAATTAGAAAAATTTGAGGGGTCGTTAAATGAGTTCGGATTAGGATCATAATCAAATGAATTCCTCGAACCACAAAACAAACAACTCCCGTTCCGAATATCATTACCACACTGTACACACGTACACCAGCGACATGGTGAACCATAAAGAGGCTCACCACAACCGACACAAGGAATAAACGATTCTATTTGAGAGTTATTAGAAGGAATCGGTTCATTCAAAGAATCAACAAAACCAACATGGTGCTCTGAATGACTAATAAGACTCAAAGAACATTTTGAAAAATCCGGAGGTGGGACAAGTGGTGTGCTCTGAGAGCTAGCAATTTCCATCACTTTCGTTATGGTCTCCGGTTTTGGTTCTTGAGAAACGTAAAGATTAGGCAAGTCATTCTTGCTAGACACCGGTCTGAATTCTGCATGTTTGCTTTTAACCGTAAATCGTGAAAGTTTAGAATCAATTCTAGACGACTTAGGAGCAATCGAGGGATTAGATCTTTGGATAACCGTAGGTTGGACGTATTTAGCACCTCCATTATCAAAAGGAAGTACCTGGTCCTTTGTCACCCCGGTTTCTCGTTCTTTTTCCCTACGCAGAATAAATGGATCATCATGAACCACACGAATTCTTGACATTTGTGATAAAATAGGAAGTTTTTCAACTTCATTCCAGATTTCGTCGTAGTTGAGAGATTCCATGAGAATAGAAGAAGTTTAGAATCAAAGGGATAGAGGGTAAAGGAATAAAGAATCAAAAAGGGTGAGAGGTTAAAGATGAATATTTTTGGATTTTTGAAAAACATGCCATAAAAACAAAGAATGAAAATATTTTTGGTGTTATCAACACTTTAGGAAAAGTGTTAATGAACTTTTTGATTTATATTAACTTTACAGAAAAATTTTTACAAACGATGGTATATGTGCAAGTACGGGTCTGGAAATGCTTAAAACACGCTTACAGCCTCCCCGGCAGCGGCGCCAAAATTTGATCGGTGCTAAACAGTCAAGTCTAACAGACTTAAAACAGCTTAAACACAAATGCAATTAAGATCAGAGGAATATAGGGAATTCCTGGGTCGTTAAGTCCCACGGAGGATGAATTGGTGTAATAAACACTTGATCAGATTGTAGAATGATCACTAAGGATAGTGATCAGTAAGGTTTTGGATGGAAAATTACCTAAAGAAAAGATTTACAAATTAAAGCGACTTAAATGCAAATTAAAAGAAATAAAAAAGTTAAAATCTATTAAATAAACGCTATCACTATTTTTACAGATCGATGAACGTTTATTTTATAAAACAAAATAACTTAAATAAACTATTTTAATCAAAACGTAAACTTAAATTACTTAAAAACGTTATTTAAAACGGAAACGAGCGTTATTTACGAAAATGGCGCTGGAGCGCAAGCAAAAACGTAAAATTATTGAAATAAAAGGCCTACGAGTGTAAAACTAATTTTCTTACGTACTATATGATAAAAGAAAATTTTACAAAAAAGAATTATATTTTTCTGATTATTATTTTATTTATTATGATTTAAATACTATAAAACACTAATTAATTGATTAAAAATATTAAAACTAATTATAAAAATCTCAACTTTTTACAGAAAATACTTAATATAAATACAGACTTAATAAAAATAAGAAACTGGAAAAAGCTACTTTGGATAAGCTAGAAATAAGCTAAAAAGCTCGAATAAGCTTAAATGATAAAACGTATATAAAGGATTAGTTTTGTAAGAAAATAACGAGAAAGTCCCAAGGGCGCAATGGTTACAGGTACCCCCACTATCACCCATATAAGGGAGAGGTCTCAGGTTCGACCCCTGCCTCTCCCTTTTTGTAAAACATTTTTATTTTTGATTTTTTTCTTTACAAACCAATTAAAAACATGAAAATAAGCATATTTCTCAACTGTGATTTTTTATGAAAATGAGCCAATAAGCTGTTTGAGCTTGAAAAGCTTAACAGTTGGCTAGAAAATGAAATAAGCACTAGATTTTAAGCTAAAATGATTTTTAAACTGTTGAATAAGCACAAGTGTGATAGAATTAAGCTAAGATACTATAAATAAGCTAATTTGACTACTGAATAAGCACAAGGACTACTAAAAAGCACTGAATAAGCAATAAATAAGCACAAGCTTAAACTAATTTGCACAGGATACTGTTAGTTTCACTAGGCACCTTTAAGCTATCTTTTAAGCACTATAATAAGCTAGGACTTGAAGAAAAATACTTGGACTGACAATTAGACCAGATAGGCTATTCAAAAAACTAAATTAAAAAGATTGGCTTTCACAAATAAGCTCTTGAGAAGCTTTTGAAAAACTGACAAACACTGACTTAACTGGTTAACTTAGACAAAATGGACAGATCTATAAGCTACTAGCAGGCTTATTAAATGAACTCAAAATGGAAAAAATAAGCTTGTGACATTAAGTTAACTAGGTTGGCTTTCCAAAAAATCAAATTACACAGGTTTAGGCTAATTAATAAGCTCTATGAGAGCTTATGAAACTAGATGGGTGACTGGTGCACAGGGCATATATCTGACAAAGGGTTCAAAATAAGACATGAAAATAAGCACTAAATAAGTTAGAAAATGTAAGCTAAGACTGGGAGTAACTAGTTGACCAGTTCAGCTTTTCAAAAAGCTAACTTACACAAATTAAAGCTCATTTATAAGCTCTCTGTGAGCTTTTGAAATAAGGTCTGCACAACTGTGCAGAGAACATTTTTGACTTTTCATTAAAACTGCAAGTTTGACTTTTATGAAATTTAAACTGATCTTGCTTACTAATTATGATGTAATAAGCTATGTTGAGATGAGATTAAGCTAGGTTAACTACTCTAAAGCTACTGTGATGATTCTTGCAACTCAAAGTCCCAACAGTGGACTGTAAGATGAGATTAAAGGTTATGTTGACTTTTTATATTAACAAGCTTTGGTTTTCTTTGCTGCAATGAGTTACTAAAACCTAATAAGACATGTATCAAACAAATCCAAAGACTTAAACAACTTCTAACTCAGTTGAGCAACCAAATCCAAACAGTCCTTTACAAGGCTGTTAGGAAGCTTTTCAAAACAAATCAATGATTAAGACCATGCCAATGATTTTAGACCTTATATTATCTATTACTAAGACTGAATGAGTACTAAATAGCATTAATAACAACAGGAAATTTAAGTATGCTAATTATACTAATTTGACTGTTAAGATGAAAATTTTAGCAACTATCAATTCTATTAAACTACCCACTGGTTTTAATGTTCAATTTAACTTAACTACACCTAATGAACATGATCAAACAGAAATTAGAACTAATGAGCAACCAAAACAATAAAATGCCAAAATGTATTTAAAAGCTTACAAATGAAATTCAAGCACAAGTCATGGAACCAAGGACTGAGAAACACCCCTATAGCTTACCAATAAGCTCTAAACCATAAACCAATCCAAAATAGGCACTGCACAGGTCTCTTGATCATTTCCCATGGGATTTTTATTTTTAGCTAATTTATTTGGAATTTTTGGTATTTTTCTATTTTTAAGCTAAACTGAATTATAATTGTTTTTAAAAGCTTAATTAAGTTACTATAAACTTAAATAAGCTTACTGAGCTTAGAACTACAACCATAAACAACTTAAACCAATATTTGAGATTTTGATCTTGAAAATGCATAAACTGAGAATTTGCATAAAAACTGAAATTAATGATTACAAAAGGTTTATTGCATACTGAAAATGTGAAATACAAAGCTTTAAAGTTAAAACATAGACTGAAATTTAAACTTATACTAAAACGACATAAGCTAAAACTAAGCTACACTACTTGTCTTTCTCCTCTGCTTCTTTTCTTCTTTATAATGACTTCTAGGGTTCTGTGGGTCCCACTTGGTCTTTCCCATCGACAATCTAAACCTTTGGATGAGTCAAACTCATCCTAGCCTTCAAATCTGCTTTGGCGCCAAAAAGTCATAGGGCAGGTTTTAAGCATTAATTGGGCTTGGATTGGTGTAGAGGTGGAGGGGGAATGTGGAAAGGTGTAAGAAGGTAGTGTGGAAAGGTGGAAGTGAGCAGGTGGAGGTGAGTGAGTGGACACAGGTGGGGGAGGTGAAGGAGATGAATAGTGGCGCGTTATCTGTTTTTAAATACTGGGTTGGGTTGGATGTTGGGCCAGAAGCTGGGTTTGGGCTTTTAGTTAATAAAGGGTCCATTTGGTTTATGTTAACAACAAGGACCAAAGTTGTAATATTCTGAAAGTTAAGGACTAAACCTGTAAATATTCCAAAGCTAATACAAGGGTTAGACTTGCCAAGTTTTAATTACCAAAGGACCAAATTTGTATAAAGTTCCATTTTTATAAGTCCAGGGACCAAAACTGTTAATTTTGAAACTTTAGGGGTCAAACTTGTAATTTTACAAAAGTTTACCATAAGGACCAATTTTGTCATTTATTAATAGTACAAGGTTTATTTTTGATAAATTTCATTTTTTTAACTTAACCAAGGACTATATTTGACATTTTCCAAACTTGAGGGACTAAAGTTGTCATTTTGTGATTTTTAAACTTTAAAAGGTTTGTTTTGACAACTTTTGAATCTCATGGACCTAAAATGATATTTTACAAGTTTTTGACTTACCAGGGACTGATTTTGACAACTTTTCAAACTTGGGGGACTAAAACTGCCAATTATGCAAACTTGATACATTTTTCATCAGATTTTGATGTTTTTGCATTTAAAACATATAAAACACTTGTTTGTGATATTTTTATCATTTTGATGTGTTTCTGAGTGTTTTCAGATGTTTTTGGCATTCTAACAGTATAAAAATGATGAGTATTTAGACACTCATCATAAATACATGCATGTTTTGTCATGGATCTGCTTTTATTGTATGCTTTACTTTGTTAAGTGATATACACTAATATTATGATAGATCTAAAATTGGGGTAGACCGCAATCATTATTATTTAATCAATTATGTGCTATGTGGTATGTGTTTAATTTTGACTTACGCAATCGATGAATCGATGCATGTGGCTCACTTTGTACATTGCTGAAAATGGGTGAGAGTCTTAAATAAACATATACATATTGACAGATCTAGAATTGATTTTTTTGATTTTTAATAGGATTTATCAAAAGGTTTGCATGTGGCTATTTGATATGCATGACTTATTATTATGTTATGCATTCATTGTTTATTTGTTTATTGTTGGGAATTATACGTTTGAGTTGATAAGACAAAAAGAATGAAACAAGAGGGACTTAAAGTGACAAGAAGGTAACCTACAAAAAGATGGAAGGACTTGCATGCAAAAGAAGTTTTATTTATTAGTCCTTTGTAGTATTTTGTAAACCCTAATCCTCTAGTATATAAAGAGGACATAGGTGTAGGTTATATACAAGTCTTCCAAGATGTAGTCGACTTAAAGGTGTGTGTGTCCTAGGCGAAGACAAGAATGTTTCATTCATGGTGAGATCTCAAATCTCAATTTCTCTACTTCGTCTAGGGAAGTTCATTCAAGAATGGTTTTGTCATTATCAACTAGGGGAATATTTTTGGGAATTATACGTTTGAGTTGATAAGACAAAAAGAATGAAACAAGAGGGACTTAAAGTGACATTAAGGAAACCTACAAAAAGATGGAAGGACTTGATTGCAAAAGAAGTTTTATTTATTAGTCCTTTGTAGTATTTTGTAAACCCTAATCCTCTAGTATATAAAGAGGACATAGGTGTAGGTTATATACATGTCTTCCATAATGTAGTCGACTAAAGGTGTGTGTGTGTGTCCTAGGCATATAGTCTTGTAAACGCCTAGGTTATTAGTTTAGTTAGTAGTTTAGTTATCTAGACGTGTTCCTATAAACGTCTAAGATTAGTTAGTGTTAGTGAATGAAAACCTTGTTCAATAATAAAGAATTGATTAGTTTATTCCGCTGTGCATGTTATTAGTCTTTGTTATTGATCCCTAGCTGAGCTTTTAAACGATCTTATCATTTATTTTTTAAATACTTGCTTGTTTTGTTATGTGTAACAAGGGTATTTTGATAAGAAAAATAAACTGACCTAAACAATGGTGAAACATGTATTTTTAAGCATAGTAATCATAATCGTTTAATTGATTGATTTTTTGCACAAACTGTGTGATGGGTACAAGGAAGGTACGCATTAAATTGTGACCTTAAAGAAGAGGGTTTTTAATATGCTTCGCGCTGACCTGATTCTCCGCTCGTTTGTGCGTCTTAATGGAGCTACCAAGTATTCCTATATATGTGCATAAAATCTTAAGGGTGAATTTACTTTAAATTCTATGCGCCACTTTTGTGGTAATTATCCGAATAACTTGGGTCTTATGACTCATGCAGCAGTAGGATATAGTGGTAATTAAAGGTAATTCTTTAATTGGTTTACCAATACCTCGATTAAAGTTTGATGATGAAAAGCTTAAACATTAAAACAAGGATACAACGTGTTAGGAATTAGAAATTCCAGGTATTAAAGAGTCGGTCACCTCAAGTATATGTAATCGTTAGAAAGCTCGTAGTCGTAGTTCTTTTAAGTCAAGTAGTTTTTAGTTTAGTAACACCGTGGAGGACGGACAGGTCTTTACCCACTGTATGCCTGATCCACAGCCCGTTGTGTGGCGTTTTATTGTAAGACTATAAATACCCTCTACCTCCCAAGGTAGAGGGTTGGAGCTCATAATAATATTTTCCTTTCTCTCACTATAGTTCCCAACTCTCTTCCACTCTCTCACTAGAACTTTCTCTCTAACATACTTAAACGCATAATTTGATCATGGTTTAGAGTGTTTGTGAAATCCAATATCTAACAATTGGTATCAAGAGCCATGGTTTGATCACTCATCTTTCATGCTCTTTGTTTTGGTGGATTTCATAAGGTTTTTGGTGTATTAAGGGTTTAGGAGAGGTTGATTCATTTGAACAAATTCTAGTGTTAAAGTTTGAATTTTGCGTGTACTCTTGTGTTTAGGATCATCATATGTGTTTATGTTTTGAATTGGAAGGCTTAAATCATTGTGGTTTGATTGTTTTGGATTGATAAAGTGGTTATTTTTTAAAGAAGGACGAAGCGAGTTGAGTCTCGGACTTGCTTTTCTTCAAAGCGAGTTGCTTAGTTATTTTATGCGAGTTGGTACATGCGACTTAGCTGTTTAGTGAGTTGATCTTTATGCGACTTGGGTTCTAAGCGAGTTGTTTCTTTAAGCGACTTGAGATCTAAAGCGACTTGCTACTTAGCGAGTTGTAACGTTAGCGAGTTAACTTAAGCGACTTAGTGTTCAAGCGAGTTGATTGTATTGCGAGTTGAGACTAAAGCGAGTTGGCTATTTAGCGACTTGATTACTTAAGCGAGTTGAGTGTGTTGCGAGTTGATGCTAATGCGACTTGGCTATTGAGCGAGTTGACTGCTTATGCGAGTTGTGTGTTTAGCGACTTGTTCATTTAGACCTTTTTCTTCTTCGTGTTACATTTTTACGGTTGTTCTTTTGGTTTAGTAAAATCCCGTGAAAGAATCAATTTCCCGGTTTAATCAAAGAATAGTAAAATCCCGTAGAGCTTGAAACATGTCTACAAACGTTCCGAATATCATCTCCACTGTTGCCGAGGATGTTCAAGCAGCTGGTTCAGATACTCGTCCTCCCATGCTTGACAGAACTGACTACGACTCTTGGGCTCAACGAATTAGATTGTACTGTCTTGGAAAGGAAAATGGAGTCAACATTCTCAAATCCATTGATGAAGGACCGTATCGGGTTGAGACGACTAGAGATGTACTTGATACTGCTGAAGATGGAACTCAGATTTATGGAATGGACAGACAAAAAATGTATGATGAGCTCGATGATTAGGAGAAAAAGAGATTCGATGCTGATATCAGGGCCTCTAACATTGTTCTTCAAGGTCTTCCTAAAGACATCTACAAGCTGATCAATCACAACACCGATGCAAAGGCAGTATGGGATAATGTCAAGATGCTTCTCTCAGGTTCTGAACTAACTATGGAAGACAGAGAATCACAACTCTATGACGAATTTGAACACTTCAAGATGAAACCAGATGAGAGTGTCTATGAGTACTATGTGAGATTTCATAAGCTGGTGAATGATATGAGGAACATTAGAATGACTATGCCTAACATTCAGCTGAACTCAAAATTTGTGAACAACATGAATCCCGAATGGCACAAGTTTGTTACTTCTGTGAAGCTCACTAAAGGATTGAAGAATACGAATTATGAGCAACTCTATGCCTTCCTTCTTCAGAATGAGAGACATGCCATGTTTGAAAAGATGATTCTTAATCAGTTCAAAACCAACCAGGGAGAGACAAGCTCATCCAATGACTCAACTGCCTTCTACTCAAACATCGGAATCACAACCAAAGCCTCACAAGTCATACCCATGGGTAATGGTAATCACAAACTCATTCCCGATCCCATGTTCAAACAAGCTGATGCTGATGCACACGTGGGTAACATCATTAATCAACTAGCTCTTCTGATTAGTCAAAACATGAATTCTCTCCCACAAACCAACAACAACCTCAGAACAACATCTAACCCACACAATCAAGCTACTGTTAAAGATGGGAGGATCGTGGTGCAACCAGTTCAGGAAAGACAGTATGATCAGGGAAGAGGTGGAGCTGGTAGAGGTTATGTTGGTAATCAGAATCGAGGAAGGAATGGTAATCAAGGTCAAGCTAAGCCGATCAAATGTTATAACTGTGGTGGTGAGGGACACATTGCAAGAAACTGCACATCTCCAAAACGTCCACAGAATGCTGATTACTTCAGAGATAAGATGCTGCTTGTACAAGCTCAGGATAATGGTGCTGCTTTGGATGAAGAGGAACTGTTGTTTCTTGCTGAGGGCAATGCCAAGACCTATGATGCAGATGTGGATGAGCAGCCTATTCAGGAGATAGGTCACAATCATCAGAATGCCTTTCAAGTTGCTGATTGTGATGCATACGACTCTGATGTGGATGATGGACCTACTGCAAACACAATTTTTATGGCTAGCATTTCTCCAATGGTTTCTCCCAAGGTCTCTTCTTCACCACAAGCTGGCCCATCCAAAGACAAACTCATCTCAGAGGTATTAAAACTATACGATGATGCTGATGTGCAACAGATGCATGACAAAGTACAATCAACTGAAACTATTGAATCAAATGTTGAAAATATGGGTAATATCGATATTGTCCCATATGATCAATACGTGAAACAAAGTGAAAGTGAAGTTGTACCAAGTGATGCATCTTTTGCAGTCAACAATGACTATGTTTTTGATGAATACACTGCATGTGCCCCTGATGATTCTGTAATTTCTGAACTAAATGCCTATAAAGAACGTGTTGCTATTTATGAACAACGTGCAAAATTTGAGTTGACCACTCGTGAGCAGGAAATGGATGACCAAGTGCGTACATTCATTAGAAAAAGTAATTTTAGAGAAGAAGTATTGAAACAAGAATTAAATTCCTTGCAAGAAAAGCTTTCTAAAACAGCTAAGCAAAAACAAGAACTTCAAGAAAATGTGAAAATGCTTAAGCAAGAATTTAATGCAAAGAATCAAAACTCTTGAGAGACTTTTCTAATCTGAAAACTTTGAAAAACAAACTTGAAAACAAGTTGTACATACAAGGAAACACCATTCAGACTGCTCACATGATCACTAAGCATAGAGTTCTAAGCGATAAGCATAGTGTTCCCATTATAGATAAACCCAACCCTGAGTACGGAAAGATAGCAAAAGCAGCTCAAAGTGTTATCTATGATGGCAATGAGATTCTTAAACCTAGACAAAAACCTAGCTGCGTTGAGTGCACTGAGGATGATAGGAAATTAGATGAAATCACTAGGGAGAAGATGAATAAGAAACTAAATGATCCTAAATGCAAAGAGAAAAAAATTATTATCACTCCCCATGACTACAAGAAGGAAAACTGGATTTCCTTGAACAAGTTTAAGCCTCAGACATTGTTGACTCCCGAACAAGTCTTCTGGAAAATGGATTTAGATAAGCAGAAAGCTGAAAATATTGTTGAAACAAACCCTCCCCTTTGGAAAATGCCTAGAGCGACTGTGTATCCTCCTAATACACCAATGCATCTTGTTCCTAGAACAATTGCCACTAAAAGCAAGACCTTAATTAGCCAATATGTTATCTTTCAACTATTTGTTGATTTTGAGAAAACTTGCAAGAAAAGGATCACACCCACTGGTATAACTGAAGGAGAAAGGGGTTTTGAGCAAATGAAAGAATGCTATTTAACTGAGGTCATGCCTTTCTTTAAACTTCTAAAAGATCACTTTGAGAGTCTTAAAAAGGGGATAGATACTGATATTAAGGGA
This sequence comes from Chrysanthemum seticuspe, assembly GCA_019973895.1. Taxonomy (NCBI): domain Eukaryota; kingdom Viridiplantae; phylum Streptophyta; class Magnoliopsida; order Asterales; family Asteraceae; genus Chrysanthemum; species Chrysanthemum seticuspe. The sequence goes on from BPTQ01000006.1 coordinate 156,401,635, forward strand.
ATGGAAAAGGAATTTGATGCAATGATAGTTGAGGTTAGTGACTATGAGCGAGCACTAAAATATAATGAGATTGAGAGGAAGAACTTGCATACACTTAATGAGAACCTGATTTCTGAATGTATTGCTCAAGATGTGTTCTACACTGCTACTAACTGTTCTATTACTGCTTCTCGATTCCATGAACTGTCTGTTGCTTTGAAAGTCTCTCATGATCGTGTCATTGAGCTTGAAAAAACTAATTCTGAACTAAATGAGAAAATTGAACTGGATGATCACGACAATTTGGTTAAACATTTTTCTAAACTAGAAGTTGAGCATTCTAATTTACAACTAAAATATCAACATCTTAAAGAAAATGTCAAAACTTCAAATATCAAGACATCCTCAGATGCTCCAGAGTTTGATGCAGTTTTTCAAATTAACAAACGTGATGAACAGATTCAAGCTCATTGCAACACGATCAGAAAATTGAAAGCCCAAATCTCTCAATTAAAGGGTCAAACGAACAATGTGACTGGTCCCCAAATGCCTCCTCCTTTAGATTCTCAGAATTCTCAAAACTTTCATCTTCAAAACTTAGTAAATGCTTTACAAAAGGAAAATGAGGCTTTTCTTGAAGAAAATGAAAAGGTTAAACGTCATTTCAATGAATTATTTGAATCTATAAAGGTCACTCGTAACAAAAATAACGAAACGGTAGCCTCGTTACAAAAAGAAATTGAGAATCTAAAGAGTCAGGTAAAAGGGAAGATGCCAATGACCAATGGGGAGAATGGTGTATCAAAGGTACATGTCTGTAATAAATATGCTTTGTCTGTGAAATATGTTCCTCCTCATCTTAGGAATAACAAACTTGCTATTCAAACATATTTCTCATACCTTAAGGACAGCCTAGAATGTCTCCGTGAGATTGTAGAAGAGGATAAGTTAGAGAAACCAGATGATAATGCAATTGGCCATGCATGCTTATATGCCAAACGATCTCAAGAACTTCTAGAATGCCTAATTACAATATGCCCTAAAACCTTAGGTGAGCAAGTCAATCCCTTGATACCGTGTTCTATGCCTAGTGCCAAGCATGCAAGTCACTCAATGCCAAATGTTATGAATGTGAACCCTAATGTGCCCTCAAGTAGTTCAGATTTCAAATCTGTTAGTGCTAAGAATGTGAACTCGAGTGTGCACTCTAGGTGTTCTAATCCCAGCTATTCAAGTGTGAAAAAAGTTAATCTTAGTGTGCCTGCATGTAGCTCAGATCCCAGCACATCTAAACAGGTGAAGCAAATAGTAGCCAAACCAACTAATGTTCCCATTCCCTCTACAGGAGTAATCAGTGACATTAAAGCAAGCAGGTCAAAGTCTCAAGACAATACAAGGAAGGACACGACCTCGCAAGCTAAGAATGTGCATTGGAAGAAAGTAGAAGACCTACCTACGAACTTTAAGTTTGAGCCGAATAAAACGAATCGTGTTGATTCTAATATTAGCCATAGGCGTACTGTAATTAATTCGAATTCTGATACTATTTGCAAACCTTGTATTAATGTCTGCTTGAATTCTGTTTCTAATCATGAATGTGGTGTTAATGTTTTGCCTAATGATGTTAATTGTCCAATTAATATTGTTAATGCTAAAAATCATGCTAAGAAGGCTAAAAGGCAAAAACGAAAGAAAGTTAGAAAATAGTGGAAACCCACAGGAAGAACATTTAGTAAGATAGGCTATTATTGGATACCTGTTGGTCGTAAGACTAATCAGACAATGCCCACTAGAAAATAGATGCCTACTGGTAGATCTATTCCTTTAAGAAGTGAGCACACTGTGAACAGGGCTAATACAGACACTAGTACTGCATCTATTCACAATGATTCCATTGCCCTATTTTCTGATATGAATGCTTCTATTTCTGATGTGGGTGTTCCAACCAGTATTACTAACCAAATGGAACCCATTCTTGCATGGGGATCCCAATTATCCAGTTATCCATTCTTGTCTGTGTTCAACTGCAGATCGTTCAAATCGTTCTGTGGTACCTGGACTCAGGCTGTTCCAAGCATATGACTGGCGACCGGTCACGGCTCATGAACTTCGTGAGCAAATTCATCGGGACAGTTAGATTCGGAAATGATCATTTCGGTGCAATTATGGGTTACGGTGATTATGTTGTGGGTGATAGTGTCATCTCTAGAGTATACTATGTGGAAGGTCTTGGTCATAATCTGTTCTCTGTTGGTCAATTCTGTGATTCTGATCTAGAAGTAGCCTTCAGAAAACATACTTGTTTTGTTAGAGAACTTGATGGTAAGGAATTGTTACGAGGAACTCGTGGTTCAAATCTTTACACCATCTCTATCGAAGATATGATGAAGTATTCTCCAATTTGCTTGCTGTCAAAGGCTTCTAAAACAAAGTCATGGTTATGGCATCGTCGTCTCAATCACCTAAACTTCGGCACCATCAATGATCTCACCAGAAAGGACTTAGTTGTAGGGTTACCTAGACTCAAGTACGAAAAGGATCATCTTTGTTCAGCATGTCAATTGGGAAAAAGCAAGAAGTATGCCCATAAACCCAAACCTACTAACTCTGTCATAGAAGTTCTTCATATGATTCATATGGATTTATGTGGACCAATGAGGGTGCAGAACATCTTTGGGAAGAAATATGTGTTAGTTGTGGTTGATGATTACTCTAGATTCACCTGGGTCAAGTTCTTAAGGACAAAGGATGAAACTCCTGATATCATCATCAAACTCATCAAACAGCTGTAGGTTCGACTTAACAAAACCTTCAGAATTATCAGAACAGACAATGGAACTGAGTTTGTCAACAAACAACTTAGTGAATTTTATGAAAGCGTTGGAATCAGCCATCAAAGAAGTGTTCCACGAACTCCTCAACAGAACGGTGTAGTTGAAAGACGAAATCGAACTCTTGTAGAAGCCGCTAGAACAATGCTGATTTACTCAAAGGTTCCAATGTTTCTCTGGGCTGAAGCTATTGCCACTGCATGCTACACACAAAATCGTTCCCTGATTCACACTGTTCATGGAAAAACTCCATATGAACTTGTCCACAACAGAAAACCTAATCTCTCTTTCCTTCGTGTGTTTGGTGCATTGTGTTATCCAACTAATGAGGGTCAAGACTTAGGCAAACTTAGAGCTAAAGCAGACATTGGAGTTTTTGTAGGGTATGCACCAAACAAAAAGGGATACCGAATCTACAACAAAAGAACCCGAAATATCATGGAAACAATTCACGTTACGTTTGATGAGCTGACCGGTCAAATGGCTCCTGGACAATTCAGTTCAGGACCCGCACTTCAAAACAGTCCCATTGGTTCATCCCTTGTTCCAAACTCTTCTCAAGAAACACCATATGTACCTCCATCTGAAGATGATTTAAAGAAATTGTTTGATCCTATGTTTGATGAACTTTATGAGCCAAGTACTAATGAGGTGTCAATTTCTACAACAGAGACTGCTCATATTCCTGAGAATGTAGTCAATCCCTCAGTCTCAATATCTTTAAGTCAAGAAGCGCCTGCTGCTGATCCTTTAGTCTCATCAACAAATTATCATTCTTCAAATGTACATCATGGAACTGTTTCTGGCATCAATGATGAAGTTAATCCCTTTGCTACTCCTGAAGATGCTCCATTTGAAAACATATTTGCTCCTGAATCATCATCAGAACCATCTTCTACAGGAGACATCAACTCTGCTACCTCAGTCCCTCAACAACTGCCACATGAACACCTTAGAAAATAGACTCACGATCATCCACTAGACAACATCATTGGAAATCCCTCTCGCCCTGTATCAACACGGAAACAACTTGCAACCGATGCCTTATGGTGCTTCTTCAACTCCGTACTATCTAAGATCGAACCAAAAGATGTTAAAACCGCCATGAATGAAGATAGCTGGTTCAATGCCATGCAAGATGAAATTCATGAGTTTGATCGACTTGATGTATGGGAGTTAGTACCTGCTCCATACTGTGCTATGATTATTGCTCTTAAATGGATCTTCAAAGTGAAACTTGATGAGCATGGTGATGTGTTGAAGAACAAGGCTCGATTAGTTGCTAAAGGATACCGTCAAGAGGAGGGTATTGACTTTGAAGAATCTTTTGCTCCAGTTGCTCGAATTGAGGCAATCAGAATCTTTTTGGCTAATGCTGCTAGTAAGACATGGTAGTCTATCAGATGGATGTGAAGACGGCATTTCTGAACGGAGATCTTAAAGAAGTCGTCTACGTCAGCCAACCTGAAGGATTTGTAAATCAAGAGCATCCTACTCACGTTTATCGATTGAAGAAGGCCCTTTACGGTTTAAAACAAGCTCCAAGGGCATGGTATGATACACTGTCAAAGTTTCTTCTATCAACCGGATTTAGCAAAGGAGCAGTTGATCCAACATTGTTCACCAGGAAGTCAGGCAAACATTTAATTCATGTTCAAATTTATGTTGATGATATTATTTTTGCCTCGACAGACCCAATGGAATGTGATCATTTTTCTAATGAAATGAGTTCAAAATTTTAAATGTCAATGATGGGACAAATGTCATTTTTCTTGGGATTACAAATTTCACAAAGTCCCGGAGGCATTTTCATAAATCAATCTAAATATGCAACAGAAATCTTAAAGAAATTTGGATTTGATTCAAGTGACCCTGTTGACACCCCCATGATTGATCGAACCAAACTAGATGAGGACCACTCAGGGATCATGATTGACCAAACGAAATATCGTAGTATGATTGGATCCCTGATGTACCTCACTGCTAGTAGACCAGACATCTTGTTCGCTGTTTGCATGTGTGCTAGATACCAGGCTAAGCCTACTAAAAAGCACCTTGAAGCAGTTAAACGGGTCTTTCGGTATCTCCAAGGAACCATCAATATGGGTCTTTGGTACCCGAAGGACACCGGTATGTCACTAACAGCCTATGCAGATGCTGACCATGCAGGGTGTCAAGATACTCGTCGAAGTACATCTGGAGGTGCTCAGTTTTTGGGTGATAAGCTTGTGAGCTGGTCTTCAAAGAAGCAAATGAGTACTTCTATTTCCTCTACAGAGGCTGAATACATAGCCATGTCATCTTGTTGTGCTCAAATCTTATGGATGAGATCTCAATTATCTGACTATGGCTTTGAATTCAACAAAATCCCTCTGTACTGTGACAATAAAAGTGCTATTGCTCTCTCATGCAACAACGTTCAACACTCAAGAGCAAAGCATATCGACATTCGACATCATTTCATCAGGGAACAAGTGGAAAAAGGTGTGGTGGAACTCTATTTTGTGAGGTCTGAATATCAGTTAGCAGACATCTTCACCAAAGCTCTTCCAAGAGAACGTTTTGAGTTTATTCTTCCACGTCTTGGCTTGAAAAGTCTTCAACCAGAAACACTCAAACGTCTTCAGGAGGAAGACGAGGAGTAAAGGTCTATCTTCATCTATCTCTTGTATATATCTATTCGAAAAACAAAATACAAAATTATAAAACCCTCAAAAATCAAACAGAAAAATATAAAACCTTCAAAATCCATAAAAATCTGAAAAATTCGAAAAATCTTCAAAAAATATTGTCAATTTGTTATGTTTTTCTCGGTTCGATAATATCTACGGTGTTTGCGCTGTCATTCAAAGATTGACACGGGACTTTAGATGTTGTTCGAATTCTTACAAAAAAAAAAAAAAAAAAAAAAAAAAAAAATTGGGAGAAAGAGAAACGTTGGTTTATTGTCATTTCAGGGAATAACCCGGTTTTAAAAGAAAGAACAGAGCCATATTTTATCATGCTTTCAAAATTCCATGCTCTGATTCTATAAACATTTATCTGCTGAAAACTAAATGCTTTTGAAAAATAACTCGGACTCTATTTTTGATAATCATCAGGACTTATTTGTCAAAATCTCTATCTCTCAATCAACAACCTATGTCATTGATTGAGGGGGAGAATGATTTCAATTAAATTAAAAAGTTATTTGGCATTCAATTGTTTTCAAAAGATATTCATGCATGTTTTATCAATGGAGTTTAAAGTCTTAAAACCCGATCCTTATCAGTTAAAATGCTTTCATAATCAAGTCACAATTCTCCTTAAAAGCTTTCAAAATCAATTTAAATCTATAAGAGATCACAAATCTCAAATGATTTGATAATTGTGATCGGGGGAGAATTTGTGATTTAAATTGGACTTAAACTGAGGATTCGGTAAATGGTTTTACAAGGATGTACATGTTATCCTCCCCGCATGTGACAAACGATTTCAAATTTTCCATTCACATGTTGAGGGGGAGCATCTATCTTACACCTATGACTTGAAACGTGATCATTTATCTCAATGTGCAGGTTCCCTCTAGTATGTGCAAAACTCCTTTCAAACCTCGAGGCACATATTGAGGGGGAGCAAATTTATGGAAACCTCATCCTTCCCGGAAATGCTTTATCTTCTTGATTTGATCAGGGAAGTGATGTTGATATCTTTTAGAAAATGGTAATCAAAGAAGTAAATTCTTCCTCTTGCCTCCATGTGCAAAACGATTTCAAACATTTGATGCACATGTTGAGGGGGAGCACTTGTTCTAAAAATATCAAAAACAATTCAGGTACAAAATGTTTTTGATAATATATCACAAGTATCTGGATTGATTTTCAAATGGTTTTCAATCGGTTCCAATGGCAGATGAACAATACCAAATTGACCGACCAACTTTACTTTATGTACGGTGATATAAGGATGATAAGGTTAGGTATGTGTTCCCATGATCCGCCAGAACCGGAGGGATCTACCCAGGGACAATCCACTAGTTAGTGTAGAAGTCCTTAGGTATGATGATAAAAGGAGAAAAATGAGATATGGGAAGAGTGCGGACTAAGACTGAGCCAGTACTGGAATAAACCCAACAAGGTTCTAGCTATGAAGTCTCGGTAAGCACTGAAGGGGTTGAAGAATTAAAAAGAATTGAATGAGGAAAGGGTGAAAACAAATAGCCCTCCATTTATTCAACCTTAGGGCAGAAACCGGGTTCAATTCATATGCTACTGATGGTAACATCGGTATTGAAGACAAGACGTCATGGACCCAGTGACGCACTGCACTTCAACTTTCCAAACCACTCAAGTTCTTCTTAAAAGGACTTGTTTCATTCTCACGGGGAACCGACATTATCTATCGACTTTCTCTTAGAGATTGTTGATATTGAAGAAGGAGACCCTCTCCCTAGTCTCCGGCACAGGATCTAAATATGCACAAAATTGAGTCTAGAGCCACGAGATCATCAATAAATCTCATTAGGACACTTTCAATGAAGACTCTCTGTTTCACACAATGTGGAAAGAGATATTATATCTTGAGTCCTACGCATTATCCTTGTGGTTTTGCCAGAACATCCGAGTGATATGTGAACATATTCACCGTGAAGATGGAAAACCTTCTGGAGCCAACATCAAACAAGCTCCTGGTAGGTGGCATGTGAGATCTATTATATAGATCAACCATGTGACAACTGAACAGAAACAATGGGGCGATTTAATCTCTTGAATCAATCCTGGTTCAGGTTATGGATTGACGGATACCTTTGAAAAACCGGTCTTTGTGCTTAAAAACTCTTTTCTATAGCACATCGACCGTGTACTAATTTTTCAAATCAAAAGGTGTTTTTATGATTGATAATTGATTTTCAATAAAACCTTCGTTGTATTGCAAAACAATTTCTATTGAGCAATACACGATTGTTTTTCAAATCTCTTTTCATCAATCAGTGGACTTAAATTCGCTGGTTCACTCACTCCGTGTTGTCTTCTTTGAGATGTTCCGGTTTGAGAACAGCTAGAACAGCTGCGAAACCCTGTCAAGGAGATTCTTAGGAATCCTACCTGATCACAGGCAGTACTTGTACTGATCAACGGGGAACCGTGGGCCGTGTACCTCAAATCAACGAAAGTGATCAAAGACACTTTCGTGTGCTTTATTGCTAACTGTTTTATGCAGGTACATCCTACGTTTGCAGCTGATCAGAATGAAGCGGTCAATCCATAGCCGCATGCTCACACTACACATTCATCTCAAAAGAAATCATGATAAGTGCATCAATGACTCTGATATTTTCACTCCATGCTTCTGCTACGCTGCTGCCAATATCATGAATCAACGAAAGCTTCCTCTACTCTGATGTGAAGATTTCATGATCCAGAATGTGAGCATGTCTGTCCTAAAGTCACAACATCACATGATACCAACACCACAAAGGATGTCTCAGAGATTTTTGATAGCTGATGATCTCAAAAGCTGGCTCAAATTTATTATCACGTGGATCATTTAAAGACCTCCACTTGGATTAACCAAACATGCAATGAGAAGAATCAATGACTATGAGCTTCGGAGCAAAGTACTACATCAAGAATGCAAGAAAATTTTTAATGTAATATCTGTCTGTATTAAATGTAATTTTAGTACAAGATTGAGGTGACCTCCCTTAGGGGGAGATTGTTAGGAATTAGAAATTCCAGGTATTAAAGAGTCGGTCACCTCAAGTATATGTAATCGTTAGAAAGCTCGTAGTCGTAGTTCTTTTAAGTCAAGTAGTTTTTAGTTTAGTAACACCGTGGAGGACGGACGGGTCTTTACCCACTGTATGCCTGATCCACAGCCCGTTGTGTGGCATTTTATTGTAAGACTATAAATACCCTCTACCTCCCAAGGTAGAGGGTTGGAGCTCATAATAATATTTTCCTTTCTCTCACTATAGTTCCCAACTCTCTTCCACTCTCTCACTAGAACTTTCTCTCTAACATACTTAAACGCATACTTTGATCATGGTTTAGAGTGTTTGTGAAATCCAATATCTAACACAACTGTTTTAAAAACTTATGCTACGAAGATGAATGCATGACATCTTTGTACATATTTGATTTGACACCAAAAATCAAATTTATTACCCTTAATTTAAGTTGTATGCCATCCAACGAAACGGAAACACCCGAGATTACCTTTTATTTGCGTGAGAACGTGATTTAGATCGAAATCAAAGGGTAAAATATCCACGTGACGTGAGAACGGGCATGGATGATTTTGCAGTTTCTTAAGTTGGACAACTTAATTGAGCTTTGTAGTGAGAACTGACAACTCAAGGCATAAGTTGGGGATAAAACATGTTTACATGGCAATTGAAATTGGCTAAATGTAAATCCCATAAATCTAGGAATTGCAATTTGAAAGTTGGCAATTGAGGTTCGACTCGTACCATCTTGAATAATTTCATTACTAGCAGATTAACTGATGTGATGAAACTATGTCATTTTGGATCCTAGTTTTTTAGTGAAAATTAAATGGTTATATGCTTATTTACCATGGGTAATTAATTTTTTTGAAAATGTTAATTGTCGAAAATACTAAAATTGAATTTTGTAATTCTTTTGTATGTATAAATGCAACATTTAACCGTAAACGAGGTTTAGTCTTTGATCAATAAATTGATCCATTCTGCTTTCAAACAAATGTTTGATCGAGAATAATTTACCGAAAAGACAAACAAAGTCTCTTTTCCATGGGAGAAGCATGAGACTCAATCCTATTCCTTTTCATGAATGAGAAAGGTATAATAGGAACGTTTGAATTATCTAAATTCTAATGTAACTCATAGAAATGAATTGCACATCATATTTTCCATAAAGATTTCATTACCCTCATTTGGTGAATGAATCCTTTTGTAACAAACATGAATGTTGGTTAACTGGAAAACATGTATATGAGTTACAAAATTAGAAGCTAGACAAATTACCGTGAAAATTGGTAAAAGGCAAACTAGCATATTTTATCTAGTTGTTTTGCTTTAGCCTTTAAAGGTGCTACATACCAGTATGGGGATGGTAGACCTGTTAAGGAAGAAATTGCACACTCAATTTTTCAAGTTAATAACATTGGTGGATAACCCATCATTCATAGAGTAGAATACACCTTTTAGTACCTTATTAATGATTACGTATGATTTTTCAAAGGTGTAGGAAAGTAAAAAGCAAGCAAGTTGTTTTCACTGGTTATGCAACACTTACAATGTTGTCAGATTCAGTTGGAGCATTTGTGTTGCATTACTGAATAAGAAGTTGTTTTATTGATTTCTAATTCAGTGGGAGCTACAAGCCTTATTTCCTATGTAGTAACCAAGATTATCTTCAAAGATAATTATTTTCCAATTGTAGGCACTTATGTTTTTAAGGAGAGTCATGTGCGTTTCCTTGCTAAACAATATAGTCCTACATCTACTTGTTATATCTATGACACAAATCATATTAATCAAATAAACGAACGTGTATCGTGTTGTTTATCTGCTACATGATGTTGTTCCATGCACAAGTGGGAGAAATCTTTATTGTGTGCAAGGTACAACACATATAAATATGATTTAAATGGATTCTCTTGACCGCAAGGTAAGAGAGTAACATTCCAATAGGAATTATACATTTAAATGTGTATGATTGCCCCATTAAGAACATGTGTCAAGATGATAAGAAATACTAATTTAAATATTTATGTCATTCAATATTTAAGAAACACTTGTAGTTACAATTTATGTTACGTGAAAACGTGAACTAGATTGTAGCCCAAGCTAAAATATCCACGTGTCGTGAGAACGAGCATGGATGATTTTGCAGTTTCTTACGTTGAACATTTCATGGAATGACATAATTAAAAGAAGTAATCTAATTCTAGTTTGGATTGAAGTATTCGTTGAGAACGAGCATGGATGATTTTGCAGTTTATGGTATGTTCAGTTAGAAGAATCAAAATCTATTGGCATTGTTTGATTCAAGATAACTATAGTTTCTTCCAAAAGTTATCAAGGTTAGTAGATTGAGTATAGATTGAATGTACTCAATAAAACTCCAACCTAGAAGATTGATAAGACACCATTTGTTTATGGAATGTGATGAATCACATTAAGTCTTATAATGAAGTTCTGAATTTGTTAAACTACTTGTAAAGTGGGTTGTAACAAACTAAAGTCAGGAACTGTCAATGTTTTTGTAATATCCCAAAAGAGAACAATGTATTGTTGCTCTACTTGCTAAACTATTTAAAGGTAATCTTTAAATTGTTAAAGGCAAGTGGGAGTTTTGGTTTAGATCTTGAAAGATTAAAGTTACAAAATACATAATCTTCTAAAATGCACTAGCAAATATCATGATGAGGCTAAACATGTAAATGATAGACCTCAATATGATGGAATTGTCATTCATAGATCCGTAAGGATATCTCAGATATTTAATATGCTGAGGATTATGTGTTACAGGATCATGGTAAGCATGTTAATCATAATGACGAATTTACCAAATGTTGAATTGTGGTAAATCAATCATACTATGAATGTTGAGATGTTGTCCATAAAGATAATCAATTTTAGATACTTGATTTATCTAAATGAAGATGATTTTCTTCAAAGGATGAAAACCCTAGAGGTTTAAATCTTTATGTAGAAATCATATGGACAATATTGTACAAGTATTTAATGTATGTCCAGTCATAATAATATTAATCATACTTAAGCAATTAACTATGATTAAATATTCTTTCCTAGATACATTAAATAAAAGTATAAAGATTATAATTGTCATACTTAATTTCATTGATGTGAAATTTTGATAATGAATATCAAAACTCTTTGTTTTAGAATTACTTTTGTGAGGACCATAAGTAATGCAAAGGAGTTTTTATGAATTCAAATAATCTTTGAATATGTACAAACTGTAAGAATCCATGAATGGATATATGCATGCATCTAGGAGATGATTCTTATGTTTAATATTAAATCTATGTTTGATTTAATAATTAAAATAAGATAGCTCATAAGTATTCCTGAAAGCTAGTGGGAGTATTATTATTATTTTTTATTTTCTTAAATCTTATATGTTGTATGGGCAACTACATTCTACTTAAATTAAGTTTTAGTTGGGAATGAAACTTCGTTTGTAAGATTTGGAAATAAGACATACAACCTTGGAATATATATTTATTACTATAAACATATGCGGTAAATAAATGAGTCTAATAGAACATGATGGATATATAATGAGATCTTAAAGTCTAACTTGAAGATTCATCATGTACATCATGTTGTAAGATTGTTGTGTCATGCTTGATTACAAGATGATTTGACAACATTGAAAGTTGTTAGTGTAATAAATATTTTAAAAGGAAATATGTTTGGATTTAGAATCACATTCCACAGTCTGGAGATGCTCCTAGATTCTATGGATGAAAATATGACAATTGTTTCATAATTGTCATTGCCAACATACTTGAGTTTTGGTAGGCACCAACATTACACTATAACTGTTCAAAGTTTACGGATGTTTAAAGAGCATATTGTTGTACACAATGGTGCTGGTATAATTGAGATGACACTCAATTCTAGTCATGGTATCCTTGATGATGACCATGTTGACTAATTATGTTCAACTAAGAGCATAGTTGCATTATACATTAAAGAATAAAGAATACTTTTAAACTTTAAAGTTTTGAAAGATGATTGTCATAAAAGGTGGTTCAGGTTGTCACGCACCTTATGGAATGATATGACAATATCAAGATATGCGTAAACACATACAAGAAATTCACTTATTGAATTCTTGAAATAAGTATTCTCAAAATTCCTATAGATCAAAGTTAGTTGAAATTATGCCCTGTCAACAAGTATGATTATCATGACTTGAGGAAAAAAATTCATTAACTAAGAATTATCATGCATTGATCTATTTAGTATTTAGATAAAGGATGTTAAACAATTACTCCCTCCGTCCTAAAATAATTGTCCTCTTTTGACTTTTTAAAGTCTTTCTTTATCAACTTTAATCTTTAATATTTTTGTTTGTGTTATACAATACTTGATGAAAATCATATCAATGGAAAATACATTTTAAAACCAATCTATTCATATAATTTATATCAACTATTATATAACACAAACGAAAATATTTAAGATCAAATTTGAAAAAACAAGACTTCAAAAAGTCAAAAGAGGACAATTATTTTAGGACGGAGGTAGTATTATTTATAATGAAATAAAGTACTTTATACGTTTAATTTCATTTATAATATTGTGTCCTGTATTTGCATGTTTAAATCCTTGAATAACTTAAGTTATTCTAAATAATCCGTTGTCGATCAATAACATTGGAATGATATTGAATTAAGACAAATCTAAGTATTAGTTAGAATACACTTAAAAGTTGAAAGTATATTGATGCGTAGCATGACTAATTTCAGATGATATTCAATGAATTGAATATAGGACTTATCCCACCCACATGATGGTACTTTATGGATCTTAGTCATTACGTACATCATGAATATTTATCCTCTGACTTGAGATACCATAGATATGTCATGGATGTAGTGCATTTCTGTGAAGCAATCTAACGCTATACGTAACTGGTAGTTATAAGGGTTGTTTTCAGAAGTGTTGCGAAATATATGAATTTTGCTTGTAGTCAAAACAGTATTTGTTTCCTTCAAATTTATTTTGAAGTATAATACTGCTGGGCCCCTCGTAGGATTGTCAAGATGTTTGCATGGCCATGCCCAAGGTCTTCTGGAATATGTTCAGAAGAATTGGTAATCTTGATGAATCATATAAAGCGAGAAACAGAATAGTTAATTTAGAAATGATCAGTGAGATCCATATTCTTATTAACATGGTATTAGAAACAAAAAGATGAATATGATGATGAATCATCAAAGTGATTTTTCTCCAGGAAAACCATACACGAGTTGTACCGGGGGCATTGGCGTGTTGCTAGACGCTAACCAATGTCATTACACGTTTTGTAAACATATCCAAGTGGGAGCTGTTGGAATATATATATATTTATAAAACCGTGCATGTCCGGATTCGAACTCGTGACCACGGGATTGCACACATTACGAATGAGAATTAAAGTTAATTGATTACGATTAATTATTATACAAAACTAGACTAACGATCGTTAAGTATTTAACGGAAATGACTAACGACCGTTAAATGTAAAAGGAGAGAATATATGGTGAATATCTTAAAAATGGAAAAGATTCGGGTTCCTTTTTCTCCCCTATTGTGGCCGGCCAAAGGAGGGCATTCCAAGCCCAAAACCCTAACTTGTTCCCTAAGATTTTCATTCACTATATATACAAAGGCTAGGGTTAATGTTTTTCATAGCTTTTGTGCACACACATTAACCTAAGTTTTCTTTGTTCTTTCTCTTGCAAATAATCGGCCACAATACCCTTTAGGGTGTTTGGTTTTGTTTTTTCTAAAAAAAAGTTTTGTTGATCTAGCAATCTGTTAATTCGTTTGTTAATTCGTGTGTACAAGAACGTGGTAGTAAGACACTATTCTTACACCAATTGGTTTGAGTTATAAAACGGTAAGGGATAACTCGTTAAACCACTTTGTCACATCCATTGAAGAGATCTACTGAATTGCAAGAGGTACGTTACGCATTCTATCAGTTAATTATTTATTTGTTATGATCTTAAGTCTTACGTTGTGTACTCTGTGGTGTTTATATGTTTTATTGTATATCGTATATCATAAACTCAACATATTTTAATATGATACTGATACGATGTCGAGATTCATGTTGAAATGCTCATCCTAATTAAGAGTATTGTATATAGTTATGTCATTGGTGTAATTATGACAAAAATCCATCCTAAAAAGTTTACATCGGAGAATTACATGATGAGAACGAGAAACTAACATTGTTTAATGAATTAATTCGGGGAGCTGGGGCTTTTCGATTCATATGTATGCAACTTTATTGGATTAATTTTGGGACCAATTCCAGTTCTTTCATAACCAACCTTAAATGTACACATTTTATAAGATTTGAATTTTTTACCTCTTGTGAAAAAACTAATAATATTATCGCTAGATCATTTGATGATAATTTACGGTAACATGTAACTATGTAAGTGATAAAAAGGTTCATATCATCAAGTAACTCGATTTATTTACTACTAATATTTATTAAACAAAATATAAATATTTGCTACAAAGCGTGGTCAACCACACTCGCTATCTATACAATAATAGCACTGTTATTAAACTTTAAGCTATTTTGTGTACGTTAAATCTAGAACCAGAATACTTGTTAGGGTACTGGCAACCGTAGTCGGCATGCCTTCGGCATCAATGAAACCGATCGGCATCCCCATTGCATGTTCTTCGGCTTGGATCGGTGTGAGATGAAAAAGGGGATAATCAGCAACCGTAGTCGGCATGCCTTCGGCATCAATGAAACCGATCGGCATCCCCATTGCATGTTCTTCGGCTTGGATCGGTGTGAGATGAAAAAGGGGATAATCAGCAATCTTCGCCGATTCTACATGCAAACCAACTAGCCAAAATGTGAAAGTGGCATTTAATATTTAAGACGAGGTATTTAATATTTAAGATGAGATATGGGTTAGGCATGGTTGCCACTAAAAGTCTATTGTTAGGTATGAGATTGGTATGAGATGAGATGAAATGATATTATTGGTGGATGATTAGGCATGAAAATTTGAGATCGGCATGGTTGCCAGTACCCTTAGAAAAAATTTCTTGTTTGGATACCGCAATTACGAAGTATTTAATTTGCACCTTTTTCCTCATCTACTTGTTTCCACCCGTTTTACTTTCTTTGTTTTTAATTTCTAACAAAACTCGAGAAAGGCGTTTAATGTGAAAGTCATGCATATAGATTGATTATAAAGTATAAACTAAATAAAGTGACAACAAATGGACCAACAAATAATTAATTCAATTGAAAGATGAAGTTGATGAGAGACATATAGAAAAAACAACATAAGTAGTTAAGGAAATTGATATAACATACGAGTAGATGTTTAGCAGAAGGTCACCAACTCGGGGTCCTTTTGAAATGCCTTCATGTCTTCTTTCTTCAAACACACAATCGCTTCGATGCCATCGTTATTAGGGGTGTCCAACAGGACTGTAAAGTTCTTTATTGTACCACCGATGGTTACTTTTACTGGCTTCCCCCACCCAAAATCAATACCATATGTAGGAAACCTGCACAAGCTAGAATATATGTAACTCTCATCCATTCTCTTTGACATTTCCAATGCAGTTTCAAATAGCATATCAGCAACGATACTAGTTAAAACTTCCAAATTACTTATATTTTGAAGTTTTATCTTCATGCTCCTCAATTTATGGATGATCATGTTTGGTGCCAATTCATTTTGATTGCTTGTCGGAAATTTTATCATCAGAAGAAGATTTCCTAAGGTTGTTCCAGGTAATTTCTCTACCATAATGTTTCGCATATCGATTGGAAAGGTAACGTCACTCGCCTTGAATGTTCCTAAGTTTGCCTCGGTAGCAGCGGCCACTGCACACTTATAGAGCAACCATGTCAACACTTCAACCCGCGTAGGGTTCATAATTGGTTGTCCTGATTCCACAGTCATGGCTGTTACCTTGGCTTTTAGGTTGTTTAACTTTTGGTTAGTGAACAAAAAACTCCTTGTAACACAATCAACACGTGATTTGCAGCTCAAAATTTCTGGCAAATTAGTATTTCTAGCTTGGTGATGAATAATACGGGGACTGATGACTGATGCCTCTTTTTTTATCTCTGGAGCTGGATTGTGCAGTAACCGTAGCCCACTGGTTGATGAAACTCAATGCACTTCGACCGTCACCAATCTTGTGGCTTATTGAAGTTGCCACTGCTACCCCACCGCACGCAAAATGGTTGACTTGGACAGCCAATGGGCAAGTGATATTGTTTTTATCTTTATCACCTTTAAGGTTTGGGTCGAACCATATGAGATCATTTGAAATTAGTTGATCGAAATCTTCATGATGTGAATGTTGGAGGAAATCCGACATCGAGCTATCATTGCATGCTTCAATGAACTCAACTCCATGGTCATTGCAATCAACATACGTCGGGGAATATTGCTTCAGCCTACCAGCGAACGGATAGTACTGAGTCAAAGTTTGTGATAACGATTTTTTCAACACTAGCGTTTTATCAATGGAGCTTTGATAAATCATCGAGCTTGGATAGAACACAACAATTGGCGTGTAGGAGTTAGGAGCACGTTGGTCGAGCAACGAGAGATTATATGTTTTCAAGTGAGTAGGGGTTGGAGAAGATGGTTTAATGATGTCTCTAGAGACAATTGTGTGAAGCTGCCGTCTACCATATCTTAGAAGCTTGCTCATTATCATGTTAACAAACAAATTGCAAACTATGTTACAGATGGTCCTTTCTTGTAGCTTATTTATTCTTGGGATTTGCTAACAACATGTATATATGTGATTATTTTTTATTAATGCCATACACGAGTATCGCGCTTTGGATCTTATGCTTCAAATATTACCAAGAATGCAATCGTGACAACGAGTTGTTTTAAAGGAGTCGATTTTGCAATAATTGGTATGATTTTGGGTGCAATAAACATATATGTAAATTCTTACGATCACATGGTTCCAGCTTCATCAAAAGATATTAAACCAATGACATCAAGACACGTCACTTGCATTAAATTGTCAAATACGAGTATAATAGTAAATTATAGTATTATTATATGTTTTGTATGACATAAAAATTTATAATCATAATAAAATAAAGTGCGTCGTTGTAAGTTGAGATATAAACAAAAATATTATAAACATCCTAAAAAATTAGTCAGTATCTTTAGAATGTATAAACACGCGAAAAAGTTGACTTATTACTATCATGACTAAAAAATCAAAAGCACACTCTTGACATGGAGATAGAGTAGTCTACTCCCGTGCACACATCACAAGAGGTATGTAATTTCTTTTTATAGTTTAAATAAATATCGAGATATTATTCTAAAACACATTATTCAAAAGTTATTACGTGCTATTAAGCACGTGTAATATTTAAAACATTATATCAATAGTTAAGTTAAAATAATATCAAGTTGTGTTAAAAAAATAATAACATCAAATTCAACATAAAGTCACTTAACAAAGTTAAATAATTTGTTCAACAAAAATATAGACTACATATTAATCGACATTAATACATAATGAAAAATATTTATCAACATTAATATATAATGAAAAACCTATGTAAAAACCTGTGCGCGGACGTGTATTGTAACTATATAAGTATAAGGGTGTGTTTGGTATCCCGAAATGAGAATCAGTGAATGAATTTTCATTTCAATTATGTGTTTGTTTAAGATGTAAGGGTGCGTTTGTTATCCTATTATAGGAATGAGACTATAACTATCAAAGTGATTAAAAGTGTTTGTTTAAAATGAGATGATCCACCACAATGGTAATGAATGATGGATTTAATCCATACTCCATATACATCAAGTGAGCTAGGTATGAATCTTTCATAGGTGAGGGACCCACCACTACTATCAAACTCATACCCATTGTCATTCATGACAACATACCAAACACACCCTAAATCTTTCAAATATGGGAATGAATGATATATATGTTTCATACGTCATATACCTCAAAAGGGCAAGGTATGGATCTTTCATACCTGAGGGGCCCACCACTACTATCAAACTCATACCTATTGTGATTCATAGCAACATACCAAACGCGCCCTAAAAGATTTTACATAATTTCATATCACAGTAACTCATGGTGCCGTGCCTTAATTTTGATAGTTATATTCCTATTTATACTTACTTTAGCCGTATTTAATTTTTGAGTCTCTGTACGCGCGTGTTAAACTTATAAAGAGGAATAGCATGAGTCGTTACTGAACGTCATTGGTAATAAAAGTACTTTTGTGAATCTCCTTACTAAATTTCATAAAGAGGAATTATGTTTACGTATGGTATGTAAATCGATTTAAGAGATGGGATGTGAATTATTTTGTTGTTTGGTTTCCCGTGTAGAATGGTAGTACCCGATGAGAAGGATAAATATCAAGAATCTCGGGTACCACTTAAACAAAGACCATACTTTAATGCTGTGAAGCAGTATTTGCCCAAGTTTGTAAAAACTTGTTGAAGTTGTGTGTGTTGCCTTCTATTTATAGAGAGGCGCATAAGGTTTAGAGATAAACCCATGCGGGATGATCAACGGCTGTTAGGGAGCCAGGTATTGATCATCCAAGGAGCAGACAAAGAGGGACAAATGGACAATCCTCCTTGGCTCATACAAAGTGGTGCTTTTCGTGCGTCCTCAATGTACATCTTAACCGTTAGTGACAGTTGAGGAGCAGTAGTACTGTATGCTCAGTATATTCTGATGATTTTTAACAGGCCTTTTGTGGTCTGGGATTTAATCAGGGCCACTATCAAGTGTTTATTGATGGGCATTGGTAATGGTCTTGATTCGAGCATGTATATAGTGGGCTTGGGCCACTAATATTAATACGCTATCAAGTCCCCCCAGTCTAGTATTAAATCATGTACTATGATATGATGTTGAACTTTTGTAACTGAGTTCTCCTAGTCTGTGTTGCGCTACCAAGGTTCGTTCTCAGGCACATTGTTTCTAGGTTATTGTCATTTTTGTCTTTAGTGATATGACTAGATGCAACTTCCTTTTTTTTTTTTACCTCAATCAGGCTTTAAGCTGAGTTAGGAAAGATGGGTATTTAATGTTTGCACAGGGAAGTGTAGGAAAATCCCTTTTGGGTTTATTCGTTATCTTTAGGATTTGACGCATCTCTTTTGTCTTTTCGACTGTGGATGGCATCATCTTGACATATCTTGAGCAGTGTGCATGACTTGTTCCTTCGATTGCACATGAAATATGTGTTGGCATCAGTTGTACTCGCATCTTTGCAGGGTAAGTTTCACGCGCCATTTAAATGTGTTTTGACCTAGTGGGCCTTTGCCAAGTGTAACTCACCGATTCATTTCTTTTGCCTATATATAGGGCTAGAAAGGTAAGGAAGTTACAACTTGAAGCGATAAAGTCTCTTTTCCTTTTCCATTCTCCCAGATCTTGTCCCAAACCCTAAAAACTTCCTTCAAATAAATTGTTTTTTAGGTTTTTGTATTTTTATGGAGGCCAATTGTCTTTATTTATTTTAAGAAGAAACGCACTTTTGGATTGTTCTTGGTATAACTTTAAAGATGAAAGTTAGTCATGATGATGGAGAAGATAATATTTTTTTTCTCAAATCCTTTAACCATCAGGCCAACTTTTCAAAGCAACCAGAATACACGCAACGGTAAAAGTAACCAGAATACGATCGTTTTGTATAACTCTACGTGCACATGTAGGGTTGTACATTCTGATAAAACGAGGGTTATAAAAATTTAGAAAATGGTAAAAGTAACCAGAATACGCTTTTTTGTAGTAAAACTAGTAAAAGTATAACTTTACCATCCAACTTACACTTTATGTTCCACCATTTTCTAAATTTGTACAACTCTACGTGCACACCGGTAAAAGTATAACCCTCATTTTGTAGTAAGCTTTTAGGTAAGACCAGGTTGTTCCACAGGGACTATGCTATTGGTATGTAGGATATTGGATATCATAACACACTCACTAATTGATGCTTGGCCGTTTCTAGAGAGAGAAAGTGAGAGAGAATGGGATATTCTAGTGAGAGAAAATGAAGTTGTATGATTAGCTTCAAAATGAACATCCAACCCTATCCCTTGGTGGGAGAGGGCTTATATACATGACATAATAACGCCCCTACTTGGGCTATGGAGCGAGCTGACAGTGGGGAAAGCCCCGACCCGACTCCACGGGTGTTACTCTAACTAGTCTAATACTAATAAGCCTACAAGCTAACTTATGCTAGACATAACATGGGGTGACAGAGTCTTTCATATGAATTTTCGTAATCCTAAACATCTTCCCTTAAGGGAGGTCACCCCAGAAATTACACTTTGAATATTAGCATTCTATCACATGACTTTAATATTCTAGCTCGTAGCCTTTGATTCTTCAAAGTATGCAAACTTTGTAATTTTCAGTAGTGATCCTTGAATGTTCTTTTGGCTTGGGTGATCTTTGAGCTTTCTTTGAGATCATCAGTCACCGTGAATCTCTAACTCATCCTTTGTTGTATCGCCCCTATGTAATGTTGTGACTTTCGGACCGACATGCCCACACTTTTCTGGATCATGATATTTTGAATCAGAGTTACGGAAGCATTGTTGTACGTCATTCAATTATCATGATTTCTTTGATTGTGAGCGTGAAGTGTGAGCATGTGGTTATGAATTGACTTCTCATATGCCATCAGCTGCAACCGTCGGGAATTCCTGCAAGCAACAGTTAGCAATAAACACACGAAATTGTCTTTGTTCAATTTTGTTGAATATGGTTGCAAGAACCACGGTTCCCCGTTGATCAGTATAAGTACTGCCTGTGATCAGGTAGAATTCCTACAAAACTCCTTGACAGGGTTTCCCAGCTGTACTAGCCGTTCTCAAACCGGAGCATCTCAAAGTAGACAACACGGAGTGAGTGAACCAGTGAATTGGGAATCACTGATTGATGAGAAATTGATTTAAAAACAGTCGCATATTGCTGAATAAAGAGTTTTTGCAATACGATGAAAGTTTTATGAGCAAAATCAAGTTTCAATCACAAATACTTTTGGTTGAAAATTTATGCGCAGTCGATGTGCTTGAAAACAATTATTGAGCACATTGAAGGGTTTTCCAAAAGTATACGTCAATTCCTTTACTGGAACAAGGTTGATTCAAATGCGAATCGCCCCATCGTTGATTTCCAGTTGTCATAGGTTTGATCCATGAAAGATCTCACATGTCACCCACCAAGAGCTTGTTTGATGTTGGCTCTAGAAGGATTTCCATATTCATTGTGAATACTTTACGTGTCACTCGGATGTTCTGGAAATATTACAAAGATAATGCGTAGGACTCTTAATGTATATCTTCTTGCTTTTCACTGTGTATGAAACAACAAGCATATTGTAAGTGTGTCCTAATGAGATTTATTGATGATCTCTTGGCTCTAGACTCAATAGTGCACTTTGATTTCCTCTGTGGAGACTAGGGAGAGGGTCTCCTGCTTTAATATCAACCATTTCTAAGAGAAAGGTCGATAGATTACATCGATTTCCCGTGAGAATGAAACAAGTCCTTTTAAGAGAACTTGAGTGGCTGGAAGGTTTAGTGCAGTACGTCACTGGGTCCATGACGTCTTGTCTTTAATACCGGCGTTAACTTGGTAACGACCAGTAGCATATGGATTGAACCCGGTTTCTGCCCTAAGGTTGAATATTTGGAGGGCTATTTCTTTTTACCCTTTATCTTTATATTTCTTTTTCATTCTTCAATCCTTTCAGCGCTTACCGAGACTTCATCACTAGAACCTTGTTGGGTTTGTTCCAGTCCTGGCTCCATCTCAGTCGGCACTCTTCCCTTATTCTCACTTTTCTCCTTTTTTAATTCAACCTAAGGACTTCTACACTAACTAGTGGATTGTCCCTGGGTAGATCCCTCCGTCTCTGGCGGGATCGTGGGAACGAATACCTAACCTTACCATCCTTATGAGTCCGGTACAATAAATAAAATTGGTCGGTCTTTGGTATGCTTCCATAATTGCCATAATAAACCATTTGAAAATCAATCAAGGTACTTATGATGAAATCTCAAAAAAAAACTTTGCTCCTCGATAGTTTAAAAGATTTTGAAATGCCCCCCCTTAATATGTGCATCGATATACGAAAGAGTTTAGCACATATGGGAGGAGTACCTAGTTTAGTCTTAACCAATCACATTTTTTATCAGATTTCATATTTATATCACATTCTCTCCCCGATCAAAAATTTCAAATCCTTTGAGATTTTGGATCCCAATTGATTTAAATAAGTTAGAAAATTTGGGAAAAAAATGTGGTCAGATATAATGTATTCGGATTTAAGGAACATTACGTGCCCCCCTCAATTAGTGAGGGAGGTTATTATTCACATCCATATCACTACTTACATATCACCAAGTTTTTATTAGGGAAAATGAGGTAAATAGACCGCGCTCCTTGAGGCTTATCACTTTCCGGACCACGCTTTTTTGCGTTACGAAAATGGACTAGTTGCCCAGCGATTTTCTTGTAGCAAACCATTTGGTGCCACGTGTCCGACAAAGGTATGACAAAAGTACATATTTTGAAAGTATTTGTCATGTTTTGTAAGGTATTGTTTTTTGGGCAAACAAAATGTATTTTCGGGCAACTATATATTATTGGACAACTTGTATTTATACACGAGGATAATATGGTCATTTTACACTGGTTGTATTATAAAACTAATAATAATAACTCAGACACGTACTCACACAACATCACGCGCACACACACACACAATCAAACATCTTCTTGTACAATTTAACAGCTTCCATAATTAAACCTCTTCTTCTACATCACGCGCACACACTCACAAACCACATCTTATTCACAGAACCCTCTAACCCTAATTAATTTTACTGTATAATTCCGTATGAAAAAATTAAAGTTGTACAATTGTAAAATCGCAGTTCATTCTACGTTGAAATTGCTGCCAGATATTAAACTCTGTTTGTCAAAGAACGAAAATCAAGAAAGGTTGTTCATGCATACAGTTTTTGGTCCATGGTTGGATATAAAGTCGTGCGATAATGACTGCCTTCTGATGCATTATGTTTTGCAACACCAGGTATATGTTTCTAACATCTCCTCTGATTCCCCTCTTCTAACATTCGAAATTTGGGAGCATTCGTTAAGTTTTGGCCGGAAAGAATTTTGTCTTATAACAGGGTTTCGATTTGGCAAAGTTTCAAAACCGATTAAACGATCTAGCGCATTTTTCGATCGTGTATTTGCTGAAAAAAGAGTAATGGTATAACAAATGTACATGCAATTGATCTTTTGGAACTTGTTAATGACGGAAAAAATGATGGAAAAAGGTGGTTATCTCTTTCTGATGAGGATGCTGTTAGGGTGTGAATGTTGGTAGCTGCAGACCTGGTGTTTATGGGAAAAGAAGACATGAATTGCATCCATAAACACTTATTGACCTTGGTTGACGATTTTGAAGCCTGGAATGTATTTCCTTGGGGTGAATATATGTGGCATAAATTTTATCAAAGGACTGTCAATATTGTTCATATACACAGAAAAGATCATCTGTTAAAATTGAAAAAGAACCCAAAGTTCAGTGCCACATATAATCTATACGGGTTTGCTTGGGATTTCAAGGTTAGAACTCTTAGTAGTTTGTACTAATGTATGAATGTCTAGCTTTGATAACATATTTCTTTAGAACACATGTTATTAAAAGCTTTTGATTCTATTTTGTTATGCTATTACTTATTCATTTCAAAAGTACCTATAAATAATGTTGTTGTTTTATTGTTATGAAATGCTGGTGTTTTGTTCTGCATACAAGTAATATAAACATTACCCGTAATTTAGATTACAACAATGTTATAACACTTTTTAGTTTTTGATTTTTTTAAATTGTAACCATAAAGGTATTGTTTCATCCTAAACAGGTGACCTTTACTTTGGTAAACCTTGAAACATTTTCAAAAACGATAGCTGCATAAGTACACGTTTTAAAGATGACAGTTGTGGCTATTACAGATTTGGATTTTGGAGACTTATCCTAAAAGCTCAGTTTGGTGGGTGAAAGACAATAAGGTCATTCCACGTGGTCTTGCTTGGTCAGGACTTTCAAAGTTTCGGAAAGCGGGCTGTTGTAACCTCTTTGGACCTGTATGCATCACACAGTCTTACAATGCTGACCACACTAACTTGTACCTGATTTTGTTCACAATATCAGTAATTGTAAATTTTTTGGTTGTTAGGATTCAACTCCCATTGCTGAACTTTCTGCAACACAAGCTGAAATGAAGCAACTGTGGTATATTGCCAGCTCCCAATTTATAGATGGTTTGTCTGTTCCAGACACAGACGCTCGTGAGAAGACTGCAGAGCATTCGAATGAATTCGCGGACGATTTCAATTAACACTTGTGCATGGACGATTTCAATTTAAATGTTGTACAAACGGTGTCTACGCATTCGACAGGGGCTTTATTTCGCGAGTTAGTGGATTTGAATAAAAATGTTTTAATGATAGAAAACGGAATTCATTCGGTCAGAAACACAACGGTTGTACTTGATGTGTTTAGGACTGTGAAAAGCAGACTTTCAAAAGTACAACAACTTTTGGGTCTTAATAATGATGATGCTTTTGTTCCTGATCAATCTAAAATTTGTGCCACCACAAACGACTCTGACGTTAATCCCGATGATCTGAAGGTTTGTATTTACTTTTCAGTTTACCTCCAATGTATATACCAAACACAAATAATCGTTTGTGTCTACACTTATATCAAACCTTGGTCGATACAGGCCACCTTGTGTCATATTGTAGGCCGTAACGGGGATAAGGTCGTACTTGCGGACCAGGCAACGGACATTGACAATGATGATGGGCTTAAAGAAATGCAACCATGTAAATTTGGTATTCTCGTGGAAACTTGTGCCATGGCCCAAAAATGTCCTGCTATGGAATATGGAGGTGAAAGTAGTACTCAAATTCAACCAGTTGCACATAACGAGGAAAATAAAACACCCGGTGACCCCATTATTGTAAGTTATATTTCACTTACAGTTTAAATATCAGCTATAGCATACGTCCCTAGTTATGTATAGTTAGCCTTAATAATATTTAATAGCAGTGATGGTCATTCACGTTTAGGAACTTTGTAACGTGTGTTAGATATCGTGATAGAATAGTCAACGGGGATTGTCACACCCCTAAATTACCTGTTTTACAGCGGAATGGAATACCTTGGGGAGGACTGTCATCGCATCAAAGTTACAGTTATATCGAACGACTTAAAGTGTCTTTTTGAATATATCGTTTGATTCAGTAAAATAATCAGAGTTTACAAAACATAGGTCCCAATAGATTTCCAAGGTACCAAAATAAGTTTGTTACAATCAAACGATAGTTAAGTGCATAAAATATAGGTGAGACGCGTCGACACCGCGACTCTATGATAAGCCCACATGCATGCCATGAAGTGAATGCCTTAGATACCTGAGATAAAACATGCTAAAAGTGTCAACACAATGGTTGAGTGAGTTCATAGAGTTTGGTTAACAAGTAAAGCTTTTAAAGAGCATTCATGCAACAAAGGCAAAGTTTTTGGTCATTTAGAATAGTCCACAAAGCAAAGGCATTGTAAATCCACTCAGTTCCAAGTTCCGCCCATACAAAACTTGCAACATGTGTGTTCACAACCCACTACCAAAATATGTATGTCTAACAGTTAAGTGTACGATGTCATAATAGTTCACAATATAGCACCACGTATATAATAATTCAGGGATGCTCCGAACATGGGAGACTTTGCACTGCTCCAACAAGGGAGACTCCTTTGTCACTCGACCACCAAGGCGAGAATTATTGAGAACGCTCCACCAATAAGGCGAGACTTTAGAACGCTCCACCGATATGGCGAGACTTTGCACACTCCACCAATAAGGCGAGAATTATTGAGAACGCTCCACCAATAAGGCGAGACTTTTCACACTCCACCAATAAGGTGAGAATTATTGAGAACGCTCCACCAATAAGGCGAGACTTTGCACAATCCACCAATAAGGCGAGAATTATTGAGAACGCTCCACCAATAAGGCGAGACTTTATAGCGATGCTCCGAATATGGGAGACTTTAGGTCAAGGTCATAACACGTACGGTTCAATAAGTTCAAACAAGTCATAAGTTTGTATTTAAGTTCAAGAGTTCCGTTCAAAAGTTCGTAATTAAGTTCAAAGATTTAAGTCGAGTTCAAAAGTTCAAAACAGTCAAAGAGCTCAAAATATATCAAAAGGTTCTAAATAGTTAAAGGGTTCAATATTATGTCAAACAAGTTCAAAATAGTCAAAGGGTTCAATATCAAGTTAAAAGAGAGTAATTATATGTAAAAATGTTAAATCCAGTTAAGATGTTCAAATATATGCCAATATGTTCCTATCAAGTTAAAAGAGTTCAAATATATATGTCGAGGGGCTCAAAATCAAGGAAAGTGGTTCAAATAATAGTGTTCATAAAATAGTGATCAATTTAGTTCGGGCACAATCTACTTACTAGCATAAGTAGTGAAACAAAAGGGTAACAAGTTCATGATAGTTCAAACAATATAGTTTAAGTTCATATAAGTGTAAAGTAAAAGCAAGTAGTTGAGCATGTATCTCCCCCGAAGAGTTTATAAAACAATTAAACGAGTAAAAGTGGGGCTACGAACTCACCTGTTGCAATAGTTATGATGACAAAGTGGATGCACATAATTGAGATGCAACTCTCTAACCGCGACCTATGATGAATGATATGATCTAATATAAGTCATGAAACAATGTCGTGCATGCAAACTAATATGATATCCATACCACTTGTGCATTTTTGAAAATAAAGTTTATCGTCGAAAAATACTTTTATGACATCTCGTCATGTTGTAAAATACTTTACAAGTACTTACGTCGAAATGATATCCTACGATAATCATTTAGTGATTTATTAAGAATTTATAGCTTTTCGACGCAAAATAATATACTTTGATAATTCATGAAAAGGAACTAAATGACCTCGAAAAGCTGGTCGTAAAATAGTGAATATCGAGTGTTAGGAAACAAACTCAATGGTTTTGGAAAGCTTGTAGCATTATCTAAAAGTCTTAGCTTTTAAAGTTTCATCATAGAGGTCTCGATCATAGAGAAAAACATAGGTAAAGTATGGTACTTGTACCAAAAATATTGTTTAAGGGTGATTTTCGGCAAAGTTTGAGTGACCTTATTTTATTCGTTACAACTCCGTTTGACGAACGGTTGGACATTTTGGAAAATAGGCTAGGCGAACTTACTTTTACTAGAAGACATCATTTTATAAAAAGTACTACATCAATGTTAAAAATGACCCTCAACATGGTCATTCGCGGCCGTAATGTTTGTCTATTAGAAAATATATTAGTTATGCTTATATAAAATAGTTACGGCAACCTTGTTTAAATGCGTGTAATTTAATTGTTACAAGTCCGTTTTCTACGTTTTATATGTCCTTAGCTTCGTGTTAAAGTATACTAATATATTTTTGATAAGTCGACTCATTTAATATCGCTTAAGACTCATTTTTTACTCGTAAAAGTTTGAGACAACATGCTGAAATTTTCTGAAAATATAGTTTTCGTCGTTAAACTTGAAAATAGCATAACTTCTTCGTTATAACTCCGTTTTAACCCATTCAAGCGGCCACATTTTCGTTTTAAAGTATATTTTCTGAATATCTAGCCCAAAAATTTTTACAACCTGTCAAAATTTCCAGAATTCACAGAAATGATCAGACCCTTTTATATTGTTGTCGAAATGGGTTTTTCTCGCGTAATACTTATTCTAACCACTTCAAACCAACGCCAAAGCTATTCTAAACCTACCATACACCTTCTTAGGGTGTCATGGGTTCCTAGACATCATCAAAGATGATATGTTTCAAGGGATAATTATAGGATGATATATATTAATTTATAGTACTTAAAAACAAATAAAGTGGTATAGATAACCATATAACTTGCATGTTTTTCTCAAGCATGATAAAATGACCAAAGTATGAATATGAAAAATAAAAATGATCATGAAATGCTTACTAGTTAATTGATGAGGTTTAAAGAACAAGGGTTTATCCTAATACCCTAGGTTTTTATTTCAAAACCTTGATTAAGAGTATATGATCGGAGCTAAACAGTCAAGTCTAAGAGACTAAAACTGCTCAAACACCAATGCAATTAAGATCTGAGGAGTACAATGTTTCCCCGGGTCGTTATGTCCCAGCGAGCTATGCAGTGGATCAATCAACGTCTAGTGATCGAGAAATTTGAACGAAAAAGGGAATTGTGATTATTATAACTAAGGAAAATCCAACAAATTAAAAACGCCTTAAATGCAAATTAAAGAAAATTAAAAAGATAAAACCTATTAAATAAACGCTATCACTATATTTAAAGTGATGAACGTTTAAAACCTAAAACGTACGTTTAAATTAAAATCTACGTTAACGTACAAAATAAAACGTGAAACTAAGTCAATATTAACCCTAAAAATATGAAAATGATGTTTCTACAATCCTAATGATATAAGAAAATATTTAGAAAAAGAAAATTATTTTTAAAACTAATTATCTAATTAAAAACTATTTTTAACTAATAATTAATTACCTAAAATATAAGAAAATATGAAATTAAGCTAGAAAAATAAGATTAACACTTGGAAAAGTCTAAAATATCAAAATAGACTTTTCAAAACTAATTTTGTATTTTTGTGACTATTTTTCTATTTTCTATTAATTTTAAACCATTAAAAACTAATTAAATTACTAAAAATTACCAAATGAACTATGAAAAATATGGAAAATTACTTTTTTCACTTTTTATATTTATCTAAGCCTAAGAAAAATGAAAAATTATTTTTTTGAACCTTTTTCTAATTTTTTGTATTAAAAGCTATTTAAAATGACTTAAAAACTGTTTTTAACAAAGAAAATTAGTGAACAGTGACCAAAAATTATAAAAAATTCAGGGAAATTCTAAAATAATATGGGGAGTCTAAGAAAAATAGTTAAAACTACACTGTATCAATGGAAATGCAAGCTGCTTTGAATCTGCTATTGAAGATTATAGGGAAAAATAAGCTAAAAGCTACACTAATTGACCAGAAGCTACAAGGGCATGAATTATGTTAAAACCAACTTATAACAACTTAATGCGACTGAATATGAACACTAAATCTCAGATTAGAAGCAAAACAACCAAATTAAAACCTTAACTTCCAAACTACCAAACAGATCATGGTATCACTTTGCAGCTTAAAAATAAGTCACTGGATAAGCTCGAAACTTAGAACCAGATATTGCAATCTCTAGTTAACCTAGAAAAGTGCATGTAAACCAAAAATGAGCCACTCACAAGCTCTCATGAGCTTGTGGACAGGTCTGCAAGATCTTATCAAATATGGTTATGCAGTGCACAGGATAAATCCAGCTACTTTGAAGCTTATGCGCAAGCTTGTCTAATGTGCTTATGTGGGAACCAGAACTATGAACCTCAAGACCACCAACCAGTGATACCATAAACCAAAATGGAGACTGAGATAAGCTCAAATGAGCTTATAATAACCTCTGCAAGTTGCTTGGAAACTGTTCTTTTGGGCGCTTTTGACTTTCTTGACAGATCTTAAGTTTTTGACTAAATTGAAATTTGAATTAGTGCTGCTAATGATCAATGATGTTTTAAGGTATGATTGCACCTAATTCAGCTAACTTATATGAACCTAAAGTAGGGAGCTATCAAAGCCTACCTCTAATTTCATCCATCAAACTGCTAAATGAGAATTACACTGGTGTTGACTTATACAGTTCTCAGAACCAATTGCAACACAGACATAAATTAGCTGAGCCTAATCAAACTTGCATCAACAAACCTTAGTCTCTTAACAAAACTCTAGCACAGGTCTAAACCTTGTTCCAAACACTGGTTTAGAGACTATAATGAAAATTTTAGACTAACACTCTGTTGATCTACACCTAGACTACTCTGAAACAGAATCAAATCTTAATAAAAATCCTAAGCTAAGCAATTTAACCAACTATAACTAGCAAAAGACAGCTAACCTAAAAGTGTGATGAGAAGCAATTTATGCAGCAGAAATGATATCAGATGCACATTACACTAGACCACTGAAAATAAAGCTAAATTAAACTAGAATCAATAAAAATGAACCAGTGCTGAAAGCTGCAACAGATTAAGAAATAAAGTAATCACTCACAATAGTCCAACCAAATGGAAGCTTAACTTGAATAAGCTACAAGATGAACCTGCACTTGAGCT
Source organism: Chrysanthemum seticuspe (assembly GCA_019973895.1). NCBI lineage: Eukaryota > Viridiplantae > Streptophyta > Magnoliopsida > Asterales > Asteraceae > Chrysanthemum > Chrysanthemum seticuspe. The sequence continues at coordinate 156,432,507 of BPTQ01000006.1, forward strand.
TCTAGGCACCATTAGTCCACCACCCCAACTCTCTTTTGCCCCACTCTATTACTTCTAATAAGCTGTGTGCAGCTTATTGACAAGCTAAAAAAAAATGCTGGGTTGGACAACATACCCCTGCACAGGACAGATACAAGCCCAAGCTTCCAACTTTGAACCAAATGCAGACCAAGTAAACTATTTTTTTTTTTGAATTTTATTCTTTTAACCAAAGATAAATAAGCTAGCAAACTTGTGATTTCTATTTTTATAATTTTTCCATCTATCCAGAATTAAGCTAAAATTGCTATGCAAAACCTCAGGAAAATCATTTTTTCTTCTTTTGCTCAATAACTTTAAACTGAAAACCTGAGATAAGCAAGCTAAATCTATGGTACTGAATGCTCAATAAGCTAGTACAAAGACTTAAAAACAGAAATCAAACTGAGATTTGAAGTTGACAAAAAACTGAATTTGGATTAAATCTTAAAACTGAGTACAATGTAAAAACTAAAAATACAAACAACTGAGTTTATAACTAAAATGAAAGATACAACAAATTAACTAGATAAACAGTGCTTCAAAATCCAAAAAACTAACTAACTACAAAAACTAACTTCCTTCAACAGCTTCTCTTGCCTCTTTTATAACTTTAGGAGTCTTCTCTCACTTACTTGACTGTTTCCCACCATTCTTCTGGTCCATTGGATGTCTTAAGATCACTTTTGGCCGTTGATTGTTTTTGGCGGGAAAAGGGGATTTAACCTGTTGTGGGGATAGAGTGTGGGGGAGGTGAAAGATTTGGATTCTTATGTTTGGAGGGGGGGACTTGTGAAGGGATAAGGTGAGGAAAGGCTTGAGTGTGGCAGAAGAGTTGCAGAGATGGTGATGATGGAAATGGTGTACATGTGAGGGAGAGAGGGAAATGGGTGGGTCAAACCCATTTGACCGGTGTTTTAATAATAAGGGTTGGGTTAGATTCGGGTATAAACCGGGTTTTTTGTTGGGCTGGGGATTGGTTTGGGCCAAAAGTGTAAAAAGGGGTCCAATTGGTAAGCTTAAAACACAAGGACTAATATTGCAATTCCAACAAACCAAGGGACTAAACTTGTAATTTTGCAAAGGTGTTTCAGGGACAGAATTTGACAAGAGTTGATATTACAAGGACCAAAATTGCCCTTTTCAATTTTTCCAGGGGTCATTTCTGCCAATTTGCAAACTTGAAGGACCAATTTGTAATTTTCTCAAAACTTTTCACATTTTTCACCAAAGGACTAAATTTGATAACTTATGATTTAAAAAGGACCTTTGGTGATTTTTCTTTTGAAATTTTGGCTCAGGGACTATTTTTGACAATTTTTGAAACTTGGGGAACTAAAACTGCAATTTTTGCAAATTTGATACGTTTTTCATCTGATTTTGATATTTTTGCATTTAAAACACATAAAACACTGATTTGTGATATTTTGATTATTTTGATGTGTTTCTGAGTATTTTCAGATGATTTTGCAGTTTATTTTGTACAAAAATGATGAGTATTTAGACACTCATCAATCCCCCACACTGAGATATTGCTAGTCCCTAGCAATGATTTGAGAAAACATAATGGATTTTAAACTCTTTACCAAAAGCCATTTCTTCTGGAGTAGCCAAATGTTTCAGTTCAAGTAAGAACCATGGTACACTGATAACCATGTGATTTTGAGCAAACCACAAGCTTTCAACGGATTTGATTTTGTCTTTACCAGAAGCCGTACCCTTCTGGACTAGCCAACTCTTAGATAAATTATCAATATTATCTTTGGTGAGTCGATTACCAATTATGGATTTTCCACTGCCTTTACCACAAGCCATAATCTTGCGGGCTAGCCAACTCTTCACTTTTTAGGATATGGTGAGTTGAGAACCATACAATTTTGGGCAAATTGCAAGCCATATAAACGGATTTGAGAAATCTTTACCAAGAGCCGTTTGCTCCTGGATTAGCCAATCCTTTAGTCTTACAGACATGGCGGACTGATAACCAAATGAGTAAGTGTAGAACACTTACTCCAAAAAAAAAAAAAAATTTTTTTTTTTTTTTTGGCCAAAAACGGGGGAATTGGTATAATTATATGATAAAATTCGTGAGAATTCCCCCCCACACTTAGAAATGAATATTGCCCTCAATATTCAAAGTACCGGCGGTTGTGCCGAAACTGAGAACGTAAAAGGGAAATACTACGGCCATTATTTATAAAGATTTTTTTTTTTTTTTTTTTTTTTTTTTGAAACATGTGGGCAACCCCCCCACACTAGGGTGGTAGAAAGAGGTGAGAAGACAGAAATATGGGTGAAAACCCATATGGCATGCTACTGTTTTTGATTCCCGAGTCGCTAGCTTGACTCGACCCCGAATTCATTGGTTCATGGGGAAGCAAAGTGGAAGAAACAATCTCCATCGGACTTTCATTCAAGATGTTTGGATAAACATTGAAGTACGTGAAAGTTCCACACCGATGAGATATACATAGAACCGGCTCAAGATAATGGTACATGAAAATGCCGGGATCAAAGATAATGTCTTCATTCCCGAAGGAGTGAAGAACAGGAGAAGTGACAGAATATATGAAGAAAAGAAAGAAAATCATGATAGAAATCATGACTAGCTCTTCATCCTCAATAGGAGAATTCATAGTTTCATGAATCTCCTCAGTTAAGCTCAATTGGTCTAGACATATCTCGGGTGTGTCTAGATCAAAGTAGAAGTTATCATACTCCGGCGGAGATATGATATGAGTGAGTTCATCTGAGAACTCCATGAAGGTGAATGAATCATATTCAGAATTGATAAGAGTGGGTTCACTGATGAACTCCTCCAATGTACATGATTCATAATCGGGGAGAGAATTGTGAGAATGAAAAGTGGTACTGCCACTAATCTTCTCTCCCATATTATCAAAACAAGAGGTTTTCATTTCCGGATTAGAATCATCGGAAAGAATGTCACTACCTTTAATGGGGGTAGGAGATGAAATAGGTTTCTCTTTGAAAGCCTCGATTTTAGAAATGAGAAGACTGACATTCAATAATGTTGCTCGAAGAGCTTCATCTTTGATTTCAGTGTCAGTAACTTCATCATTCTCTTCTTCTAAGCTAACAAGCTCAGAAGGTAAATCTTCCACATAAATAATGTCTCCACAAGATAACGACTCATCATCATCAGAATCGGAGGACATCTCAACATGATCATCTTGGAAGACAAGAGGAGGAGGAATATCACACACATGATCAAGAATTCCCTGTGACTCTCCTGGGATTGGGACAAGGTCCTCAACACTAGACTTTATGAATTCGTCCGATTCCTTTTCAGGAACAGTGTCGAGATGCTCGTCCCCCATAATAAGAGAGTGAGTGTGAATCTCGGGTGTGATAGCAGTTGTTTGAGATGGAATCTCAACTGCTGGAATATCAACTGACTGAGGGGGTTGAGAAATATTACTTTTAAAATGATAAAAACCCTCCTCGTCATCATCATAAAGAGCTGCCTTAAGAAATTGGGAACGTCTTAGAGCTGCTTGCTCTAGGACTAATGATTCTTCCCTAGATTGGCGGGCCTTTTGCTCTTCGGCTAGCAATTCTCCCATGGACTTTTCACCACTCACTTGATTCTTAAAATTACTCATCATTTCCTCAAGTGTTTTCATTGCGGTTTCAAATTCCTGGGAGATTTCTTGAGATAACGGCTCAGGTGGAGTTTGAACCGTATAGTGCTGTGGAGGTTGGAAAGTATCAAACATGTGAGAGTCATGATTGTTACAAGGAACTGGGTTCCCTATTTGACAATCAGAGCTGAAATGGGGACCTCCACAGTAGTCACAACAGTAAAACTGTTGAGTCTGGAATGGTGAATCATATGGATTTTGGTCATAACCAAAACTCTGAGCATCACTGGAAAACTGTTCATAGACAAACGTGTTTCCGGATTGACACTCAAATCCTTGGTGGGGACCTCCACAAAATTCACAGCAGGTATGTTGATTATATGAAGAATAGTCGGGCTGTGGTGGGTAATTGGAAAAGTTTGAGGAGTCGTTAAATGAGTTCTGATTGGAATCATAATCAAATGAATTCCTTGAACCACAAAATAAACAACTCCCGTTATGAATATCATTACCACATTGTATACAAGTACACCAATGACAGGGTGAACCATAGAGAGGCTCACCACAACCGACACAAGGAATAAACGATTGCATTTGATAGTTATGAAGAGGAATCAGTTTATCCAAAGAATCAACAAAACCAACATGGTGATCCGGATGACTATCAAGTCTCGAAGAACATTCAGAAAAATCCGGAGGTGGGACAAGTGGTGTGCTCTGAGAGCTAGCAATTTCCACCACTTCCGTTATCGTCTCCGGTTCTGGTTCTTGAGAAACGTGAAGATTAGGCAAGTCATTCTTGCTAGTCACCGGTGTTTGGACGGGTTCATCGTAATCAATTCTAATTCTCGACCTTTTTTCATCGGCTTGAATTTGTTCGATTAGATTACGGGCTCTATCTTCAAAGAAAGTGTCCTCGTAATCCTCGATGGGTGCTTGGGGTAGCTCCGACGTTTGAACTGGTTTGTCAAGATTAGAATGTATTTCAGGTTGTGGCGGTTGGTCGAAATAACTTTGAAAAACATTTTTGATGGATAATTCGCACGAATTGCAAAATTCGCTTGAACTAGGACCTCCACACCGCTCACACACATATCTGACGATGAAGTTGACGAATGTCGACATAAGAATTAAACATATAGAGGATTAAGAAGAGAATCAAATGGTTGAGAGGATACGAAGAATAGAATTAAACGGCAAAAGAGGGTAAGAGAAATAGAATCAACGAATAAGAGGAATGAGAAGAATATTTTTGTGTTTTTTGGATAAGAAAATATAAACATATACAGATGGATGGTATGAACAAAGAGTGAATATCCAAATAACTAATCTGCTACACGTAAGATAAATCAGCACAGCTCCCCGGCAGCGGCGCCAAAAATTTGATCGGAGCTAAACAGTCAAGTCTAAGAGACTAAAACTGCTCAAACACCAATGCAATTAAGATCTGAGGAGTACAATGTTTCCCCGGGTCGTTATGTCCCAGCGAGCTATGCAGTGGATCAATCAACGTCTAGTGATCGAGAAATTTGAACGAAAAAGGGAATTGTGATTATTATAACTAAGGAAAATCCAACAAATTAAAAACGCCTTAAATGCAAATTAAAGAAAATTAAAAAGATAAAACCTATTAAATAAACGCTATCACTATATTTAAAGTGATGAACGTTTAAAACCTAAAACGTACGTTTAAATTAAAATCTACGTTAACGTACAAAATAAAACGTGAAACTAAGTCAATATTAACCCTAAAAATATGAAAATGATGTTTCTACAATCCTAATGATATAAGAAAATATTTAGAAAAAGAAAATTATTTTTAAAACTAATTATCTAATTAAAAACTATTTTTAACTAATAATTAATTACCTAAAATATAAGAAAATATGAAATTAAGCTAGAAAAATAAGATTAACACTTGGAAAAGTCTAAAATATCAAAATAGACTTTTCAAAACTAATTTTGTATTTTTGTGACTATTTTTCTATTTTCTATTAATTTTAAACCATTAAAAACTAATTAAATTACTAAAAATTACCAAATGAACTATGAAAAATATGGAAAATTACTTTTTTCACTTTTTATATTTATCTAAGCCTAAGAAAAATGAAAAATTATTTTTTTGAACCTTTTTCTAATTTTTTGTATTAAAAGCTATTTAAAATGACTTAAAAACTGTTTTTAACAAAGAAAATTAGTGAACAGTGACCAAAAATTATAAAAAATTCAGGGAAATTCTAAAATAATATGGGGAGTCTAAGAAAAATAGTTAAAACTACACTGTATCAATGGAAATGCAAGCTGCTTTGAATCTGCTATTGAAGATTATAGGGAAAAATAAGCTAAAAGCTACACTAATTGACCAGAAGCTACAAGGGCATGAATTATGTTAAAACCAACTTATAACAACTTAATGCGACTGAATATGAACACTAAATCTCAGATTAGAAGCAAAACAACCAAATTAAAACCTTAACTTCCAAACTACCAAACAGATCATGGTATCACTTTGCAGCTTAAAAATAAGTCACTGGATAAGCTCGAAACTTAGAACCAGATATTGCAATCTCTAGTTAACCTAGAAAAGTGCATGTAAACCAAAAATGAGCCACTCACAAGCTCTCATGAGCTTGTGGACAGGTCTGCAAGATCTTATCAAATATGGTTATGCAGTGCACAGGATAAATCCAGCTACTTTGAAGCTTATGCGCAAGCTTGTCTAATGTGCTTATGTGGGAACCAGAACTATGAACCTCAAGACCACCAACCAGTGATACCATAAACCAAAATGGAGACTGAGATAAGCTCAAATGAGCTTATAATAACCTCTGCAAGTTGCTTGGAAACTGTTCTTTTGGGCGCTTTTGACTTTCTTGACAGATCTTAAGTTTTTGACTAAATTGAAATTTGAATTAGTGCTGCTAATGATCAATGATGTTTTAAGGTATGATTGCACCTAATTCAGCTAACTTATATGAACCTAAAGTAGGGAGCTATCAAAGCCTACCTCTAATTTCATCCATCAAACTGCTAAATGAGAATTACACTGGTGTTGACTTATACAGTTCTCAGAACCAATTGCAACACAGACATAAATTAGCTGAGCCTAATCAAACTTGCATCAACAAACCTTAGTCTCTTAACAAAACTCTAGCACAGGTCTAAACCTTGTTCCAAACACTGGTTTAGAGACTATAATGAAAATTTTAGACTAACACTCTGTTGATCTACACCTAGACTACTCTGAAACAGAATCAAATCTTAATAAAAATCCTAAGCTAAGCAATTTAACCAACTATAACTAGCAAAAGACAGCTAACCTAAAAGTGTGATGAGAAGCAATTTATGCAGCAGAAATGATATCAGATGCACATTACACTAGACCACTGAAAATAAAGCTAAATTAAACTAGAATCAATAAAAATGAACCAGTGCTGAAAGCTGCAACAGATTAAGAAATAAAGTAATCACTCACAATAGTCCAACCAAATGGAAGCTTAACTTGAATAAGCTACAAGATGAACCTGCACTTGAGCTTCTAGGCACCATTAGTCCACCACCCCAACTCTCTTTTGCCCCACTCTATTACTTCTAATAAGCTGTGTGCAGCTTATTGACAAGCTAAAAAAAAATGCTGGGTTGGACAACATACCCCTGCACAGGACAGATACAAGCCCAAGCTTCCAACTTTGAACCAAATGCAGACCAAGTAAACTATTTTTTTTTTTGAATTTTATTCTTTTAACCAAAGATAAATAAGCTAGCAAACTTGTGATTTCTATTTTTATAATTTTTCCATCTATCCAGAATTAAGCTAAAATTGCTATGCAAAACCTCAGGAAAATCATTTTTTCTTCTTTTGCTCAATAACTTTAAACTGAAAACCTGAGATAAGCAAGCTAAATCTATGGTACTGAATGCTCAATAAGCTAGTACAAAGACTTAAAAACAGAAATCAAACTGAGATTTGAAGTTGACAAAAAACTGAATTTGGATTAAATCTTAAAACTGAGTACAATGTAAAAACTAAAAATACAAACAACTGAGTTTATAACTAAAATGAAAGATACAACAAATTAACTAGATAAACAGTGCTTCAAAATCCAAAAAACTAACTAACTACAAAAACTAACTTCCTTCAACAGCTTCTCTTGCCTCTTTTATAACTTTAGGAGTCTTCTCTCACTTACTTGACTGTTTCCCACCATTCTTCTGGTCCATTGGATGTCTTAAGATCACTTTTGGCCGTTGATTGTTTTTGGCGGGAAAAGGGGATTTAACCTGTTGTGGGGATAGAGTGTGGGGGAGGTGAAAGATTTGGATTCTTATGTTTGGAGGGGGGGACTTGTGAAGGGATAAGGTGAGGAAAGGCTTGAGTGTGGCAGAAGAGTTGCAGAGATGGTGATGATGGAAATGGTGTACATGTGAGGGAGAGAGGGAAATGGGTGGGTCAAACCCATTTGACCGGTGTTTTAATAATAAGGGTTGGGTTAGATTCGGGTATAAACCGGGTTTTTTGTTGGGCTGGGGATTGGTTTGGGCCAAAAGTGTAAAAAGGGGTCCAATTGGTAAGCTTAAAACACAAGGACTAATATTGCAATTCCAACAAACCAAGGGACTAAACTTGTAATTTTGCAAAGGTGTTTCAGGGACAGAATTTGACAAGAGTTGATATTACAAGGACCAAAATTGCCCTTTTCAATTTTTCCAGGGGTCATTTCTGCCAATTTGCAAACTTGAAGGACCAATTTGTAATTTTCTCAAAACTTTTCACATTTTTCACCAAAGGACTAAATTTGATAACTTATGATTTAAAAAGGACCTTTGGTGATTTTTCTTTTGAAATTTTGGCTCAGGGACTATTTTTGACAATTTTTGAAACTTGGGGAACTAAAACTGCAATTTTTGCAAATTTGATACGTTTTTCATCTGATTTTGATATTTTTGCATTTAAAACACATAAAACACTGATTTGTGATATTTTGATTATTTTGATGTGTTTCTGAGTATTTTCAGATGATTTTGCAGTTTATTTTGTACAAAAATGATGAGTATTTAGACACTCATCAGTATACTAGGGTTGTGAAAATAACTTGTCTTGAAAAAAAAATGGTCTCCTTGCTTGGTCTCTTCTATGGCCTGTTGATGAAGGAGAGGATGAGAGAGTATACTTTGATTTTTTTTACTAATGAAATGTGTAGTATGTGTAGTAGAATAATAATAAACTTGTAAGTATCCCTTTTAGTTAGATATTTTGTAGTCTAAATGTAGTGTGAGTCATCCCCTTGTCGACTTACATATGAAACAAAAAGACTAGATGTATTTTGTATCAATTAAATGTATAAGTGTAGAGTGAATGTGTAGTTATTTAAGGATAGTTGATAACTTGTATACATATTTAAGCATTTAGGGTAGCGTTAGCTAAAAATAAATTTTAACGGATCAAAATAAAACATATTGAAGTCATAAAAATTATAAAAATACATTTCTTACAAAAATTGAGTGAAATAATAATTATTGAGTAGTATTTACGAAAACCGTCGTAATTATATAAATGTAACAATTTATATACAAAATAAATTTAGAACACCGGGTAAACTAATAATATTATTTTTATAATCTTAATATGAGTATAAAAATATATCGGAATAATATTTGGAAGTGTCGGATCAAATGTTCAAAATAAATGATTACGCGATAGCGTTTATTTAATAGGAAATTATACGTTTAATGAAAAATGCAAAACCATGCATGAATTAATATGACGATGACGTTACTAATGATATGTAGACTAAATCTAGTCTATATGAAATGTCCTCGATGATATGTTCATGAATTCGCAGCTAAACCATTAAGGTTACGCGAATTTGATACTCGTAAACCTAGTTTACAGAAAACGATGAATAGTGAATCATGAATAGTGATTTTCTCTGGGAATGAATAGTGTTTCGTGAATAGTAAAATTTTGAAATACGTTCTCAGAATATCAAATCGACTCCGAAAACGATGAATAGTAACCGATGAATAGTAAATTCCTGAGATGAATAGTAAATTTGAAAAATGACCGGAAATTGAGAATTGTGACATTCTTCCCCGGTTAAAGGAATCACGTCCTCGTGATTCGATTATTGATACTATGGTCCGAACCGCGATAAAGGTTCTAAAAGTTTATGCTCGTATATGGTCTAAATGATTATGTCAATGCTCATGCATATGAGTTCCTCGTCCAACTAGGTACGTTCTTGTACTATCGTGACCATTTCCCATTCTAAGGACATGCTCTCCTATGGTTAGGTTTGATGAGGCAAGCTTTCCCATTCTCGAGTAAAACCCTCAAAAGACTTTTAGGTAACCGATTTTTACTTAATCCCACAACTCATCAAACAAGAACTTTCATACGATTAGGCTAAATCGGTTTAGGTAACAACTTGTTTCTAGCTTGATCTTTGCAACTCATCAAACAAGAACTGTCACTCGGATCAAACTGGAAACAAGTGGTTTAAAGAAAATCTTATGAAAATTTGGCTCGATTACAGAATTGCTTACACACATGAGACTACTACTCCCTTCATTGCATGATTCTTCCTGAATTAGACATAGGTGATCAGGCTATGTATAATTTAGGAGTAACTATGGAATGCTTGGACTAATCGACTCATATGATGTTTGGTGTTAAGTCATGAATCCGCATGTATAATGAGTATGCACTTATAATGATATGATGAGATGCTATGATGATGTAGTTATAGTCTAGGGTCAATGATGCAACCTAGTTCTCTATAACCGATGCTCTGATACCAATCTGTCACACCCCCAAATTACCTGTTTTACAGCGGAATAGAATACCTTGGGGAGGACTGTCATAGCATCAAAGTTACAGTTATATCGAATGACCTAAAGTGTCGTTTTGAAAATATCGTTTGATTCAGTAAAATAATCAGAGTTTACAAAACATAGGTCCCAATAGATTTCCAAGGTACCAAAATAAGTTTGTTACAATCAAACGATAGTTAAGTGCATAAAATATACGTGAGACGCGTTGACACCGCGACTCTTTGATAAGCCCACATGCATGCCATGAAGTGAATGCCTTAGATACCTGAGATAAAACATGCTAAAAGTGTCAACACAATGGTTGAGTGAGTTCATAGAGTTTGGTTAACAAGTAAATCTTTTAAAGAGCATTCATGCAACAAAGGCAAAGTTTTTGGTCATTTAGAATAGTCCACAAAGCAAAGGCATTGTAAATCCACTCAGTTCCAAGTTCCGCCCATACAAAACTTGCAACCTGTGTGTTCACAACCCACTGCCAAAATATGTATGTCTAACAGTTAAGTGTACGATGTCATAATAGTTCACAATATAGCACCACGTATATAATAATTCAGGGATGCTCCGAACATGGGAGACTTTGCACTGCTCCAACAAGGGAGACTCCTTTGTCACTCGACCACCTGGACGAGAATTATTGAGAACGCTCCACCAATAAGGCGAGACTTTAGAACGCTCCACCGATATGGCGAGACTTTGCACACTCCACCAATAAGGCGAGAATTATTGAGAACGCTCCACCAATAAGGCGAGACTTTTCACACTCCACCAATAAGGTGAGAATTATTGAGAATGCTCCACCAATAAGGCGAGACTTTGGACACTCCACCAATAAGGCGAGAATTATTGAGAACGCTCCACCAATAAGGCGAGACTTTATAGTGATGCTCCGAATATGGGAGACTTTAGGTCAAGGTCATAACACGTACGGTTCAATAAGTTCAAACAAGTCATAAGTTTGTATTTAAGTTCAAGAGTTCCGTTCAAAAGTTCGTAATTAAGTTCAAAGATTTAAGTCGAGTTCAAAAGTTCAAAACAGTCAAAGAGCTCAAAATATATCAAAAGGTTCTAAATAGTTAAAGGGTTCAATATTATGTCAAACAAGTTCAAAATAGTCAAAGGGTTCAATATCAAGTTAAAAGAGATTAATTATATGTAAAAATGTTAAATCCAGTTAAGATGTTCAAATATATGCCAATATGTTCCTATCAAGTTAAAAGAGTTCAAATATATATGTCGAGGGGCTCAAAATCAAGGAAAGTGGTTCAAATAATAGTGTTCATAAAATAGTGATCAATTTAGTTCGGGCACAATCTACTTACTAGCATAAGTAGTGAAACAAAAGGGTAACAAGTTCATGATAGTTCAAACAATATAGTTTAAGTTCATATAAGTGTAAAGTAAAAGCAAGTAGTTGAGCATGTATCTCCCCCGAAGAGTTTATAAAACAATTAAACGAGTAAAAGTGGGGCTACGAACTCACCTGTTACAATAGTTATGATGACAAAGTGGATGCACAGAATTGAGATGCAACTCTCTAACCGCGACCTATGATGAATGATATGATCTAATATAAGTCATGAAACAATGTCGTGCATGCAAACTAATATGATATCCATACCACTTGTGCATTTTTGAAAATAAAGTTTATCGTCGAAATATTCGTTTATGACATCTCGTCATGTTGTAAAATACTTTACAAGTACTTACGTCGAAATGATATCCTACGATAATCATTTAGTGATTTATTAAGAATTTATAGCTTTTCGTCGCAAAATAATATACTTTGATAATTCATGAAAAGGAACTAAATGACCTCGAAAAGCTGGTCGTAAAATAGTGAATATCGAGTGTTAGGAAACAAACTCAATGGTTTTGGAAAGCTTGTAGCATTATCTAAAAGTATTAGCTTTTAAATTTTCATCATAGAGGTCTCGATCATAGAGAAAAACATAGGTAAAGTATGGTACTTGTACCAAAAATATTGTTTAAGGGTGATTTTCGGCAAAGTTTGAGTGACCGTATTTTATTCGTTACAACTCCGTTTGACGAACGGTTGGACATTTTGGAAAATAGGCTAGGCGAACTTACTTTTACTAGAAGACATCATTTTATAAAAAGTATTACATCAATGTTAAAAATGACCCTCAACATGGTCATTCGCGGCCGTAATGTTTGTCTATTAGAAAATATATTAGTTATGCTTATATAAAATAGTTACGGCAACCTTGTTTAAATGCGTGTAATTTAATTGTTACAAGTCCGTTTTCTACGTTTTATATGTCCTTAGCTTCGTGTTAAAGTATACTAATATATTTTTGATAAGTCGACTCATTTAATATCGCTTAAGACTCATTTTTGACTCGTAAAAGTTTGAGACAACATGCTGAAATTTTCTGAAAATATAGTTTTCGTCGTTAAACTTGAAAATAGCATAACTTCTTCGTTATAACTCCGTTTTAACTCATTCAAGCGGCCACATTTTCGTTTTAAAGTATATTTTCTGAATATCTAGCCCAAAATTTTTTACAACCTGTCGAAATTTCCAGAATTCACAGAAATGATCAGACCCTTTTATATTGTTGTCGAAATGGGTTTTTCTCGCGTAATACTTATTCTAACCACTTCAAATCAATGCCAAAGCTATCCTAAACCTACCATACACCTTCTTAGGGTGTCATGGGTTTCTAGACATCATCAAAGATGATATGTTTCAAGGGATAATTATAGGATGATATATATTAATTTATAGTACTTAAAAACAAATAAAGTGGTATAGATAACCATATAACTTGCATGTTTTTCTCAAGCATGATAAAATGACCAAAGTATGAATATGAAAAATAAAAATGATCATGAAATGCTTACTAGTTAATTGATGAGGTTTAAAGAACAAGGGTTTATCATAATACGCTAGGTTTTTATTTCAAAACCTTGATTAAGAGTATACTAGGGTTGTGAAAATAACTTGTATTGAAAAAAAAATGGTCTCCTTGCTTGGTCTCTTCTATGGCCGGTTGATGAAGGAGAGGATGAGAGAGTATACTTTGATTTTTTTTACTAATGAAATGTGTAGTATGTGTAGTAGAATAATAATAAACTTGTAAGTATCCCTTTTAGTTAGATATTTTGTAGTCCAAATGTAGTGTGAGTCATCCCCTTGTCGACTTACATATGAAACAAAAAGACTAGATGTATTTTTGTAGAGTGAATGTGTAGTTATTTAAGGATAGTTGATAACTTGTATACATATTTAAGCATTTAGGGTAGCGTTAGCTAAAAATAAATTTTAACGGATCAAAATAAAACATATTGAAGTCATAAAAATTATAAAAATACATTTCTTACAAAAATTGAGTGAAATAATAATTATCGAGTAGTATTTACGAAAATCGTCGTAATTATATAAATGTAACCATTTATATACAAAATAAATTTAGAACACCGGGTAAACTAATAATATTATTTTTATAATCTTAATATGAGTATAAAAATATATCGGAATAATTTTTGGAAGTGTCGGATCAAATGTTCAAAATAAATGATTACGCGATAGCGTTTATTTAATAGGAAATTATACGTTTAATGAAAACTGCAAAACCATGCATGAATTAATATGACGATGACGTTACTAATGATATGTAGACTAAATCTAGTCTATATGAAATGTCATCGATGATATGTTCATGAATTCGCAGCTAAACCATTAAGGTTACGCGAATTTGATACTCGTAAACCTAGTTTACGGAAAACGATAAATAGTGAATCATGAATAGTGATTTTCTCCAGGAATGAATAGTGTTTCATGAATAGTAAAATTTTGAAATACGTTCTCAGAATATCAAATCGACTCCGAAAATGATGAATAGTAAAACGATGAAAAGTAACCGATGAATAGTAAATTCCCGAGATGAATAGTAAATTTGAAAAATGACCGGAAATTGAGAATTGTGACAGGGATCGTGGATTGGGCTAAGCTAAATGGCTAATAGTTATGTTAAGCTAGCCTTATGTAAGTTATTGTCCAATCCAAGCCCAAGCCCATAAGGGTGATATGTATGGAAGTATAAATACCCCTCAAATTGTCATTTGAGGGGTGTGCTTGAGTGTGTTTGAATGTGTTTTTCCTTTGAAATAGAAGCTCTTGTTTTCATATTTATTTCTCTCCACATACACGACATACATATTATATCAAGTCACCATATTTCTTAATCTTTCTTCTTCTTATTTACGCATAACATATTGTGTGTTTGTGTTTTACGTGTAACTTGTGTGGTAAGGTTGGTATTCGTGATAAGGTTGAGAAAAACAAGGTCCTACAATTGGTATCAATCGCCTAACAATAGTTTAAGAGTGTTTGTGTTCGTTTTTTGTTGAAACTTTTACTCCAAGTTTCGTTTTTTTTATATAAAAACGCAAGCTTTTTGCATAAAGTTTTGATTTTTACGTGTTTTTAAGCTTAAAGTTGTAGTTTTTATTGATCATTAAGTGTTTTGGAAGAAGTTTGTGCAAAAGAAATCGTTTGGAAACGTGTTTTTGGGTTAAAATTTGTGTTTTTGCAAAAATCTAGGCATTCTACGCGTAAGCATTGCAAGGACAGAAAGTCAAAACCCTAGTTTTACGCCTAAGGAAAAGTCAAAACCCTTGTTCTACGCTTAAGGGTCTACGTGTAAGAAGTAAATCCTACGCTTAAGCTTTTGGTGAAGAATCTTCGTGCAACAACGGTTACGCAGTGCTTCCCTCACTTGGATAAGTTTGTGGAACACTTCGACTTGTGGATATCTTTTACAATTGGATGAGTGTAAAGGATTTTGGTTTTAAACCTAAACTTACGCATAAGCCTAAAAACTTATGAGTAAGCACTTCTACGCATAAGTTAATTCTTACGCGTAAGGTACTCTACTTATAAGAGTTTAGTCTACGCATAAGCTTACGTTTAACCTAAGTTTACGCTTAAGGTAAAGTTTACGCATAAGCTTCATCCTACGCATAAGGAATCCTACGCATAAGGAAGTCTACGCATAAGCACTAAATCCTATGCCTAAGAACAAGGTTTACGAGTAAGATTTTGAGCAAAACTTCAAACGGCCATAACTTTTGAACCGTAACTCTGTTTTCAGCGTTCTACCCATCAAAACGACCGTGAGAACGAGGAGAATGACACGAAGAAACCTTCAAGTCCTAAAAACGCTCCGAACAGAAGTTATTGAGGTTTTTATGTTTTTAGACCCAATTTTCACTACAACAACCGAGCTTAATCTTCATCAAACACAACTCCTTTATCGTTGAATCGATCCTACATCAACTTTATCATCAAATACTTTCATCAATGGCTACTCAACAAGACATTCATGCAACCGGTGCCGAAAACTGTCCTCCTATGCTCGAAAAAGGTGGATATCTTCAATGGACAAGTCGTATGCTTCGCTACATCAAGACCAAACCTAATGGAAAACTCATGATTCAATCCATTACGAATGGACCCTTCAAGCCTCGACAAGTCCAAAACCCTGGAAATCCTGATGCAACACCTCCTGTCCCACCATCCTTTCGTGCTCAATATGAATCAGAATACACTTAAGAGGATAACAAACAGGTTGAAGCAGATGACATGGCAATACACATTGTCCAACTGGGTTTACCAAGAGACATCTTTGCTGCTGTAGATAGCTGTGAAACTGCTTACGATATGTGGGAACGTCTTAGACGGCTATGTTATGGAACAGAAATTGGTCAACAAGACATGGAGAACAAGCTGCTAACTGAATGGGAGAGGTTTACATCAACTCCAGGAGAATCCATTGAATCCTACTATGGAAGGTTTTGCACTGTGATGAATGAGCTTATCAGAAACAAGTTGGCACCCAGAACTATCGTGAGTAACATCAAATTTCTCAACAATCTTCCAGAAGAATGGGGACGATATGTCACTATTGTCAACCAAACAAAGGACTTACATCAGGTGAACTTTGATCAACTCTACTATTTTCTGAAACAAAACCAAACTGAAGTCAATGAAGTTAGGAAAGACAGACTGGCAAATAATCATGATCCCTTAGCACTAATTGCAAAGACTCAAACTCCAGTAACTACAGAACAACAAGCTTCATCATCTTCCACTAACAACAACTTGCAACAATACATTCCACAACCACAAGATGTTTTCCCTCAACAATAATTCTACTCACCAGAACAACAAGTCATTCAACAACAACAGTATCCACAATACCAGGAACAAGGAATCCCTGATCTTGAAACTGAACAAAACGAGGCTTTGTCAAATGCATTTGCTTATTTGACTAAAGTATTCAAAGGTCGCTATTCCACACCAACTAACAACAACCAAAGGATTTCATCAAACAATCGCAACAGGCAAATTGCACAGCCGGGTGTGAATATGGGTCATCAAGGACAAATGGTTGGAGTTATTGGGAATCAGCAGGGATATGCTACTGGATTTCACATGGGTAATCAGGCAGTTTCGTTTCAGGGTAATCAGATGGGTCATAATGTTGGAAATCAGTTGGGTCAGAATGTTGGGATTAGAACAGTGGGTAATCCGAACGGGAATGTTGCAGCTCTAGTCGTTGGGAATTATGGAAATATGAATCAGGGTAATCAGGTTAAGTGTTACAACTGTCAAGGAGTGGGTCACATTGCAAAGAATTGTCCCACTAAGCCAAACAAAAAGAATTCTGCGTATCTTCAGAAAGCAATGCTGTTGGCACAGAAGTCTGAAGCAGGGATGCAGTTGAGTGCTGAGGAACATGACTTTTTTGCTCTTATGGATGAATTGGAAGACCTAGAGGAAATCAATGCGAACTGCATCTTCATGGCAAATCTTCAGGAAGCTAAGTATGACACTGAGTCTGAAGCACCTCCTGTTTATGATGCCAATGCAGTATCTGAGGTACCAATCATTGATCCATGCTATAACAATGTCATATTTGATGTGTTTACTCATAACAAACAACATTCTGTGACGCCAGCACCCATTTATGATACATACCTGGACAATCCGAGTAGTAGCAATATTATCTCTGAAACTCCAGATGTGGATCCTAATGGAGGCTGTGTGGCACAAAATACTGAGACTGATGAGGAAACACGTGCCTTATTTGAATCATTGATAAATAACTGTGGCATTGAAATTGAGAAAGTTAAAAAGGTCAATCGCGATGTTAAGGCCGCGAATGATAAATTGACCGCTGAGCTTGAGAGGTACAAGGAGAATGCAAAAGCCATTGAATTTCACAAAAACAAAGAGTCAGAATTAGAAATTGGTTATCGAGATTCCGTTTTAAGAGAAACACAATTGCAAATCAAGTATAACACGCTTGATGTTAATTTGAACTTGAAAATAAAATCTTTAAACAAGGAATTTCTGATCTTAAAAACCAACTTTCTAAACAACAAGCAACTTATTCTGATCTTGTAAAAGAGAAGAAACAGTTGATTGCTGATTTTTCAAAACGTGAAGATTCTCTTCTTGATGAAATTCTTGATAAAAATTAAAAAATTAAAAAATTGGAAAATTTGCTTGTTACAACGGGTCATTCAGCCAAATCAACCAATATGCTAATTAATCAAACAAATCCGTATTTTCATACAACACAAAAAATGGCTCTTGGTAACACACCTCCCTATTTCCTCAAGAAAGCTCCGAAAGAACGGAATGTTTTAAACAATGGAAAAGCTTTGCATGAACCCATAATTGTTCATGATTCTCTTGAAATGTTAGAACTATCTAATGAGAGTAGATCAAAAATGCAACAAAAGAACCCAGATCTAAAACCAATTGATTATAACAAATGGAACAAAATTTCTGGAATTACTTTTGTTTCACAAAAAGAAAAGTCAAAGTTTTCCATCACACCCAGTGTTTCAAACAAAGAATCAACACCAGTTTCAAAACCAGTTTCAACTCCTGTAGTTGTCTCACAATCTCTTTCGAAAATCGAACAAATGTCTTCAAACAATCCTTTTAACTCAAGTGATGCTAAAGCATTTTAGATGACGTTAAAACTAGAATTAGGGAACTTCAAGAGACTGTTAAATCTAAAACTAATATTACAACTAATATCTGGTTTTCTAGTTTTGATGATGAAATGAAAACCTTTTTTGAAACTCAAATTGCCCCTCCGCTGAATAACATCAGTGCAAGGGTAATTCATTTTGAACAAGCCTTTTTGAAAGAAATAGTTGACTTTGTCAAGGACCATAAATCCCTGGTAAAGAAAGCTAATGAAAGTATTGAACACATCAAAGTTTTGGAAAATTTAAATGATTCTCTCTTCGAAGATGTTCTGACTACTGATATTATGTCCATTGTTTTACAAACATATTCTGTTGAAGATCATGAAAGACTCCAGTCTGAGAACTCTGCAATTGTTTCAAAATATGAAAAAGCTCTTGAAAAACTTGAAAAAGAAAATGTATCATATTTTAAACAACTTGATCGAAAAACTGAGGAATGCAAGTATGACAAACTGTCGTATGAGCGTGCCTACAATGACATGAAAGAGCAAAATGATCTTTTGAGGACTCAACTGGAATGTCAAAAAGGAAAGGCAGTTGATACTAAGATTGCAAAACCACTGACTGAGGAGAAAGAAAATGTTTCGAAACCAGTTTTTAAACCAAAAATGTATATTTCTCTACCTCCTCCAAAAGTCAATGAGAAAAAAGATTTGTCAAAACCAGTCACTCCACATGCCTTGCCTAAGCAAAAAGAAAAGATTTTTGAAAATGAAAAAGCGGTTATCGAGAAACCAAAAGTTTTAGCACCTGGCCTTTTTAAGATGAGTACCACTAATGCGTCTGCCTCCACATCTAAAATATATGGAACAAACGACATAAGTTTAGACATGCACTCTAAAAAGACTAGGAAAGCTAAAACTACTTCTCTAGATAAAAATGTGAATCCTAATGCGTGTGCCTTACCTTCTACAGGACTAGAAAGCACCTCTAGGAGCAGCAGACTAAAGCCTAAGAGCAATACAAGGAACAATAGAGTCTCGCATGCCTCTAAGAGTAGTAGCTTGAATAAAGAGAAGAAAGTAGAAGAACACCTTAGGAATTTGCCGCTTTGTAATAAGAAAGACATTTCATCTGAATGTAATGAACCTATGAAATCTGCTAAGTTTAATGAATCTGTTGAATCTATTTGTTTAACTTGCAAGAAATCTTTAATTAATGTTCATGATGATTGTGTTTCTAAGAAAGAGACTGTTAAGCCTGATCAGAAGAACGTTTCAAAAAGAACTTATGCTAAACCAATAAGAAGTCTAGTTGCAAGATTTAGGTCTTACACTACTGATAGGAAGCATAGTCTTTACTATAGGGATGATATTTGGAAACCAACGGGTAGAATTTTCACACTCCATAATGGTAGAATGAGTGATAAATCAGTATACCCCGTTGAAAACTTCTATGAGTGTGATCAGGATTTTACCTCTAACCCAAAGGAACCAAAATCAAAACGGTTTCCAAAAACTTCTTCTTCTGTATTTGGCAGGTTATCAAAATATGTCTTTGGATCGTCGACTCAGGTTGCTCCCAGCACATGACCAGGAATCTGAAGCTGCTGATCAATTTCGTCTGGAAATTCATGGGAACTGTACGTTTTGGAAATGATCATGTAGCAGCTATCATGGGTTATAGAGATCTACCTTTTCGAAATTATTTGATCACTCGGGTTTACTATGTCGAAGGGTTGGGACATAATTTGTTTTCAGTCGGGCAGTTCTGTGATGCAGATTTAGAGGTTGCATTTAGGAGAAATGCATGCTTGGTTAGAAACTTGGATGGCACTGATCTCTTAACTGGGAGTCATGATACAAACTTGTATGCTATCGACATAAACCAAATGGCCTTTTCATCACCAATATGTCTTGTGACACGAGCATCTGGAACAAAGTCCTGGTTGTGGCATAGAAGGCTATCCCATCTCAATTTTGACACTATCAACAAACTTGCCAAAGACAACATCGTCAACGGAATTTGTTAGGAATCAGAAATTCCATATATGAAGAGTCGGTCACCCTTAATATTATCTAGCATAAGTTAGCTCGTAGACATATCGTCAGTTACGTTATTTAGTAGTTAGTTTGTAGCATAGAATAACTTAGTGCAACACCGTGGAGGAAGGACGGGTCTTTACCCATTGTATCCCTGATCCACAGGCCGTCAGGAGGTCGTTTAGTTTGTAACCTATAAATACCCTCTACCTCCCAAGGTAGAGGGTTGGATGTTTATTTTGGAATCTAACCTTCCATGAGTTTCTCTTTCTAGAATATCCCACTTTCTCTCTCTAAAACTCATCTTGTACGCCTACTTGTTTATGATATGATATGTTTGTGAAATCCAATATGTTACAAATAGTATCAAGAGCCATGGTTTGATCATCTCTCTTACATATACTTGGATTTCTAGTGGTTTTAGATGGTTTTTGAGTTTGAGAAAGTTTAGTGGTTTTTGCATCATTTGGATCATCTCTAGTGTTAAAGTTTGAATTTTGGGTGTACTTTTGTGTTTAGAATCATTGTAAGTGCTTGGGTTTTGATTTGGTAAGCTTGAATCACTGTGGTTGAGCTTGTTTTGGATTGCAAAGTGTGTTTTTGAAGTTTTTCTTGCTAGCGACTTGGTTCTCGTAGTATTTTTCATCATAGCGACTTGCTTCAGTAAAAGTTAGCGAGTTACAGTGTTAGTTGTTAGCGACTTGAGCCTGGCGACTTGTCTATTGAGACAAGCCGACAAATAGTACAAGTTAGTGGATTCTCCACTACGGCTAGCAACTTGGTGAGGTTAGCGACTTGCTTCAGAAATTGTTAGCGAGTTGTAGTGTAAATTGTTAGCGACTTGATACTAGTGACTTAGATCTTAGCGAGTTGCTCTTTAGCGACTTGACTGTGTAGCGACTTGGTTCTTTAGCGACTTGGTGTCATAATTCTTAGAGACTTGGTGCTTAAAGACTTGTCTCCTTATTCGTAGCGACTTGGTGTTATGGTTCTTGGCGAGTTGTATTGTTAGCGACTTGTCCATATAGAAATTTGGTAAATGGACGCAAGTTACTCATATCTAATATCCATCAACACAATGTCTTACATCAATGACCCTTTAATCTCCAAAGTGCTTGAACTGTATGATACCTCACAGAACAGTGAAACCGGCTGCTATTCTGAATGTTCTACCTTGATAGATTCAGCAATTTATGATCAACACACTTCACAATCTAAGTCTAAATCTAATAAGTCACACTTGGTATTGAAAAATGATGCAAGGCACATGGAATGCAACATTGAGTCTTTTCAACTACTTCATCAGCATCTCACACATCTATTATCCACAACTAGGCATTAAACATGCAATGCTCTCTTTCGTCAGGACTTATCCACATTGACAAGAACTGTGTTACTGAACTTAGAACAACTGAAGCTTGAAATTACCAAAAAGAAGGTATTAATGGAAGACTCGAATGCTGCACTTCAAGTAATCTTTAACCAATTTCAGCCATTTATCAATGAGGAATATTCCACAGACTTTGATCAACATGTGACTGTAATTTCATTCAAGAAACATACTGGAATGGAAATTCATGAGTACATCAACACATTATTCAACTTATGAATAATGTGGAAATGTACATTAGGGAAGTTGCTCAAGAGAATATTCAGTTGAATGTGTTGAATGAGTGTCATATAAAATCAAGTGAAGGCTGTGATATGTTGGGCAATGGATCAGTTGAAAAAATGGATGATGCCGAATGCACAATTTAAGTTGCAACAAAGGAGGATGAAGTCAACTGCACTGAACTCAAAGACTCAGATTCAGAAAAGATTGAAATAGCTTACATGACAACTCCTGGTATGCATGTGGTGAATATTGATGACATATCTTCAGACGAACATGTGTCATGTGATGAGGTACCCTTAACTGATCAACATAATTCATGTGCTAATGTACCTGATCTATTTGATCCTAACTCTGAACATAATACTGTTAATTCTGTCTTGGTTGAGCCTGAATCTAAAACTTTTAAAACTAATGACATGATTAAAAAAGGGGTTTATGATGAACTTTCAAACAAATACTCAATTCTTGAAAAACATTGCATTTCCTTGGAAATTGCAATACAGCAAAAGGAAGAAAGCTTTTATACTGAAAAATCTTGCATTAATCAGGAATTTTCAGAATTTCAAGAATTTTTTGAAATTAACCACTTAAAATCCCAGATTCAGGACAAAGACTCAACCATATGCAATCTGAAATTACAACTCTCAGATGTGCATAAGAGTGATTATCATGAGATGAGTGATACGCTTAAATCTAGGAATGCTGAACTGGCTCTATGTGTGTCCAACCTATTAAGGGAAAATGAGTCCTTAAGAAAGAACTTAGAGGAGACCAATTCAAAGTTGATTGATCAAACTAACGCCTTGTTGACAGACATTGATGCCCTCAAAGCCCAAATTCAGGATAAGAGCTTCACTATTGTTGAAATAAAAAATGAGCTTAGGAAATCTATTGGAAATAGGGTAAACACTAAGTTTGCAAAACCATCAACCTTGGGAAAGCCAATTGTTCAGAACAACTCTAAACATACTGTAGTTAGGTAGCCAAATGCTTTTAGATCTGAAAGATCTAAATCATCGAAATCTAAGCTTGCCTCCCAAGTGGATGCGAATATTGTTTTGTCAAAACCGGTCACTTCACTATTTAATTCCGATAAGATGAATAACAAATCCCATTTTAATGCACAATGTCCTAAGATCATGAATTCTAGGAGGTCATCTAGTTCTCATAAGAAGCATCAAATGGCTAATCAATCCCCTAAGAAACAAACTAATTACAGAAGGACCATTAGTCAAAACAGGGAAGTACACACATCCAAATCTACTAGCAGCTGTTTCAAATGGATTCCCACTAGCAGATTATTTAAGTTTACAGGATCCACACGGACTTACATACCTAGATCTTGCCTTAAGTGGATGCCTAAAGGAAAACTCTTCAAGAATATTGAACCTAAAGAGATCTCTATTAACGATACACCTAGATCAAACTGTGAAACATCCAATAGTGAGATTTCTCATGTCACTAACTCATCCATTTGCAATATTACATGTGCTTCTAATGCAATGTGTCCTCAGTCTTTTTCAGGTACAATGCTCAATTCAATCAGGAACATCATGACTTGGTTTCCATCTGAAATGAATATTGCTCGCTTAGGAGTTATAGCTTGCCAGAATTGATGTACCTCGTACTTTGAATTCTATTCAATTTGAATCAGGACTCGCTCTTATTGATCTGTGTACAAATCAGCTTAAAAAAAATTAAATTAAAATAAATTTCATTTTTTTTAATCTTTCTTTCTAATCATTTTTTTAAGTCATAACTTAAATCATTTCTCACAATCTAATAAAAGATACATCTCATGTTATCGATAACATCTATGGTCCTAGAAATGTCATTCAATAATGATACGGGATCATAGATGAAGTTCGAACAAAAGATATACTCTTGTTTCATAATGGGTGAGTTAAATTCAATCAATGTTCATTGGTGACATTGATTGAGGGGGAGAATTTTACAAGTTATCTCGTTTTTCTCTGCAACATTGTTGGACATGTATTGTTTTCAGATGCATGTATTGAGGTGTCCTCTGTGTTGATTTTTTATTTGTTTCATGGTGTCCTCTGTGATAGTTTGCTTATCTTATCATGTTATCTGTTGTGTTAGCTTGCTTATCTTATCATGTTATCTGTGTTTTTCTGCCATCTGTTAAGTTAGTGGACTAAATGTGTCTGTATTACATAAAATGATAAATAGCGACTTTCCTTTGATATAAGACAGCGACTTGCTTTTGTAATAATAGATAGCAACTTTCCTTTAACATAGTTAGCGACTTGGCATGTAAAATGTTTTCTAGCAAGTTGCTATGTAAAATGTGGGTTAGCGACTTGTTATGAAAAATCTTAGCGACTTGTTAATACACTTTACTAGCGAGTTACTAATCGTTCACAAAACTACATGGACTTAAAGTGGCAACTTGGTATTCTTGTAAAAATATGTCCCTATACCCTAGCGACTTATCGTTTACTTTTCATTATTTCAAAAAAAAAAAAAAAAAAAGGTTTTCGTGTGTTATTTTCTCTCGTGATGATTCTCTCTTAGCAATTTGATTGTGGTACATGTTTTTTCTTCTATCCTTCTCCATTCCTTACATGTAATATATATGCATATCCTAACTCCGTTCCTTTAACAGATTCTATTCGGGCTGTTTGATCTTCAATCTTATTCCACTCACCTAGGTTTGTTAAAGGATTCGACTGCTGAAACGAAAGTTACATATATGAATGGTTCTTGTGCAGTTTAGGTTCACTTGGATTTATGCTGTCTATATTATTATGTATTGTAATGTGGGTTTAAGTGTGTCGCTTTTATGTTTGGTTGTGGGTTGCTTTGTCTTTGGTTATGTTATTGTTTGTTGTTATGGGCTGCATCTAGTTGAGTTTACAGTATTGAAATCGTTGCGTTCGTTGATTTGAGTGTGGTGTTAGACGTTAGTTATGTAATGTTCTTGGTAGCGACTTAACTGTGCTCTTCATAATGAGTTGGTATGTTTGTTCTTGGTAGCGACTTACCATTGTTCATCGTAGCGAGTTGGCTTGATTGTTATGACAGTATTCCTATTTAGCGACTTACTTTATTAATATATAGCGACTTGGCCTTGTTGTTTTTGATGGCGACTTGTCTTTACAAGTTAGCAAAGTAACCTTGAATGTAGCGACTTGGCCTTGACAGTTTTGATAGCGACTTGTCTTTACAAGTTAGCGACTTGTTGGTTCAATTCTCAAGTGGCAACTTGTTTCATTAAATTATTTAAGGCGACTTGCTATTATAATCTCATGTTAGAGACTTGATTCAGGATTTCCTGTAGCGACTTGTATTGACAATTTACTCTTAGCGACTTGCTATAACACTTTTTGTTTAAGCAATTTGTATCTGGTTTCTCTTGTAGCAACTTGGTATGAAAACTTGTTTTAACAACATGTTATAACATTTTCATAACAGTATCTTGTCTCATGAAATTATTTCATAGCAACTGTGGTTTTAAATAATTTGATTCAAAAACAAATTGTCTCTCGAAAACTGTGTCAAAAGGTGCTGTTACCTTGAAAACTTTCTAATGCCACTCAATCTATTTCAATCTGCTTATGGGAACTCTGTCAAATTTGCTACTTGGTGTGTCTATGTCATGAGGTTGCATTCAATGTTGCTTAACTAACCATATCTAAACTAACATGCTATCAATCATTGTTGTTGTATGTGTGTATCTTTAGATCTTCAATGGCAAACACAACCTCATCTGAGAACCTTACATCTTCTGCTCCACCCAAAGTTCTTTCAGACAACGAAATATTTCCTGAAGATAAATGGGTAGAGATAGGAAAAAGTAACTGCTATGTAGATATGGAAAAGTTGCAACAAAATCCAATCCTCAGAGTGTCAATTGATATCCTTAAAAACATAAATTTCTTCAGTGCTTTAACCAAACAATGCACAATTCCCACCATTTACCTACAACAATTTTGGAACACCATTGAATGGGACAAAATCACGGCTCAATATACCTGCAAGCTTGATGATAAGGAATTTGTGATCAATTCAGACATTCTCTGCAAGGCTTTAGGAATCACACCCTGTAACCCCACCATACGATCTGAACCTCCACCGAGTGCGGAAGAGCTAATAGTCTTTCTGTTTGGTTTGGGTTATCAAGTTGGCATATCAAGGGCTTCTGACATCATAACCGGACACATGTATCAACCCTGGAGAGCAATGACAACAGTTCTCAACTTATGCTTATCCGGCAAAACATCAGGGTCGAAAGAAAGTATCTGGGGTGAATGTTAATGTCTCGGAACGTATCTGGGAAGAATTCTCGTTGTCAATGAACACATTTATCTTCGATAGAACAAACTTTCAGAATAAAGCTCAGGGTCGAAAGAAAGTAAACACACTTGTGATTCCTAGCATCAGATTTTCGAAGCTTGTTATCCAGTACTTGCAACAGACTCACAACTTCAAACCTAGGAGTGAATCTGCCCTACATAATGCTAAGGATGAATTTGTTCTCGGCAACCTCAAATATATTGCTAGAAGTGTTGATAAAGAGATCTTTGGTCTGCCAATTCTTGATATTCTTCTCACTGACGATATTAAGAAGACGGATCACTTCAAACTGTACAAGAAAAGGGCTTCCAGATCCAGTGTTAATGTTGATGTCTCTCCCACTCCACCACAAACCAAAACGGCTAAGTCTGCTTCTGGCTCAAAGACTTCTGGCTCAAAGACTTCAAAGACTTCATATGCTGCCCTTCCAAAAAGGAGACGTGAAAGTTCACAACCTACTGACACCAAAACCCAGAAGCAGAGAAGAAAGAAGAAGGAAGTGGAAAAAGGAAACGTTGAGGAAACTGAGGTTTCGAGGGGTAATACAAGTTTGATTGATGAAGATGATGCTGCTCTGCAACTAGGTATCAAGCAAAGCCTAGAAAGTCAGAATGTGAGAGCACCAGTTGGAGGTGTCGTGTTAAGAGAACCTGAACCTGAGCCACGCCATACAACTCCAATCACACATGACAAAGGGAAAGGGATTGCTGGTGTAGATGACGAACAAGCCGCTCACATGCTTCTGACCATCTCCTCTTCACCATCAAGAACTACCACTCAATTTGAGCTGAAGAAAAGAAGTGTTGAATCATCTTAAGCTCAAGAACAATCTGGATTGGAAAAGGAGGTATCTGAAGCACAAGCAAAAACTCCTGCATCAAGTGATACCCAGTCTGATCAAAATGATGAAGAAGAATTGCTGAAAGACTCACAAGAGAACCTTGAGACAAGTTCTGATGAACACATGCACTTGGAAGAACCTAACTTGTCTACTGGTTCTCTATCCTCATTGAAGAACCTTGATACAGATCTCTCATTTGGTGATCAGTTCTTAAATGACAAACCCTCTGATAAAGAGCCATTTAAGAATAATAATGAGAAATAGGAAGTTGAGTCTATGTATACGGTTGATATTCAACAAGACACTTCAACCATCCCTCCTATGTCAGCACCGTCTCATACAACCGTACCTCCACCACCCAAACCCGCTAATGATCCATCAAATGTTGTCACCATCAGTGAAACCATCACTCCTCCTGATTCACCACTCCATGCTTCACCTCCTCCAGTTAAAACTACTGAGCAATTGCTCGAAGAGGCTATGACACGTATTGCAACTATTGAGAAGCATTTTCCTATCGCTGTCAATAATCTTGATAGTCTTGTCAAAAAGCTGGAGAATATTAACCTCAACGAGATTGTAACAAAGGCAATAGAAGCTGATATTAAAGATGTGGTTGAATGGGCAATGAAGGCTCCATTACTTCAGCGATTCAAAGACTTGCCAATCTCTGATATGAGATCAGCTCTCTCTGAAAGAATGTATGAAGCAGGAGAGCATTTGGACGATACGCATAAGAAATTATACGAAGCACTCGAGGAATCGATGAGACTTGATAATTATCAACAGTTTGTGGAGGATATACGAGAAAGGGAAGATAAAAAGAAAAGAAAGACTATTCCAGAAAAATCAACTGATAAGTCTGGAGGTCCCAAGCCACCACCACCACCACCACCTCTATCTGGAGGAGCCGGAACTTCTGGGGCAGGATCTTCTTATACAACCTCTGCAGCTGCATCACAACCACCATCATCACCACCAAAACCTCCCAATCAACCTAGTCCATCCGGAAATCATGGAACTCAGAAGAAATCTGCGGCTTGGACCACGGTTGATTCAAGGTTCACACCCACATTCTCTTTTATTCCTGAAGATCAAGTGTTTCATGAAGAATCGTATGTCATGGCAGAGTCAGAATCCGATGACGATGATGCATCCACCAAGCATATCCCCAAGCCGTCTGAAGATGATTGGTTTGATGCATACGTGTCAGGTGAACGCTCTAACACATCTAGAGTTGCACCTTCAAAGGACACAATTCAAAGCTGGCTCACCGAAGAGAGACCTCATACTCCAGAACCTTCATGGTCCATCCCTGGGACTGACACGATGATTCTTGATAACAACTGGGCATCAACTATCACCAATAACTATGAAGCCCCAGCTGAAGACTCTCTTCTGCACTTCACTGGTGATATGGGTAGCTTCATTAGGTGGTTTTGTTAACAGAAGGGAATCTCGTCCATCACTCCAAAGGATCTTGAAGGACAAGCATTCGAAATTGTCAAGTTTTTTCACTCAGATGCCAATCAGCTTCAATACCAGATGGAAGAATGTCATAAAATGCTGAGTGATCAAGTCAGTGAGCAGATCAGCCGTTTCAATGTGAACATGCCTCTTCCTCTCGGTGGTGAACATGGACAAATGACCATTCAGTCTGAGTTCTTTTTCAACCATGACCTGGACTATCTATGTGCTCGTTCATCTGAAAGAAGACCAGCTTTATCAATTTCAAAGATGAAAGCTGCTACCAACTCTGATCAGGGTCTTGAACAGATGGTTCCGGATCAATTCTGGGCAGATAAAGAACAAGAATATGATATTGCTGCCTCATATGGCATTTCGCATTGGTGGTTCAAAAAGAAGCAATTCTACATTGAAAGACATGGAGATGATAAAAGACGCAAAGCTGTTAGATCCAAGCTGAGGATTCTAAGTGTTGTCAATATAGAAATCTTCCCAATCTATGGCTATGATTATCTGAAGAAGATTGTTCTTTAAAAAGCAGACATGAAAGATTACGTGATAGAAGAAAATGACTTCAAACATCTGCTGCCAATGACTTTGAAGATCTCTATATTTTAAACCTTCAAGGACATCTTAATTACCTACCTGTTCGTGAGAAGAAAGCTCTCTCTGCTGCTGTCAATCTCTGGATCAGAGGCTTGGTAATTCGCAAAAGAGTTAAGGATTTTCAGCTAGGAATGGAAAGTTACCAGACCCGCATCAACCTTACATCTCCTAAATGGGAAGCCTCGGGATATGAATTTCATCACGAATATAAAGTGATTGACACTCCTAGAGCCATCATCTTTACCGACAGATACGGATCAAGAATGCTTATGAGACTATGCGAGCTATACAAGTTCAGTGATGGTACACTCAGGATGGCTGAACAAGAATTGAACTCAAGAGTGAAGGAAATCAAAATTGACATGAAGCCGTGGAACAAAACAAAATTCTGGTCGGAACAAGATTTAAAGATGTGTGAAGAGTTTGTAGCTGCAATTGGTAGAAGACTTAAGACCAGAATGATTTATCGCAGCCTTGAAAGTTTCATGGGTGGTAGACTACGTGAAGGTCACTACAAGCTGCTTCAAAGAACTGAATGAAGACATCTTCCGGAAGTGGTTTCTGTTTTGTACTTTTTATGTGTGTAAAATGTGGTGTATGATCTATGAAAAACTATAATGTATGTAATAGTGTTAGGTTATGTATTGTGGTTTCCCTTTGTGTCTAAAAAGGGAACTTCAGTGTTGTCCACTTCAGATCATATAAAACCGAACACATTTTTCTCCAACAAATGTTTTGTTTCCTACATATTTAAATCACTTGAGATCCAAAATCTCAAAGGATTCGAAATTTTTGATCGGGGGAGAAAATGTGATATAAATATGAAAGATGATAAATGATGACCAATTTTGTCTCAAAGTGCATACTGCTCTTTTATATGTGCTAAACTATTTTCGAATCTCGAAGCATATATTAAGGGGGAGCATTTCAAAACAAATTCAAAAATCTTCAAGGTACAAAGATTTCCATGTTTTTACAAAAAGTACCTTGATTGTGTGATAAATGGTTTCTAAATATTTGGTAATCGTGGTTGTATTTTCTAAAAATCTCTTTCCTCTATGTGATAAAATGTTTTCAAATATCCTATGCACATATTGAGGGGGAGAATTTACCAAGAAAATAAAATGGCTTTTTCATAAGAAATTGTGATCAAAGAATTTCAAAGTTCTCTTGCCTCCATGTGCTAAGGAATTTCAAGATCATATGCACATGTTGAGGGGGAGCTTTTCTAAATGGTCAAAACTATTAAGGTACAAAATGCTTTGATCTTGTATCACAAGTACCTTGATTGTTTTTCCAAATGATTTTTCAATTGGTTTCAAGGAAGAATAAACTGTACCAAAAGACCGACCATTTTATTTGATGCACGGAGTTATAAGGATGGTGAGGTTAGGTATTAGTTCCGGCGATCTGCCAGAACTGGAGGGATCTACCCAGGGACAATCCACTAGTAGTGTAGAGTCCTTAGATATGTTGAAAAAAGGAGAAAAATGAGAATATGGGAAGAGTGTCGACTGAGATAGAGCTAGAACTGAAATAAACCCAACAAGGTTCTAGTTATGAAGTCTTGGTAAGCACTGAAGGGGTTGAAGAATGAAAAAGAATTGAATATGAAAAGGGTGAAAAGAAATAGCCCTCCAATAATTCAACCTTAGGGCAGTAACCGGA
The DNA here is from genome assembly GCA_019973895.1 of Chrysanthemum seticuspe. Lineage (NCBI taxonomy): Eukaryota > Viridiplantae > Streptophyta > Magnoliopsida > Asterales > Asteraceae > Chrysanthemum > Chrysanthemum seticuspe. The sequence goes on from BPTQ01000006.1 coordinate 156,463,497, forward strand.
TTCAATACTTATGCTACTGGTGGTTACTAAGGTAACACTGGTATTGAAGAGAAGACGTCATGGACCCAGTGACGCACTGCACTACAACTTCCCAAACCACTCAAGTTCCTATTAAAAGGGCTTGTTTCATTCTCACGGGGAACCGACATTATCTATCGACTTTCTCTTAGAGTTTGTTGATATTAAAGAAGGAGACCCTCTCCCTAGTCTCCGGCATAGGAACCAAATATGCACAATTGAGTCTAGAGCTACGAGATCATCTATAAATCTCATTAGGAAACTGTCTATGAAGACTCTCTGTTTCACACAATGTGGAAAGAGATATTATATCTTATGAGTCCTACGCATTATCCTTGTGGTATTGCCAGAACATCTGAGTGATATGCAAACATATTCACAATGAAGATGGAAATCCTTCTGGAGCCAGCATCAAACAAGCTCCTGGTGGGTGGCATGTAAGATCTATCCAATAGATCAACCATGTGACAACTGAACATAAACAATGGGGTGATTCAATCTTTTGAATCAATCCTGGTTCAGGTAATGGATTGACGGATACCTTTGAAAAACCGGTCGTTGTGCTTAAAAATTCTTTTCCTTAGCACATCGACTGTGTACTCATATTTCAAATTAAAAGGTGTTTATGATTGATAATTGATTTTCATTAAAACCTTCGTTGTATTGCAAAAACAATTTATATTGAGCAGTACACGATTGTTTTTTCAAATCTCTTCTTATCAATCAGTGAATCTAAATTCGCTGGTTCACTCACTCCGTGTTGTCTTCTTTGAGACGTTCCGGTTTGAGAACAGCTGCGAAACCCTGTCAAGGAAATTCTTCGGAATTATACCTGATCACAGGCAGTACATATATATTGATCAACGGGGAACCGTGGGCCGTGTACCTCAATTCAACGAAAGTGATCAAAGACACTTTCGTGCACTTTATTGCTAACTGTTGTATGCAGGTACGCCCGACGTTTGCAGCTGATCAGAATGAAGCGGTCAATCCATAGCGGCATGCTCACACTACACATTCATCTCTAAAGAAATCATGATAAGTGCATCAACGACTCTGATATTTTCACTCCACGCTTCTGCTACGCTGCTGCAAATATCATGAATCTACAAAAGCTTCCGCTACACTGATGAAGAAAAATCATGATCCAGAATGTGAGCATGTCGATCCAAGTGTTACAATATCATATGCTGGCAACACAACAATGGGTGATGCTGAGATTAACTGTAGCTGATGATCTCGATTAATGCTCAAAGGTCATCAATGTGGATCAGCTCTATAACCTCCACAAAATATACATTGTAGATGAACAAACCACCACGGAAGCACAAAGTTCGAATAGTTTGAATATTTGATGTCTACGAGCTCGAGAACTATGTCAAGAATAGAATGCTAGGATGCAAAATGTAAATCATTGGGTGAACTCCCTTAGGGGGAGATTGTTAGGAATAAGAAATTCCATATATGAAGAGTCGGTCACCCTTAATATTATCTAGCATAAGCTAGCTCGTAGACATATCGTCAGTTACGTTATTTAGTAGTTAGTTTGTAGCATAGAATAGCTTAATGCAACACCGTGGAGGAAGTACGGGTCTTTACCCATTGTATCCCTGATCCACAGGCCGTCAGGAGGTCGTTTAGTTTGTAACCTATAAATACCCTCTACCTCCCAAGGTAGAGGGTTGGATGTTCATTTTGGAATCTAACCTTCCATGAGTTTCTCTTTCTAGAATATCCCACTTTCTCTCTCTAAAACTCATCTTGTACGCCTACTTGTTTATGATATGATATGTTTGTGAAATCCAATATGTTATAGACTTCCAAAGTTCAAACACACTAAGGATCACCTATGTCTATCATGCGAACAAGGAAAAAGCAAAAGAGCATCATATAAACCCAAATCCATACCAAGTTCGGAAGCAAGGTTGCATATGTTGCACATGGACTTATGTGGCCCAATGAGAGTTGAAAGCATTAATGGGAAAACATATATTCTTGTCATTGTTGATGATTATTCAAGATATACATGGGTTAGGTTTCTGAGATCAAAAGACGAAGCACCAGGCATCATCATCACCTTTCTGAAGCGTATTCAAATACTTCTTCAAACTCCAGTAAGGGTTGTAAGAATAGACAACGGCACAAAATTTTTACTAATCAGGAGTTAAGAACTTATTTTGAAGATGTTGGAATAACTCATCAGACATCAGTTGTTAGAACTCCACAGCAGAATGGGGTAGTTGAAAGAAGAAATCGAACTCTTGTGGAAGCTGCTCGCACAATGCTAATTTATTCTAGTGCACCGTTATTTCTATGGGCTGATGCTGTTGCCACTACTCGTTTCACTCAGAACCGATCCCTAATCCATCCAAGATTCAATAAAACCCTATATGAGCTAGTGAACAACAGAAAACCTTATATCTCTTACCTTCACGTGTTTGGCGCTTTGTGCTATCCAAAGAACGACAGAGAAGATCTAGGAAAACTGAAAGCTAAAGGTGATATTGGAATCTTCATTGGATACTCAGAAAACTCGAGGGCATTCAAGGTGTATAACAGAAGAACTAGGAAGATAATGGAGACGATGAATGTGAATTTTGATGAACTTTCACTAATGGCTTCTGAGAGACTCGCTCTAGAACCCACACTTAATCCGATGCTTTCTACTCAAAACAGATTAGGACCCGCACCAAACCCGCAGACTTCTGGACACATCAGTTCAGGACTCATACAACAAAGAGCTCCATCAACTTTTGCTGACATACCTCATGAACAAGAATGGCAGAATTTCTTCGAGTTAATGTTCGATGAATACTATGGTGGAACTTCGAGAAATGCATCAAACCATCATTCCTCTGCACCCGCTCAAAATCATCCACCACCACCAACAGACGATGCATCTACAACGGTCGAAACCAATGCACCAACTCCATCAACGTCATCTACATCGACTTTTGCAAATCCTATTCTTGAAACAGTTTTACCAGCAGTTGATGAGCAAAACCAAAACATATCATTTCAAGAAGAACCTTCTCAAAACCAGAACGATGCAATGTTAGATGCAGACTTATTTGAAAACCCGTTTGCTACGGAATCAGCTAAATCATCTTCAAGCTTACGAGAACCATACTCGCATATGTTTAACCAACGGTATCCTTCTACTCTGAAGTGGACAAAAGACCATTCAATTGAACAAGTTATTGGTGAACCTTCACGGCCAATTCAAACAAGACGCTAACTTGCCACCGATTACGACTTGTGTATTTACATTTGCTCAATTAGCAATATTGAACCGAAGAACATTTGGGAGGCAATGGCAGACAATGCATGGATAGAAGCAATGCAGGAGGAACTTCTCCAATACCGTCTACATGACTCTTGGGATTTGGTTCCAAGCCCAATTGACATTCACGTCATTGATCTAAAATGGTTATGGAAGAACAAAAGGGATGAAGAAATGACTGTAATTCGCAACAAAGCTCGTCTCGTGGCCAAAGGATACAGACAGGAAGAAGGGATAGACTTTGAAGAGTCATTCGCGCCGATTTATTTGGGAAACCCATCGATCCGAAGAAATATCAGAGCATGATTGGTTCTCTCATGTACCTCACTGCAAGTCGACCCGATATTCATTTTGCTATTTGCTTATTAGCACGGTTTCAGGCAAAGCCTACCGAACTTCACCTCAAAGAGGTTAAAAGGATCTCTCGGTACCTGAAGACATCCATTCACATGGGACTTTGGTATCCGAAGGAATCCAGATTTGATCTAATCTCCTTTTCAGATGCGGCCCACGCATGTGATCAAGTTACAGCAAAAAGTACTTCAGGAGGAGCATAATTTTTGGGTGAAAAGTTAGTCAGCTGGTCTTCAAAGAAACAAGATTGTACTGCACTTTCAACCGCTGAAGCCGAGTATGTGTCTCTATCTGCGTGTTGTGCTCAAGTTCTATGGATGAGAACACAACTCACAGATTATGGCTTTACTTTCGATAAAATACCTATGTATTGTGACTCGAAAAGTGCCATAGCCATATCATGCAATCCTGTTCATCACTCAAAGACTAAGCACATTTGTGTCCGCTACCACTTCATCAAAGAGCACGTAGAAGAGGGTACTGTTGAATTATTTTTCGTAAAAACAGATTACCAACTCGCCGATCTATTTACTAAAGCCCTTTCAAAAGAAAGGTTTAACAATTTAGTTTGACGAATTGGAATGCGAAGCCTAACCCCTGAGGAGTTAGAACGTCTTATCGAATCGTCTTGAAAATGATTTTCCAAAAAGCTTCGCTGTAAATATTTTTGAAAAACCAAATACAAAATTTGAAAAACCAACAAAAGCAAAATATAAAAATATAAAACTTTCAAAAAATACAAAAACAATATAAAATAAAAAAAAAATCCAAAAATATTCTTCTCATGACATGTCTCTTGTATAATCGATATTCTGTACGTTTCTAGAAATGTCATTCAACAATGATACGGACATGTACAGATGCTTGAACGAGAGTTCTTTAAATGTTTTTCTAAAACATGTCGTTTCTAAAAATTTCTTTCACTATGGCTTTCGTATACTTCAGTACGAAACCCGGACTAAAATGATGACTTTTGATTATTTCAAATCAAAACTCGTGTTTTTAAAGAAAAAATTTAGTGTACGCTTCAGTGCACTACATTTAAAACTGGTGAGAAATCATCATCATCTTGAGCACCTTTTTCAAGATTGTTTAAAAAGATTTTCAAAATCTTTCAAAATATTTTGTGCTCAAGATAACTCCCTCTAAAACCCTTTAATTGATTATGCTTTATTAAAGGGGGAGTATAAAACCAAAATTTTCCAAATTCATGCTTAAATCAAATCCGTTTGTCTCCCCACAAGTTTCTAAAAATGTTGTTTAAATCTGTTGATATCAAAAATATCACGAATATGCTATTTTTGAGGGGGAGAAGACGTGATTAAATTGTGATAAAAAATGTTTAATGATCGTTGTTTGAATCTCAAAAGAGCTCGACTCAGACAAAACAATTGAATTGACGAGGAATCAAAGTCAGTAAATGTACCATTTCGAGAAACTTGTGATAGACATGCACTTTTATGGGTCTAACCTTCTTTTCAAGAAGAGTTTACAACTTCAAGTTAGTTATTAGAGCTAGTTGTCACCTAAAAACTGACAATGGAACTCTTTAACTATGCAACGTAACCGTGTCTCATGGGGAATTGTCTATCATGAGCCGATCAATTCAAAAAAAGTGCAAACTTTACCCTCTATGTGCAGATTTATGTTAAAACAATATAAGCACATGTGAAGGGGGAGTGTTTCTGAAAATATAAAACTCTCAAGGTGTTAACAAATCATGTTTTGTAATCAAAAACACTGTGAGAGATTTTCAAGAAAAATAGTTTTATGGCAACATAGGATAGTCATGGAGTTATAAGGTGACTAAGGATAGGAAATCCGTCCTATGATCCGCCAGAGCCGGAGGGATCTACCCAAGGACATCACCAATAGTTAGTATTAGAAGTCCTTAGGTATGATTGAAAAAAGGAGTAATGTAAGAAAGGAGAAAGAAGGGGTTGAAGAATTAAAAAGAAATGTAATGAAAAAGGGTGAAAAGAAATAGCCCTCCATAATCAACCTTAGGGCAGAAACCGGGTTTAATTCATCTGCTACTGGTTGTCACTAAGATGACACTGGTGTTGAAGACAAAGACGTCATAGACCCAGTGACGCACTGAACCAAACCTTCTAGCCACTCAATTCCTCTCAAAAGGATTTGTTTCATTCTCACTGGGAACCCTACATAACCTATCGACTTTCTCTTAGAGATCATTGGTATTGAAGAAGGAGACCCTCTCCCTAGTCTCCGCTTAGGAAAACCAAAATGCACTAATTGAGTCGAGAGTCACGAGATTCATCAAAAGATCTCATAGGAACACTTAACATTTCATCGCTTGTTGTTCATCAATAAGGACACAAGTGATACATTCTAGTGTCCTACGCAGATCTTAGCAATCTGCAAGAACATTTATGAGAGGTTTCATAATTGTGATCCTCAGTGATTGAATGGAAATTCCTGCCAGCGTCAACATCAAACAACCCTGACAGCAGGTCACTTCGGTAGTTCTTCATGGGTTACGCTTAGTGTGTCTCAAACGGTCTACAGTCATGAAGTGATGCTTCGGTGTACTTCAGCGACTCACCTGAATTGTAGATGTACTTCGGTATATCGTGTTAGCCTTTTTGAGGGCCTCCAGTTCAGGAACATCCTTTGTAAGAATTAGAGATGTGTTTTCACACTATGCTGTTAACACCCTCGACGTTCGAACCTGTAAGTGCTGGAAATCCCGCTAAGGAGATTCCTTTCACGAATCGAATCCTGAAAATGTGGGTCGTTACTTGAATCTTCAATGTAATGCCAACTGTCCCTTATGGGATTAGGATGGCTGAGTCGCCCGACCAAGGTGAATAGAATCAAGACATTCATCAGTATAACAATCGTAGTGGTCAATTCCTTAAGAAAAGTCCACAATGATCGATTGGTATTTTTCAACTAACATATTCATGCAGGTACTGATGATTGTTCCTTGGAGGAGAGACCGCACCATCTTCCCATGCTAATACCAACATCACAACTCATGAAAGTTCTCATCAAAATCAAAGGCAGCACAAAGTTAAAGATGATTCTTCGTCAATGTCAAAGAATCTACAAAGTTTAAAGACTAGAGAACTTCATCACATTAGAACCTCAAAGTCAAAAAGAAGTGTGAGCATGGTGGAGAAAGACGTGGAGACACCTAACCAAAGAAGTTGAAAAACGGCAGACAACACCATTAAATGATCACAAAGCATGAATGAACGAAAATCAAGACTATTCTATATCGACACGCAAAGTTCAAGCTCAAGAAGAGTAAAGACCTAATCAAGTGGAGCATCTTCTGAATGACCACCCCTTAGGGGGAGATTATTAGCCTTAATAATATTTAATAGAAGTGATGGTCATTGATGAGTGTCTAAATACTCATCATTTTTATACTGTTTAGAATGCCAAAAACATCTGAAAACACTCAGAAACACATCAAAATGATAGAAATATCACAAACAAGTGTTTTATGTGTTTTAAATGCAAAAATATCAAAATCTGGTGAAAAACGTATCAAGTTTGCAAAATTGGCAGTTTTAGTCCCCCAAGTTTAAAAAGTTGTCAAAAACAGTCCCTGGTAAATCAAAATAAAGAAAAATGTTATTCAAGGTCCCTGAAATATTCTAAGTTGTCAAAAAAATGGTCCTTGAATAAATCTTTGACAAAATTACAACTTTAGTCCTTCAAGTTTGAAAAATGTCAAAAATGGTCCTTGGACATTTAAAAAATGGAAAATAATCATCATTAGTCCTTGTACTATTCACATATGGCAGGAATGGTCCTTGTGAGAGCTTTGGAAACTTGTCAAGATCAGTCCCTTAACTTTGGCAGAATTACAACTTTGGTCCTTGTACTTAACTAAAACCAATTAGACCCTTTTGCATTTAGAACCCCTGCCAAAACACAAAAGACCCTGTCAAATGCCTTGTGACCCCTCAATTTTGGACCCCTCCCTTTTATTAATATCTCAGTCAAATAAGTCAAACGCGCCAAAACAGCTGTTACTGTTCATCGTCTTCACACAATCTGTAATACCAAAACCAGAGCTGGTTTTACCTCTTTTTCAACACCCCACCTGTCTTCCCAGCTGTATACCAACCCCTTAACACCTCCACATCCATCCAAGACCCATTAATTGGAAAAACCTGCTCAAAGACAATTTGGCGCCAAAATCTCCACATGGACGTATATGATTACTTTGACCAATCCAATGGTTGGATTGAGGTGGGAAAGATTCAGAGACAAAGACTGAGTCTCAAAAGATGATTATAAAGGACAGAAGAAGCAATGTGATAACTATCTAGTGTAATTTGTATTTTCTTTAGTCGTTTTTATTAATTTAAGCTTCTCATTGTAATTTAAGCTTTCCAAGTGATTTGTTTAAATTTTTCAAGTGTATGTGAATCTGTTTTAAGTACTCAATTTCAAATCTCAGTGTTATTTCAAGTTTATGCATTTTTAAGTAAAAATCTCAATAGTATTTAAATGTTGTTATCAGTTGTTGTTTAGGACTTATAAGCTCATATAAGCTCCTATTAAAGCTTTTCTAAGCTTTTAGAAACCTTCACACTCAGTTTAGTTTCAAATAGAAAAATTCCCAAAAATCTCAAGAAATTAGTTAAAAATAAAATAAGCAAATCAAATGAAGATCAAGACTGGTACAGTGATGATTTTGGATTGCTTTTGGGTATAGAGCTTTGTGGAAAGCTATAGGAGTGATTCTCAGACCTTAGTTCTCTGTTTTGTGCATTAACTCAATTTGTAAGCCAATTCCTTGAAATTTGCATTTATTAATATAAGTACTATAATCTTATTAAATATAGCTTAATACTGTTTCAATATAGTTAATATAAGTTATTAAATAGCTTTCTTAGTTTAAACACTTGTTTTAAAGTTAAAAGCTTCATAACAGTCTAGTAAAATGGTGTTTGGATTTGTTGTAATCACTGTGCTAGAGGTTGTTTGTAGTGTTGTTCTTGTTTGATGTATGCTACAATTGTACCTATTACCTCAGTTAAAACATAAAATCTAGTACTTGTTTGCTAAAAAGTCAAGTTCATCTTTAATCTCATCTCATTTGGTAACTGTTAGGAATTTGGATTGCCAAATTCATCACACAAGCTTAAAAGTTGTTAGTCTAGCTCTAGATAATCTTATTACAGCTTATTACAACTAATTCAGTCCATAGAATCAATTGGAAGTTCATTAAAGTCAAACTAGTTCATTTCTATAAAAAGTCAAAATTTCTCAATACCCGTTTTTGAATAAAACTTAGAATTTTACTGTGTGATTAATACTAAGATTTAGCTTATAAGCTTTTGGGATATAAATATTTAGTTGCTTAACTTAATTATAAAAATACTAGATCAGTTTTAATTAGCTTATAAAGTCCTTATTTCTTAGCTTAGTTTGAGTCCTTTTCTGAAAACATGCTCTGTGCACAGTTGTGGTACCCTATTTCACAAGGTCTCAGAGAGCTTATTAATGAACCTTAGCTTGTGTACCTTGACTTTTTGAGAAGCTCACCTAGCTATCTCTTTAATCCAGTACTAGTTTTTCCATTTTCAGCTTATTAGATAAGCCTGCAATTGTTTTTTAGTTTTGTCCAAATCATTTAAGTGTACCAGTTAGTCAGTGTTTTCCAGTTTTTCAAAAGCTTTTCACAAGCTCATTAGAGTAAACCAATCTTTGTACATTAGCTTTTTGGATAGCTTACTTGGTCAACTTGTTAATTGCAGTGTTTGTTTTAAATTCTTAGCTTATTAAAGTGCTAAAAAATAAGTTAGAAGGTGCCTTGTGATTCAAAAGGTGTACTGTGTACCAGTTCAGTTAAGTGCTTATTTGAATTTGTAGTGCTTATTTCATAAGTAATTGTGTTTATTCAGTGTTCATTTTAGCTTATAATCATTAGTTTAGCTTATTTCAATTAGCCTTTGCTCATTTTCTAGCTTACAAATCATTTCAGCTTAACTTGTGCTTATTTCCATTAAAAAAGCTAACTGTGATAAAATCTTTAGCTGAATCAGTGCTTATTAGTTGTTTTTGTAAAAAGTGGTAGTTGTAAAAATTGCTTATTTTCTTGTGCTTAATAAGTTTGTAAAAAGAAAAATCGAAAAAAAAATGTTTAGCAAAAAGGTGGGGAGGCAGGCTCGAACCTGAGATCTCCCACCTTTGAGAGTGATAAGTGTGTACCTGTATACCAGTTGCCCTTGGGTCTTTGACTGGTTTTATTTTGCACAATCTAATACTTAAGTACACTTTGTCAGTTTAAGCTTATACGAGTATTTAAGCTTATTTCTAGCTTATTTGAAATAGTTTTTTCAACTTTTGTATTTTTCATATAATTGTATTAGTATAAAGTATTTTATAAAAAAGTTTCAGATTTTTCTTAATAGTTTTAGTTTTTTTAAATATTTAATTAGTGTAAAATCTTATTTAATTCATAATAAAAAATATAAAAGTCTAAAAAATATAAATCTTTTTTCTAAAATTTTCTTTTGTCATATAGTACGCAAGAAAATTGTTTTTACATTCGTAGGACTTTTATTTCATAAATTTTACGTTTTTGCTTGCGCCCTCGCGTAATTTTTATAAATAACGTACGTTTTCATTTTAAGTTACGTTTTTAGGTAATTTAAGTTTAAGTTTTAATTAAAATAGTTTATTTAAGTCATTTTATTTTATAAATCACAAAAACATCATTGTAAAAATAGTGATAGCGTTTATTTAATATATTTTAATTTTTTAATTTTCTTTAATTTGCATTTAAGTCGCTGTAATTTATTAATCTTTTCTTTAGGTATTAATAACTCAAAATCCTTACTGATCACTATCCTTAGTGATAATTCGACATCTATCTGTGTTAAACACCAATTCATCCTCCGTGGGACTTAACGACCCAGGAATCCCCTATATTCCTCTGATCTTAATTGCATTAGTGTTTTAACTGTTTTAAGTTTCTTACGGTTAGCCATTCACAAGTGGCTAGCTTGTGTAAGATAACTTGACGGTTTAGCACCAATCAAATTTTGGCGCCGCTGCTGGGGAGGCCGTAAGCGTGTTTTAAACATTTTTTCAGACCCATACTTGCACATATACCACAGTTTGTAAACAGTTTTCTGTAAAGTTATATAAATCAAAAAGTTCATTAACACTTTTCCTAAAGTGTTAACAACACCAAACAAAATATAAAACAACAAAAAAATCGTAACGTTTTCTATCTTGTATTTTCTTTGAGGTGATTCTTAAAGAGATACGATTTGGTTAAACGAGACGATACCAAAAATATTGTCCATAAGTTTTTAAACCCCTTTGCACAAATCATTACCTACGTCTTTTCAGTGGTACTTAATATATACATAAAAATCAACCACCGCAAATCAAGGCAGTACACCTACTAACTGGGGGTGTGACCATAATAAGTTCCCGAACAACAGATTTAAAACTTGCCTTTGTGTCCTTGTGATTTGGTGTACCTTTTTCAAAGAAGCCATTTCATTTGTGATTATTGGTTAAGTTCACTTGTCGTTTTGCCTCGCATTTGTTTTGAAAATTGATTTTTATACTTAGTGCATGCGCACTCGTTCTTCCAGTTCTACTATTCCACTTTCTGAGCTTGCAAATATTCCTCGTAGACGTAGAGGACGTTCTGCTCCTTCAGCCGTGACTGAGGAACGTCTACCACCACCACCCCCTGTCGAAATGGCAGAAGACAAACCGATGAATGCGCTTCTCCAAGCACCCATCGAGGGTTACGGAGATGCCATTGTTGTCCCAGCCATTGTGGCTGATACTTTTGAGCTCAAAACCGGGTTGCTTAATCTGGTAACCCAAAGCCAATTCTATGGTTTTGAGCGGGATGATCCTCATGCACACATTCGATGGTTTAACAAGATTGCATCTACCATCAAATACAAGAATGTCCCACATGAAGCTATCAAGCTTCTTCTGTTCCCATTTTCTCTAGAGGGACAAGCCCGGAATTGGCTTGAGAAACAACCCCCTCGTTCCATTGAGACATGGGAGGATCTAGTTACCAAGTTTGTTAACGAATTCTATCCTCCATCCCGAACTACAAGTCTTAAGAATGAGATAATGAAATTTTCTCAGAGATTTGATGAATCATTCGGAGAGGCGTGGGATCGTTACAAAGAATTGCTCCGCAAGTGTCCGCATCATGGTTTTACCGAGTTAATGCAAATGGATACTTTCTACAATGGTCTGAGACAAGCTGACCAAGACTCTTTGAATGCCTCCGTGGGAGGTAATTTCCTTAGCAAAACCACAAAAGAAGCCTTACAAATCATTGAAAACAAGTCCCAGGTCCGCCCTTTCCGCACCAAGACATATCATACTCAGTTTAATGCTGGACCTTCTACTTCATCTCCCGTGAGTACATCTAGCACCGATGCTAAGATTGAAAAACTCACGGATATTGTTCAGGCTTTGGTTCTTGCAAACCAAAAGAAAGTCACCTTCACTCAGACACCATCACATGGTGAAGTGAAGAAAGTTGAAGTTTGTGTTACTTGTGGTGGTCCTCATGCATACTACAACTGTACTGCCACCGATGGTAGTCCGTTTGAAGCTAATGCTATAGCCGGTACTTCACATCAGGGAGGTAATCAATACCGTCCTCAGAATGATCCAAGTTACCGTGCTAACACTTATCAGGTACCACCCGGTTTTAACCAGAATCCTAACCGGAATCAGAATCAACCTAGAATGAACCAAGGTTATCAAAACCAAGGTAATTTCTATCCTGGACCCAATCAAGGTTTCCAACATCAAGGAAACCTTAATCAAAACAATTTCAATCGAGGGAATCAATTTTAGGGGAATGTGAATCCTAATCAAGGGAATTTTCTACAACAAGGTCATAATCAAAACATCCGACCTCAGAATTTCCCTCCACATCCTCTAGTACCATCATCTGATGAGTTATTGAAGCAGTTCATGAAATCCCAAGATGAAATGAACAGGTTGTTGGTCAGTAAGATCGCTGATCTCAAGAAGTCTTTAAATGATCAACCCTCGGGCTCAGGAAAACTTCCAAGCAACACGATCGCTAACCCGAGGGAAGATGCAAAGGAGATCACAACCAGAAGTGGTGTTTCATACAATGGACCCGCTATTCCTACTACCTCTTCTTCTTCTCTCCCGAAGGTAGTGGGAAGTGAACCTGAGGCTACAAAGGATAAGGAACTTCCTGTTAATAACGGAGGAACCAATGATGTCCATCCTCAAGTTGTCCAGAAACCCAAATCCAATCCAGGAGTTGTTTTTGAACCACCTGTAGCTCCCGTTGAAAATACCAAATCCAAAACTTCTATTCCTTACCCATCACGTTTGAATGAGCAAAAGCTCCGCGAAAAAGCCAGTCATCAAATGGACAAATTTTTTCAAATTTTCCAGGAACTACATTTTGACATAAGCTTTGCGGATGCTATCATGCTGATGCCCAAGTTTGCATCAACTCTCAAACACATGTTAAGCAACAAGGAAAAGCTGTTTGAAATGGCTAAAACTCCTCTTAACGAGAACTGCTCTGCAGTTATCCTGAAAAAGCTTCCAGAAAAGCTTGGAGATCCTGGAAAATTTCTCTTACCTTGTGTATTTCCAGGAATGGTTGAATGCTTTGCCTTAGCAGATCTTGGTGCAAGCATCAACCTGATGCCTTATTCAGTATGGAAGAAACTTTCTCTTCCGGAACTTACTCCTACATGCATGACTCTCGAGCTTGCAGATCGTACAATATCCCGTCCTCTTGGCATTGCCGAGGACGTATTTGTGAAAGTAGGAAAGTTCCATTTTCCAGCTGACTTCGTGGTTGTTGATTTTGATGCCGATCATCGGGTTCCTCTCATTGTTGGTCGAGGATTCCTGAGAACGGTCCGTGCTCTCATTGATGTATTTGAGCAAGAAATCACATTACATGTTGGTAATGAAGCTGTTACCTTTAACCTTGATCAAACTTCGAGGTACTCCGCAAATTATGATTCTGAGTCGGTTAACCGAATAGATATCATTGATGTTGCTTCTGAAGAATACTCTCAAGAAGTTCTTGGTTATGATCATAATTCTTCGAGTGATAATCTCACTCATTCATCTCAACCCATCATTGCCAATTCTACTCCTTCTCTCACCCCATTTGAGGAAAGTGACTTCATCTTGGAAGAGATTGAAGCTTACTTGTCTAGTGATTCTGTTCCATGGGAAATTGATCACGCTCCCATCGACATTGAGGGGGACATACTTCTCATTGAGAAGTTGCTTAATGATGATCCATCATCATCATCGCTCCCTCCCGTCGAACTTCATAACAAGGAAGTCAAGTCAGTTGAGAAAACTGAAGAATTTCCTGAAGTCGAACTTAAGGACTTACCACCTCATCTCGAGTATGCATTTCTTGAAGGTGATGATAAATTACCAGTCATTATTGCTCGAGATTTGAGTAAAGATGAAAAGTCTGCTCTCATAAAGATCTTGAAGTCACACAAGCAAGCAATTGCTTGGAAACTCTCCGATATTAAGGGTATCAACCCTGAATTTTGTACTCACAAAATTTTGATGGAGGATGACTTCAAACCAGCAGTTCAACATCAGAGAAGAGTAAATCCAAAAATCCATGATGTTATCAAACAGGAGGTTATCAAACTTCTTGATGCAGGATTGATTTACCCAATCTCAGATAGTCCTTGGGTTAGCCCAATTCATTGTGTTCCTAAAAAGGGTGGCATAACTGTTGTCACGAATGAAGATAACGAGTTAATTCCAACTCGATTGGTTACGGGATGGCGTGTTTGCATTAACTATCGTAAGTTAAATGACGCTACTCGTAAAGACCATTTTCCTCTACCCTTTATAGACCAAATGCTTGAGAGATTAGCAGGGAATGAATACTATTGTTTCCTTGATGGCTTCTCAGGTTACTTTCAGATCCCCATTAATCCAAAGGATCAAGAAAAGACTACATTCACCTGCCCATACGGAACTTTTGCCTACAGACGTATGCCTTTTGGCTTATGTAATGCTCCTGGCACGTTCCAACGATGTATGATGGCCATTTTCCACGACATGATCGGGGAAACAATGGAGGTGTTTATGGATGATTTCTCGGTCATTGGGGACTCGTTTCAAACATGTGTCTCCCATTTAGAAAAAATGCTTCAAAGATGTGAAGACACAAATCTTTGTCTAAATTGGGAGAAAAGCCACTTTATGGTCAAAGAAGGCATAGTCCTTGGCCATAAGATTTCAAAAAATGGGATTGAGGTCGATAGAGCAAAAGTCGATGTTATTGCAAAACTGCCTCATCCTACTACCGTCAAAGGTATTAGGAGTTTTTTAGGTCATGCCGGTTTCTATCGTAGATTCATACAAGATTTTTCTAAAATCGCCCGGCCTATGACTCATCTTCTTGAAAAAGATGCTCCTTTTATCTTCTCACCTGAGTGCATCAAAGCTTTTGAAACATTAAAGAAAAAGCTTACTGAAACACCCATTCTCGTTGCTCCCGACTGGGACTTGCCTTTTGAGCTCATGTGCGATGCAAGTGATTTTGCTATCGGTGCAGTCTTAGGGCAACGTAGAGCTAAGCATTTTCAGCCTATCCACTACGCAAGTAAGACTATGACTGAAGCTCAAACTCATTACACCACCACAGAAAAAGAGCTATTAGCCGTGGTGTATGCATTTGAAAAGTTTCGGCCGTACTTAATCTTGACCAAATGTGTAGTGTATACGGATCACTCGGCTCTCAAATATCTCTTTGCAAAACAAGATGCAAAGCCGAGATTGCTCCATTGGGTTCTCCTCCTCCAAGAATTTGATATCATCATACGTGATAAAAAAGGAGCTGAGAATCTGGCTGCTGATCATCTGTCCCGTTTAGAGAACCCTCACCAAGATGTTTTCGAGAAAAAGGAAATAAATGAAACATTTCCTCTCGAGACACTCAATGCGGTTTCTTTTCGTGGAAACTCTTCTACCCCATGGTTTGCTGACTTTGCAAATTACCATGCGGGTAACTTCATAGTGAAAGGGATGTCGAACCAACAGAAGAACAAATTCTTCAAGGATGTTAAACATTACTTCTGGGACGACCCCTACTTATTCAAAATCTGTGCGGATCAAGTCATTCGACGGTGTGTTTATGGACAAGAAGCTCTTGACATTCTCAAAGCTTGCCATGCTGGACCCACCGGGGGCCATCATAGTCCAAACTACACTGCCAAAAAGGTGTTTGATTCCGGGTTTTATTGGACCACTATCTACAAAGATGCCCACGATTTTGTTAAAACCTATGACGCTTGTCAACGTCATGGAAATATCTCTCAAAGAAATGAAATGCCACAAAATGCCATTCAAGTTTGTGAGATATTTGACATATGGGGTATTGACTTTATGGGGCCATTTCCATCTTCTCGAGGTAACAAATACATACTTGTGGCTGTTGACTATTTGTCAAAATGGGTTGAAGCGAAAGCTTTACCTACCAAAGATGCCCGAGTAGTTGTGAAGTTTTTGAAATCTCTTTTTGCCAGGTTTGGAACTCCACGTGCTATAATCAGTGATCGTGGTACGCATTTTTGCAATGACCAATTTGATCGTGTCATGCAAAAGTATGGTGTTACCCACCGTCTATCTACTGCATACCACCCACAAACAAGTGGGCAGGTGGAAGTTTCCAACCGTGGTATTAAAAGAATTCTTGAAAGGACAGTAGGCGAAAATCGTGCATCATGGTCGGATAAACTGGATGACGCACTCTGGACCTTTCGTACAGCTTACAAAACACCCATCGGGTGTACTCCATACAAGCTAGTGTACGGAAAGGCATGTCATCTTCCGATTGAGCTAGAGCACAAGGCTTACTGGGCCTTAAAACATGCAAACTTCGATATTCAGACAGCTGGTGATCACAGAAAAGTTCAAATGAATGAATTAAATGAACTTCGTGATCAAGCATACGAGAACTCTTTGATTTATAAACAAAAGACAAAGAAGATTCATGACTCTAAAATCAAGAACCGCGTTTTCAACGTTGGTGATCGAGTCCTTCTTTTTAATTCTAGATTGAAGATTTTCTCGGGAAAGCTCAAGTCCTGTTGGTCTGGTCCATTTACTATCACTAAGGTTTATCCTTATGGCACCATTGAGTTATCTCAGCCCGATGGTCCAAATTTTAAAGTGAATGGTCATCGATTAAAGCATTACTTTGGAGAGGACATTCCACCCGTGATTGTCCCGGATCTACAAACTTTCCCCATGAACCAATAAATGCGGGGATCGAGTCAAGCTAGTGACTCGGGAATCAAAAACAGTAGCACACACCATATGGGTTTTCACCCATGTTTCTGTCTTCTTACCCTTTTCTACCACCCTAGTGTGGGGGAGTTTCCCCCCCGCTGTTGTATATAAATCTCTCTAAAAAAAAAATAAAAAAAAATAAATGTGTATATATCAAAAACAAAATAATGGCCGTAGTATTTCCCTTTTATGTTCTATGTTTCGGAATAACCGCCGATACTTTGAATATTGAGGGCAATATTCATTTCTAAGTGTGGGGGGGAATTCTCACGAATTTTATCATGTAATTATTCCACCCAATTCCCCCGTTTTTGGCCAAAATTTTATCATGTAATTATTCCACGCAATTCCCCCGTTTTTGGCCAAATTTTTTTTTGGAGTAAGTGTTTTTCACTTACTCAGCAAATGGTAATCAGTCCGCCATGTCTAACTCACATAAGGATTGGCTAATCCAGGAGCAAACGGCTCTTGGTAAAGATATCTCAAATCCGTTTATGGCTTGCAATTTGCCCAAAATTGTATGGTGTTCAGCTCACCATATCTTTAAACTAGTGAAAAGTTGGCTAGCCCGCAAGTTTATGGCTTGTGGTAAAGGCAGTTGGAAATCCATAATTGGTAATCGGCTCACCAAAGATAATATTGATAATTTATCTAAGAGTTGGCTAGTCCAGAAGCAAACGGCTTCTGGTAAAGACAAATCAAATCCGTTTACAGCTTATGATTTGCTCAAAATCATTTGGTTATCATTGTGCCAAGGTTCTTACTTGAACTAAAACAATTGGCTACTCCAGAAGTAATGGCTTTTGGTAACGAGATAAAATCCATTAATTTTTCTCAAATCATTGCTAGGGACTAGCAATATCTTAGTGTGGGGGATTGATGAGTGTCTAAATACTCATCATTTTAATACTGTTTAGAATGCCAAAAACATCTGAAAACACTCAGAAACACATCAAAATGATAAAAATATCACAAACAAGTGTTTTATGTGTTTTAAATGCAAAAATATCAAAATCTGGTGAAAAACGTATCAAGTTTGCAAATTTGGCAGTTTTAGTCCCCCAAGTTTAAAAAGTTGTCAAAAACAGTCCCTGGTAAATCAAAATAAAGAAAAATGTTATTCAAGGTCCCTGAAATATTCTAAGTTGTCAAAAAATGGTCCTTGAATAAATCTTTGACAAAATTACAACTTTAGTCCTTCAAGTTTGAAAAATGTCAAAAATGGTCCTTGGACATTTAAAAAATGGAAAATAATCATCATTGGTCCTTGTACTATTCACATATGGCAGGAATGTTCCTTGTGAGAGCTTTGGAAACTTTTCAAGATCAGTCCCTTAACTTTGGCAGAATTACAACTTTGGTCCTTGTACTTAACTAAAACCAATTAGACCCTTTTGCATTTAGAACCCCTGCCAAAACACAAAAGACCCTGTCAAATGCCCTGTGACCCCTCAATTTTGGACCCCTCCCTTTTATTAATATCTCAGTCAAATAAGTCAAACGCGCCAAAACAGCTGTTACTGTTCATCATCTTCACACAATCTGTAATACCAAAACCAGAGCTGGTTTTACCTCTTTTTCAACACCCCACCTGTCTTCCCAGCTGTATACCAACCCCTTAACACCTCCACATCCATCCAAGACCCATTAATTGGAAAAACCTGCTCAAAGACAATTTGGCGCCAAAATCTCCACATGGACGTATATGATTACTTTGACCAATCCAATGGTTGGATTGAGGTGGGAAAGATTCAGAGACAAAGACTGAGTCTCAAAAGATGATTATAAAGAACAGAAGAAGCAATGTGATAACTATCTAGTGTAATTTGTATTTTCTTTAGTCGTTTTTATTAATTTAAGCTTCTCATTGTAATTTAAGCTTTCCAAGTGCTTTGTTTAAATTTTTCAAGTGTATGTGAATCTGTTTTAAGTACTCAATTTCAAATCTCAGTGTTATTTCAAGTTTATGCATTTTTAAGTAAAAATCTCAATAGTATTTAAATGTTGTTATCAGTTGTTGTTTAGGACTTATAAGCTCATATAAGCTCCTATTAAAGCTTTTCTAAGCTTTTAGAAACCTTCACACTCAGTTTAGTTTCAAATAGAAAAATTCCCAAAAATCTCAAGAAATTAGTTAAAAATAAAATAAGCAAAT
>BPTQ01000006.1:156483091-156496419 GCA_019973895.1 Chrysanthemum seticuspe
GATTAATTTACAAATTTTTATGATTTTGATAACTCTTTTTAGACTTTGAAAAAATATTTTATGAAATATGATTATGTTAATATACTTTTTATGTTTTCAACTTTTTTGATAAAGTTTATTCGATCTTTATTCGAATTTATGAGCATATTCGAATTTGACTGTTTCACACGAATTCATAATCTAACACGTTTTATTTTGGTCAGTTTCTGGGTTCCCGTTGACCATATGTCCATGTGTGAATAGTGAGAGTTTCCACCCTCCAGAGTCCAAGCTCGGACGGAGGGGTGGAAAAACGATTTGTAAAAAAAAAAGCTAAAAAGAAAAATGTTTGAATAATTCGTGTTCTTTTATTCGTTAAAAATGTTGATGGTGAAAAATGTTTTTGTTGATTATTCGTGACTAAGTCGATTTCTAAAATAGTGTCAATCGAAAAAATTACCTTTATTCGTGTTCAATTCGACTTTACTAAAGATTCGATCTTTTACTCGTTTCCGATTAACTTTATTCGATTTGATTACTAATATTCGATTTTACTTGTGACTTATTTGTGTTAATGAATAAATTCTTAGCTTATTAAAGTGCTAAAAAATAAGTTAGAAGGTGCCTTGTGATTCAAAAGGTGTACTGTGTACCAGTTCAGTTAAGTGCTTATTTGAATTTGTAGTGCTTATTTCATAAGTAATTGTGTTTATTCAGTGTTCATTTTAGCTTATAATCATTAGTTTAGCTTATTTCAATTAGCCTTTGCTCATTTTCTAGCTTAGAAATCATTTCAGCTTAACTTGTGCTTATTTCCATTAAAAAAGCTAACTGTGATAAAATCTTTAGCTGAATCAGTGCTTATTAGTTGTTTTTGTAAAAAGTGGTAGTTGTAAAAATTGCTTATTTTCTTGTGCTTAATAAGTTTGTAAAAAGAAAAATCGAAAAAAAAAATGTTTAGCAAAAAGGTGGGGAGGCAGGCTCGAACCTGAGACCTCCCACCTTTGAGAGTGATAAGTGTGTACCTGTATACCAGTTGCCCTTGGGTCTTTGACTGGTTTTATTTTGCACAATCTAATACTTAAGCACACTTTGTCAGTTTAAGCTTATACGAGTATTTAAGCTTATTTCTAGCTTATTTGAAATAGTTTTTTCAACTTTTGTATTTTTCATATAATTGTATTAGTATAAAGTATTTTATAAAAAAGTTTCAGATTTTTCTCAATAGTTTTAGTATTTTTAAACATTTAATTAGTGTAAAATCTTATTTAATTCATAATAAAAAATATAAAAGTCTAAAAAATATAAATCTTTTTTCTAAAATTTTCTTTTGTCATATAGTACGTAAGAAAATTGTTTTTACATTCGTAGGACTTTTATTTCATAAATTTTACGTTTTTGCTTGCGCCCTCGCGTAATTTTTATAAATAACGTACGTTTTCATTTTAAGTTACGTTTTTAGGTAATTTAAGTTTAAGTTTTAATTAAAATAGTTTATTTAAGTCATTTTATTTTATAAATCACAAAAACATCATTGTAAAAATAGTGATAGCGTTTATTTAATATATTTTAATTTTTTAATTTTCTTTAATTTGCATTTAAGTCGCTGTAATTTATTAATCTTTTCTTTAGGTATTAATAACTCAAAATCCTTACTGATCACTATCCTTAGTGATAATTCGACATCTGTCTGTGTTAAACACCAATTCATCCTCCGTGGGACTTAACGACCCAGGAATCCCCTATATTCCTCTGATCTTAATTGCATTAGTGTTTTAACTGTTTTAAGTTTCTTACGGTTAGCCATTCACAAGTGGCTAGCTTGTGTAAGATAACTTGACGGTTTAGCACCAATCAGTCATTCACGTTTAGGAACTTTGTAACGTTTGTTAGATATCGTGATAGAATAGTCAACGGGCTCGTGGATTGGGCTAAGCTAAATGGCTAATAGTTATGTTAAGCTAGCCTTATGTAAGTTATTGTCCAATCCAAGCCCAAGCCCATAAGGGTGATATGTATGGAAGTATAAATACCCCTCAAATGGTCTGATGTGCCCGGTTGGTGCAAGTTTTAAATTTATAAAAGGTGAATTACCAATATTACCAATAACACATACGAGCAAGTATACTCGTCCGTTATAGCAAGATTATGAAGGTAAGTCGGGATCGTTCGCAGGGATTTGAGTGAATCTAAGCACAAGTTTGAATTAACAGAGTCTAGCAAAAACATATAACAAAGCAAATAGATATAATGAAATTCAGATGATTAAAAACTACACTTGCTTAAACTAGTATCATAACATAGATTAATGTGATTGTGTTAACTACTTAACATGTTGGTTGTGATAATTAGTTGAAAACTAATCTATTGTTCTTACAAGTTAAACCTTCGTCAAGATTTTAGTTCATAAAAACAAGCTTTAAGTTTAACCAATCAATTCAAGATCAATTCAAGTTTCATAAGACTATATCAATAAACTTAAACACAAAAACATCCGCTTGCTCATCAAATTGCTTAAGAAATGGTCAATACAAAAGGTAACCGATCATAGACAAAAGGCTACAATTGATTCTCAACAACTAATCTTACGACCATTTAGATGTTTCCAACCAATCCAATTTGATAATCAAAAAGCGTTTCTATTACAACCACACCTTAGTTTCTTTGTATAATCAAGAATAATGGGTAAAAACAATCATCCATAGACAAAATGATTATGACTAGTTGAATCACACGAAGTTCTTTCGACCCCAACGAATACTACCAATTAGCCAAACTTGATTAACAAATGTCACTATGAAACTTTAGCACAATTGGATTTTAGAATTAACTTGAAATTGAATTAAAACATGTTAACACAATCACTAACTAATCATATGATAATCAACATCATTTAAGCAAGTGTATAAAGAAACTAGCCACTCATAGCAAACATGAACATAAACTCATAACTTTGATCATTAGAAAACATGATTGAAAGTCTTACAATGCTTGGAATAAGATTACAAATGATGAAGTAATGATTCCCAAAGGATCGTGGTGGACTTCTTGGTGTTTTGGCCTCCAAAGGTGGAACTTCTGGAACTCCAAACTTCTCTGGATTTCTAAGGACGAATTTTAAGAGGTTAAGGCTTGGTTTGATGAGTAGAGAGCTTTGTAATTGAGGTGTGTGTCATATGCTCACAATTAGCCTCTATTTATACTAAGTCCAAGGCCTAGGGTGTTAAATGCTTAACTTGGCCTCCAAGGAGTGAGGAAGGGACTAGAATACACCAAGAGAAGGACCTAGAATCGTTTGGATGCAAAGGGGAAGCTTAGTGATGAAGATTTGACAACTGCAGCTTCTCCAACCGGATCGGTCATATGACCAACCGATCCGGTTGCGGGTTGCGACCGATCGGTTGGTTATGACAAAAACAGTAATTCTGACCAACTTCCAACCGATCCGGCTGAAGGTGTAACCGGATCCGGTTGGATCTTCTGAGATACAAAACTTGATCTTCTCTTCTTCACTCTGTCTTGTAGAACTTGGCTCTTCAATCACTAAAGTCTTCAAAGATACTTGGGATTTAGCTTACTGAAACGGGAATCTTCGATTAACTGCATATTTCCACATTTTCCTCCATTTCCCTGCACTTGGTTATAAATACTTGACAAACATCTCTAGATACGATTAAGTACTAAAATCACGCAAATATAACCAAATAACATATATAAAAGTACACATAATGCTACTAAAAACATGCACAATCTGAGTGTTATCAAATTCCCCCACACTTAAACTTTGCTTGCCCTCAAGCAAATCTAGGAAAAACATCCACTGGTACCAGATCTTGATTATGAAAAATGTGATGCCAATCAACCAAGTATGAATACGAGAGAAGATTCATCAATTATGCTTATAAAGGTGAAACATCAAGATGTTTGACAATATCCAATGATTTTTTTGCATGATAAACATTTCAAAACACCTCACGAAAAATAAGGGAATATAATTCACTCAATCACTCATTTTTAGTGGAGTAACAAGATAAATCACACTCATTGCTCAGTCGTGATTAGATTATTACCATAAGCTTGTACAAGAAACAAAACTCCACCGACGTGGCGTGAGCACCAAGTAAAAACATCTAAAGAGGGCTTTTATTCGGGTTATAATGTTAGGCTACGGGTTAAGGGTATGGATAAGGCATGGGAATGTTAATGAAATTGGTGTTAAAATAAAAATGAAATCAAGTCTAATACCCATGTTGCTAGCTATCAAACATTCCACGAACCAAATAAATGATTATAGCTTTGCTTTCTTCTTTTCCACTTTCCACAGCTTTTTGCTTTGCCATGACAATTATTCTTCGAACATAGCACATTGGCTATTATTTCCATACTTCAACACGATTTTTTTTTTTTTTTTTTTTTTTTTTTTTTTTTTTTTTTTTTAACATAAACATAAACTCAATCAATCACATAGGATGTGGTATTCATAATCATTTGAACAATCTTCACTTTCCATGAAACTAGCAACCAACCGTTAGACATTGATATGGGGTAGGCTAAGGTTTAAAATGTAAAATCTTTTTGTATTTTCTGGGTGAAGCAAAAATGAAAGGGATGGCTCGGAAGGTGTAACTAGGGGTATCTAGTGCTAAAAATGAGCACTACAAATGGGTCCATGTGGGTGGTTAACTAACCAATGAGGCTAGCTAATATATCATTAGATGTAAAATGGAAGGCCATTTGGGTTAAATCCTAAGGTGCCTCTTTATCACACGAATTCACTTATATCGCACGAATGCAATCTCACTGCGGTCTGGTAATGATTTACAAGCACAAGTTCTAGAATAAATAAAATCACCGGCACACTCATAGCAAAAGTTCTAAGCATAAAAGATGTATGCTAATAAGAAATAGGCTCTAATCCTCACAATTTAGTGGAAAGGGTATAATATGTGTTAGCAAATGTTATCGATCCCAGAATGGATTGCAATAGTAATCGGAACACATCTCGAAATTTCAAATATTACCAATTTCACCAGTGGTTTGATCCAGTTATTCTAATAGATAATCCTAAAAGTGTGAAAACAACTAGATCACAAGGGCAAACAAAATTTTAAATTTAAGCATGAAAACTCTAATTTTCCCTATTCAACCCCCCCCACACTTAAGTTAGACATTGTCCTCAATGATAAACGAACTTCAAAGTATAGAAATAGGGAAAATAGAGATGAAACCAGATATGTCAATGAGTTTATCAGCTTAAAATTTCTTCTTCATTCCTGGCGTCCACTAGAGAAATCATCACCTGCACACAATCTTATATAACAAACAAAAGGTTTTATTAAAAGGATGGCACCCCCCCCACACTTAAGTTCAACCAAAGGTTTAAACTTTGGGGAGTGACCACAGAAAATCAAATCTGAAATACACGGGTTGCCTCCCGAGAAGCGCTTGTTTTATTATCGAGTCATCAGCCTGACTCGAGTCTTCCCGAATTTATTCAGCTGCAAGGGCAGCTTTGAACATTTTGTAAAGTTCGGGGATGTACATGAATTCTTCACCAGTATCTTCAATATCGTTCTAGACGAACTCAGCAGTTGGTTTCCATGGAACAGTTTGTGGGATTCTTCCAGGAAATGGTGCTACAAAGGTGATAGTTTCGAATTCATTCTCATGGTGTCTCCAGGACACTGTCGCAACTGAAGCTTCATTCGTTTGCTCCTTGTCGTAGTATAATTTGATTCGGTGTCCATTAACAATGAAACTTCCACCTTGTTTGTCATAGAGTTCGACATACCCAGATGGATATCCATGTTTAACGACATATGGTCCAAACCATTTTGGTTGTAACTTAGGAGCTTTGAATTTGAATTTCATGTTAAAAAGCAGAACTTTATCTCCGGCTTTGAATTCTTTTCGAATTCGTAGCTTTTTATCATGATAAGCTTTTGTTCTGGCTTTATACAGTTTGGAGTTTTCATAAGCTTGGAGTCTTAATTCATCGAGTTCGTGCAATTGCAGAAATCTTTTCTCTCCAGCTATTTTTAGATCGGTGTTACAATGTCTGAGCGCCCAATAGGCACGATGTTCAACTTCGAACGGCAAATGACAAGTCTTCCCATACAAGAGTCTGTAAGGAGTTGTACCAATTGGTGTTTTATAAGCCGTACGAAATGCCCACAGAGCATCGTCAAGTTTTCTTGCCCATAAAGACGGATTGTCTTTTACTGTTTTTTCCAGTATTCTTTTGAGAGCTCTGTTGGTATTTTCGACTTGACCACTAGTTTGTGGGTGATAAGCAGTCGCAAATCGATGATGAACTCCATATCTTTTCATGGTTTTTTCCATTTGTTGATTGCAGAAATGAGTTCCTCGATCGCTTATGAGTGCTTTGGGAATTCCATAACGAGCGAAAAGCTTTTTGAGAAAATTAACGACGACACGAGCATCGTTTGTTGGTAAAGCTTCAGCTTCTGCCCATTTGGACACGTAATCTATAGCAACGAGAATGTATTCGAATTTGTGGGATTTAGGGAAAGGTCCCATGAAATCTATTCCCCAAATATCGAATATTTCACACACTTGAATGCTTGTTAATGGCATTTCATCCCTTCGAGAGAGATTGGTTGTTCTTTGACAAGCGTCACAGTTTTGAACAAGTGTATGTGCTTCTTTGAATATTTTTGGCCAATAGAATCCAGCATCAAAAACTTTTTTAGCTGTTGTGGAAGGACCATAATGTCCCCCAGTTGGGCCATGGTGACATTCGTCAAGAATTTTACGAGTTTCGGAACCAAAAATACATCTTCGGATCATCCCATCGGGACACATTTTGAAAAGATATGGCTCTTCCCAAAAATAGTATTTGAGTTTCGAAAAGAATTTGCTTCTTTGAGCATGAGTTAGTCCTTTTCTGAGAATTCCTCCGGCGAGGTAGTTTGCAAAGTCAGCAAACCAAGGATCGTCATTTCCGTCGATGGTCATGAGAGTTTCATCGGGAAAATAATCATCGATTTCTTCTTCTTTTAACTCCTCAAGATTAGGATTTTCGAGACGAGATAAGTGATCAGCAGCAAGATTCTCTGCTCCTTTCTTATCTTTGATTTCGATGTCAAATTCTTGCAGTATCAAAATCCATCGAATAAGACGTGGTTTAGCGTCTTGTTTGGTGAACAGATACTTGAGTGCTGAATGATCGGTAAAAACGACTGTTTTTGAGAGCACAAGATATGATCTGAATTTGTCAAAGGCGAAAACGACAGCTAGTAATTCTTTTTCGGTGACGGTATAATTTTGCTGGGCACTATTCAGTGTCTTGCTGGCAAAATATATAGGCCGAAAGTGTTTTCCTTCGTGTTGTCCTAAGACAGCTCCAACAGCAAAATTGCTTGCGTCGCACATAAGTTCGAAGGGTAGTGACCAATTAGGTGAAACCATGATCGGAGCACTAGTAAGTTGAGATTTCAGTGATTCGAAAGCTTTTATGCAATCAGCATCGAAGTTAAAGATAGATTCTTTCTCAAGAAGTTTTGTCATCGGACGAGATATTTTGGAGAAATCTTTGATGAATCGGCGGTAAAAACCAGGATGTCCTAAAAAACTTCTAACGGCTTTGACGTTTGTTGGTGGTGGAAGTTTTGAGATGACATCGACCTTTGCTTTGTCGACTTCCATTCCGGCACTAGAGATTTTGTGCCCAAGCACAATTCCTTCGGTTACCATAAAGTGGCATTTCTCCCAGTTGAGAACAAGATGTGCAGCTTCGCATCTTTCGAGCATTTTATCGAGATTAGAAAGGCAAGCTTCGAATGAATCTCCAAAGACTGAAAAATCATCCATGAAAACTTCCATGGAGGTTTCTAGCATGTCTTGGAATATGGCGATCATACACCTCTGAAAAGTCGCGGGTGCATTACAAAGACCAAAAGGCATACGCGATATGCGTAGGTTCCAAAAGGACAAGTAAAGGTGGTCTTTTCTTGATCGTTAGGATCGATGGGAATTTGGAAATATCCTGAAAATCCGTCGAGGAAACAAAAGAATTTATTTCCTGCTAGTCTTTCAAGCATTTGATCCATGAACGGGAGTGGAAAGTGATCCTTTCTGGTGGCTTTGTTTAACTTACGATAGTCAATACAAACACGCCAACCGGTGACAGTTCTAGTTGGAACTAGTTCATTTCGCTCATTAGTTACAACCGTCATTCCTCCTTTCTTAGGAACACAGTGAACGGGGCTTACTCAAGGGCTATCCTCAATTGGGTAAATGATTCCAGCATCAAGAAGTTTAATGATTTCCTTTTTAACAACTTCTTTCATGTTGGGATTAAGTCGACGTTGACGTTCTACCACAGGTTTAATCCCTTCTTCAAAATTGATTTTGTGTTTGCAAAAATTAGGACTAATTCCTGGGATATCAGATGTTTTCCAAGCAAAAGCTTGTTTGTGATTTTTGAGTACGGAAACTAAACTTTCTTTCTCATCATCCTCGAGCATTTAAGATATGACTACTGGAAGAAGTGAGTTCTCCTCCAGATAAGCATATTCAAGATGATTTGGGAGAGGTTTTAGTTCGAGATCCGTGGGTGGTTCTTCGATAGAGGATTTTATTCGCATTTTGTCATTGAAAGTGATTTCCTCAAAATTTTCTTCCTCTTCCTCTATTTCTTCTTCTTCTGAGTTATCTTCTTCAAATTCTACTTTCATGAAATCATCAAACTCTTTGTCAGAATCTGTTTCATTGATTTTTTCAGAAGTAGTCATGAATGGATCGGATTCGTTCAGTAATGCATCTAATTCCTCATCAGTGACTTCATCAATAACATCGACGTTAAAGCAAGTGTCATCACTGGAATGTGGGTAGCGCATTGCTTTATCGATAAGAAAAGTGATTCGATCTTCCCCAACTCCAAGGTGGAGTTCTTTTCCTTTAACTTTGATGATTGCATCGACGGTATTTAGGAAAGGTCTTCCTAAAATGAGTGGAACTTTACTATCTTCTTCCATTTCCAAGATTACAAAGTCCACGGGAAAAATGAATTTACCGACTTGAACAAGCATATTCTCAGCGATTCCCACAGGATATTGATAGGAATGATTTGCCAATCGGATGCTCATTTTTGTTGGTTTCAGGCTGTTGTTGCACAACTTGGAATAGAGTGAATAAGGCATTAAATTGATACTTGCGCCAAGATCGGCTAAAGCATCACATTTAACGTTATTCCCAAAAGTACATGGAATAAGAAAGCTCCCAGGATCTCCGAGCTTTGGTGGAATTTTGTTTTGAACTATAGCTGAGCATTCTTCGTTAAGAAAAGTTGCTGATATTTGCTCAAGCTTGCTTTTGTTATTAAGAAGTTCTTTCAAAAATTTCCCGTAATTGGGCATTCCGGCTATAACATCAACGAGAGGAACATTGAGTCTAACCTCTTTGATTATTTCGATAAACTTCTTATAACGCTCTTCCATCTTTTCTTTCTTTAGACGTTGAGGATAAGGAATTTTTGGTGTATACGCCTTGACGGATGGAATGTCTTTCTTTTTGGTGGTTTGAGTTGTGTTTGGTTCTTCGTTTTCATCCTCACTATCAACGGTGACAGGAGTATTAGGATTAGGTGGTGGATCGTATGAGAGACCACTTCTTGTGAAAACAGCATTAATATGTTCATTTCTTGTTTGGGGTGGACGGTACGTCTTATCATTTGATGGTTTTGGATTGGATTGAGTGTTACTTGGCAATGATCCAGATGGTCTAGAGGAATGTTGGTCAGAAAGTCTGCCAAGCTTGTTTTCAAGATCTTGGATAGATGCTTGATGATTTTTCTGTCCTTGCTCAACTTTGGCTTTGAGATTGAAAAATTGATTTTTGATAAAATCATTTGCGGATTTTTGACCAGCCACGAATTCTCTCATGGTTTTTTCGAATTCGGTTTCTTCTGTCTTTTTGTCGGAAGTTTGGTGTGGTGGATCGTCAGTTCGTGGTTGAGAATCACGGTTGTCATCCCTAGGTCGGCGATCTTGCCAATTTCCAGAATTTCGACCGTAATAATTACTACGATATCCTCCTCCACGGTATCCTCCTTGAGCGTAATTTGCTTCTCCTTCTTTCGGTCCACCCATAGGTTTATCGTCGCACTCGGACGATGGGTGATTTCCTCCACAATTGTTGCATCCGTCTCGCATGTCTTTCATTTCATCTTTGATATCCTTGTATTGCGAGTTGATTTGTGAGGTTAACGCTTCCATCTTCTCCATGAGTTTTGAGGTATCGGTGTTTTCGAAAAAAGCAACGGTTTTTCGGAGAGGTTTGGTTTTTGAATCTTTAGACCAATCAAGTTTGAGAAGTACTCGATCTTCGAGCAATTGATGTGCATCATTAGGAGTTTTATAGAGAAAAATTCCTCCAGCATCAAGGATGCCTTGAGAAATTTCATCTAGTCCATGGTAAAAGATTTGGAAAATGGTTCCTTTTGATAATCCATGTCCATGACAACTACGAAGCAAATCTTTCATTCGAAGCCAAGCCTCGACAAGTGATTCGTTTGGGTTTTGGTTGAAAGCACGAATTTCTCCCATTAATCGATCAAACATGGCAGGTGGAAAGAATCGGCTCACAAAAGCTTGCCTCATCTCCTCCCAAGTATTGATGATTCCTGGGGTTAATTCATTGTACCATACTTTAGCATCTCCGGCGAGTGATGATGGGAAAAGTTTGAGTTTGATGGCATTGACATCGGTGTCGCCATAACGAAACATGCCGCAAATTTCGATGAATTCGGCAATGTGCTTATGCGGATCGGCCCGCGCACGGCCATCGAATTGTCGGTCTTTGATCATAGAAAGGTGATGTCCCTTCACGGTGAAGTTGTCACCAAGGTTAATAGCAACAATAGCACTTTCGGGAGTTGGTGCTACGGTTCGGTTGGTTCCCCACATGGGTTGATCGTCCGCCATGGGAAAAGGTAAATTGGTGAAAGGATTGTAAACAACTTTGGCTTCAATGAGGTTATCAAATGGTGGGTTTGGTACTCTTGGCACACGATTTTCTAATGGTGTGAAACGTGTTCTTCTTCTTCTTTGAATCAAACGTTCGGGGTTGGTAAGAGGTGTAATTGGTTCTATTCCCGCAGCTCGAGTGTTTATACAATGTCCTAGAGAATCCAGGCAATATCTAAACACACGGACAAACAACGAAAACAGTTTTCCTGAGACAGATTAGCTAACCGGATCGGTTGCGGGTTGCGACCGATCGGTTAGACCAGCTGAGTTATGGGACAAATTGTAACCGATTCGGTTGAGGGGCAACCGGATCCGGTTAAGGTTTCTGTGAAAAATTTTTAGTAGAATCGGCTTAGGGAAATTCAAAAACTTGTTGAAACACGATCAAATCCCCGGCAACGGCGCCAAAAACTTGATGTGCCCGGTTGGTGCAAGTTTTAAATTTATAAAAGGTGAATTACCAATATTACCAATAACACATACGAGCAAGTATACTCGTCCGTTATAGCAAGATTATGAAGGTAAGTCGGGATCGTTCGCAGGGATTTGAGTGAATCTAAGCACAAGTTTGAATTAACGGAGTCTAGCAAAAACATATAACAAAGCAAATAGATATAATGAAATTCAGATGATTAAAAACTACACTTGCTTAAACTAGTATCATAACATAGATTAATGTTATTGTGTTAACTATTTAACATGTTGGTTGTGATAATTAGTTGAAAACTAATCTATTGTTCTTACAAGTTAAACCTTCGTCAAGATTTTAGTTCATAAAAACAAGCTTTAAGTTTAACCAATCAATTCAAGATCAATTCAAGTTTCATAAGTCTATATCAATAAACTTAAACACAAAAACATCCGCTTGCTCATCAAATTGCTTAAGAAATGGTCAATACAAAAGGTAACCGATCATAGACAAAAGGCTACAATTGATTCTCAACAACTAATCTTACGACCATTTAGATGTTTCCAACCAATCCAATTTGATAATCAAAAAGCGTTTATATTACAACCACACCTTAGTTTCTTTGTATAATCAAGAATAATGGGTAAAAACAATCATCCATAGACAAAATGATTATGACTAGTTGAATCACACGAAGTTCTTTTGACCCCAACGTGTTAGGAATTAGAAATTCCCGGTAGTAAAGAGTCGGTCACCTCAAGTATATGTAATCGTTAGAAAGCTCGTAGTCGTAGTTATTTTAAGTTAAGTAGTAATTTAGTTAAGTAACACCGTGGAGGACGGACGGGTCTTTACCCACTGTATGCCTGATCCACAGCCCGATGTGTGGCGAGTTATGTAAGACTATAAATACTCTCTACCTTCCAAGGTAGAGAGTTGAGCTCATAATAATATCTTTCACTTTCTCTCACTAAGTTCCCTAAACCTCTAACTTTCTCTCTCTAAAATTCCATCTATATGCTACTTTGTGTTATGGTTTGATGTGTATGTGAAAACTAATATCTTACAATTGGTATCAAGAGCCATGGTTAGATCATATCTTGCACATCTTTGGATTTATAGTGGTTTTTAGGTGGTTTTTGAGTTTGAAAAAGTTTAGTGGTTTTTGCATCATTTGGTTGATTTCTTGTGTTAAAGTTTGAATTTTGTTGGTACTTTTATGTTTAGAATCATCAAAAGTGCTTAGGTTTTCATTTGGTAAGCTTGAATCATCTTGGTTGGGTTGTTTTTGGATTGAAAAGTGATGTTTATATGGTTTTTCAAGCTAGCGACTTAGCTCACGGAATAGTTCTTGGTAGCGACTTGCTTCACATTTTTGTAGCGACTTACAGTGTTGAAGGTAGCGAGTTAGATCTAGCGAGTTAAAGTACAAGTAGTGGATTCTCCACTACGGGTAGCGACTTGTGGTAGCGACTTGGTCTGTGGCGAGTTGCTCTTTAGCGACTTGCATATCTAGCGACTTGTGTAGCGAATTGCTGCCAAAATTTGGCTAGCGACTTGGTCTGTAGCGAGTTACTACTTAGCGACTTGCTTTCTATCTAGCGACTTGGGATTCTAGCGACTTGGCTGTCTAGCGAATTAATTGGTAGCGACTTAGTGCATTTGTTTCTAGCGACTTAGAGCTTTATCATCTAGCGACTTGAGTGATTGTTTACGGTTTTCTCTTGATTTAGTAAAATCCCGTGAAAGAATCTATTTCCCGGTTTAATCATTGAGTTATAAAATCCCGTATAATCTGTTAACATGTCTACCAACGTCCCTACTGTCATCTCCACTGTTGCCCAGCGATGTTTTTACACTTCGTTCAGCGATGGTTCTTGATAAGGCACTCGATTCAGCGATCGAACTTTTTGGTATATTTGTAGTGAAAAGTTAGGTTTTTGTTGGGT
>BPTQ01000006.1:156508071-156597321 GCA_019973895.1 Chrysanthemum seticuspe
CAGGTACTGCAGAACAGAAGTTATGGCTACAATGGTAGTCATCGTATACTTAACTTGGGCCAAAGACGGGATTCCAACTTATTTACCTCCCGATAAACAAAAGTGGGAAAAGAGTAAGTAAAAAGAATTGAATGAGAAAAGGGTGAAAACAAATAGCCCTCCATTTATTCAACCTTAGGGCAGAAACCGGGTTCAATTCATATGCTACTGATGGTAACATCGGTATTGAAGACAAGACGTCATGGACC
Source organism: Chrysanthemum seticuspe (assembly GCA_019973895.1). Classification (NCBI taxonomy): domain Eukaryota; kingdom Viridiplantae; phylum Streptophyta; class Magnoliopsida; order Asterales; family Asteraceae; genus Chrysanthemum; species Chrysanthemum seticuspe. The sequence goes on from BPTQ01000006.1 coordinate 156,508,320, forward strand.
TAGTGACGCACTGCACTTCAACTTTCCAAACCACTCAAGTTCCTCTTAAAAGGACTTGTTTCATTCTCATGGGGAACCGACATTATCTATCGACTTTCTCTTAGAGATGGTTGATATTGAAGAAGGAGACCCTCTCCCTAGTCTCCGTCATAGGATCCAAATATGCACAAATTGAGTCTAGAGCCACGAGATCATCAATAAATCTCATTAGGACACTTTCAATGAAGACTCTCTGTTTCACACAATGTGGAAAGAGAGATTATATCTTGAGTCCTACGCATTATCCTTGTGGCATTGCCAGAACATCTGAGTGATGTGTTTACATATTCACAATGAAGATGGAAAGCCTTCTGGAGCCAACATCAAACAAGCTCCTGGTAGGTGGCATGTGAGATCTATTATATAGATCAACCATGTGACAACTGAACAGAAACAATGGGGCGATTCAATCTCTTGAATCAAACCTGGTTCAGGTTATGGATTGACGGATACCTTTGAAAAACCGGTCTTTGTGCTTAAAAACTCTTTTCTTTAGCACAATCGACTGTGTACTCATTTTTCAAACCAAAAGGTATTTTTATGATTGATAATTGATTTTCAATAAAACCTTCGTTGTATTGCAAAAACAATTTCTATTGAGCAATACACGATTGTTTTTCAAATCTCTTTTCATCAATCAGTGGACTTAAAATTCGCTGGTTCACTCACTCCGTGTTGTCTTCTTTGAGATGTTCCGGTTTGAGAACAGCTAGAACAACTGCGAAACCCTGTCAAGGAGATTCTTAGGAATCCTACCTGATCACAGGCAGTACTTGTACTGATCAACGGGGAACCATGGGCCGTGTACCTCAATTCAACGAAAGTGATCAAAGACACTTTCGTGTGTTTTATTGCTAACTGTTGTATGCAGGTACTCCCGACGTTTGCAGCTGATCAGAATGGAGCGGTCAATCCATAGCCGCATGCTCACTTAACACATTCAACTCAAAGAAATCATGATTAGTGCATCAATGACTCTGATATTTTCACACCAAGCTTCTGCTACGCTGCTGCCAATATCATGATTCAACAAAAGCTTCCGCTACTTTGATGAGAAGATTTCATGATCCAGAATGTGAGCATGTCGGTCCTAAAGTCACTACATCACATAATACCAACACCACAAAGGATGTGTCAGAGATTGTTGATAGCTGATGATCTCAAAAGATGGCTCAAAATTATTATCACGTGGATCAGTAAAAGACCTCCACTTGAAGTAACCAAACATGCAATGTGAAGAATCAATGACTACGAGCTTAGGAGCAAAGGACTACATCAAGAATACAAGATCAATTGTTAATGTAATATCTATTTGTATTCTATGTAATTTTGGTACATGATTGAGGTGACCTCCCTTAGGGGGAGATTGTTAGGAATTAGAAATTCCCGGTAGTAAAGAGTCGGTCACCTCAAGTATATGTAATCGTTAGAAAGCTCGTAGTCGTAGTTATTTTAAGTTAAGTAGTAATTTAGTTAAGTAACACCGTGGAGGACGGACGGGTCTTTACCCACTGTATGCCTGATCCACAGCCCGATGTGTGGCGAGTTATGTAAGACTATAAATACTCTCTACCTTCCAAGGTAGAGAGTTGGAGCTCATAATAATATCTTTCACTTTCTCTCACTAAGTTCCCTAAACCTCTAACTTTCTCTCTCTAGAATTCCATCTATATGCTACTTTGTGTTATGGTTTGATGTGTATGTGAAAACTAATATCTTACACAACGAATACTACCAATTAGCCAAACTTGATTAACAAATGTCACTATGAAACTTTAGCACAATTGGATTTTAGAATTAACTTGAAATTGAATTAAAACATGTTAACACAATCACTAACTAATCACATGATAATCAACATCATTTAAGCAAGTGTATAAAGAAACTAGCCACTCATAGCAAACATGAACATAAACTCATAACTTTGATCATTAGAAAACATGATTGAAAGTCTTACAATGCTTGGAATAAGATTACAAATGATGAAGTAATGATTCCCAAAGGATCGTGGTGGACTTCTTGGTGTTTTGGCCTCCAAAGGTGGAACTTCTGGAACTCCAAACTTCTCTGGATTTCAAGGACGAATTTTAAGAGGTTAAGGCTTGGTTTGATGAGTAGAGAGCTTTGTAATTGAGGTGCGTGTCATATGCTCACAATTAGCCTCTATTTATACTAAGTCCAAGGCCTAGGGTGTTAAATGCTTAACTTGGCCTCCAAGGAGTGAGGAAGGGACTAGAATACACCAAGAGAAGGACCTAGAATCGTTTGGATGCAAAGGGGAAGCTTAGTGATGAAGATTTGACAACTGCAGCTTCTCCAACCGGATCGGTCATATGACCAACCGATCCGGCTGGTCTTCAATAATAACACACCGACCGATCCGGTTGCGGGTTGCGACCGATCGGTTGGTTATGACAAAAACAGTAATTCTGACCAACTTCCAACCGATCCGGCTGAAGGTGTAACCGGATCCGGTTGGATCTTCTGAGATACAAAACTTGATCTTCTCTTCTTCACTCTGTCTTGTAGAACTTGGCTCTTCAATCACTAAAGTCTTCAAAGATACTTGGGATTTAGCTTACTGAAACGGGAATCTTCGATTAACTGCATATTTCCACATTTTCCTCCATTTCCCTGCACTTGGTTATAAATACTAGACAAACATCTCTAGATACGATTAAGTACTAAAATCACGCAAATATAACCAAATAACAAATATAAAAGTACACATAATGCTACTAAAAACATGCACAATCTGAGTGTTATCATGGTCATTTGAGGGGTGTGCTTGAGTGTGTTTGTATGTGTTTTTCCTTTGAAATAGAAGCTCTTGTTTTCATCTTTATTTCACTCCACATACACGACATACATATTATATCAAGTCACCATCTTTGTTAATCTTTCTTCTTCTTATTTACGCATAACATATTGTGTGTTTGTGTTTTACGTGTAACTTGTGTGGTAAAGTTGGTATTCGTAATAAGGTTGAGAAAAACAAGGTCCTACATGTATATATATTTAAAATTCAGCAGGAACCGGATTGTGGTAACGATTGGTCATCTTACATAAACGATAGTAAAGTTTCGGGTGATAATTCTGTAGATGCAATGGATTGTGATAATGAACAGCAAGATGTGGTTCAAAACAATTGGCTGGGGAACCTGAACCCGTTAACAATATTGTTGGTGTGCAAACATAAGAAGGAACACCAACCAACAAAGCTCTTGAGGTATCTACATTATCAGTAAAACAACGCCGAGAAATAAAAGATTTTAATGTGCTGTTTTGTAACATACTATATTTTTAAATCTCAGTTTAAAGACAACAACCTGCCATATATAAATGTGGTTGGCCAAAATGACACACCTATGTTGGGACCTGTTTCCTCCGAAGATAATTTCAATGAAAGCGTCGATAAAACATTGTGTATTCCGTCTTTAGATTTAATGGATTGTGATGATCAACAAGGGGATGTGGTTGAGAAAAATTCTTTTGTTGGCCTTCAATCCAATAAAAATGATGTTGCTGTGGTTAGCGAAGAAGAAACACCAACAAAGACAGACGCTGAAGCCCCTGAATCTCAGGTTACACCCAACAAAGTGTCATTTGCAAATGTGGTAGGTCCTAATCACAAACCTCCGTTGGAAGATCTTTTTTCCGATAAGAATACGAACAAAAGAAATAGAGTAAAATTGAACGACAACCTCAGTAAAACAAGGAGCATTGCAAAACATTATACGAAGTTGGCTGGGTCTGTCAATTCGGCAAATGGGGTATCAAAAAGATCAGCTACTACTTGCCGCCATCTTACAAGATCGTAGGGTGTCATTAACGAGGCTATTATCCCGGCTGCCGGTTCAGATGTAAAGCACCTTAATAAATTGTAACGGAAATGCATATTTTTTGTTTGTCTGCTTATTTTTCAAGTTTGTTTTCAGGAAACATCCGGAAACCCCAAAACGCGTCCAGTTAGTCACTTCTATTCGCCCATAATTGAACCGTTTATAGAAGTAGGTTCTGTTTGTTATTCCATTAACATCATTATCATTGGGTGTATGTTATCCAATATATATATTTTTTATTGTTTAGGAACTTTTACGACATCCAAAATGCAACAAGAAGAATGTTACTGTTCTTGATTACCTTCGCAACTATTTCAAGCTTAAAAAACCATTACTTTGTAGGTTTCCTTGGGGCTCCGGTGCCGTTATTGCTTATAGGTGTTTTTGGGTAGCCTTGGCATGTGTTGAAGATTGCACCGGCGGGTGGCTTAATGACTTAGTAAGTAAACCTGATGCCTATCTGGTCTACTACACTTGTTTATTATTTCGTTTTGTTACTTATGAACCGAATGTTTACTGTTTTGATTTACTTTATATGTCCGTAACACTTGGATGTATGGGTTGATTTGATGTGGTTGTTTAGACCAGCCGATGCACATTGGGCTTTGGCAGGGTGTACTTTCTGCTCTCAAATCCTAAATGGCAAAATGCCTACCACTTATTCAGATGGCACAACATACCCGGTGGCTTGGCGAGATGTTGAAAAGGTCAGTTTGGCATACTCTTACCGTACATATACCACTACTGTTATAAACAACTTATAATATTCTGCAATTATTTTATATATCAGGTGTATTTTCCCGTGAATGAAAATAAAAAACACTGGGTACTCGGTGTGCTCCATATCCGCATTGGAGTTGTTTATGTTTATGAATCTCTCGGGCCAGCCGTAGGAGGTGCACGGTGGTTGCGAGGTTTGAAGAGAAAGTTACAAACACACCTTAAATTGTACCTAACAAAGGTTGGGGTACTGCATTGTAAGGGCATATCATCGGGGGATTATAGAATCACATACCAGTGTCCAAAAGTGCCACAACAATCATAATTAAATGGCGATTGCGGAGTATGGGTGTGCATTATTTTGTACAGATTGCTTCGTAACCAGCCTCTGGAAGCAGAAGACCCTCTTCAAAAAGCGTTAGCTTACCGTGAACGGATGATTGAATACTTCTAGAAGCACAAGGTTGAGTACAAAAATTGTTAGCGGTCTTTCAAGGTACGATCCTTAATGTCCGTTTGACCCATAATTAATCTCAAATGTTGACTTGTGAAGTATTTTTCTTGCAACTTTTACTGTAGGTATTTTTACTTGTGTTATATATTAGTCGATTATTATATATTTTTTTTAACTCAATGGCATTTCTTTTGTTAATACCCGTGCACATAAACAAAAAGGCCTATGGTTTGCAAACCACTTCTATATGGGTTATGTATACTTTATTACTATTTTGTATATAGCAGAATTTAATGTTTGGTTGCCCTAAAGTACATCACGGTACATGTCCTTTAATGTCTTCTGTTCCCAATCTCTTTCTTCAATACAAATCTTTCTTATTTTGTTTAACAAAATATTTCTTTCTTCTTTTGGTCTATTCACTTCATATCTTTATCCCAATCTTTCTGCTTTTGTTTAACAAAATGTCTGACTATATCCCACTGGATGTTCAACTAGATATTATTCGTAGACTACCTCCTAAGTCTATACTCCAACTACGTAGTGTTTACAAGTTATGGAAGGCTAGTATAGATTGTGGAATCTTCATCTTTAATTATGGTGTTCGTCGTAATGATGAGTGTTTTTTACGCTAACATTCGATCAGGGTCACCAAGGTTTTATGTTAGCTTTTGATGAACAACTGATTGCTACGGTACTTCATACAGATTTAATGCTTTCATCTATGATTGCAGTTGGCAATTATAATTGTCTTTCGTGTTTTGTTTATGGTTCTAATCTAATGTCTGTTATTTGAAACCCGACAATCAAAAAATAACTTGCAGTACATGTCCCGTTTTACACGCATCAAATTGAATGTAAAAATTTTTTTTTGGTTTTGCCGTCCGTCCGGACACTCTTAACCCGATGATCGTGAAGGTCTCCTATCCTGTTTTCCAAAGTGGTTTCTGGTATGTGTCTGTCTTTTATTTGAACTCGTTAAAGTGGACACTCCTTGAAAATTTCCACCCCCTCGTGAAACTATCAAATTGAAACATCAAAGTCAGGAAGTTGTAGGTCCTTTTATCTATTAGACTGGGAGTGAAAAGTTAACTAATGAGGACGGTGTTACGTACAAGATTTATATGTTGATTTCTTTTGATTTGGTAACCAACCAATTTAAAGTTATAGACCTACCGCAGATTTTAAAAAATGAACTCCTAGTTCCATTCTATGTTTTCGATCTTGGAACCTCGCTAGTGATTTCTGGGATGATCATTGATGAAGACATGCCATTGTTTTGTAGATGGTTGTTGGACGTGAATGGTTCCGCCATAAGATCATTTAGAAGCCTATTTGCCATCCCCACCCTATTATCTGTTCGTTTGCTTGGGTTTACAAAGGATCAGGCTCTAATAGTGGAAGCGTACAATGGCAACCATTTGGGTCACTCGGTATATGTGTACAACAAAGAACTTGAATTATTTGTCAGCATGGGAATGTTAGGAGATACGGGATCTTTCTACATCGGCCCATACAAAGAATATCTTCTTTTGTAAAATCAGACAGACCGTTTTGTGTATAGTATGTTTTATTTTCATCTTACCATTCTATTCATGTTCCTTTTAAACATTATCACTTTATTTCGTTAATGATATATCAATGCCATTTTCAACAGGTTTGTTCGGCTGACGTTAGGGATCATGCTTAATGGGAATGAAGCTTTGTGGTTTTAGTACGCTGTCTGTGTGGGAAGGAAGCGTGGAGTGCTTAGATTTTTTGTACTCACTGAATTTTATAAATCAAGTGGTTATATAATATGTAACGATTAAACTTTTAAATATGTAGTAATGGTAATATGTAGTTGGTTGTCTGTATCAAACGTTGTATGTAAACGTATTTACTATTTCATCTGTTCCGTTATCCCATTATGCATATTATTTAATCTGGGCAACAAGCAGTTGTTACCAAAAATAAATTCGGCAACTAACTGTTGTACTTAGGGCAACTTGTTTTCCCTACGGACTACTTTTATAAACCCACGACTCCTTCTACACGTACATTTCGTATTCTACAAGCTACTAATAACTACCAACTAGTGACAATGCACATTTACAAAAAATAGCTTTAAAATTGAACACTAGTACAAATTAACTAGCAATTGTAAGCTTACTACAAGCAGTGGTAAACGACTATGTTCCTATTCAGGCCAACAATAGTAAGAGCAGCACCTACACAAGGGCACCAAAAACACGACTATACACTACAGCATTAACGACCGTTTCATCATTTCATTGACGTCTTCTATCACTAGCAGTAGTAAATTACCTAGTATTTGTGCGTATGCTGCTAGCATCTGTAAACCCGCATGTGCCTATTCGGGCCCATAATGGTAACAGCAGCACCTACACACGGGCAGCAAAAACATGGCCATACACAACAACATCAACGACTGTGGCATCATTTCGTTGATGTCTTCTATCACTAGCAGTAGTTAAAATAACTAGCAGTTGTACGTATACTAATAGCAGTTGTAGTTATACAACCAATTCATTTTTACTAGCAGGAGTCAAAATAACTAGCAGTTGTAAGGATACAACCAATTCATTTTTTAATTTGAGATATTTAATTTAAGTAATCGAGCATAAAAGCAGTGTATCATTTTTTTTACGTTTACAAATGTCGCATAAAGCTTAAAATAATCAACTCAAACGAATGTAACTCTACGCATCTGATAACCTGATGCCGTTATGTGCTTACGTTCAAGTGAAGATGTTGATGTTTTTAGAATAAGTGATGGTCTATAAAATTGTTTCGTCCATTGACATAAAAATCTATGTTAGATCCCAGTTGAGCAAAGGATCTAGTATAGAAGCTGACTAAACGAACACAACCTATTAAACACTATGCGGAATCTAGTGCTTAACCTTAAGAAGAATAATAATTAACGAACAATTATTCTCACTAAACACCTCGATATGTTATTAATACACGAATACTCTGAATAGTATTGGGGTTTACAACCTTTAAGTGTATCGACTCTAGATATCACCAAAACTTATATCTAACTCAAACCTAGGACATCCTTTAATAGGCTAAGGAGTCCTTTACAATATACACTACATACTGTACAAGATAAATATACTTACCATACTTATCTAATACAAAACATCGTACCGAAGACATTCTAGAATATTATATATTAAACCCACACAATCATACTAGCAGTGACAACTACATTAGTAGTGGTACGCGACTTATACTACCACTGGTTTGTCTATTGCTGACATTCTCTTTTATCCGCTGGCTTTTTCGGTGCGGGTCTTTTTCCTTTATCCTTTTCTTGAAGGAGTTCTGGTGGCTTGCTTCCTCGTGGGGCCACCGTATTCACCCCATGGGATTCCCTGAGAAGTCTGATAGGCCTTTCAAGTTCGATAGGCCTTTAAAGGGGTTTCCCGTCTAAATACGCCCCTCTGCGCGGTACAGGAAGGGCTTTTGGTAATGTAGCTTTTCCACCCACGCAACTATTATTTTATCCCGGCTCCCGCAAGCTAGTCATTTTTTCCTTAGACCCAGTCTATCCAACCAGATATGCCTGGATTAGTAGACGCACACTTGATTGGGGGCCGGGCTGCACCAAAAGAGGAAGGAAGGCATAATTTTCATCCTCTGTTGTTTGCCTTTCTTAGGGAAGTTTCTTGTTGATTAGGGGCTACTTTACGTATTGCGTTGCCCTTAACTTCCTTTTGTCTCCCTTCCCTACGGGACCCATATGCTGAACACATTCTATCACTCCCATGACCCAATTCTCATGATTTATTTCCTTCTTCCGCTCGGGAATGTCGAGGTTAAGAAGGAAATACCTGCACTTTCAAGATCCCAAATGGCTAATGAGAGTCTAATAGGTTTAAACTCCCACCTTTGGTATAGTTTTCATCCTATGTTGTTTGCCTTTCTTAGGGAAGTTTCTTGTTAATTAGGGGCTGCTTTACGTATTGCGTTGCCCTTAACTTCCTTTTGTCGCCCTTCCCTACGGGACCTAGCTGCTGAACACATTCTATCACTCCCATGACCCAATTCTCATGATTTATTTCCTTCTTCCGCTCGGGAATGCCGAGGTTAAGAAGGAAATACATGCACTTTCAAGATCCCAAATGGCTAATGAGAGTCTAATAGGTTTAAACTCCCACCTTTGGTATGCCATATGGTCCTGGCAGACTACCACAACTTCAATGGTCATGGGTTTTGGGTGAAGGTGTGCTGTGAATGGTCGCGGATATGGGTTATTAGTCGTCATTTTAGAATGACTAATTGTTATTAGTAGTCATTTAAGAACATGTTTCAGTTGTCGCAACATCAACTTTGCGCTTATTTTTTTTTGGGGGGGGGGGGTAAAGGTTTAGGCTATGTATGGGCTTTTTGGAAATGACATTGCGTGGGCAACGCGTTGTTGTTGACGTCCGTATGTATTCTTTTTGTACTGTGTACCATCGTGTTCTTTTTCTGAATAACATCTTCAACTTCTCTTCGGTGTTTCTAAAATTTTTCTGTTTCCTGATGTGCAGGTCGAAATCTTTTTGTTGGTGAATGAATGGTTCCTTTTTTGCTTTTTCTGGACTTTCCCCTTGATTTACCTTGCGTATTTATAGCAAGGATTTTACTGTTCGTGCACGCGTTATCATTAATTTTCATTATCTGTTTTGTGGGTAGGCACATGCCTAGGCTCCTAGATTGGCCATCTATTTTTCTTGCTATATTTGACATAAATTACTTGGGAAGGAACGTGAATCTTTACATGCAGATTTTATCTCCTTTTTGGTATTTGGATAATCCTTATCCATAATTATAAACAGTTTGAATTGATCGGTTTATTCACATAGTGTTTGTAGTTTTATATATGGGTTGAATGTCCTATGTCAATTAAGTTTTTGTACATAAAGTTTGCTATGTCTGTATATACATTATTTTGGTAAAATGCAGCTTCCACATATGTTTTTTGCTTTTGGAAATGTTGCTTATGCACGTTTGACAAATTGTAGTCAAACATTCATATGGACGCTTTAAATTTAACTTTTAAAATTTAAACTACAACTAGTCCACCTTTTAATTTGCACATACCATTTTGTACTTTATGGACTTTTTGAATATAAATGATTAGGTAAACACAAACAAATATGATTTTTGCGTCGACACTAGCGGTGGTTTCTGCGACACTAGCAGTGGTTGCAGCGACAGTAGCAGTGGTTGAGCATTCACATATGAACATACTTAAGAATTTGTTCAAACCCTGTAGCCTCATTTGGTTTTTCCAAAAAAGCAACCATGTTGTGAGTTGCAACAAAAGACTTGGGCACCATTGATGTTTATTTCAAAACTGATTGCAACATATTGTTAGGGCTTGCGAATTATGCTGTGTGTGCCAGCAGTTGTAACTCTTAATTGAGTATGTATCCCCAATTGAATCCAAATTAATTTGTACTAAAAAGTAACAGTTTTAAAACTTGTAGCAGTTGTTACTAATTTTTGGCGCATTTATCCCCAACTGTGTTGTTCTAATTATGTCTTTTTTTAATGATATATTAAGGGTTATTATTCTAATACATAAATAAGCATGCAACTCAACACATCATCATCTTCTATTATCGAGACACAAAAATTCTTACTACCAGATTATTCGAATTGTCTCATTGGCATGCATTGACAAGCTGGTAAGAACCCCAAACAAGTACCTACCCACATTATGACTTTTTTTTTAACTAAATAAAAATTCATCTTCATATTACTACTTTATTAGTAAGTTTTTTATTTTTGTAACGTGACTTACTATCTCGCATACAGTTGAATAACTACGCAAAAAAATATATACTAGTAACATTCCACAAATATATACTAGTAACATAAAAGGGATCACATCCATAGGTTAACATGACATACACAGACTATACAAAGATGAGATAAGTGACTCCAAAATGTAACAACGATCCCCTAATAAACAAAAGGCACCAGCTCCAATGTAATCAATACATAGCACATCAAATCTCAATTGACTCCAACTTTTCAATGACACCATTCAGATCTTTAACACGGTCATGTTTTCTAAACAAAGAAACCAGAAGTTTGGAACTCTCAGCCATATCCTCATTTTGCATCCTTAGGAGGTGATTAATAGTTGGAAACAAACAATCTGACCCGCATAAAAGCTCCACTCCCGCAATCATTAGTTGTCTACGGTTCACACAACCCCTAATTGCAACAGCTTTCCTCATGTTATCCGCTTCATCACGTAAAGCAAGATCCAATTCACCCCTGTAGTACGCGATCTTAATATCTTTTAACAACTTTGAACCACCAACCATTGGTAATTCATCACATAAAACCATGGCAGCAGACATTGTTTGTTTGTTTTTCTAAGACTCTAACTAATAGAAATAACAAAAAGTGCTTTTTGTTACATATATAATCAGAAAACGCAACTGTTATCGTCATCTATTATATAGACACGAAAATTCTGACAAACTAGTTTTGACAATTGTCTGTTTCCAATGGACAAGTGGATCACAACCCCAAATAAGTACCCACCCAAAATATGTTTTTTATGGTATCTTCCTATTTTTTTTAACTATTTTTATGACGACGTTGCTAGTGCATAGCTAGCAAATGGTACTTTGGGCAACTAAACAGTGTACTCATGGCAACTATTATAGTACTTTTAGTCAAGTGGTGATGTATGCAACAAGGGGTGGGGGTTGAATGGATTTAATTTACATCTTTCTATTTTTTTAAACGATTTTTATGACGAGTTTGCTAATGCATAGCTAGCAAATGGTACTTTGGGCAACTGAATAGTGTACTAATGGCAACTACAATAGTACTTTTAGTCCAGTGGTTATGTATGCAAAAAGGGGTGGGTATTGAATAGTTTTAATTCCTTCAGTCAAATTTTATTACTAATACGTGTACTCAAGTGGTCAGTACTTTTATTTATTACTGATCAAGTTAATGAAGCTTGTGTAATACTCAAAAATTTCGTGTGCACACCACTACATTGTTTTTGGGCAACTAGTTACAAACCTTGAGAATTTTTTTTGATGCATTGGGCAACAGTTTCAAATGTTAACTGAGCAACTGTTCTTGTTCTTTGGGCAATTCCTTTTGTAAATCAGGCAACCCCTTATGTGGGGAACTGGTTTAGTTAATTGGCCATTCAGTTTTGTAACGCAGGCAACGTTTTTTTGTTGTAATAATATTGTCGGACCAGTCGAGTTGCTTAGCATTGTAGGCGAAACATTTGCATGTAATCTGGGCAACTAGTTTATGTAATTGGCCAATTTCTTTTGAACCTCAGGCCACCTTCTATTTTGCAATCTGGGCAACTAAATGCCATAATTGGTCAATACTTCTTGTACTATCGGGCACCCTTAATTCTTAACCATATGATAAAAAATGATAGACTTAACAACATTTTTAACGTGTAAAACAAACATACAATATACGTAGCGAACTATTTTTAATGTGTAAACATTTGGAATACTTTTATGCCATGTTCCCTCTTCTTGTATTCTTATGCCCAAAAAATCAAACCTGCAAAATTCAAGAAAAAATAAATAAATAAATAAAAAATAAAAAATAAAAAAGAGTTACATATTGCAAGTAAGCATACAATAAGTTTCATTAAAAAAAAAGTAAGGTAAATCATGCAATTCTCATGTTTCCTTTTTATTTATTTATTTATTAATTATTATTATTATTATTATTATTATAAATCAACACTTTTATTAAAAACTCATAGGATTTACAAAAAATTAGTGGGAAGCCGAGAAACCAACTGGGTCCCCACACCTCTAGCAATAGCAAAACCAATCCTATTAAAAATATGAACCGTAGTTTGCTATTATTATTATTATTATTATTATTATTATTATTATTATTATTATTATTATTATTATTATTATTATTATTATTATTATTATTATTATTATTATTATTATTATTATTATTATTATTATTATTATTATTATTATTATTATTATTATTATTATTATTATTATTATTATTATTATTATTATTATTATTATTATTATTATTATTATTTTTATTTATTTATTTTTTATTATTTTTTTTGTTTCCTCCTGGTTTGATATATATATACACATAATTTGTTTTACCTGGTTTCATTTTTTTTTGTTAATAGTAGCAAACTGAAATAAATGGAATTGTAAGTGGGAAAACAATGAAAAGGGAAAAAAAGAAAAGGCAAGTATGTGAAAGGTTGGTCATTTAATGCTACTTCTTGTGGAAGACAAAATGCATCATTATTCTCCATTGGCTTTGGTGGCTAGGGTGACTGTCAACTCAAAGGACGCATCAGTTTTGTACAATGAGGCAACACTAATTATATTATATCTTAAACTAAATCTTCTCTTTAAAACACAAACATAGCAATCAAAGGGGAAAAAAAACAAAACATACAAAAGAAAACAGAAAAAAAGGATTACTACACCTATGCCATTTTGTGAAGAACTTGCTGCTGTTGCAGGATCTAGTTTTGTTAGAGATATAATGATTGTTCATTTTCGAAGGGAGGTAAGTGTTGTCATGGTGGATGAAGCAGAGCTAATGAAGAAGGCGCAAGAAATCAGGGCTCGTGTGGCTGAAGGGGATTATGTTATTGGAGAGTTGGAGCCTTTATACCCATTTGATTCTTGTGTGGAAAGTATTTCAGAATTAACCAAGCTGCAAACTGAAGATCTGACAGAAGCCGCAGCGATATTGGTCAATGTTATGAAGAAGCAGAAGCGAGCCCAGGAGCTTCTGTCATTCATAGAGAAGCTGAAAGGCATGGTGTACTGATTCTGTTTATTTTGGTGTTTCTGGAATCTTTTTTTGTTTTCTTTTTTTAATCTTTCAGTAACTAATGAATCTAAGGTTTATGGTGACATATTCATTTTGTTAGAACATACCTATGTTTGATATATGCTGTAGATTGTTGTCTTGATATAGGCGTGTTGTAGTTACGCAGTTTTTAGCATCACATCAGATTTGGTTTTAGAATACATCAATAGTCTTACGATATAAAACATAGAGAGGGAGTTAGTATAACATAAAGGTAAATTAATCGATAATCATTTCTTAATTTCTATAATACCTTATGTTAAAATAGTTTGCTATGATTTGGCATGTCAACTGGCATTAGTGAATAGATACCATCCAAGCAAACATATAATAAAAGACAAGCATGAATTATTTGTGCTAGATACCGTCCAACCAAATAAAGTAGAAGTCTGAAAAAACAGTATCGATTCTCTGTGATTTTTTTTATGCAAATAGTATTCAATGTGTAATGATGTTGTAAACACATGGGCATTGTGTTTGTCATTATGCAAAAGATGTAGCCTTGTTTTGTTGCTATTTAAGATAGGCTAAGTGGATATCTATTTGGTCATAACTTGTAATAAAGAAGTAAGCAAACACAATGTCTAGGCGGCCTAAGTGTGATCAGCTTAGAAGTGAAGAAAATTCGAATAACTGGTCTGATATTCTAGTGTTGTACTGTCGCTAAGCTGCAGGCCAAGATCTTCAAATGTCACAACAAATTAATGGCCTATGCGCTAGCTTGGTCAGTGTTACTCATGAGAGGCTTACTTTTATTCAAGAGCTGGAAACAGTCGGGAATGTTTATGCCCAGATAACTGCGGAATATCTAAGAGAAGTACAGGTAAGAGATGAACAAAAGCTCATGCAAATGCGGATTCTGGCAGGTGAACTTGAAACTAAACTATCGTAACAATGATTTGTTTATCCAGAAACTTAAGGGCTTAATGGATTGGTAAGCGTGTGTGCACAGATCGTCGACTATTATAGTGGTGATGATGTCTTGTTTATGTTGGTATTTGTATTTGTAGTCATGTATCTGTGGTGAATTTTAGTTTGAGTGCTGTTGGGAAATGTGGGTCTAGGCTTTGGCAAATGGTTGTAAAATATTTGAATAAATAAACGCCAGGGTTTCTGTTAAATAATTATATGATGGTCACCTTGTATTGTGCCTGCATCTCATGATCCACTCTGAAAGAATACTGCCTCCATTGTTTCAAGACTAAATCTGTTTGAGCGGCTGTCTTTGTGGACCTGTTTACCTGTTAATTCAAGTAAATTGGATGATTAAAATATGCAGATGGGAATGTAAATTTTCAAATAATAATATTCTTTTTATACTGGATATTAGCTATTAATAACAGGTGTGGTTGGAAAAATTATAGTACCTTTTTATGATTATTCACAGGAATATATCAGTAGCATAACCAATCGCCGTATAAAATAAAAGATCACACTACTGTTGGTCTATTAAATGCTATTTTAAAACACATAGATCTGTATTCTACATAAGGTTGATGTCTTATAAAAAAGCATCTAATAGTTCAACAATATGGTTGGTAACAAACGAAAGGCCAGGCCAGGTACATCAGGTGCAAAATAAAAAAGGCTCGTATGATGGGGGAATCATCTAAGTTAACTAGCAACAACCAAACCGAGACAAACGGAGACTCTAAGCATGGGCTGATTAATGCGGCAGTTCACCCCAACTAAAGTCAAACCAGTGAACAACCAAACTCGTCCGCTCCACAAAGCTTTTATCTTGTATCTGATTTCCCTAAGCCAAGCATCTTTTAAAAGTAAGCGGGAACATGTTTTTTATTAATGCATTAACTACCTACATCCTACTATAATGTCTTTTGTGTACGGATAACGTTTGTGTGTATTTGGCTTTGTAATAACTAATGGATATTAAACTTCTACTTATTTGTGTCATGTGGTGGCTATCTAATATCGGTCGTGCATCCGTGTGGTTTAAACATATTCTGTGAATATATAAAACGAAGTCAATAAACGTACCAAACCATCATTCAGGTATCTAGGACTTCCATCATGACCTCTTTCCGGTTCTGTATGGCCCTCCTATAAGTGGTTATAGAAACCCTTTTTCCAGTTCTTGGCACACCCACTTGCTCAACAACTGGTTCTGTTCGTTTGGCAGTCACATGCCCTGGCTTGCTTTCCTGTACATCCTCATAACAAAGTTTCTCTTTTCCTTTCTCGGTGGTATTTCCAGCTTGGAGTTCCACACCCTCCTGCTGCAACAGTCTTTCATTCCCGTGTGAACTACCCCCTTTTTCTCTGATCTCGAACCCTCTTTCAGTTTTCGTGATAGAAACACGCTTTGTTAGCTTTCTTCTTTTGAAAGGTGTTGCACTAGCGCAACGCATGCCAGCGTCCTCTTCCTGCCATACCATGTTTTTCGAATAAAATTGTGACAAAGCCTGTTGCTTGTGCACAATGTAGACGTCCATGGATCCATTCACATCCGCAAGGTCATACATTCGTCGAACGTCATTGTCTGTGTGCAACAATGTTAAACCATCTTCGAGTGCCTTGTTTGGTGCATCATAATATAAAGCCCATTTTTCCCCTCCAATATCGTTGAAAACATGATCAAGCACCCTGGTAAATGCACCCCTGGTGGAGCTAAAACACCAGACATTAGCAAGGCGACCGCCTACATAGCGGAGTGGCTGAAATTAAAATTTCCCATTGTGGTGAACTTTAAATATGACTTCTTTGGTTTTCACCATGTCCTATAAAACATAAACCCTAATAACAAATAGAATCAACCACTAGACTTCAAGGGGTATACTGACCATACCTATAAAACATTAACCCTAACAACAATTTCAATAACTTTGAATTAAATAAAAATTTACTAATAGAATATAAAATATAAAGATGCACAGTTATTTATATTTATGTATAAATATATGAACGAATAAGGTAACAAAGTACATACGGGAGAGTACAACAAACCTGGATTTGTTTCTAAAAAAAAGAAGAAAAGGACAACAATTTTTTGTATTTGGATTCTTTGATGAAAGCGACCTAGGGTATAAGAAGGAATTTGGGGATGTTGATTGTTGGGACCATAAGGATAACTGATGTGTGGTTGGTACCATAAAAGGATAAGTGGTGTGTTGGTAAAAAAGGTTTAAGTTTTTGTCATTATAGGTCCCTCACGTATCTTACGTCTGTCACACTAATGACTAAAAACTGCTAGTTCAAGTTAGGACAGATAGTGCTGAAGACAATATATCATATAAATGTGTTGTTACTACATGTTGTCTAAGGTTTGAGAATAAAGACTTAAAAATGTTATTACATGTCATTACTGCTAGTGCTGAAGACCAAATAATATAAACATGTTGTTACTACATGTTTTCTAAGGTTACTGCTGCTATAACACTGTTGGCTGACATTTTATTTGACTACTCACAACTTAATTGAATAGCTTAGAAAGAGTGTGTGTTACTCTTCAATTAAATTCTCCAACCAACTAGTATGGCACACCATTCAAGTATAATAAATGAAGCAAAAAAATACATATGGTTATGCTAGTAGACGTTCTTATATGACCCGTGAATACTATTCTTTTCTTTATAACATCAAACCGGTTGAAAAAATGATGTGCATTGGGTGTTGGCTAGAAAGAGAAAACAAGGTTGGATTAACCTTTGATGCAAGGCGTCCACCGAATACAGAAATCATGTGGCATTGTTGTCCAATGAATTTTTACGGAAGCGACCACAATACTGATAGTGGGGTTGCTTCATGTGGACTTGGTGATGTACATGTTACAAGGGAAAAAACAACTGCAGTGCGTAGAGGTGATGGTGTGATGGGGTTACATGTTGCAACATCTTCTATTGGCGGTGGTTCAGTGAGTATCAGAGGTAGAACTGAGACTACAACAACACCTGATGAAATGCATGATTCCATGTTTACCGAACCCAGTGACATTAGTGATGAAGAAACCCAACCACTTGCAAGTCAAATAACAAGTGAACCACCTAAAAATGAACGACCAATTGAACAAGCTGCAATTGATACACCTAGGAAATGACATGCGAGTCATTGAACAAGTGAGCTACCACCTATTCTCGTTATGTTGTATTTCATAATATTTGTAGACTAAATTGTATAATGTATTTGTTATGTTATTACAATGCAAGCACCTATTTAGTTAGCAAATAATGGGTAAATCCAAACACTTGATAAACAAGATGCAAACTGTATAATCAAGCTGCAAAACTATCAAATACATTTTTTTAGTGTTATTTTTTTAAGTCAAAGTGGGTAAATAAAAACAAGGATGGATAAAGCACTAAACCACGAAGAGATAGTTACCATGCACGTGGCCAAAACATAGTTGAACACATATACACCTACCAAAAAATGCTGACTATTGAAAGGAAAAAAAAAACGTATCTACAGACCCCCAACAAAATAACGTTGCCCTATAGGGGTGCAAGCCAAAAACAGAGATGCCCCATCAAGGTTGCCATGATATACATCATAGTATAAAGCATTCATACACAATATGTCGTAAAAGCACATCGAACGTACATAAAAAAACAGGTGCATACAACGATTACCCCAAACCAGATGGTTACACAAAAACATCGCATCTTAATTTTATGTATTTGTTGAACATTTTTTTTGGTAATCATAAGAAGCACCAACAGAAAAATGTTTAACAATTACATAACGTTGCCTTACAAAAAAGGCTACACTAGACAAACTTTTTTGAGTTTAAAGTTATGTTAACACAACAGTTTCTAAACGTTATTGACAGCATGAGCATGCTGCATAAAAATACCTACACTCCAAACTTCCGTTCCTTAAAAACCAAGTTGCTTTTAATCCCGCACCTCCTCGACGGCGGTCTCTTTTTAGAGCCTTGAAATGCCTCGCCATCTTGAACTTCCGTAAACCCGCTCTTGGTGTTTGAAAGCAGTGCCTCCTTGCATAAGGTTTTCTAGAAACCTTATGACCAGACCTGTCCTTGAAACTAGTCCCTACTTCTTGTGGAACGGAAGAACTAGAAGACCCAACATCTATTGATACAGACCCAAAAAATCCACTATAGTACAATTCATCATCACTGAACCCAATGTCACCATGAACACTTTCACTATGCAAAAACTCCATGAAAAGATTCTTTCCTTGACATTCAATTCCTTTACTTCTAGTTTGGAACGGAGGGCTTCTTAGGGGAGGTAAAAGCCTTTCTTCCTCCTCCCATGCAACAATATCAGAGGCAGATTTAGAAGTAGAAATTTCCATAAGTTTATCATGTATCGCTATCTTTGCACGCGTTTGCTCATCAAGAAGATTAAAAATTAGGTTATGATAATAGAAACATGATAAGTTATCAGGTTCATGTGCAGTGTACAAGCCGATTAACTCGTATTCCTTGGCAAGTTCATACATCCTTTTAATATCATTATCGCATTCAACAATTGTCAAACCAGTTGAAAGAGCAAATCTTGGCCTACAAAAATACAAAGCCCGTATCTCACACTCAAACTTGTAGGCCAAAAAGTCAAGCATTTGATTAAAGTTCATCCTTGTGGACTTACTAAACGTATGCAC
Organism: Chrysanthemum seticuspe; assembly: GCA_019973895.1. Taxonomy (NCBI): domain Eukaryota; kingdom Viridiplantae; phylum Streptophyta; class Magnoliopsida; order Asterales; family Asteraceae; genus Chrysanthemum; species Chrysanthemum seticuspe. Next base: position 156,527,832 of record BPTQ01000006.1, read on the forward strand.
AAGGGTTCGCCCATACGCATAACTTAATTTCGGCAACCGAATGAACTCACCATCGTAGTGAATCTCAAATACAGGATACGCAGCTACATAGCGTGTAGTAGTCCTGTAATAAAGGTATATAAATGTATACAAATGAGAATAGCAAGTATGGACAAAAACCTAGTGAGGGCAAGTGACAATCACGAAAGGTAATGGCATGCATACCTTGGCTTGAAATCAAATAAGGCAACTGGAGGCTTAGAAACATTTTTTGATGAAAGAGATGGTTGGGAGATAGGCATCATGACTTGTGTCCAAATGTTATCTAGATGAAGATTTGCTATATATTAGGAAATGTGGTATTATTATTTTACTATTAATAATGTACTTATATATTATATGAAAATTATGATCCATTTATTTTAATATGGAAATAGTAATAGGGAAATATTTTGGTTAATTTGTTTTACGTTTTATGTGTAGTGTGTTTGTGTAATGATATGGGAATTAATGAGTTGACAAACCTATCGTGGCCCTTTTTTACTTTTTGTGGAATGGACGACCAAGTGTCTATTTTGATTAAATGAACGTCCAAATGAAGAATAAATGAACTAGAGTTGTGGAATTTTAAAAAGAAAGAATATCTTTATTGTTCAAAAAATTTAGATGTAAAATGTGTAAACACTTTTACGTAATGTTTCCCATTCTTGTTTTTTAATGAATGTTACACGTACCCAAGCTTGCTGCATGCAAGGCATTTTATCATTATTTGTTTATGTATGCATGTTATAAGCGTCTTTAATGTAGTAAATACTTGTTATGAATCCATTGTCTAGTCATGAATGGCTTATGTGTGAATGAATATATCAATAGATGGTGCATGATAAAACAATGAAAGTGCTGTTGGAGATAAGTTAAAAACTGTTAGTACAAACGATAAAATCTATGTTTATAAAAAAGCTGAATCATCTTCTCGCGATATGCTAGCGCGACGTTAGCAGGATCATCAACTTGCAACGATATACCATGTGCCAATCGATATAAAAATATACAAACCCACACACCACAATCACCAAAAATCTGTCACACCCCCAATTTACCTGTTTTGCAGCGGAATGGAATTCCTGGGGGCATTGACTGTCATAGCACCACATCACAGTTATATTGAACGACCTAAAGTGTCGTTTTAAAAACACATCGTTGGATATTTCATAAAAACATTCAGAGTACAACATCGGTCCCAAAAGGTTTACAAAGTTTGCATAAATACAAATATGTTACAAATCCAAACGATGTTTTGAAATAAAGAGCCATAATGTACATAATGTAAGTCGACGCCGCGACTCAAAATATAGGTCCCTAAACCATGTCATGATGAACGTGCCTCAGTTACCTGAAAATACATTGCTAAAAACGTCAACAATAATGTTGGTGAGAAATCATAGGTTTATGTAAATGTTTTATACGACTACACAAGTATAGACCATGCATGACAATCCAGTCACGTAAAAATAATGTTACAATTGCTCTAAGCCCATGACCCCGAAACTAGACTGTTCAATATTGTATACCCCTGCAGAGTGTTTGCCAGACAACTCCGTAATACCATCAAATGAAATGCATCCGTTTGCCTGGTTGGGATTCACCAACCCGGATGGAGGCGTCACCCTCGATAGATCTATCCACTCATCCTCGCTTCAAAGATTAACGGTTCATGTTCAAGTAATGGGGACTTTCAAATTGGCAAATGCGGTAACTTAAGCAATGTAATGAATTTAACATACTTGGTATCGTACAAAAAAATGTAGTGCAATGTATTCTCCCCCGTGGGTTTGAAAATAATCGAAAGCATGTAAAACGGGGCTATGAAAACTCACTTGTATAAACTGGAATAACGGCAAAAGTGAGTACACTGAGGTTTATAATGTGATGCGTCAACCGGGACCTATTACGAATGATATGATATGTCATGAGTTGCAATGTAATGTTATGCATGCACTTCGTATGTTATTTATACCATTTACGGGTTTTGAAAATATTACTCGTCGTCGAAAAATACTTTTTTTTGACGTCTTGACCCTTCAAAAATCACTTTACATGTTTTTACGTCAAAATGTCATCCTACAATGGTTTTATAATGATTTTTGGTGAAATTACCACTTTTCGTCGCAAAACAATGTCGTCGGAAAAATCATGAAATTAACAAAAATGGCTTCGGAAAACTAGTCGTAAAATGGTGTACGTCGATCGTTAGAGAACGAACTCGACGGTTTTGGAAAGTTTGTATCGATATCTAGGAGTTTCAGTTCAGGAGTTTTCGTCCAAAAGGTCTCGATCATAGAGATATCAAAGGCTAAAGTTGGTGGTTTTTGCTAATTGTGTGCAGAAAATTGAGTTTCTGCCAAGTTTGAACATCCGTAAATAATTTACTATGACTCCGCTTGACAAACGGCTTTTTGTTTTGAAAAATATGGCCGATGAACTTGATTTTTCTAGAAGACACTTCGTTCCGAAAAGTTTCACATCATGGTTAAAAACTGCCGCAAACATAGCCCTTACAGTTAATGAAATACTTGAATCGTAGAAATAATATAATTTTTCAGAAAATAATAGTTACGGCAACTTTATAAAAACGTGCATATATTTGTCGTTTCAAATCCGTTTTCTACGTAAAATATGTCCTTAGCTTCGTATCGAAGTAAACTAATATATTTTTGACTAGTCGAAATAATTTGTGAAGCTTAAGGCTCGTTTTTGACCCGAAAATACTAAAAACAGCAAAGCTGAATTTTCTGAAAAGTGTACGTTTCGTCGTCAAACTTTAAAAATTCACCACGGCTTCGTTATAACTCCGTTTTTATCCGTTCAAAAAGCCACGGATTCGTTTTAAAGTGTATTTTCTAAATATCAAGGCCAAAATTTCGTACTAAATGTCGGATTTTCCAGAAAACTGAAACAAGGACAGAACGTATATATATAGTTATCGAAAATAGTTTTTCCCGGACAAAACCTATTCTAATCCCTTCAAATCAACTCCAAAGCTAATCTAATCCTACCATACACCTTCTTAGGGTGTCATGGGTTCCTAATCACCATCAAGACCAAAGAATACCATGGGAGTAATTATAGGATGACCATATTGTATATATAACTTTAAAATTATGAAATAAATGGTATAAATCACATAACATGCATATAAGCTCCAAGAATGAAAAGAAACATATGAAAATGAAGAGGAAACATGAAAATGATGAAAAACAAACTTACTAGTGAAAATGAAGAGGTGTAAGTAACAAGGATTAACTTAAATATCCTTGGTTTTTATTTCAAAACCATATAAAGGATATAATCTAGGTTGAAAAACACTTGTGCTTGAACTTGATAAAAAAAATCTTGATCCCTTGTTTTTCTTGATGCTTGGCCGGTTTGGAGAACACAAAGAAACAAAGGAGAGAACTTTTTAACTAGGTGAATTATTTAAGATGTAAGAATGAATAAAAGAACTTGGAGTATGATCTTATACAATCAAATGAATTTTTACTAACTCCATTTAATGCCAACCCTCTAGGTGGCCGGTTTTTGTGGGTTTGTGTCTCTCCAAAATATATATATATTTTTTTTAAAATCTATTACTTGTATAATTATTTGTAAGACTTGTAAAGAAAGTGTATGTAAAGTATAATTTGTGTAGTAATTGGTAATACTTGGTGCAAGTAAGTTTTTATTAGATCAAAATATAATGTAATGAGATGATAAAAATTGTAAAAATACTTTCCTTGTGAAATTTGAGTGATAAAATAATTATCGTTTAATTTTTAAGAAAACGACGTAACAATTTAATTTTTAACGATTAAGGTACCAAATAAATTTGAAACACTAGGAAAACTAAAAATATAGTTTTTATGAACTAAATGCAAGTTTAAAAATACCTCGGGATCATTTTTGAAAGTAACGAGTTAAATACTCAAAATAAAAACTCACGCGATAAAGATTTTTAAACATAAAAATTACGCGTTGAATATGAAATGAAATGTCGTGAACGAACTAATGAGATGCACATGATGTCAATGAAATGTAGACTAATCTTAGTCCATATGAAATGTACGTGATGTTATGATCATGAATTCGCCGCTAAACCTCCAAGGTTACGCGAATTTGAAACAAGTAAACCAAGTTTACTAAAAATGTTGAAATAATGAAGCATAAATGGTGTCGAGAAATGACCTGAAAGTACGGGTTGTCACAAAATCCCCCTTGCTTATGTAACCACCGGTAAATTTCGCCTCGTATTAAATTAATATAAAATCCTAACGAAAGGATACTTATCCTTTTTCTACGTACAAATTTTTTTTTCTTTTCAAACGTTATGAATTTATTTGGTCACAACCTCTAGCTAATGTGACGTAACTCCCATTATCAAACATCCTTATATGCTAAACTATAAAAGTTTTCAACTTTTATTTATCACTTTACGCTATTCGTTAACATACGATTTTTAACCGTACAAACTAAACGTTTGTTATTTATTAGAGTTTTCATGAAGCCCTAATTTATTTTAACTATGATTTTACACAACTAAATCATAAATACTAAAGTACAACATTTTATACCTAGTGTACAAGTTTTTAAAGCACGAAAACCTAACTTTACTTTATTTCCTGTTACAAGACCTAACTTACCAATTTATGATTTTATGCAAATAAAATCACAAACCCTAATCAATATGTACACGATTTTTTATAAAAATAGAAATGTACAAGTATTTCAAGCACATGCACAAGTCCTTAATACATAGAAACTAAATATTAATATAAATCTCATTATAAACCTTAGTGTACTCACTTTAAAACACATGGTACAAATCTATAATGCATAAGGCTCTAAGTTTGACTTTCTTAAGATTTCAAACCTAAGGTACAACTCTCCAATGCATGTGGTACTAGTATCTTGTGCACATAAGCTAAATATGTCATATACTTAAGATATACTTATCTAAACTTAACTAAGCCCTAAACCTAAGTTACTACTTCACTTAAACTTCACGTACAACTCACCAAAGCCCATGTACATCAATCAAAGCCTAAACGAACCATATAGTTAATCCTAGTTCAATTCTAACTAACACCTAACTAAACTAGTTCTAAGCTAGAGACTTGTAATTTCCCTAGCCATAAGAAACTTACTAGGCTAGTTGTTACTATACATCACTATGTCTCCTAAAAATTCTACCATGGTCAAATATTGTGGGTAAAACTCTTGGCTCACTTTTTACCACACCATTCCATCTTCACCATTGCCACAAAATCCCTCCAAGTGCCTTGAATACACATCACCTTGCTCCCTCCTCTCCCAACCAAGTGACATAGAAGCCTCATGAAGCCCTAATTCCATCCCCTATATAAAGTCGACCACCATACATCATTTTCCACTCACACTTCACTCAAAACATGCAAAACACACCCACACTCATATACTTACTGATCTTGAGGTCCATTTAGAAGCAAAAGAAGAGTTTAGTGAAGCCTAGGAGGAGTAGAGAACATAGTTTCCATTCCAAAGTTATCCTTGTCCTCAAACTCAGAATTCAATCAAGTAAGTCTTTTAAACTTATTTCAATCTCTTTAACACTTTTAATATCAATTACTTACTGTTAAAAAGGATTTTACAAAGAAAACATAGCAATTTGAATCACCTAAAACGGTCACACGAGTCAAAGGATATGGTTTAACAAAGTTTACAAAAACCTGTCCAAAACTTTCTGTGGACAGACAGATCTGGCACACAATTCGAGGCCTTTTTGGTCTGTTTCATCAAAAATTTAAAGCATGAAAGTTGTCCGGAACGACGTTTTCTTCAAAAACTCGGGCGCACGGGTCCTGAAAATGCAAAACGAACGCTAATTTTAATCAAAATCTTAACAGCTGTTATATAAGCTCAACTTTTAAGCTAGAAGCCGCAACCCTTAAGCCCAGCCATTCAGCCCTTTCAACAAGCTCCTAGGATACTACAAAACGCCCCCATAACCTGATCAAGAAGCCCTTATATCTCGCTTTAATTATGCTCTTCTTTTTGGTCGCATGTCACAAAACAAAACACACCCTTATATAATTAATTCTGAGAATTTCGTTAATTTTAGTAAATTTGACCCTTAGCTAATCTAGAAACATTAAAAATAAGTTAAACGTCGTGTCACAAGGTTTTATGCAAGAGTTATAGAGTTTTAAAGTTTAAAAACGAGATTTTCAATTTGTCGAAGATAACCTAAGTAGCCCTTTTCAATAATTAAATTCTCGCTAATTAAAGGATTGTAAAATATGAGAGTTACACCATTTTAAAGAGCTTGCTGCAAGGATTTTAAAACCCCAAGAACGTCTTTAAAAACCCTTATGGTCTCTTTTATAATGAATCAAAAAGAAGGTGACTCGTAAAGATTTTCACAAATAACCCTTGCGTGCACTTTTCAAAATTTGGGTCTTATGAATTATAGGATAAAATGAGTTAATTAACATATTACGATGTCCCTAGGTTACACCGTAAATTTTGATGGGTCAAAAATGAACTTTTCTTTAAACGCGACGTGGCCAAGTGACCATGTTCATGGGTTTGTTTCTCCCTAACCGAAGATAACTAAAATATGAGACCTATACCATCTTTAAGAGCTTATAGCAAAGTGTTTAAAGGATCAATTGTGTCGTAAAGATATTGGCTTTCCTCGTGTAAAATTTGTCCTCATTTGAGCTTGTTGTCACCAAAACCAACACTCTTTAAATAAGGCACCTAACCCCCTACTTTGGGAAATTATTGCGACCAAACCGTAAGAGCTTAAGACTTATAGTTTGAACCATTAGAAAGACCACCCGGCAAACTCTTGAAAGGATCAAGAACGTAGTAAAAACCTCTCGAGGCCTCGCTTATATTTACCCTTACTTTTGTCGACTTAGGCCTAAAACAAGTAAATTTTTCTTAGAAAACTACAAGGGCAGAGATTGTAATTTTGAAAGATAAAGTTTTTTTGGGCTAAAAATGTAAGTTCTTCAAAGTTATTAATACAAGGGCTGATTTTGTCAATAACCATAGTTGAGGGTATAAAGTGTCATTTTTGAAAGTTCAAGGGTAAAAACCGTAAATACTCAAAATTGTAAAATATAACATTTTTGAAACATATTATATTTAACAAGTTGGATTTCGATAAGACTTATAAACGATCAACCGAGCCATACAAATAAGTATGATAAGTATTACTAAATTTTGAAGAGACTTCATGTTCACCCAACCATAAACTCAAATTCGAATACTAAAAACATGACATACCAACTCAGGTCGCGAGTCGGAGCAGTTTATTCACATTACTTAATTTGTTTTCCATCCAGACTACGATATCATCAAGGTGAGTTTCATAGCCCCATTTTCAATTGTTTTATACTATTTTTGGGGGAGATACATGCTCAACTATTATCATTTACTTTCACAAGTACTCTATACTTTTACATATTACTGTGAGTTTATAGTCCCACTTTTTACTTGTTTTTCAAACTCGTGGGGAGATACATGCTACAAAATCGAACACAAGTATTTTTCTATGCTACACCTACACCTGATTGCTATTGCTTAAGTACTTACTGTTGCCACTAAAAGTCCCTCATATCATGAACCATTAATCAATTGCGAGTGAACGCGAATATAGTGAATAGATCTATTAGCAGTTGACGCCCCATTTGTGTTAGCCAGATAGGTAACCAAATGCACTTTATTTGAGAATACTAGGAAAATGGCAACTCCTACCAGAGGGCATTGTTGCTCACATCATTATTATGATGTTTGTAACTTACGTCATTATTATAACGCGTTCGTGTTAAGGTTTGCGTTCATGAGACTTAAGGCAATATATACTGTGTTGCAATGATACGAATGCTACAACTACTGAATTTATGAGTACAACAACATGACCCAACCTTGGAACTTGTGTTCAACTGATTACTAAACAAATGAACTATGGGTGTATAACAACGTAGCCCACTACTTATTTTATCGATATCTGTATTTATTACGATTATCACTCAAACTCAAAACTACCGAACTCAACTGTTTATCTATAAACTCTATTAACTCACCAACCTTTGTGTTGACACTTTTTAGCATGTTTATCTCAGGTTCATAATTTACGAGGATGGCACGGAAGGGCACAGATACTCAAGAAGGCTATATTATCATTCGAAAACTTATTTAATAAACTGTAAAACCACTGGGACCTCATTTTGTAAACTCTGATCTTTATATAAATCGAATGATAAATCTTTTAAAACAACTCAATTAGGGTTCGTTTTCTATTGATATAACTGTTGTGCCATGAAGTAACACCCAGCTTGAATTCCGCTACGTATCACGAAATTGGGGGTGTTACAGCTTAGGAACATTTTCGGCTAACCTAAATGAAATCTTATAGTCATTCGGATGTATTCCAGTCTTATAAAAAACGTTTGCTTGCTCTAGAACAACTGGTTGTTTGGCTTGTAGAATAACAGAAACTGTTAAAATAAATAGACGGCTGATCTTGTTAGAGGTTTGTCAAAAAATGTTACTATTATATAATCGAAATACCCACGTTTGTCACCAAATTATTCATGAAATAAAGTTGTTTGTTCAAGCCGGATTAAATAGTATATGTAGTGTACTGTTGTTAATTATATATGTGTTCAAAAGTATTATATGTTTCTTATTCGTCATTCGTATACAAGGTTCGAACATTTGACATGTGATTCGATATATTTTTATGCATAATAGATTTCATTTCAATACATTCAAGGATAACAAAATACAGCAACGAAGCAACGACATTCATGAAGATACCAAAACACAAAATATGGCAATGACAGAACGTGAGAGAGAGCACATAACAAGCTAGGAGTAGAGGTTTAAAAATTTTTGCGCATCTTTGCTAGAAAGGAGATTTTTTTGAGAACTTGGAGCTGAGTCTCACTCATGAGCCTCATCAGCGTCCTGTTTTTCTCAAGCTCCTCATCCTGAATTTCACGCAGGATTTCCAAAACAGTACTGGCAAGCCTGGACTCAACCACGCACTCCAACTGCTTGATCTGCTCACCCCTCACAGTGCAACGACGAGTAAGGTCGATCACCTTTGCATGCATGTCACTTAAGAAGTTAAAGTCATGTTCATTGTCACGCACAAACAGATTGTTAACCATGTCTTTAAGTAAGTTATCCATTTCTTTTGTAGTAAATTGTGCTGTGTATAGTGGGTGTCCCTTGACAAAAGTTGTATGAAAATGGAATATATGTTGTCCGTTTATATAACCCAAATGGGGTGGGGGGAGGGGGGTGGGGTGACATGGAGTTTATTTTGAATTGAAGTCTATCTGAATTAATGTGGATAGTCAAGTGGTGAATAGTTGAGTCTTGTCAAGTAATTACAATTGCACATTAGGCCAAGTTTAATTAATGAAGCTTCTCTAGTACTCAAACGACTCCTGGCTACAAGATAGCCAATTTGGGCGACTAGTTTCAATTTGGGGGCAACTAAACCAGTTAGCCTTTTGTTTAGTTCCAAATGCAACATAATTTTATGCCCTTTGGGTTAGGAAAATTATTACTTAAGTATGTTGTTTACGTACACGCCATTAAATAGGTTTATGTTGATTAGTTTTTGGTTACATCAACTAACACACATATGATATTATTAGGTGTAAATATAAAATATATTTTATGTAATAATACACTACCATAATATAACTTACATTTTATATCATAAATCTGAGTAAGTGTGCACTTGGCTGTGCTATCTTCAATATTGCATGGATATTTTGTAAAAAACCCAAATCGGGGATGCACATAAGTAGGACAAACTTTATTAATGAGGAAAGGAAGTACAAAAATGATGGTGCTAGCTAGTGGCATGTACTTGAAGGGAACTAGTCCTTTAATTTTCAAGTTTAAGTATTGCACAAAAAAAGACACAATGAAACCTGTGTCAAACAAGTTAATATTTTTGGGCAAGCACATAGATACAATGGGAAACTAAATCATATGTGGGCCAACTAAATCATGAACCTTATGTGCAGTTCAAAATTAAAAGTAATCAAGCTTGGTAGCTAAGTATGTATTTCCTATAATCATATTATATGTGCGAGGCACAATGTAAATTAAAATCAGGAAAATAAATTGTTAAGATACGGAAGCAAGCAAATTCATGTTGTTTATTTTTGGTTGGTTCTAGTTAACCTACACATTTTTGAGATACTCTGTTGTTGGTTGTGGTATTCCTTTGATGTTACTATTATAGACAAGTAAGTATAACAAATGTTTTTGAGATACTCTGTTGTTGGTTGTGGTAAACAAAAATTTGGGTTTAAAATAAGAAGGACAGTTTATTAATGGTGAATAGATGTAAGGAAATGATGGTGGTACATAGTGGCATGTACTTGAAGGGAACCAGTGTGCACAAAACTCAAAGTCAAACTGCAACAACAAAACACCCAAGAAACTTTGGCCAACAATAAATTTGTTATGGGGCAACTAGACACAAATAATGGGCAACTAGTCACAAGCATGGTGTCTGGTCACAAAGTATAACAAATTATAAGTTTATTTATGTATGTGTTGTCCGTAATTGTATTATATATGTTGGTTATAACAAGCATGGTGTCTGGTCACAAAGTATAACAAACACGTAATAATATGACTGTGTTATAATAAGAAGATACCTGTAAGCACTCCTTAACACGGACATACCATGCACGTGACTCATAGTCACACGTGTCGCTGCTATCATAGAATGTTACCACTCCTGTAGGTCTGTTAAATTGGGCAAGACACCAGTGTTTAACAGTCTCGTTGAGAGGAATAAAAACCTAAAAGAAAATTGGCGGTGTATTAGGATATAGTTAGTCAACGTATAAAATTAATAAAATTGCCGTTTTATTATTGTGGTCAAAGGTATATACAAGAATATAATTGTCGTGTTTGTATGTTAAAAAGTCAGCTAATGTGGTGAACATTGTTCAAAGCAGGGATGGAGTTGACCAAGTGCAAGGCAAAGTTATCAACTACACCTTAACCTTACTTTAAGTGTTGTTTCAGTTATCATGGTCTTGTAAACTGTTGCAACATATTTGTGCTGTTGACATAGCTTACTGCTGGTAAGCATTATGTTACTTGCGAATGGAATGTTTAGATAATGGAGCACGTGTACATGCACGGTGTAAGGTTTTATGGAAACTACTGGTTTTGGGAAACTCATCTGCTTATGTAGTTCATGATATGTTGCTCCAACTGTTAACTACTGATTGTGTTACCATAAATGCTGCTAGGGTATTCAATATACTGCTGGGATCGAACGCCTACAACTAGAGGGGGTCAGTGTTTGGAAAGCAGCCTTATCTCATGATAGTGTAAGAAGCAAACAATTGTGGCCAATTCCACTACTGAAGATGCATGATATACTACATTGCCAAATCATTTGCAAAGGAGGACTTGGTTGGAAGATTGGAGTGCAAAGTTGTTCCAACTGCTAGCTTGCATGAAAAAACTGCTAATTTTATGAAAACACTGCTAGTTAGGTTATCATGAGGATACCATGAAACTTATACAGGAATTGACGGCTAAATGTACTACAATGGAGTCTAAGATCACTGGCATACAAGAAATATCATCTTCTCAGGATGACACAATCAGAAAGTTGCAGCACAGGGTAAGAGAAGGTCAACATATTTAAAAGAGATTGCTGATTTTGAAACTCCTTTAGCGATCAGGAAGACACTAGCAGTTTCGAAGCACCCTCCAAAAAAGGTATTTTGTGCTTAAGAAGATACTTGATGATTTTGATTGTAAATATCAAGTTTAGGGGAAGATTGTTTGGTTTTTGGTTCTGTTGGACGAATTATTCAATGTATGGATCAACTCGCATCTTTTAACATAAACCACGGCTAGTGGGAATGGAAGAACTGCTGATAGATCAAAAGATGTGGATAATGATTATGAGTCTGAGACAGAGTATCAAGTTTGTTCATACTTTAAAAGTTGCCGTTTTTAAATTTCCTTTCATCAACTACCTGATTATTGAATGACCGTAAACCGTAAAAATAGCAGGAAATGAAAAGTAAATGTATTACCTGTTCAACATCATTCCAGGGCCTGGGATACCTTGTTCCGTCTGTATAAAACACGGGCATGCCATTTTGAAGAAGAATCTGAACAAAGTAACTACTAACCATCGCCCAGTTAGCATTATGAGGTCGTACATGCCACATGTAGTCAACCCATAGGTCTATATGCTGCGCATTTGCCATAAATAAAATACCATTTTAAGAAATGGTAAAAATCAAATACAGGGTAAAAAAAAAGTGAATAAGAATACGTGTATAAACTAACCTCCTCAGTTAGCCAACCTTTTCTAGCAAGGTCTAAGCAAACTAATCGAAGCCATAAATTTTGGTCTACAGTATAATCATCTGACCATGGAAATTTACACCGTAGTCTATCAGGATCACAAAGGAATTCTTCAATCTCATCAGACAGCCAAAGAGTTTCGACAGAATGAAACCATCTCCTTAGATCCTACAAAACAGCTTCAATTTATTAGTTTGACAGAGCATTATTGATAACCAAGTATATTGACAAGTTCGTAAAAATTATCACAATACATGTACCCAAGGTTTCACTCTGTTAAGCTCCTCAACAATAGTTGGGTCGTTCATGTTAGGATCGTGTTTTTTAATTTTACGCCGTTTAACTTGCAGATTGTTTTGTGGCGAAACAAGTTCCATGAGAATCCTCTTTTCGGGTGCTAACCGACTTAAAGCCTTTTTAAAATGTGACGAATTCATAAACGCGCGTCATTTTTTCTTCTTCTCCTCCTCCAACTTCAACATGTCAGCTTCTTTTAACCGTAACCTATTAGCCTCTTCCAGCCTTAAGATGTTGGCCTTAGCATTCTTCTTCTCTTCTTCCAACTGTAACCTTTCTTCCTCTGCCAACGCGAATCTCAATTCCTCTAAAAGGAGATACTCCTGGAACAGACTAACGCTGATTACATGTGTATATAACGGCCATACAACTAAATGCGAAGAAGAAATATTAACCTGAGTAACGTCCACGTCAGATTCCGACAAGTCGATCAATTTGAGATAAATGCTGTTAAGTGAATCGGAAAAGGTAGTCCTTGTGTTTGGAAAATGTGACTCAAAATCAAGTTTGTCCTGTAAAAAAATATGCATGAAATTTCTAAAATTAAATAATGGCAGCAAGAAATAACTATAGATTAGTTGAAAAGTATACCCGAAGACCAGCAGTTCTGTCATGTACAAGAACCTGTGAAGGTTTAAGTGTTATAAAATTCCGGCAGGTCATGTTATAAAAAAGTGAATCTACTATTCTTATATTATAATGAATATAAAGAGAACCTGAATAATACACTCAAGTTTAAAAACTTGGCGATTCAGACCGGCAATTACATGATCCTTAACGGTTTTTGTTCTGGAACTACTTCCACTCTTGCATTGTTTTGAATTTACTTTCAAACCAGTATTCGCACGTTGCCATGACTTGCCCAACTTCAAAAATTAGGTATCGACAAGGCTGTGCTGGGTCCTGACCGGTGCTCTGGGAATGTAGTCATTGAAAAAATCTTGGCTATCTATCCACCATGCAGATTGAAACTCATGTATAGTAGTCTCAGATCAATAATTGTAGTTGAATCCTAAAGTTCAGTAATGGTACCAAAAAAACACTAAATGGTTTAGTTAATTACTTTAATTAATATAAAGTCTTTGGAGTCATACATTACGAATGTTGCCTCATTAGTTTGGCCTGCTAATGAAATGCTCCACCGGTCGTACCTAGTGCTATAATTTGCCTCACTCAACAAGGGGTTTTTAATTGGTCAAAAATGCTCTTTGAGTCTTTGCAAAAACATGTTAAGGACCAAGCCAAATATTACTTGTATCCCAGATTCATACAGATGCTAGTAGAGAGTCAGATAGTAGACCCCATACCTCATCAGAGAACTGAGAAAGTATGATTTGTTGCATATGGTCCCTAAAGTGTTTATTCATATGAAAAAGAAGAACAAAAATTTTTCAGGGACTGTCACTGCTTTATTCCCACATATGCTTAACTTTCTAAATATCCCTGAGAATGTAGAAGTACGTGATCCACAAACTACCGAAAACCCTGCTGAGAATTCCACTGCTGATCCCACTACTACGACAACACAACCTATAACCACTGCTGAACCTTTACCCTCGACTTCCCAACCCCACATAATATTGGTCACTCGTAGGAGGAAGAAGGTCACAAAGCAACCTCAGGCTAGTGCTAGTGGTGTAGGAAATGAGCCTGTGACAGGTGTGGTAGGTGACATGATTAGAAGGGATTCCACTACTGCGTCAGGCTTAGAAGCTGAGCAGGGCAGTGGAAACCTAAGTAAGACCGAACCAATGGCAACTCCTAATGTGGAGAGTTCTTTGGAATTCAACACATGTGGAGGAATCCCCAGCCAAGTGGCTAATTTGGGAGACATGGATGTTCAGGCTAGCTCTGATGCAATGTTAGACACATCCTATGATTCACCTGTCGGAGCAGGTAACACAGCTCGAATTGATGAGGGTAGTTTGGAACACCAACATGAATTGACGAGTAATAACTTTCTACATGATGACATTTCCAATGACCCACTTCTCGGACCAGGTTACACAGGTCGAGGTGGTGAGGATACTATGAAACACATTCCTGAATTGACGGATAGATTCACAACTATGGAGTCAAACATCACTCGTCTTCAAAATTTGACAACTACTCGGGCTGAAACAATTAGGAGAGACTAAGAAGGCCAAGGTTCAATGCATTTAGAAAAGTGAAGAAAATGGGAAAGAAAGCAATCTGCGCTGGGATTAAAAGTTTAGAGGATGCATCCAAACTGTAACATATTGGATTTCACAAACACATCATAACATTATAAATGGGGCGTATGGTTTAAGAGTTTAGAGAGAGAAAGTGGGGTGGGAGCCTTTCTAGAGAGAGAAAGTGAAAGAAAACATAGAAGGTTAGATTAAGAATGAAAGGTCCAACCCTCTACCTTGGGAGGTAGAGGGTATTTATAGTTACATACTACACGTCCTCCTACGGACTGTGGATCAGGCATAAAGTGGGTAAAGACCCGTCCGTCCTCCACGGTGTTGCTTTAAACTAAATAACTAACTAACTAACTAGTAAATAACGAAATGTCTACGAGCTAACATATGCTAGACTAGAGTTGGGGTGACCGACTCTTCACTATGGAATTTCTAATTCCTAACAATCTCCCCCTAAGGGAGATCACCCTATGATTTACATTTTGAATCCTAGCATTCTATCTTTGTCTTTATGCTCGAGCTCGTAGACTTCAATTCTTCACTACTGCAATCTTCGTGCTTTAGCAGTGACTCTTCATAGTCCGATTATTTTGTACTTTAAGTGGAGGTCTTTGATCTGATCCACATCTTGATGTTCTTCGAGCTTTCTTCAAGATCATCAGCCACAGCAAATCTCTGGATCATCCTTTTGTTGTGTTGCCTTCATGTGATGTTGTGACTTTTGGACCGACATGCTCACACTTTCTGGATCATGACATCTTTTCATCAGAGTAGCAGAAGCTTTTACTGGTTCAAGATATTTGCAGCAGCGTAGCAGAAGCATAGTATAAAAATATCTGAGCCAGGTTCTGTAGATATGCACAAGTCATGATTTCTTCAATTAAGTGTGGATGCTGTGAGCATGCGGCTTTGGATTGACTCCTCAATTCTGATCAACTGCAACCGTCCAAATGTAGCTGCAAACAACAGTTAGCAACAAAACACACGAAAGTTTCTTTGATCACTTTCGTTGAATTGAGGTACACGGCCCACGGTTCCCCATTGATCACTACAAGTACTGCTTGTGATTAGGTAGGATTCCTAAGAATCTCCTTGACAGAGTTTCGCAGCTGTTCTAGCTGTTCTCAAATCGGAACGTCTCAAAGAAGACAACACGGAGTGAGTGAACCAGCGAATTGAGATTCACTGATTGATTAAAAATGATTTAAAAACAATCGCGTATTGCTTAGAAGAAAGAGTTTTGCAATACGACGAAGGTTTTATGAGAAAGATCAATTTTCAATCATAAATACTTTTTGTATTTAAAGAGAGTACACATCCGATGTGCTACAGAAAAGAAGAGATTTACACATCGAACGGTTTTTCCAAAAGTATTTTTCAATCAGAGATACTTTTTGTGTTTGAAAATGTATACGCATTCGATGTGCTAGAGAAACGAAGGTTTGCACATCGAATGGTTTTTCCAAAAGTATACGTCAATTCATTTCCTGGACCAAGGTTGATTCAAGAGTGAATCGCCCCATTGTTTCTATCCAGTTGTCACAAGCTTGATCTTTTGGAAAGATCTCACATGTCACCCACCAAGAGCTTGTTTGATGTTGGCTCTAGAAGGATTTCCATCTTCATCGTGAATATTTTCATATCACTCGGATGTTCTGGCAATACCACAAGGATAAAGCGTAGGACTCTTAATATATTCTTACTTTCCACATTGTGTGAAACAACAAGTCTTCATTAATTTTGTGTCCTATTGAGATATTGTGGATGATCTCTTGGCTCTAGACTCAATATTGCACATTTGGTTCCTATGCCGGAGACTAGGGATAGGGTCTCCTTCTTCAATATCAACAATCTCTAAGAGAAAGTCTATAGATTATGTCGGTTCCCCATGAGAATGAAACAAGCCCTTTTAAGAGGAACTTGAGTAGCTTGGGAAGTTTAGTGCAGTGCATAACTGGGTCCATGATGTCTTGTCTTCAATACCAGTGTTACCTTAGTAACCACCAGTAGCATATGAATTGAACCCGGTTACTGCCCTAAGGTTTAATTATTGGAGGGCTATTTCTTTTCACCCTTTTTCACATTCATTTCTTTTTCATTCTTCAACCCCTTCAGTGCTTACCGAGATTTCATTCCTAGAACAATGTTGGGTTTATTCCAGTACTAGCTCTGTCTCAGTCCGCACTCTTCCCATTTTCTCATTTTTCTCCTTTTTTCAATATTCCTAAGGACTCTACACTATCTAGTGGATTGTCCCTGGGAAGATCCCTCCGGTTCTGGCAGATCATGGGAACGAATACCTAACCTAACCATCCTTATAACACCATGCATAAAGTAAATTGGTCGGTCTTTTGGTATTGTTCTTTCCTTCATGAAACCAATTGAAAAATCATTTGGAAAAACAATCAAGGTACTTGTGATACGAGACCAAAGCATTTTGTACCTTAATAGTTTTGATCATTTAGAAATGCCCCCCCTCAACATGCGCATATGATTTTGAAATTGTTTAGCACATGGAGGCAAAAGTTCTTTCAAATAATTTCTTGATCACAATTTCTGTAGGAAAAGCCATTTGAATTTCTTTGGTAAATTCTCCCCCTCAATATGTGCGTAGGATATTTGAAATCATTTTATCACATAGAGGAAAGAGTTCTTTTGAAGCGCATTTACGATCACACAAGCCATTAAGAAACCATTTGCTCCCCCTCAATATGTGCATCAATATATGAAAGAGTTTAGCACATATTAGAGAGAGCCAGCACATTGAATCAAATGATCACCTTTTATCAAATTTCATATTAAATCACAAATTCTCCCCCGATCAAAAGTATCAAACCCTTGAGATTTTGGATCCCAAGTGATTTAATAAGGTTTAGAAAATATGGGAGAATATGTGCCTGATTTTAAAACTCATCATGTTTTAGGATAAATGCTCCCCCTCAGCATGTGCATTATGTATATTGAAATCGTTTGGCACATGGAGGCAGGAGTGCCTTTAAAGGACTAAAACCAATTCCATTTAAACAGATAAGAGATTTAAATCACGATCTCTCCCCCGATCAAAAATTTCAAACCATTTGAGATTTGTGATCCCAAAAGATTTAAATCATTTAGAGAATTTTGGGGAAAGACGTGGCAAGATTTGATTTTGAAAAATGACAGATAAGGACCATTTTAAGACATTAAAGATTGTTAGTGTCAGGTATGATTGTTTTTAAGAGATCTTTAAGTAAAATAAAACAATTTCACAATCAAACAAGAACAGAAAAAAATTCATTTTGTAAGATCTTTGAGTTTTAAAGAAAATCATACCATGACATAACATTAAATCTTTAGATCACCACTTTATTACGTACAAACGGACTTGATATATGAAATATCGTATGAAAATATTTTATTTTAAATCACTCTCCCCCTCAATCGATGACCGTAGTTGTTGATTGAGTGACTTAAGTTTTGATAAAATGAAGTCCGGTGATTTTCAAAATTAAGTCCAGTTTATTTTCAAAACAATATTTTCCATTTTCAAAACAATTTTTTTCAAAAATGTTTAAAAATGGTATCCTGCACAAAGATACGTTCGGTGGTTGAGAAGCTTATGTTGTTGCTGTAGGGCTTGGAAGAAAAACCGTCTGCTGATGCAGTGAGACTTCTTACGTTGCATTTTAATGCCAACTGAGGTCAAATTAAGCTCCATTTCTTCATTTGCTGATGAAGAAAACCATCTGCTGATGCAGTGAGATCTCTTACGTTGCATTTTTCCATGCCAACTCTCCATAGAAGTCCAATTAAGCTCCGTTTCTTCATTTGTCAATCCAAGATATAGTTACCCTTTCCTTTCGGCATCCAATCATCTTCAATTGTGGGATCCGGATCGGGAACATTCTTATATACCAATACACCTGCATACTTTAGTGGACACACATACATATATATGGTGGTCGACATCACCCAAACAGCAATCGACTAATAAAAGTCAATTCAACATATCAATCAGATCATGTAAAGCATGAGAATAATGTGTTTATCAATTTATAATCATCTAATCCTAACAATCACATCCTAGAAACCTAGTCCTTAAACATAGGCAATTATATTTTACAGATAAGCACGTAGGATGATTAAGAAAGCCCGTTAGAAGATGTAAATTTGAAAACATTCTCCCCCTCAATCAATGACTCTTTCTTTGAAAATATTTAAAAGCGCTGAAGTCATTGATTGAGTTTTGCAAATTTGTAAAACTTATGAAACTGATTGATTTTGCAACTCATTGACCACCATTTTGTTAAAACAAATATTTTTCTGAAGAATTTTAGACGGAAAAATATTTGAGTAGGAACAGCAGTCCTTGGACATACTTTCCTCATTTTGTTTTTAGGATAAGTGCTCGAAATATTTGAAAATTGGTTTAGCGCAGCACTTTCCTTTCATGAATAACGGGTTGCTATCTGAAATAATAGCAAACCATGGTTTAAGCGTGGGTTACAGTCTGAAATAACTGTAAGCCATTTTTGAAGCGCGGGTTACAGTCTGAAATAACTGTAAGCCATATTTTGAGACATGATAAAAAAGAAATATTTACACCTCCTGCTCGAACTTCATCTAAAGTCCCGTGCCATTATTGAATGACATTTCTAAGACCGTAGATGTTATCCAAACCAGAAGACATGTCTTGAGAAAACATATTTATAGTATTTTTCAATTTTTTGATTTTTATGGGCTTTTGTAGATTTTATATTTTTCTATTTTGTTTTTTTTGAAAAATATTTAAAACGATAGAGACATAGTTTAAGAAGATGATGATACGAGTACCGAGATAAGGATATCGTACAACACTTTGTAGAAGATAGAAGTCATCATCTCTTAAACTTTCACCACCAAAGCTTTCGAGGCTCTTGAATCGTCGTCAGAACTTGAGCCTACATAAAGTGAGACTTTGGTAGCTTCCCCCCAAATCGACAAACTAAGAATAAAGACCATTTCCCCAAGAGGTAGAAATGAATGAAAAATGGTCTCATTGAATGAAGCTCAGCACCTCGAAGAACACGAGAACACCAAAGTACCAAGTTGAAACATTGATCGTCTTAGTAGTTATCAAATCCGGAATAACTGATGAGGTCCGATCACATGAACCTGTTGTGTGTCCCCGATGTACACATTACTCTTCAAGATTGACCAGTTGTCTATTCAGGGGAACAATATATCAACATCTTCATTTTACTAAGTGCATTCCCATTATCTTCCATATAACTAATCAGCCCATAATGTACACAAGTACCCAACCAGAGTAGAGGCAACGACATCACAGTAACTGGTTGACTCACTGATCTTCTCTGCGGATGTCAACTCCGGAATAACTGATTAAGCTCGATCATGTGAATATGTTGTGCAACCCTGATGTACACATATCTCTTCCCTGATGGTTGCGATCTCATTGGAATCATCATTACATTGTGTACATGCGGCACTAACCGGAAGCACTTTATCATAAATCATATAGAAGATGTCGATAAGCAATATCATCTCACGTACCACATATTCTTCTCACTTTTCTTCCAACTGAACGTTGAAGTAACACATACTAAAAGTCTCCAGAGACTATTTCCCCCAAATAGTTGGAATAATACACCAAAGGCTACGAGATAAACACTGAGTTTCTCTACGGTTATGACCATTGTCTTTCCAGGATAACTTCAATCAGGTAGAAGTGTTAAGTTCATCATGTGTACTCGTTGTGCTTTTAGATATATGTCTCCTTCCCCCTTGCTGGTTTTGATACCTCAGAATCAGCAAAACATAATAGACCCATAAACTTGAGATCTTGTGAAAAGAACTCGAATAGCCCAAATGAATCCTGTGAGAATCAACTGCTACAGAAACTCTCTCTGACTATCTTTATCAACCCATATGTAGAAAATTTGAAGTGACCACTGTTGAAGAAAACCCGATATACAAAACTTGAAACTGAAGTCGAATTCCCTGCATTTGTATCTTAAGCTTGCACTTAATGATGGAAGAACGGTGTCTAGAATCTATGCTTCAAGAAAATCTCTAAGTACTCACTACTCAAACAAAGTATGAGACATTAACACCTCTTGAGATTATCCACATCGTCATCTACATGTGACACTGAGTAAAACAACGTAACTCCTAATAGTGATAGTTAACCAGGTCTTCAACCAACCACCCCGACTGCTGGTAACTAGATAAACCAAGTCTTCAACTCAAAATCTTAAGCCCGAGCAAGTTATCAAATAAGAACACGCCTTTGTTGAAAGTCAACTTCAATCTCAGATAAGTGATAAATGATTAACTCTGAAGTCATCAACTTGCATCAAATGCCCAACACGTGAAAACAACATACAATAAGATGTACATTGACCCACTGAATGAACCGCAACAAATGATTCCTCAACATCAATGCATTCTTCCTAAAGGTATACATGTAGAGACAGATCTGGAAGATTCACCAATAATGTATTCGAGCGGATGAGGTAGTCATTTTTCTTAATGTTCATGTGGTTGATTTATAGCGTGCACAATGAAAGGAGCAATAATCCGTGAAGATTTGGCAAAGGAATACCAAAGAGCGGATCATTATTTAATTGTGCAACTACAATATCATGATAGTCATTATCAACGCCTTGTGAAGTAACTGGAGATAAGGTTTCTTGAGAATTCTGAGAAGTACTTCTTAGATGGTGAACCAGTTGAGTCAGTAGGAACCGGAGCATGAGCTTCAAAAACTGGATGATCAACCTTCGTTGGAGGTTGGAAGTACTCATCAAACATATCTTTGAAAAACAATGAATCCCAACCAATGAATCCCATTTATCCTTAGTAAGTGAAGCATTAGGCGTTGAAGGAGAATCATATGACCATAATTCAAACATCCATCAACATGTAGTATATGCACTCTTCTCCTCCTCAAAAATTGCATCCGAAGTTGCCATTTTTGATTTGAACGAGTGAATAAGAATATACACTAATGAACGTAGATCCACTTGAGGGTAAGAGCGTGGAAAAACATGAAGCTTGTTGATGAAGAATGTCGATGAGAATGGTCATAGACATGAAGATTTCTCTTCTTTTGAAGATAAAACGCACTGAAGCGTACACCTTTCTTTTCTTTTGAGGAACGGGGCCTGAAGTGTTATCTGCAGACGCCATAATGATGAAGTACGAGGCCTGAACTGATGTGAACAGACGTCATAGCTGAATGAATATCAAGATTGAGTTACTTGAACCCGTGAGTTATGAGATATCAATCCATTTGTAATCCATATTTTAAGCCAGTCCATGTAGTGAAGGATCGAAGTATCTGCAACTGAGTAAGGACTACCTGCACTAATATTACAAACTTGATTGCATATATTTTGGTTAGTGACATTAGTATCCACACCTTTTGGGGTTTCACGGTCAACCTTGATTATGTCATCGGTAAACAGCTTTCCGATAGATATCCACCTAAGTCCAGCATTCTTAAACATTCTACCAGACGGTATCCACTTATGGCAAGGTCTAGGAATATTAGGCTTCTTATGCATAGTGAAAGACTTATCCTTATTCCTAGTTTCCATAGATTTAGCAGTTGGTATCCATCTAGACGAAGATTTTGGTTTGTTTTGCTTCGTATGCACAGTAGATGACTTAGTGAAAATCCTAGACTTAACAGGTTGAACCTTTGTATGAGCATTTACCTTCTTTAGGGATTTTGAAAAACAATTATCATGATTTGCCTTAAAGATGCATTTCAGACAATTTGAGCAAACAGCTTGTTTGGATTTAGAAAATGATCTAGAGTTCTTAGAGTGATCTGCTATGGGAATAGATTTATTCAAAACGCAACTACTCTTAGATACAAGCCAATCCCTAGTCTTTAGATTATTGTTCCTAGGTAATGGTTTAGAACTACTAGCAGTGCCTTGAAATTTTGAATAATTCATCACCCTAGGTCTTGCACCTAAAATTCCGTCTTTTCGAATCTGTGCCTTCTTTCTAGCCATTTCTAGATAAGAGTTCTTATACAAGTCATTCATAGCATTTTTACTAGGCAAGTAAGGTGAAGTGACTGGTTTTGTCAAAACTTATTTCGCATCAACTTGGGAGGCAAACCGCGTTTTTGAAAATTTTGGTCGTTCGGATCTAAACGCATTTGGTTGTCTAATAACTGGTTTCCCCAAGATTGATGGTTTTGCAAACTTAGTGTTCACACTATTCCCTGTTGTTTTTCTGAGCTCATTCTTTAAGACAACTATTGTGAAACTCTTATCCTGAAGTTGAGCTTTGAGTTCATCAATATTGGAAATCAAAGAGTTTGTTTGTTCCAATGACTTAATTCTAGCTTCTTGGATAGAGTCACTTAGTTCTATGTGATGCATACTCAATGACTCATTTTCCTTTAGTAATTTGGCCACACAAACCGCTAATTCATCATTTCTCATTTGAATATCATCAATAGCATTAACATCAGAATTACTTGTAACCAAATTACTTTTCACATGCATATTAGAAATATGTTTCTTCAAATTTTTGATAGTTGACTCTTTGTCTTGAAGCTGAGCTTTCAAAGTGTTAATTTCAAAACGTTTACGGAATTCAGGAAGTTCCGGATTTTTACATGGTTTGTTAAGTTGAAAACTTTCTTCTTTACTCTGTATCGCAATTTCAAGTGAAATACAATGTTTTTCAAGTTTTGAGAATTTGTTTGAAAGTTCATCAAAAGCCTTTTTATCAACCATATCATTTGTTTTGAAATTATTAGACTCAGCCTCAACCAAGGAACATTTATCAGAATCATGTTCAGCATTAAGATCAGTATGTTTAGGTACATTAGCAGATGCACTATGTTGAACAGTTAAGGGTACCTCAACACATGACACCTGTTCATTTATCTGTCTGATATCTGCATCCACATCATGTGTAACATGAGTTACTGAACAATTTGTTGCATCATTCTTTGTTGTCTCTGTTATTCTGCATTCAGCAACACCCGATTCTTCAACTGATACATTACCCAACTCATCACAACATTCTGTCAATAGCACCAGACTCTCATCTATTATTTCATCTTTCTGAGTAACTTCCTCAATATACTTATCCACATTATCCATGAGATGGATAAGTGTCTCTATGAACACGCTAATTTCCATTCCAGTGTGTCTCTTGAAAGACATTTCAGTCATGTCTTGATCATAATCTGATGTAAATTCCCCACTGATGAATGACTGAAATTGGTTGTGGATCACTTGAAGTGCAGCACTGGAACTATCCTTTTGAACCTTTTCTTTATCAAGTTGTTGTTCCAATTGTTCTAAGTTCAACAATAATGTACCCGTTAATGTGGATAAATCTTGATGGAAAGGGCAATACATGTTCGTTCTGTTGTTGTGGGTAGAAGTAACATGAGGTGAGAGTGAAGTTGTTGATAGGGTATAATGCAACATTCCTTTTGCATGGCATTCTGTAGCATTAGCAGGTGCAATTCATTCTCATTGTACTCTGAACATGAAGATCTCACATCCTCATTGATTAATTCAAACATCTTTAACCGTTCAGTGTAGCATACATTATCATTGTTGTCCACAACATCATACAATTTAAGTACTTCTGAAATCACTGGGTCAGTAGTGTAAGACATGATGTTGTAGTATGCACGGGATTTTACAAGTCTATGATTTAAACCGAGAAATAGAATCTTTCGAGGGATTTTACTAAAATCAAGACCAAACCGTTAAGCAATGACCAATGGAATGTGTTAAGATGACTGATGGATTGACATAATGAAAGAAAATTGTGTGTTAGGACATATGATTGTTTGAAGGATTAGCAGAGATGTTGTTTGGTTGATATTTGGATTGGTTTATGCCCGTTTTTACGGAGAAATTTAGGTCAAAAACATAAAAACCTCAATAACTTCTATTTGGAGCGGAGAAATTTATTCGGTATGCCATTCTCCTCGTTCTCACGGTTGTTTTGATGGGTAGAACGCTGAAAACGGAGTTACGGTTCAAAAGTTATGGCCGTTTGAAGTTTTGTCGGGAAAAGTCAACAAGTCGCTAGAGTAACCAAGTCGCTAAACACAAGTCGCTATGAACCAAGTCGCTAAACACAAGTCGCTAAAGCAACAAGTTGCTAAGCTGACAAGTCGCTAAAGAGCAACTCGCTAAGTATCCAAGTCGCTAATGTCAAGTCGCTGAGAACAATAAGTACAAGTCGCTAGAAATAATGAAAGCAAGTCGCTAACCCCACCAAGTCGCTAGCCGTAGTGGAGAATCCACTAACTTGTACTGTTTGTCGGCTTGTCTCAATAGACAAGTCGCTAAGCTCAAGTCTCTACGACTAACACTACAACTCGCTATAAATTACTGAAGCAAGTCGCTACGAAGAAATTCACAACGAGACTCAAGTCGCTACCTTGAAAAACTTCAAAAACACACTTTTCAATCCAAAACAAGCCCAACCACAGTGATTCAAGCTTTCCAAATCAAAACCCAAGCACTTACAATGATTCTAAACACAAAAGTACACTCAAGATTCAAACTTTAACACAAAAAATGATCCAAATGATGCAAAAACCACTAAACTTTTTTAAACTCAAAAACCATCTAAAACCACTAGAAATCCAAGGATATGTAAGAGAGATGATCAAACCATGGCTCTGATACCATTTGTAATATATTGGATTTCACAAACACATCATAACATTATAAATGGGGCGTATGGTTTAAGAGTTTAGAGAGAGAAAGTAGGATGGGAGCCTTTCTAGAGAGAGAAAGTGAAAGAAAACATAGAAGGTTAGATTAAGAATGAAAGGTCCAACCCTCTACCTTGGGAGGTAGAGGGTATTTATAGTTACATACTGCACGTCCTCCTACGGACTGTGGATCAGGCATACAGTGGGTAAAGACCCGTCCGTCCTCCACGGTGTTGCTCTAAACTAAATAACTAACTAAATAACTAGTAAATAACGAAATGTCTACGAGCTAACATATGCTAGAATAGAGTTGGGGTGACCGACTCTTCACTATGGAATTTCTAATTCCTAACACAAACAGGGGAGGAGTGAGAGTACAAATTCAGGCGAGGCATTGGTAGATTTGGATTTGGACAGTGGAGAGAATGGGGAAGGTTATTTGGTGGCTGACATGGAAGGTAAAGAAGCAGTACTAGATGATTGTTTAAAGGCTGCAGTTGAAGAAAAAGATAAGGAAGTGGTGCAGGCAATCACTGTCAGTGTTGCTGCATCCGCTGCTAGTATTGACGTAACCACTGCTGCAACAACTGCTGGTATTATTCTAGCCACTACCAATTCAGATGTTTCAAGTGCAGAGGCAACCAATGCTACAATTATAAGCACCACAATAACACCAGCACCAAAACCAAAAAAGGCTGAGAATGAGGTTGCCATACAATTGCTCAACCTAAAGCAATCTCACCCTATCACTTTAATGAAGACTGTAGCCAGATAGATGTTGGAAGTTAAGCTTAATCTGCAGTGTAAAAAATCAACTCATCCAATTGTTCATCCACTGCTGAGAAAGATTGAGAAGATTGCTGATTATGAAATTCCTTTGGCCATCAAAGGCAAGCCTCAAGGTAGAATCAAAAGAAAGGCAGACAGATCAAAAGCATTTGATGAAGAATATGAGTCTGATAAGGTATTGTGGGCTTAGATAGGTGGAAATGGAACATCTAATTTTTTTTGTAGGTTTAGTTTTTTTTACCTATAAACAATAAATAAATAACAAAAAAGTTTATCAGGCTTACGTTTGAAAAAAGGTTCAAACGATCATTTCTTTTAAAGATGGACTTCGTAGACCAGCCAAGTCCTTTTGGTATCACATTTGCATGTTTAATCCACCAAGCATGAGATTTTTCAAACGACTCAAGGATCCACACCAATGAGAATAAAAAAAAATAAGAAACAAAAAAAAAACTAAAAAAAAAACAAAAAATACATAAAGTTTTAAATATAGAAATCAGTAAAAATTTTAAGTTGGAAAATGGATACCTTAAACCCAAACACAAATCTAGACAGGGTGTATGTCGGACAATGCTTTGGATCTTTCTTCAATCTTAAAAGGTGGTCATCCGTGTGCTTATCAAATACATTATTAAGTTGGTCGTATAAATGAGTCCAAATATGCTCACCCCATGAAAAAGCACTCCAATTATCTAGATTATCAACTAACCTCATCAGTGTATCTTCCACCTCGCATGTCAACAAACGACCCATAAAGATCACCTCTAAGGCTAACAAAAGATAAAGACGTACATCGTCTTAATCAGATATCTGTCGAAACCGCTCTTCATCCTCGATAACACCAATAACATCTAAGTTGGTTAGAATATACCCTTGCTTGTCAGGAAATACCCTGTTATGAAAATTTAGAGAACCAGATGTATACAACCCAAAGCTTACATATTCAAAACACAGGCCGGTCATTAGACAAAACTCACGACGACCAAAATGTAAAGCATGCCCTTCAATGTAAAAAATGAAGGGCATATCATAGTGAGAATCGTCAACTTTATGCTATATCCTTAGCATATAATCTATGATGTGCGTTTCATGTTCAAAAAACAAGAGATCAATCCAGCTTCCAAAGCATGTATTCCTAAACAAGATGCGGCGTTTTGCGTCTAACTTTTGCTTTATCAACCAAAAGTAGTTCAGTTTACTCGTAATGATTAACTTAGCTTCATAGTCCTAAAAAGGGTCAACAAAAACAAAAAATTAATTCTGACCATAGAAGGAATGTATACCAACGTCGTAAACAATTGCGTAGACGATGCATATAAACCACTCCTTATTAGTCTACAGACTGCCACTAAATTTTTTAGTGAACCAATTTATGTTACATGTAACCACCGGTAAATTTTCACTTGTATGATATTCTAACTAAATAATACTTATCCATTTTTCACGGCTAATTTATTTTTAACGTTATCAGTTTATCTAATCACAACAACTAACTAATATGACGTAACTCACATTCTTAATAAATGTACACACCAACACCAGAATGTCTTAAGTTCATTATTTATACGTCAAGTATAAAAGTTTTCAACTTTTATTTACCACTTTACGTTATTTCATAAATGTACGATTATTAAACATTCAAACTAAACGTTTTCTATCTATTCGAGTTTTCATGAAACCATAATTTATTATAACTATGATTTCACGTAACTAACCCATCAACACTAAAGTACAACATTTTATACCTAGAGTACAAGTCATTAAAGCACAGAACCTAGCTATACTTTAATTTCCATTACAAGCCCTAATATACAACTCTATGATTTTATGTGCATGATAAATTATCAAAATATTAATGTACAAGTCTTTCAAGTACATGTACAAGTCTTTAATGAATACAAGCTTAATACTTATATAAATCATATTATAAACCTCAATGTACCTATTTTTAAGCACAAGGTACAACCCTATAATGCACAAGCCTTTAAACTTTATTTTCTTATAATTTACAAGTCTAAGGTACAACTCTCCAATGCTTGTGGTACATCTATCTTATGCATGTATATTAAATATGTCATTTACTTAAGCTAAACTAACCTTAACTTATTTCTAATTTAACTAAACTATAATTATGATATATAAGAACATAATTAAGCCACATCAACTCCTCTTCTTCTTCCTTTGGCCAAAAATTGCAGCACCTAGCCTCATTTCAAACCACTTGAACAAAACTTAAACCTTATGGCTATAAAATCGAATACATGGTGTTTTCCTCATAACCATTCGAATCACATGGCTTGAAAATAAAACACATAGCAATTTTTCTTACAAACCACAAGGACTCTTACAACTCCTAAGTAGACACCTCACCAAGTCCCTAATCCCTTTGCCTATAAATACGGCCCCCACTCCTTCATTTCACTCCATCCCTCACTTGTTAGCCTACAACACACTCTCAAACTCCCACATTCTGCTACACAAGCCTTGGAGATATGAATAGAAGCTTAAGTTCAAAGCTAGGAAGACTCGGAAATTTTTAAAGTCCCATTTGTCGTGTCTCCTTTTGATCAAGTACCAACAGTTTGTAAGTCTATTAAACTCATTCAATTTCGTTATCACTTTTAATATCAAGTTCATACTGTTAAAAAGGATTTTATAAAGAAAACGTAGCAATTTGAATCATCTAAAACGAGTACACGAGTCAAAAGATACGGTCTAACGAAGTTACTGAAAAGCTGTTAAAAACCTCCTGTGGACAGAAGGGTCGGGCACGAAATTCGAGGCACTTCTGGTCCGTTTCATCAAAAAGTTAAAACACGAAAGTTGTTCGGAACAACGTTTTCTTCAAAAACTCCGGTGTACGGGTCCAGAAAACGCATAACGAAGTCATATTTTAATAAAAATCCTAACAGTTGTATTGATTTTATAAAAACCAAACGCCCCTACTTGCGCCCCATTTTTCTACATTGGGTTGAAGGTATTAGGGCCAACCAAAGGACCTTTCTAATCACCACCTAGGACACTCTAAAACGCCCTCATAAGTTGGTTGAAAAGCCTTAGTGTCTTGCATAAAAATGACACTCCTTTAGGGCCATATGTCCTAAAAACCAAAAGTCCTATACACCAGGTCTTTGAGAAAAACTTGGGATTTTTGATAAATTCGATTTTGAACTATCCTAGAAACATTGAAAATGAGTTAAACAACATGTTACAAGGTTGCATGCAAAGTTTATAAAATTTTATTGTTTGAAAACAAGATTTTCAATTTGGCAAAACTAGCCTAAGTAGCCCTTTTCAATAATTAATATCTCGCTAGTTAAAGGATTATAAAATATGAGAGTTACACAGTTTTAAAGAGCTCGCTCCAAGGATTTTAAAACCCCAAGAATGCCTTTAAAAACCCTTATGGTCTCTTTTATAATCAATCAAAAAGAAGGTGACTCGTAAAGATTTTCATAAATAACTCTTGCGTGCATTTTTCAAAATTTGAGTCTTATGAGCTATAGGATGATAGAGAATGACTTAAAATGAGTTAATTAACTATTAGGATGTCCCTAGGTTACACCGTAAAAGTTAATGGGTCAAAAATGAATTTTCCTTAAACCGCGACGTGGCCATGTTCACGGGATTGTTTCTCTCTAACCAAAGATGACTAGAATATGAGACCTATACCATTTTGAAGAGCTTACAGCAAAGTGTTTAAAGGATCAATTGTGTTGTAAAAACATTGGCTTGCCTCGTGTAAAATTTGTCCTCATTTGGGTCTGTTATCGCCAAAACCAAAACTTTTCACATAAGGCACCTAACCTCCCTACGTTGGGAAATCATTGCGACAAAACCGTAAGAGCTTAATACTTCTAGTTTGAACCATTAAAAAGACCACCCGACAAACTCTTGAAGGGATCAAGACGTAATTAAAACCTCTTAAGGCCTCGCTTATATATACCCTCACTTTTGTCAATTTAGGCATAAAACAAGTGAACTTTTCTTATAAAACTACAAGTATAAAAATTGTAATTTTTGAAAGATAAAGTTTTCTTGGGCTAAAAATGTAAATTCTTCAAAGTTAATTATACAAGGGCTGATTTTGTCAATAACCCATAGTTGAGGGTTTTAAGTGTCATTTTTGAAAGTGCAAGGGTAAAAACCGTAAATATTTAAAATTGTAAATATAACATTTTGGAAACATATCATATTTAACAGCTTGGGTTTTGATTAAACTTATTAACAATCGTCTGAGCCATAAAAATAAGTATGATAAGTATTACTAATTTTTGAAGAGACTTCATGTTTACCCAATTACCGATAAAGCATTATCATCGCATAAACTTGAATTCGAATACTAAAAACATGACATACTAACTCAGGTCACGAGTCAGAGCAGTTTATTCACATTACTTAATTTGTTTTCCATCCAGACTATTGTAACATCGAGGTGAGTCATAGCCCCTATTTTCCTTATTTTGAACGTTTTGGGGGAGATACATGCTCAAATATTGCTTTATATGTTTACATTTATTTTAAAATCTTATGAATTACCGTGAGTTTCATAGCCCCATTTTCAATCGTTTTATACTATTTTTGGGGGAGATACATGCTCAACTATTTTCATTTACTTTCACAAGTACTCTATACTTTTACATATTACTGTGAGTTCGTAGCCCCGTTTTTATACTTGTTTATTAATGCTTTGGGGGTGATACATGATCAACTAATTGCTTTCACTTTTATAAGTACTCTAAAAACTTTTACATATTACTGTAAGTTCATGGCCCCTACCTTTACTTGTTTTTAAACTGTTTTGGGGGAGATACATGCTCAATTACCTATTTTTACTTTCACAAGTACTCTAAAGCTTTTACATACTACTATGAGTTCATAATCACACTTTATACGCTTTGCTACAAACCTGAACACAAGTACTATCTGTATGTGATCCTGATTGCTATTGCTTAAGTACTTACTGTTGCCACTAAAAGTCCCTCATATCATGAACCATTAATCACTTGCGAGTGAACGCGAATATAGTGAATAGATCTATTGGCAGTTGACGCGCCATTTGTGTTAGCCGGATAGGTAACCAAATGCACTTTATTTGAGAATACTAGGAGAATGGCAAACTCCTACCAGAGAGCATTGTTGCTCACATCATTATTATGATGTTTGTAACTTACGTCATTATTATGACGCGTTCGTGTTAAGGTTTGCGTTCATGAGACTTAAGGCAATATATACTGTGTTGCAATGATACAAATGCTGCAACTACTGAATTTATGGGTGCAAAAACATGGCCCAACCTTGAAACTTGTGTTCAACTGATTACTAAACAAACGAACTATGGGTGTATAACAACGTAACCCACTACTTATTTCATCGATATTGGTATTTATTAAAATAATCGCGCAAACTCGAAACTATTGAACTCAACTGTTTTAATCATAAACTCTATGAACTCACCAACCTTTGTGTTGACACTTTTAGCATGTTTATCTCAGGTTCATAATTTACGAGGATGGCATGGAAGGGCACGGATACTCAGGAAGGCTATATTGTCATTCGAAAACTTATTTAATAAACTGTAAAACCACTGGGACCTCATTTTGTAAATTCTGGTATTTATATAAATCGAATGATAAATCTTTTAAAACGACTCAATTAGGGTTCATTTTCTATTGTTATAACTGTTGTGCCATGAAGTAACACCCAACTTGAAATTCCGCTGCGTATCACGAAATTTGGGGTTGTTACATTACATACCTAACTAACGACGTCTAACGTATTATACCCGACATAATTACGAATCAGACAGACATAAAAAAGGAGCAATGGATCCTAAAATGGAATTAATACCTATCTGACATAGGTATTAATCGAATAACAACAACGATTTATTATAACATAGAATCAATTGGAAATAAATCATATGCAATAAACAACGAGAAAAATATTTACGTACCATATTTGGCCACATTTTTGAAAAAAACTTGATCAATCGAATGTGGTTTGCAATCAACCATGTAGCTTTCTAGATGGTGAAATAACTGACGATACAAGGAAGAGAAGGAC
The DNA here is from genome assembly GCA_019973895.1 of Chrysanthemum seticuspe. NCBI lineage: Eukaryota > Viridiplantae > Streptophyta > Magnoliopsida > Asterales > Asteraceae > Chrysanthemum > Chrysanthemum seticuspe. Next base: position 156,560,226 of record BPTQ01000006.1, read on the forward strand.
TGAGGAAGAAGAGGGTTTGATTTGTGAAAATAAGTAAGTAAGAATATTTTTATGCGAGAAGCAAAAACAGAGAAAAACAGTAACTGTGAACGTTTTTGTGCTAGTGGGTATTTGATTTTGAATGGAAAATGTAATGTACTCTTAATATTCAAAAGCGTACTTTTTGTGTAAGGTGAAATGATGAAACAAACCTTATTAAAATATATGGTTGCCCAGCGCACTTTAGTTGCCCAAAAAATATTACCTTACACATACGGGACACTTGTCACAATGTTGATGAGTTGCCCAATGACAGGGGTTGCCCTTGGTCCATTTTCAAGTTAAAAAAAGTGGTCCGGAAATTGATTAGCCTCATGGCGCCGGGGGCATTTGCATCATTTTCCCTTTTTATTATCATATTAAAACAACCACACTACACAAGAGTTCTAAATATTACAGAGATAATGTCATCATTTGGTTCTCTACAAAAGTCTATAATCACCTTCTCGAACTCTTCCACCTACAAACCTTTCCAGGTTGCGGAAGATCCTCCTTGTCTTGAGCCTCTTTTGAATAGCAAACATGAATGCTTCGCTCATTTCCACGTCTTTCCTGGTCCAAAACCTAGTATTCAACCCCGGATTCCTCTTGTTGATCTTGAACTCTGTCACCCGGTAGTCTAAAGCTTCATCAATCTGAAGTAGAATACTGATTGTGCAATAAATTGCACTACCAGGCTTCAATGGTGATCGAAGGTATGAGGGGTGTATGTTCCAGCCAAGATTGTCTTTCACCTGAGAATAAGAAATACGAAGACACAACGTTAAGTGATTACGCAGGGGTTGAACCCTGCGAACCATCTCCGGCGCGAGAGTAAGTATGAGTTATGGAAAAATAGGGTTGAGGGCACCTCTGCGCAAATTTCGGAGAACATGGGGGCGTCCCATGTTTTTGGGTAACTGCTAGGGCTTAGTGAGCCATGTTCTCAAACTTGGCGGGAAAGCCAGGAAAGAGAGGGAGATCGTGGGTTTGACCAAGTCAGGAAGATCTCTTATATGTTGCTCCTTCGTCAACCATACCCCGAAGGGGTTAAGGCTTCGAATGGCGATATCCCCGTAGGTAACCTTCGTGTGTACAAATGGTTTGACACCCACGAACATTCAGGAGACCTAACTTGGGCCTTTGTTCAAAAGGGCTTCGACACATCTCGAAGGGGTGTCCGTCGAGCTGTTCAGAGGGTACATCATCAAGCCCCCTAATCGAAAGTGATGCATATGAAAGAGGAGGCATTACTTTCGACTTCATCCTGCGAAAAAATTAGCCGTTCGTTGCAACGCTCATCGTAAACAAGATTAATATGCCTTACCGCGTGCATTTAATGCTATCTAAATCCATTTAACTACCCGCTACAATAATTCCGTATCCCAAGTAACTCGGTTGACCAAAAACTATTTTTTGAAATTTAAACACCTTTTGAAATACGGATAATGTTAATCCATAAGACACGTGTTCGGTTAAAAAAGGGGTAAAAAAGGGTATTTAAGGGGATGTAGATGGAACCCTAAAACACTTTACCCTTTTCGCCTACCTTTTACACGCAGTAATTTGCTATCAATCACCGGCTTCGAACAAAAGGTAAAGTCTTCCTCCCATCTTTTCGTAGCTTAAAATAGTTATGGACTCCAAGTTTATAATCAAACAACAAAAATGCACTTTGACTGTCAAGGATTTATATTATCATCTTGTCGAATACCCAATTCCTAAGGAGTTTAAAGTTATGCTTCCCAAATCAAACCAAGGTATTTTTGATGCCCCTGAAGGCTTCGTAGGGCTGTATACCCACTCTTTTAGCCATTCAAATCTTAGGATTACTATCCACCCTATGATCTTAGAGTTAATACAGTATTACGAAGTGCATATCTCTCGATTTAACCCATTTGGTTTGGCTAAACTTACCACATTCATCGTTATATGTAAGGCTTATGGCTATGAACCAACTCTTAAGGTATTGAGGCGACTTTTGAACCTTTACCCTGTTGGGAACTGGTTAACTTTGGCAAAGAGGCCTGAATGAGATGTGCCTAACCTCATTACGAGGCCATACACGAACATAAGTGAATGGAAGGGTAGTTTCTTTTATGTTCAGAACACCATAGTACCACTTGACTATCCAGCATTCCTGAATAAGTAATTTAGGTTTGATGCAAAATGTTTTAATGACCCCCACCTTATGAGGTTCGAAGGAATCCTTGTTATCAGCGTTTGGCTAGGTATCCTGCAGATGTTCAAGCCTTCCCTGAGCCAATTATGTATATAGCTGGGATTGCACAAAGCTGGGAGGGGTCTCCCAAGAAGCCCATGATCATTTATCATGGAAAACGTATGTGCTTCCACTTTTATTTAAGTAGGACCAATGTAACGCTGATATTTATCTTTTCTTGTTCCTTTTTTGTAGAGATGGCATTTAGGAACTTCATGCATCAAGACTTTGACGAAGACTTGAGCTTTATGCCTTCGGAAAAAGCTGAAGAGTCTTATGATGTTGGTTCACCTTCCACTTCTGTCAACAACAACGATGTGGACATTCCCAGAATAGAGCCTGTTGCCTCAGTACCCCCACAAGTACTGTTGGAAGGTCCCTCCTAATTGGTTGAGAACATGACAGATTCGGACGATCCTGCGGAGTATGAAGTTCGAATCACAGGCTCTACAGGCATAGCTGACAGGTTGAAGAGTAGGAAAGGAACGGCTGGCAAAGCTATCAAGTCTGCTACCAAGAGAAAGACTCCTCTTCCAGCATCTGGATCCATGGCCGTGCGACAGAAGATTGTCGAAGGCAAGAAAGCTGTGAAGTCTGCCTTTGAATTGCCGCATGATGCTGAGGAGATGCATGGTAAGCATTTGCCTTTGAAGTTATATAAAATACTAATTGTCCTCACTAACTTTGCCCTTATGTACTGTATTTGTCGCAGGCCTTCCTGACACGAAGGAGCTTTCGAATGACTTAGCCTGCCACCGCATCGTTGACCATGTCACCCCTCCCAACTGGAAGGGACTGTTGGACAATATGTCCATCGAAGGGGTTTGCGACATGCATGACAAAAGCGTCGCAAGGCAGGCTGTCCTGGACAACCATTTGAATACTCGTACAAGGGAGCTGCTTCGCACAGTGACAAAGGCAAGGCAAGAAATGGATGTGATGCTAGAGAGGGAAAAGCACAGGGACCAGGAGTATGCTGAGCTTGAGGAAAAATGTGAAGAAATTGAATAGGATTTTGAGAAGAATCCTTTCACCCAAGACCTCCGAGACAAGATAGCAGAGCTGACAGCAGAGTGTGGCAAACTTAGGTTGGAGGAGGCCAAGGTGGTGAGCCTCACTGGTCAAAATGTTGTGTTGGAGTCTAAGTGTTCAAGCTTGGAAAGTGAATGGGTGAGGCTTGGAGAGCTAGAGGTAAAATGAGAGAGGAAATGGATGGCCTGCAGATGAGGTATAAAATGCTCCAAAAAGACCGTGTTGAGGTCGTATTAAAGGTGGTGCCGCACATTTCCATGGAATTATATCATAGTGATGAGGTGGGAGCTGCTATGTGGAAGGTGATCAAGGCAGCTATCTTTCATGGACGGTGCTTGGCTCTGGAGGAGGTGGCTAAGACTGGTAAGCCCGTGGACCTCTCCATAGTTGACTACTACCGTCCCTCATCGAAGGCCAAATACGAAGAGGCAGGAAATGCATTTGCTATCGCAGAGTACCCCTTCTTAGCCGAAGCTACTAAAGATCCCATGGCACCTCTTGAAGACATTGTCTTGAAAAAGCCCCGCAAGATCAAGCCTGTGACCCCAACAAAGAAGACAACCTCGACCAAGCCTGTGTCAGCTCTACCTTCTCCCACTCTATCCCCAAATAACAAGGAATGAAGGTTGTCATATTGAGAGTAATTTGGTCCAAAGGGTGGCATGTACCCTTCTTTCAAACAATTTAGTATGCTTGTCTGTTGCTTTAAAAATTTTGATGTTTGTGATGCATGGCTTCGACCAAAAGACAATTTGAACGAGGCTTCGGCCTCGTATGCAGGGATAAGGGCGTAGGCCTTTCTTTTGAATGGTATGATGTGGGAAAATATTCCTACATACTTAATAATATTTGTCTTGTGTACTTCTCTTACGCCATTTTTCCAACGCTTAAACTCTACAACCTAAGGTGTAAGAACCTCTTTGTGTGTAAATTACAACACCAAGAATATAATATGGCTTACTTTTATTTTCATAATTGCCATAAACTATTAGGAGAGTTAATGTGAATGTGTTGGTAGGCTTAAGTAGTGGTATGAGGTGTTTGTTACACCGTATGCCTTCCAATTCGACATTGAAACTCACAAACGACTTGGCTGAACAAACCTTGGTGTTTAAGAAACGAAGCAAGAGATTTGTGGGAAATATATTATTCGTCATTGAATTGGTAGAGAGGATTACATCATTCTTGAAATGAATACTAAGACAACTACCAATAATGCTTGCTTTTCCATGAGAAGCTTTTAATAAAAGAATGAAAAGTAAAAAATACTTCTTAAACATAGAACTTTCGGAGGTTTATACCATTCCATGTTCTGTCGATGGGTTCTCCGAGAAGAGTAGCCAGCTTGTAGGCTCCATTGCCGTAGGCCTCAGCTATAACGTAGGGTCCTTCCCAAGTAGGTCCTAGCTTCCCCTGGTACTCTGCTTTGCTAGCACTGTTGAGGCATAGCACATATTCTCCAGGCTTGAAGGTGGAAGGCCTGACCCTTTTGTGGTAGTATCCCTCGATCTTGTGCTTGTGCATGGCTTTTCAGATGGAGGCTATCTCTCTCCTTTCTTCTAACATATCAAGGTTTTCCCTAATCATTTCATCGTTTTGAGAGGCTTCAAATGTGGCCACACGCTCTGTGTGTACACTTAGCTCCGAAGGGATGACCGCTTTTGTTCCATATGTTAGGCTGAAGGGGGTTTCGCCATTGCTTGACTTTGGTTGGGTCCTATGAGCCCATAACACTTGAGGAAGCTCATCTACCCACCCGTGATGGCTTCGTTCCATCCTTTTCTCAATTCCTTTGACAATGTCTCTGTTAGTGCCCTCCACTTGCCCGTTGCCTTGCGGATGGTAAACGGAAGTCCAAGACTGCTTTGTCATAAGCCCTTTGCAGAAATCATAAAAGACTCTTTCGACAAATTGCTTGCCATTATCGGATATGATGATGTGGGGCATTCCAAATCTGCATATGATGTGCTCCCATACAAATTTCTCAATCTGTTTCCCCGTAATGGAAGCTAAGGGTTTAGCCTCGACCCACTTTGTGAAGTAATCAATCGCCACCAATAAGAATTTGACCCCTCAAGAGCCACAGGCATAGGTCCTACGATATCAATTCCCCACTGGGAGAAGGGCTATGCGGATGTAACACTTTTCATATCTTGCTTCGAGAGCTTGGGAACCTTTGAATGTATCTGACAAGCTTCACATTTTATAATGATTTCCGCAACATCCCTATGCATCGAAGGCCAGTAGTAGCCTAACTTCATTATCTTTGAGACAACTGATCGAGGCCCTGCGTGGGGCCACAGGATCCTTCGTGAACTTCTGCGATGATGCTCGAAGCCTGCTTAGGTCCAACACATCTGAGCCAAGGTGAGAGAAATGACCTTCTGCACAAGTTTTGTCCTATTAGCCGATATTGTAGAGATTTGACCCGTATCTTCCTTGCTTGCTTTGGATCCTCTGATGGGAGAAGACCGCTTATCAGGTACTCCCTGATGGGAGTCATCCATGTGTCTCCTTCTTCATGAACAATGTCAGTGACTTCTTTTCTAATAATGGACCCCGTCTGTGTAAAGCTTCCAATCATCCTGTACTTCGATGAGCTTAGCCTTAGGTTCTTCCTTTTCTGTGCTTGGTTTGGAAGGTGTTTCCGCCAAGAAGTCTGCAAGAATTTTCCCTTTGATAGAGTTTCGACCTTTGAACTCTTTTTCGTGCTCCCCAAGCTCAATGGCCCATTTTGCCACCCTTCCAGATTTTTCAGGTTTCGACAAGATTTGCTTGAGTGGCTTGTCGGTTAATACTGTTATCGGGTGGGCCTGAAAATATCGTCGGAGCCTTCTTGCTACGTAGATTAGAGCCAATATGAGTTTCTCCAACGTGGGGTAGTTAACCTCTGCTCCTTGCAAGACCCTGCTAACAAAGTAAATGGGGATTTGCCTTTTGTCCCTTTCTGCCATTAAGACCGCGCTAATGCTCTCCATTGAGGATGCTAGATACATAAATAACACTTCGCCGTTGATTGGGGTTGTAAGTTTTGGAAGTATCTCTATGAACTCCTTCATATTTTGGAAGGCGGCTTCCGCCTCTTAACTCCATTGGAATGTTTTCTTGTCGACGCAACCTTTAAGCGTCTTAAAGAACGGTAAGGACCTGTCAGCCCCCTTCGACAAGAATCAACTTAGCGCAGCCAGCTTCCCATTCAAGCTTTGTACATCCTTTAAAAATTTCAAAGCTTGGAGATCCGTAATTTCCTTGACCTTAGAAGGATTAGCTTTTATCCCTTGCTTTGTAATCAAATGCCCCAAGAATTGCCCTTCTTCGACACCAAAAGAGAATTTCTTAGGGTTTAGCTTCATGTTGATCACCCGAAGCTGGTCGAAGGTCTCTTGGACATCAAGTTGTAGGTCCTCCTCTGTTTTGCTCTTAATAATCATGTCATCAACATAGGCCTCGAGATTTCTGCCTATCTGCTTGTTGAAGGCTTTATGTACGAGCCTTTAGTATGTTCCCCCTGCGTTCTTCAATCCGAAGGGCATCTTTCTGTAACAGTAGACACCTTTGCTTGTATAGAAGGCTGTCTTTTCCTCGTCCTCCTTTGCCATCTGGATTTGATGATACCCTTTATAGGCATCTAGGAAACACTTCAGTCGGAAGCCTGCTAAGGCATCTACCTTCCAATTGATTTCTGGCAAGGGGTAGCAGTCCTTTGGGCATGCCTTGTTGATGTCAGTAAAGTCAACACACATGTGCCACCCTCCATTGCTTTTCTTTACCATGACTGGGTTGGCCACCCAATTTTGGTATTTAAATTCCCTTAGAATGCCTGCTTGTGTCAGCTGATCAACCTCCTTGCAGGCGGCAACATTTCTTTCGAGGGCTAGGCTCCTTCTTTTCTGTTTGATGGGCTCAATATGTTTGTATTCGTTGATCTTGTGTTCCGTGCCGAAAGGCTTTTCGTCTATTAGCAACATTCTTGGGACTCCTGTCATATCAGAATATTTCCATGCAAAAATATCAAGGTTAGTTTGCAACAACACTGTGAGTTTCACCTTGAAATTCGCCGGGAGCTGCTTTCCTATCACCACTGTCTGCTAGGGGTAGCTAGGGTTTACTATGACTCGTTCTTCTGCATCAGTACAACTTAGAATGGCCATCGGAGGCTCCTCCGGCCCTTCTTTGACCTTCTTGACACCATATACTCCTTTGTCTGCCCCATAATTAGAATGAACAGTTCCTACTCCGAAGGGAGCTTGGAACTTGATGGCAGCGTGTATGGTGGAGACTACAATGCCCATTTTTTGCATAGCGGTTCTTCCTATCAGCAAATTGTAAGGAGAATCTGGCCTGACTATGATGAAGGTGAGGGTTTCCGTGCAGGATAAGGGCCCTTATCCGATAGTGATTTCCAAAGGTACCTCTCCAAGGGGCCATGAGTGTTCGCTGGAGAACCCTACCAAAGGTACTTTTGAGTCTACCCTCTGCGAGTGTATCTATTGTTTGAGCTTTAGGAAGTAGTGCTCATAGATGATTTCGCAGGAGCTTCCACAATCCATGTATGCTCGGTTTACCTCCCTGTTGGAGACCCATACCTTGATGACTACGGGATCAAATGAAGGTGTCCACCCCAGAATGGAAGGGAACGTTATCTCCCCCACACTTCCCAACTTTCCATCTGCTTCTTTCCGCTTTAAGGTCGGATCGTGCCTATGCACCATTAGTATTGGAGCTTCTGCAGGGGTAGCTTCCTTTTTGCTCCCCTTTCACTCACCCAACTGAGTGTCGGAGAACTTGTCCTTCCCCTTCTTGATGCCTTAAACCAGATGCGCCAATTTCCCTCAGCATACTGCTTCTTCAATTTGCTTCTTCAGCTCTCAGCAGCTGTTTGTGTCGTGCCCATGGTCTTTGTGAAAGTGGAAGTACTTCGACATGTCACTGGCTTTGCTTCGTGATGACATTCGAGGTGGTGGGTCGAAGGACTTTGCGGCTTTCTCGGTAGCAAGGATTTCCCTAGGAGTTTTGACCAGGTTTGCTAAGAGTCCATGATTCGAGCCTTTGTTATATGGAGTGAAGCGATCTCTGCTCTTCTTCCTATTCTTGGATCCTTCCCAGGAGGACCCTCTAAATTGCACTACCAGGCTTCAATGGTGATCGAAGGTATGAGGGGTATATGTTCCAGCCAAGATTGTCTTTCACCTGAGAATAAGAAATACGAAGACACTACGTTAAGTGATTACGCAGGGGTTGAACCTTGTGAACCACCTCCGGCGTGAGGGTAAGTATGAGTTATGGTTGTTTATGTGTGTGTAAGTAAAGAGATGAGTGTTAAGTGAGCTTACCATAATCCTCTGCCCGTCCAACCTATTTATAGTGGAATAAAATAGGGTTGAGGGCACCTCTGCGCAAATGTTGGTGAACATGGGGGCGTCCCATGTTTGTGGGTAACTGCTAGGGCTTAGTGACCCACGTTCTCAAACTTGGCGGGAAAGCCAGGAAAGAGACGGAGATCGTGGGTTTGACCAAGTCAGGAAGATCTCCTATCCGTTGCTACTTCGTCAACCATACCCCGAAGGGCTTAAGGCTTCGAATGGCGAATTCCTCATAGGTAACCTTCGTGTGTACGAATGGTTTGACGCCCACGAACATTCAGGAGACCTAACTTGGGCCTTCGTTCAGAAGGGCTTCGACACATCTCAAAGGGGTGTCCGTCGAGCTGTTCGGAGGGTACATCATCAAATACCATCTCTGAACTTGTGTAACTCATTGAACCGCATGATCATCTGAACCCCATATTTGTCCCTAAAAGTGATAGCTCTTGGAGACTCGATGACCGAGTATTCATGTTTGAACTCGAACCCTTTAGCTTCCCAACGAGGCTTTGTGAGGTTGAGCTGAGTCTGATAGCTCTCAATTCCAAGCTGAAAGTCTCCTACTCGCTGTCTGATAACTAACCCTCAGATCCATAAGTTAACAGCAGAAGTGAGAGCTTTCTTTTAACGTGGCAGTAGGTGGTTCAGATGACCTTGAATATTTAACAAGTACAGATCCTCAAAGTCATTAGGATACAAATTCTTGAAGTCATTTTCCGCAATGATGTGTTCTTTCATATCTGCTCTACGAAGGACTATCTTCTTCAAGTAACCATACCCATACATGGGAAATATCTCTACACTGACAACACTTAATATACATATGTGAGTTCGAACAACCCTTCAATTGCCTTCAGCTCCATGTCTTTCAATGTATAATCATTATCTGTTGAACCACCAGTGAGAGATCCCATATGAGGCAGCAATGTCTTACTTACATTCCTCTTTAACCAACATTTGATCTGGAACCAGTTGTTCTAAACCAGCATCAGGGTAGTATGCAGCTTTCATCTTCATGATCGATAAAGGGGATTACTGACGTCGAATCTGTGAATCTCATCGTCCACCTGGTCATTCAGTAACTTGTGACATTCCTCCATTTGGTACTGTAGATGAATCACATCTGGGTGAAAAGGTTTAACAAGTTCATATGCAGGACCCTCCAAATGTTTCGGTGTAAGTACAGTGAGTCCTTGCTGCTTACAGTACCAGTTAATGAATGTTCCCATGTCATCAATTTTATCCAGTAGTGAATTCTCCGGTGGGGACACATGGCTTGCAACAATAGCTTGAGATTGAGACTTGATTATACGGCTGCAACTATTAAATAACGAAATCATGTTTTGGAGGCTGGAGGATGGATGATTTAGGGTGGATATGATTTGAGATGGCTAGTGGTGGTGATAAGGAGGGATCGGCTAGGGTTTCGGGTGAGGAAGAAGGACATAAAAAATGAAAATGATTATACCCATAATAAAACTAAAAATAAGAAGTGAGAGAGAAGAGAGATGTGGGTTATAGTTTAAAAATCTATTAATGTGTAATACCTATACTACCCTTTCAGCCTTTTGTTTAATTGAAAAATAAACCTTTAACTTTTATTTAATTGTAATTTTGACACATATAGGGTCGGGATCCGGTGGGGATGAGATTTTAAGTAGGGACATGCGATAATATCACAGTAACTTTTTTTTTAAAAATAAATTCAAAAAATTCTGAAAAATTAAAAAAATTCAAAAAAAATCGTTTTCATTGTTAAAAGGTATTGTGATATTAGTGTTTGATCTTAACGTTTTTACAAAAGTCAAAATCAGATTTTGATATCACATAAACTTTTTTTTAATAAAAATTGTTAATATTACAGTAACTTTTTCTATATCACGTAATTTTTTTAATAAAATTGTTAATATCACAGTAAATTTTTTTATCACATAAACTTTATTTTTTTAATAAAATTGTTAATATCACCATAACTATCACGACTTATTATGAACTTTTTTAATATCACCGTATGGTATTTTAATATCACGGTTTATTTTTACATGTAAAAAAGTTTAATATCATGATTTGTTTTATACTATCACCGTTTTATAATATCGTTAATATGACAGTTTGTCTCATAATTAAAAAAATGCTGAGAAAAATTTGAAAAAAAAGAAAGATAGAAGACAACAATAGTACCGACCGCTGAAATGGAAACAAATAAAAAAAACCATCTTCATGGTCAATTGGTACCGTGAAATTCGCGTGTGTATGTGTAGATCTAGATCTGGTCAAAGAGATGGACGGATCAGATCAATCCGCACGTCCCTACTTAAAAATCATATCCGCACATGATCCCCGCTATAGTGAAACTTTATTTTAAGAACCCACTTTAAACGCGAGAATTGGGAGTACCCCTTTTAGCCAATCAGAATTTAGTAAATTGATTTTAGTTTATTTTATTTATTTTATTTCGTATGGGCATTATAGTAATTTACCATATATTTTATGAATTCAGATCTTTTTCAATTTCAAATTATGCTACAAACATGGAAATCATTTTATTTGATATTCACTATTTTTTCAGATTTCAAATACCGGTTTTATTTTTATCCATGTTTTCTTCTTTCATTCGTATGAAACAACCCTAATTCAATTTCAACATCTCATTAAACACAAAATTATCTATATATTACGCAAGACTATAAACATGGTAAATATTGTCCAAGAACAAATTGTAGATATTAACGATAATCAACACGAGAATGATCCAGTAATTGTGTTATCTGACCAACCAATTGATATCGAGGATGTGGAACAAGATCAAGATGGGAACAATGGTATCATTCCCATTTCTTTTTTCTACACTCGTTACCATTTTAACATGTTTATTACATAGTTTTTTTTTGTTATCAAAGTATAGTTTAATTTTTATTATATAATGTTTAATGGATTCATTTGCGTGCATGTTAGTTCATAACCTGTAAGTTATGTTTAACTGACTCGTTTTTGTATGCTGAGAGTTTCTGATAATAGGTTACACTGGCCATTTGATCTTATGTGCATGCATCTATCAGGTTACATTGTTTAAGTTTTGTTAAGCTGGCCATTTGATCTTATGTTCATGCATGTTTCTGGTTATAGTTAATGATAATATGTATGGATGTTAAAGTAACTTAAACTGATCTATAATTGTATGTGAATGCATGTATCAGGTTACATTATTTAATAAAATGTATGGATGATTAATTTTTTCGTATCAGGTTAATCTTATTCACTTGGTTTGTATTTTTTGTAGATGCTAATGTCATCGATGTGTATGACATTGACCAAGATTTTATTCCCACACCCAATGGGCACAAATATTGGTTCCAAAAGTTCCTGAGAATGAGAAGCCTAAAAAGGGTGATATCTTTGAAACTTTTGACGATGCATATAAAGCGTACAAGGTGTACGTTGCTAAGGCTAGGTTTGGTTCGTAAACCGGGAACCAAAAAAAAGAGCGGCCAAGTAACACACAAGTACTTGGTATGTCATAGACATGGTAAATCGAGGAAGCCTGTTGAAACGAATACTTTTATTGAAGACCCAAATCCTGATGTTTAAGAGGTTGAGATTGAAAATTGTCAAAAAATAAATAAATAAATAAATAAATAAAATAAAAGCGTAGATCGACAACTTCAGTTACTAAGGGTTGTTGAGAATCATAATCACAAACTCATTGACCCGTCTAATATGGATCTTAGCAAAGCTAGACGACGGTTGGAATTTGGTGATCATATGTTCATTCACCGTGCGTCTTTGTCTAATATTAGTCCACAGAAGGCACATAGGCTAAGAGTATCACTTTGGGTGGTTTTGATTTAGTACGTGGAATGCCTGTTGCCTAGAATAATTTTAGACGTGGTATGAAATTGTTCATCGGTGAAAGGGATGCTCAGATGTTGGTGAACAAGATGTTAAAAAGGCAGGAGCATGTCCTGAGTTTTCATTTTACCATCACACTATAAAGGATGAATTGGATATTTCCCCTCTCTCTTCCAACTGATTTTCCCTCCAAAAACCTCCATCAATAACTGCGAAACCCTTCAATTTCTTCATAATTCCTTAATATTTTTCAAATCTAATGCATACGATCGATTCAGTTTTTCATTCCGCATACAATGATCTGATTTGATTTCATTTTCGTTATGATTTCATTTTGAGCCTTATTTTGCGAGTTTCGACGTCAAACAAAAAGAATCATAGATATTCTAGAAGACAATTAAAGGTTCCTGCAAAGTTTAATGATCATGAGGTTAGCAATTAGAGCAATCGACGTAATGTTGACAGTTCGAGTGGTCTGGATGATGGTAGGGTTAGTGGAATTGGGGAAAATCATGAATCAATGGATCAGGGGATAAATAAGGCTGGGGAAGTGTTTGAGATACCAATTGTAAGTGATTTTGTGACTACTAGTACTGGTATGCCTGGTAATGTACCTGTTGCTCATGTAAATGATACTAATAGTGATGTAAATAAGAATGGTGATAATACTGTAAGTGATAGAAGTGTGAATGATAGCATTAATACTGAGAGTAACATAGGCCAAACATTTATTACCTACTCCCCATCTTAACTCTGAGTCGGACCATTGGGAATGCCTAGCCGATCAAACAAGATCTTTCACAGTATAATGTATGAGAGATCTCATCTCTAACTCTTCGAGTGTTGATTCTTCTTGGCCATCTAGATGGAATAATCTTGTGCATAAAAAAGTAAACATAACATCCTGGACTCCTGGAGGACTGAGCATAGAAGAATTCCAACTAGATTTAACTTGGATTGTTAGGGTATTGACTTACAGTCGCTTCTTTGTCTGATTTGTGATGAACACATTGAGACGGATGAACATTTTTTTATTAAATGTTTGGGTGCAAAAAATACATGGAGAGAACTCTTCAAGTGGTGGAAGATTCAAAATGTTCATTTGGAAAACCTCCATTGTGTTCGATCCATGACGTTGTTAAATCTACCATTTGGATATTCTTTGGAGGTTTAGAAATGGGTGTGGTTTTGCGGTAAAAAAACCAAACAAAGACCTCATTCTTAATGATGGCAAACAATTACCCTATAATTGGATTTCAAATGAACGTGAAGATCTTGTTTTAGCGGGATAGAAGGGTATTGTAACCCTTGTAATGCCCATCCCATCTATGTACTTAATCATTTAGTGCTTTGCTAGTTCTAATATATTGTCATTCGAACTAAAAACAAAAAATACTCAACTCCTGTCGATACAATATATGTTACTTTTGACGTTTCAACTTGTTTTTCTCGACCAAATAGATCTATATTATTATCAAGAAGGGAAATTTGGATTGTTGTTAGTATGACAATCAGGAGATTATAAAAATACATAGCTTCTCCAAAACTATTAACGGGTAGAACTTTATCATTGTTCAACCTCACTAAATGAATATAGATTCCTTCAGAAGTTTTATCAAGAGTGTTAGGTAATCTTGACGGAGAGGGTCAGTATATTGGCCATGGTTCAATTCAACGGGTATGGGCAGTGGGTAGTCCATGTTAGAAGTTACTGTCATTTAAACCATTATCAATTACGAGAATAAATGGTGGTCTTAATCACATTAGTTGAGCTCATTCCTAGTTCTTAGCCAATATTTATTAAGAGTTATTATTTACTTTAAGTACTAGTTGATGTATTAGTCTATAAATAGGTAATCTTGTAATTTGTTTTAGTGTGTAATCATTTTTCTTTTATGTATCTAAATAAACACATGGAAACTCACAGTTTGCTGCTTTGATCAGAGTGTGTGTGAGTTCGGGTTCAGGTGATAAAGGGCCTGATAACCAACATATGGTATTAGAGGTTGGGCTCGTAAAGACGCGGCCGGTTTGTGAGATGACTTTCGAAAGGGAGGAGCCTTCGGGTGAGGGGTTGCCATCGAAGCGGAAGCGGGGATAGCAGGGGATGTTTTGAGAGTGTTTTGCAACAGAAGACGGAGACCGTAAGGTGTTTCAGGGATAACCATTGCCGTAGGGGAGATGGGGAGTACCGTTCCAAACAACAGGGGTGACCGGTGATGAATATTGGCTGTCCGTAACTGTTAAATGTGATCAAATCCAATAGTAGGCTGTAGGTCATCGGAAAATAGAGAGATAAATCGGTTCACGGGATAAACGGACGGGAAAAGTCGAGAAAAGCAGGTTGCTTTAATTCGGTTTGGTAAGCGGGTTAAAGAAAACAGTATAAGTGGATGGCTTTGTTTTCTTGATCGGTGGAATAATGCTCTCATGTCATAGAAGTGTTATGAGCAAACGGGTTTATTGTGGTAACAAACAATAGTCGGGTGGTAGGGGACTTTGGACGTTACCAAGGTATAGTTCGTGAGTCTAGGAAAAGCCGGGAACAATGGAGAATCAACACGGTGTGAACATTGTGGCGTTAGATGTAGTCGGAGAAGAGGTCGTCGATCCGTAAAGAATCAAGATGCTAATGAACAGTTCCAACGGGATGCCATGTGAGATGTTACAAGTGTGATGAATTTGATTCGGGTTATGTGAAGATTTTGGACATGACCGAGGTGAAGGTTGGGTGTTTGGGAAAAGTCTTAAACATTGAGATGATGAAAGAGAACCGTAGAAGAGGCTCGGATCAATATCATCAAGATTACGAGGGTGATTGTTGGGTAATCTTGACGGAGCAGGTCAGTATATGGCCCATGGTTCGGTTCAGCGGGTATGGGCAGCGGTTAGTCTATGTTAGAAGTTACTGTTATTTAAACCATTATCAGTTACTTGAATAAATGGTGGTGTTAATCACATTAGCTGAGCTCATGCTTGGTTCTTAGCTGATCTTTATTAACATTTTTTATTTACTTTAAATACTAGCTGATGTATTAGTCTATAAATAGGTAAGCTTGTATTTTGTTTTATTGTGTAATCAGTTTTCTTTACTGAATCTAAAAAAACACATTAAAAAGCACAGTTTGCTGCTTTGATTAGAGTGTGTGTGAGTTCGGGTTCAGGTGATATAGGGACTGATAACCAACATTTGGTATCAGAGCTTGGGCTCGTGAAGACGCGACAGTTTGAGAGTCGATTTTGAAGGGGGGAGCCTTCGGGTGTGGAGTTGCCATCGCAATGGAAGCAGGGATAACGCAGGGGCTGTTTTGAGAGTGTTTTACAAAAGAAGACGGAGACCGTAAGGTGTTTTGGAATGACAGTTGTCGTGGTGGAGACGAGGAGTACCCTTCAAGACAATGGGGGTGGCCGGTGATGAACATAGGTGGTCCGTAACTGTAACAAATCGTAATTTTCCATACCGGTTTTCGTGGCTACATTTTTTTTATTTCTTTTTGAACTATAATCACGAGCAGCGTTGATAAACGAATAATGCGAAAAATATATTTCCTGATTATTACTGATGATCAAAGTAAGTCAATGAGAGGTTATCTCAATTAACGAATCCGCACGTATACCAACGCCATTACTGACAAAACAGATACAACTTAAATCCTACATAATAATAAAACTATATTATCACGTTTTCCTAAACGTTTCCAAAAATATAAAATTTATACGTTACGAATACCCGGAGAGTACAGTTACGTGGAGACTCGTCAGAACACGGTGTATGAATAATACTGTATTTAAATTATAAACAAAAAGAAAAGAGATGAACCCTACCCTACACATCAACTGTCTCCTTCACCTCTACCTTCCTCCTTTTGTTTCTTCCCACGCTAAACACAAAAAAGGTATTTTTCCTCCTCCTTCTTCCAGTCAAATGCAAAAGGCAACACCACCACCTTCCACAAATAATCTCCCTATCATCCTAGCTTGTCACAAGGCTGTGTTGGAGAAGGGGAAAGAAAACGATGCGATGTGGAAAGGGAAGACATTCCCATGAAGACCAAGAAAGAAGGAGACACGACTTCCACCTCATTTATCTATAAATAGGAACGGTTTAGCCACAGATTTATTCACATCTCACAATCAATAAAAAAAATTAAGGTTTCCAAGATTAGGGGTTCTTGAAATTGATAAAGGGGTTTTGTTAGTTAGAGCTTGGGGAGTACTAAACAAGTCTCAATTGTCCGGGTTCAAGCCAAATTTGCATCCAATTGGAGCTTTTAGTGCTCGGTTTTTAATCCCTTTGACCCACAAGCTTGATTGTAAGAACACCTTCAATTGTTGTATTTTTTTATCTAGTGAATCTGTAATATGTTTTGATTCAAAATTATATTTTTTTATATATATTTCGAATTGATTGATTGTGGAATTAAACATATTTTGCTAGTTGTTATTATTGTTGTTGTTGTCGTGAAACAAGAAAAGAAAAGACATAAATATTTTGAAGGTTTTGATTTTTTGAAAATTCGGCTTATTCTCGTGCTTAGTAGCTTACATTTGACTTATATGCAAAATACTCATCTTTGGATTGTTTTAGAATTGCTTATCAGCTTATTCTTATTTCGGTTATTTAGAATCCTTTAAATAACTTATTTGGTCGCGAGTTATTGAGGTTTCAGCTTATTGTCACTATTTTAGTTTCAACTTATTAGTGTTTCCACTTATTGTCATCACTTTGATTTTCATGTTGGCTTACGGTTTAAGGTTGTCAATTAGTTTTCGGTACATCTTGTTGAATATGTTGATTCTCGGGTTAAGTTTAGACCTTGTCATAAATCTCTTTTGGCTGAGAGCCTTGAACATCATAAGTAGTCTTCCTAGGTCTCGACACCCTAGTCAAACGATATTTGTTTTGAGTTTTCGATTAAGTGCGACATTATTATTCCACGTAGCATTTCTTGTGGTCATATTCTTGTATTCAAATCAATACCCGAGACACCCATCAGGGGTGTTCAACCCATTCGTTAGTATTCAAAATTTCGACCTTTCGTTTTGTTAAAAATTGATAAATGACTCACTAGTGTATTTTGTTCCTTGCCTTCCATGTTACCTAAACTGCAAATATATTTCCCTTGTGAAAAATTTCTTGAAGCAGCATTTGAGGCACGTTTGGTTATAAAATGTCTGGGCCACGAGGCCTAAATAATTCAAGGGTCCGTTTGTTTTAAATTGATATGGGCCGAAGCCCATAGCAAAATTTAGTCTGTTTGGTTTAGATTGAAACTGGGCCGAAGCCCAGATGTTGCTAAATGTCCGTTTGGTGTGACCGAATGGGCCACAACCCATTCTAAAATTCCGGTCCATCAAGTCACTCGTTCGAATTCCAAACCATGTCTCGACTCAACATTTCTCGTCTTGTTTTCCTGACACGTTTTACAAAATATGTTTATGTAAAATCTCAATACTTCTCATCATCGTCGAGAAACTAAAATAAACACAAGTCATAATTGAAATATATATATATATATATATATATATATATATATATATATATATATATATATATATATATATATATATATATATATATATATATACCCATCTTACATATGACAATATGTAAATTCATTATTCTCAAATAAACGCAGCGTTAAATATATATATATATATATATATATATATATATATATATATATATATATATATATATATATATATATATATATATATATATATATATATATATATATATATATTTATAAAACCTTCTAGTTAAATATTACTTCGAGATCTTTTGTAAAACATGACATATATTTTTATGAAAGTTTTCATTAATATCTATATACATATACATGTACATACTTTTATTAACGAAAATAAATCGACTATATTATAACGTCATTTTATCAAATTTTTACAAATCAATCAATATCGTATTTCATCCAACTTTTATCACTATCTATTTATAGCCGGATTATACAAATTGAACATAACATCTTCAAAACTAAACAACGACAACAACAACGACAACAACGACAACAACAACACAACATGTAACTTAAATAAAGTAGATAGACTTTATTTAACTTGGGATCGAAAACTGAGATTTACCGCACAAATTTAGGTTGCGTTTTGGAGCCACTTGTTACTTGATCTCTTTGTGCTTTATTCACCGAACTGCTAAGGTGAGTTTATAGCCCCACTTTTACTCTTATTACTTGCTTTATAAAACTATCGGGTGAGAAACATGCAAAACTCTTTCAGACCTAAAACTGATTTGTAACACCCCCAAATCTCGGTACAACGGAGGACTTAATCAAGTTTTCGGGGCGTTACATTGGATTAGTATCTCACACAAGTATAGCAAACAAGATAGTCATATTCTCATTCAAAAACCAATCCCAAATTTAATTATCCAAAACAATGATCCCAAAAAGTAAATAAAAGGCCCAACATGATTTATAAAATAGGTCCCCATAAAATTATCAGAGTTTTAATTATGATCCTTCAACCATGCCTTCTTGCCAAGCTTCCACAGAACATGTACTCCAAACATCACTTAAATACCTGAGAAAAACATGCTAAAAGGTCAGCTAACGCTGGTGAGTTCATAGGTTTAAGTTCAAGTTTAAAATAGTGGACCGATAGGAGTTTATTTGCTATGCGAGACCTAAGATAGGTACACATCATCACATCAATCACATACCAATATCACAATCAACAATATCATCAATATCATATCCAACGTCATAGTAGGTAGGATCCTAAGCGACACTAGCTAGCGCAGTCGTAGCAAAGTCTAGAACCATTTGCTAACCCTGGACTAGGCCGAGGTAGAAGTCTATACTTAGCTAGGCAATGTGTTATAGAAATTATTATTGATACCATAGACTAAGGCAACAACTACCACATATCTATCTAAACAGCCAAGCACATAAGCAAATCAAAATAGTTTTAAAGGTCCAAAAATAGTAGCATGATTCTCACCCCAAATTAGTTAAAAACATAGATAAAAGTGGGGCTATGAAACTCACCTCAAGCAAGCAACGCAAAAAAAACATTAGCAAGAAGATAACAGCTAACACGGCTCAGCGACTATCGACTCGGCACAACCTATTAATGTAACCCAATTTTAATATATATTTCCCAAAATCAACGTTATCTACCCCAATGTATTACTTTTCTTTATCTTCAATAATGTCTTGTTTCACCGTTTAGTCCTAGCGTTTGGTATCGTCGTGTGTGTGTATCGACTCAACATGATATCATGAATGCACCCAAATAACCACAATGTGACTCAATGCAACACAATGAGACGTCTAAGCCATAAGCTCCATAGTCCAATAAGTTTCGGAATAAATAGTAGACCTTATCGAATTCGTCAACTCGATAAACTCAATCATTTATTCATGTCGCTTATTATCCCATAAACCGGTCGCATCCTAACGAGTCATAAGGATAATTCACCCATTAATAATGTTATCCAATATGCCTAACGGGCTCTTATTAGATTCGTCAACCTAATAAGTCCGTTATCCACGTGGATCAACACTATTAATGTTAGGTCATCCGTAACCCATGCACACAACGTAAATAGAATTAAATATTTGAAACTAGTATTAAATGCTCATAATTGGCACATTTCGTTAAGTGGGCACTCAAAACATCAAATACTTATTTATTAGAAAACCTTTCCATTTTAAGTTGTTAATTCCCTTTTAGAATAGTGAATAACAAGACAAGTCTTGTTATTGATAGTTTTGGTATAAAAACCTTTTTATTATTTATGTTTTATAGTTTATTAACATTTTCATATATATATATATATATATATATATATATATATATATAAATATATATTTCGTCAATTTTCAATATTAGTTACATATCGTTATTCGTTTCGAGTCTACAAGCACGAGTCATGACTTCTCGGCTTTTAATCAATCTATAGTCCAAAATATACTAAAGTTCATGTTACGGCGTTGTCAGGGTCAACTATGACTAAAAAGTCAAAGTAACACCGACGTTGCTCAAAGTTGACAATTCAAATTATAAGTCCAAGTAAATAACGAGAATAGCGCAACTCAATCTCAACTCAATATCAACTCAACCCAAATCAATCTCACCATCCAATCAAACTACCAAATATACCCGAAACCAAGGTTATGACCCTAGTGGTCATGAGACGGTCACGGTTAAAACCACGTGAACCAAACAAGCTCTATAAGCTTTTCGGCTCCACGCGTCACATCCAAACACCAACAACAACAACCAACAAGATACCACAACAACCCAACCCGGACCCGTGGTCCATATGGGTCACGTACGCCACACCACCATGACCCATCGTGGGTCTCGTGGTTCGTACGCCTCAACAAACACACCCAAACACTCCCAAATGGCTTCTACTACAACCAAACACAATCAATCAACCTCCAATCAACATCCAAACATCAAACCCATCAACTAATCTAAACCCATCATATGAAACTATACCTAAAATGCAAAAACACAACAATATGATACAAAACACGATACCAAATCACTAGCTACATGTTTTATTAATTGTAAATTAGTTTTAGACCCATGTTTCACCCAAAACCCCTAAAAGTCGAGCCATGTACGAGCCATAAAGGACCCATACGTGGCTTCTCATGGCTCAAACGAGCTTGACCCATCTTCCCTTTACCTTTTCTTAACCCTATCTACAAGATTTAATGAAAACCCTAGAATCACGAATCATTTTTGTAAGATTTGGAGGTGTTAATGAAGGCTTCTATAAGAGATATATATATATATATATATATATATATATATATATATATATATATATATATATATATATATATATATATATATGGATGGAAAGAGGAAAGAGAGATCTACAAAATGGTGGTGGAGGTGGGTGGTCACGCACCGCCGTGTGGCTGGAGGTGGCTGGAATAGTGGCCAGCGGTGGTGGTAGTTATTTAGGGTTAGGGTTTTGTTTGGTGGAAGAGAGAGAGAGAGTAGAGAGAGAAAGTAATGTGTGTGTGTTTTTAGTGAGAGAGGTAAAGTGGTAAAATGAGGTAGGGAGGGGGTATTTATATTTATGGCTAGGGACTAAAATAAAGATGGTGGGGATGGGGAGGGGCACCGGCAAGGGTAGAAATAGGGGGCCGAAACCGTAATTTTTCATAAACTATCCCGTTTACCCAATCCCGAGCTCATATATTGTCCTACGAGTGTCCCACGACATTCCTTCGACTTTCTATTATGCTTATTTATGTTTTTCCACTATTTTGACTATTTATTTGTCAAGTTTTGAGTTACGGTTTAAAAGTTACGTTATTTTTTGTTTTAGGATTTTATTGTGCCGAATCGAATAGTGCCTAACAATAAGAGTTAAAACTCACTCGATAAGTCATACGATAATAAAATAAATCATACAAACCAATAAACGATATCAAATCAAGTCATGGTCGCTTAAAATAGTTCTAAAGGAAAATACCCGGTTTAGTTTAACGTAATGCGGTTACCTAAAATAGACTCCCTAATTGCCGGTTGTCACAGCCTCCCAACGTCAGAAGAAACCCGTCCCGGGTTCCACTCCGAGTTGCTTGGTGTCATGAAGAGTTTAGGGTACTTCCTACGGAATACATCCTCTCGTTCCCAAGTGAACTCCGGTCCATGTCGGGAGTTCCAACGAACTTTGATAATCGGAATACGGCTATGCTTCATCCGTTTAATCTCACGATCCATGATCTCTATCGGTTCCTCAACGAAATTCAACTTCTCATCAATACGGATATCTCTTAATGGTACAACTATGTTTTCCTCCGAAAGACATTTCTTAAGATTACTAACATGAAAGACATTGTGTACACTACTCAATTCCGAAGGTAGCTCAAGACGGTAAGCTACTGGTCCGATTCTTTACAGGATTGGAAAGGGACCAATATATCGAGGATTGAGTTTTCCACGCTTTCCAAAACAAATCACTCCTTTCCAAGGAGAAACCTTTAACATAACACGATCTCTAACCTGAAACTCTAGGGGTTTACGTCTCCTATCAGCATAACCCTTTAGTCTATCTGGAGCAGTTTGCAAACGGTTACGAATCTGAACTATCTTCTCAGTGGTTTCTAGGACAAGTTCGGGACCGGTAAGTTAACTCTCACCAACTTCCGCCCAACAAACAAGAGAACGACATTTTCGGCCATACAATGCCTCAAATGGAGCAGCCTTAATGCTAGAATGATAACTATTGTTGTAGTAGAATTCGGCCAAAGGGAGATGTCTCTCCCAGCCTTTGCCGAAATTGATGACACAGGCTCTAAGCATATCCTCTAAGGTCTGAATGGTTTTTTCGCTCTGACCGTCGATTTGAGGATGATAAGCAGTGCTCATATCCAGGTTTGTTTCTAACGCTGACTGTAAGGATCTCCAGAAGGGGGATGTAAAACAGCTATCTCGATCGGAAATGATAGATACTGGTACTCCATGACGCGATACTATCTCCTTTATGTACAGCCGAGCGAGCTTTTCGAGACTATCGACCTCGCTAATGGCGAAGAAGTGAGCAAACTTAGTCAAACGATCTACGATTACCTAGATAGCGTTATTGCCGCTAGCTGTTCTTGGTAATTTGGTGATGAAATCCATGGTGATGCGCTCCCATTTCCATTTTGGGAGTTCGGGTTGAACTAAGAGTCTTGAGGGTTTCTGGTGTTCGGCCTTTACCTTAGAAAAAGTCAAGCACCAACTGACATACTAAGTTATGTCGGCTTTCATGTTAGGCCACCAGTAGAGTTTCTTCAAGTCCTGATACATCTTATCGGCTCCGGGATGAATAGAGTATTTTGATTTATGCGACTCGTGCATAATTAACTTACGGATTCCGCCATGAAATGGTATCCAGCTTCTGTCTCTGAAGCATAAGGTTCCGTCGGAACGCTTCAAGAAGTTGTTTTCACTTTCTACCATTCCATGCAGATTCTCATAAGGACGATTCTTTTCCGTCAATGCCGCAGCTTGGGCGGCTAAGATTTGAGATGGCATAGGCGAACTAATGGTCATTCCTAGGGATCAAACAAGTAAAGGTGGAATGTTCTCCTTACGGCTGAGGGCATCTGCCACTAAATTGGCTTTACCGGGATGATAACGAATCTCACAGTCATAATCACTGAGCAACACTAACCAACGAAGCTGTCTCATATTCAACTCCTTCTGATCTAAGATATGCTTCAGGCTCTTATGGTCGGTAAACACTACACACTTGGTTCCATACAAATAATGTCTCCAGATTCTAAGGGAAAACACTACAGCACCTAACTCCAGATCATGGGTGGTGTAGTTTTTCTCATGCTTCTTAAGTTGTCGGGAAGCATAGGCTATCACCTTCTCCCGTTGCATCAAAACAACACCTAAGCCTTTATGCGAAGCATCGCAGTACATGACAAAATCTTTGCTTCCTTCGGGCAAAGCTAGGATGGGCGCACTACACAACTTCTCCTTCAGAAGTTGGAATGCTTCTTCTTCCTTTTCTCCCCATTCATACTTAACGTCCTTCTGCGTCAGTTTGGTCAATGACTTAGCTATCTTGGATAATCCCTCAATGAACCTCCTGTAATAGCCTGCTAGACCTAGAAACTGGCGGACTTCTGATGGGTTCCTAGGGGCTGCCCATTCCTTAATGGCCTCAATCTTGGCTGGGTCAACATGAACTCCTCGACTATCAATCACGTGACCTAAGAATTGCATGGTTGGAATCCAAAATTCACACTTAGAGATTTGGCATACAACTTCTCTTCTCTCAACAACTCTAAAATGAGCCTCAAATGCTCTTCGTGCTCCTCTCTATTCTTAGAGTATATCAAGATATCGTCTATGAATACTATCACAAACTTATCCAGGTATGGATTACATACTCGGTTCATGAGATCCATGAATACCGCTGGCGCGTTGGTCAAACCAAACGACATCACTTGGAATTCATAGTGAAAATAACGAGTCCTAAACGCTGTCTTAGGAATATCCTCCTCTCGAACTCTAAGCTGATGATAACTAGACCATAAGTCGATCTTGGAAAAGACACTAGCTCCTTGGAGTTGGTCAAATAGGTCGTCTATTCTAGGTAGCGGGTATCGATTCTTCACCGTCAACTTATTCAACTCCCTATCATCAATGCACATCCGAAACGATCCATCCTTCTTCTTCACAAACAACACCGGTGCTCCACACGGTGATGAACTTAGTCTAATGAATCCCTCCTCTGACAACTCTGCCAACTGCTTAGATAGTTCCTCCAATTCTTTTGGAGCAAGTCGATAGGGTGCCCAGGCTACGGGTGCAGCACCAGGTAACAACTCAATTTGTAATTCCACTTGTCGGACAGGTGGAATCCCTAGCAGATCGTCGGGAAACACATCCGAAAACTCTCTAACGACGGGTACATCCTTAAGGTGTCTTTCACTCTTCTTCTCGTTTTTCTTTTCAGAAATTCGAGCCAAGAGAAGACAACCTCCTCTATCGATGTACTTTTGGGGCTTAATACAAGAGATGATGCTCAACCGAGAGGAACCTCCACAGTCCCTACGATCTCCTTGTATGCTCAGAACTTTTCCGCCACACGGTACACGCACTATCTTCTCATCGCAGATGACGTGTGCACCATTCTTCGACAACCAATCCATTCCGATGATGATGTCAAAACTTCCTAAGGTAACTGGCAATAGGTCTTTGCTAAATGGGTGGTCTAGGAAACTCAGGGTACAACCTCGGACTATAGTGTCAATCAATTCCCTATTTTTGTTAGCTAATTCCACATCATAACTTAACCCTAAAGGTGTTGGGAAAATTTCTAGTAATGGCATAAAGGTGGTGGATACGAAACTCATATCAGCACCAGTATCAAACAGTATGGAAGCATAGCGATTATTGAGAAGGAATGTACCCGTAACTACGTTAGGGTCCTCACCAACTTCCTTCCTAATAGCATACACACGCGTTTCCCATGTCTCTCTGCTGATTCCTAGCACCCTGATTTCCCTGGTTACCTACAACCTCTCTCTTCACAGGGTTTAGGCCATTACTTCCCACACCTCGGTTAAGAAATCCTCATCCAATGCCAGGGTTTCCCTTCATCCACGGCTCTCGGCACTCATTCTTGTAGTGCCCTTTCTTTCCAAATCCAAAACAGGTGACAGTGGCCTTTCAGTCCGCTCCTTGCGCAGTTTGAGCCGCAGCAAGAGGACGGGACCTACAGTCCTTGTCCATGTGTCCTACCTTAGAGCAATTCCTACACACTATTGAGCACGATCCATGGTGGTGTCGATTGAAACGACCACACAAGGGCTTGCTACCTTCATAACCCTTCTTCTCTCCATTTCCTGTGGCGAACACCCTGGCTGTCCCTTGCCGTTCGTTGCCATTCCCTTTAACAACCTCATTCCTCTTCCTCTTGTCACTCTTATCACTCTTACCCTTGTATCCTCCTTCTAACACATAAGTGTCCATCAAACGTTGAGCCAGAGTAATTTACTCATGCAAGTTAGTTGGCTTCGCAGTGATGACATCATTCCTAGTAGCTAAGGGCAATCCATCAGTATACCTCTCAATCTTAAGGGCTTCAGTGTGAACCATCTCTGGGCAAAGCAGCGACAACTCTTGGAAATGACGATTGTAGGTCGTCATGTCGGTACCCTTAACCTTATGGTTCCAGAACTCAATTTCTAACTTCTTAACTTCATTCCTAGGACAGTAAGTCTTGATCAGGAGGGCCTTAAACTGGGTCCAAGTCATGCTATAAACTACATCACTTCCTACGGATCTGCGGTAGTTGTTCCACCAGGTCAATGCTTCGTCCTTCAAGGTAAATGTTGCATACTTAACCTTACAATTCTCCATCCACCTTGTTAGGTAAACCACTCCCTCGGTTCCTCTGACTCGATGGGACCACAGACTCAGAACTCTTTGTAGGTACAACCTCGAGTTCGATTAAGCGGTGGGGTTCCACCAGAGGTGTTAGAGAGGTTAGACTCAGCCAGCAGTTCAGCTACACGCTGCGTCACAAGCTGGTCGATGTGGGCTAGGTTCAAAGGCGGAGGGTTTTGTGGAACAGGACCATTCTCAGCACGGTCGTTCACATTCATGTTCTCTAAAGCTGGGTTATCAGTATTCTGGTTCTCAACAGGTGGAGTGGTCGGGGTCGGACGACGACCTCGACGGACAGAAGCAACCACAACAGCAGGAGCTGCTCGGTTAGTCCTAGGCGAGTTTCGTCTTGGTTCCATCAATCTGAAGGCAAGAATAATAGTTTCATATGTTCACAATTCACACTCTAAAATACTGGGTTTGATTCCAAGGATCAACGAATAACGCACGAATACATAATCAAGGATAACAAGGATAACGCTATATAATAACGAAACAACTAAAGACCGAATCAAAACTAAGGGTTGCACATTCTAATAACCATAACTCATAGGTTCCGAAGTGGAATACATGAAGGGATACAGAGAAATCAAAAACGATCCTAACAATGATACTAACAAGATAACTAGGATAGATCTACATCTCTAACTAGAGACTACTCAGTTTCAAGATGGTACAATGCCATGAATCTAACACAATCTAGCCACGATCACGAATACCACTAACAGATCTCCTAACATCGTTAACCTCTCTCCACAAAGATGAAACCTCAACAAGTTGAGCGTCGCTCTCATTCTTCAGATCCACGACCTCTCTTTCCAACTCACCTATCCTGCGCCATATCGCTCTGTCTGCATCTCGGGCTGTCGCGAACCTTCTCAGCTGGTCCCCTACCTGCTCCTGGAGCTCCGACATACCCTCTCTCAGAATCGTAGTCCTCCTAACTATCGAACCCATATCTGCTCTCAAATCCTCTACACTAGCCCTCGATACTCCAACCAACCGATTTGTCAACCTACTAAGCCTAACACCCTGAGATGTAATCCTCTCCCAAATCAGACCCATCTCCCTATACTCCTCGGGCTCTGAAGATATCTCTGATGGTATCTTTGAACCTAGTGGGCTATCTATCTCAGGTGAATGTGGAGGTGAACCAAAATCAAAAGGCTGCCCAGGAGAATCAGGCTCAGGAAAAGGTAAGGGAGAGCTTGGTCCTGGAGAATGCGTAAAATACGCAGGACTGTACAATGGAGGAGTACCCCCTTCTGGGATATCCTCATCATCCTCCTCTTGAGGATCCTCATCCTCATCTACATACTCCTCCTCAATCTCATGCTCCTCCTCGATCTCATGCTCCTCCTCGCCCTCATCTTTAGAGGGAGAGTCCATGAGTCGGCGTCTCTATGTGGGTGAATCCTGAGGTGGTGATGACAGAAGAGAGTGGGCTGCTAGGAGAATAGGTGATGATGGTGGTTGCACGAACATGCGGGCAGTACTACGAGTAAGTCTAGGAGTTTGGGCTCGTGCTAAGACCTGATGCAATGTGAGCTGCCTAGATGAGCTAGGGCGATCTGATGATGATGATGAACTAGAGTGACGGGCAATCACATAGGGATCACCCTGCGCAACAGTCATAAGAGTCAATGCTGGGGAACTAGCAGCAGCAAGGATGTTAGCCTTAATAATATTTAATAGAAGTGATGGTCATTCACGTTTAGGAACTTTGTAACGTGTGTTAGATATCGTGATAGAATAGTCAACGGGCTCGTGGATTGGGCTAAGCTAAATGGCTATTAGTTAAGTTAAGCTAGCCTTTTACCATTTGTAATCCAATCCAAGTCCAACCCATATCCACAAAGCCCATGGCCAAACCCATTAGGGCATTTTGTCTTGTAGTATAAATACCCCTCAAATGGTCATTTGAGGGGTGTGCTTGAGTGTGTTTTGTGTGTGTTTTTCTTTCAAGTAATACAAGTTTTCTCTTCATCTTTTTCTCTCTAACATACACGACATATCATACATTCAAGTCACCACTTTCCTTTCTTCTTCTTAATCTTTACGCATATCTTGTGTTTGGGTGTTATGTGTGTTCATCTTGTGGTAACGTGGGTATACGCGTAAGGTTGATGTATAAAAAAGGTCCTAAAATTGGTATCAATCGCCTAACAATGGTTTAGGAGTGTTGTGTTACGTTTTTTGTTCAAACTTTACACAAAAGATTGCGTTTTTTATTTAAAACCGTGAGTTTTTGCCATAAAGTTTTGATTTTTACGTGGTTTTAAGGTTAAAGTTGTAGTTTTTATTGATATATAAGTGTTTTGGAAGAAGTTTGTGCAAAAGAAATTGTTTGAAAATGTGTTTTTGGGTGAAAAATTCGTGATTTTGAAAAAACTGGGCTGTTTTACGCGTAAGGTTGCAAGTACAAAAAAGTCAAAACCCTCTTTTTATGCGTAAGAAAAAGTCAAAACCCTCTTTTCCTACGCGTAAGGTACTACGCGTAAGAACTGAAGTTTACGCATAAGTTTTTGGTGAACCATCTTCGTGCAATAACGGTTACTCAGTGTTTTCCTTGCTTGGATAAGCTTGAAAAACACTTCGACTTGTGGATATCTTTCACGCTTGTAGGAGTGTGAAGGATTTTGGTTTTAAACCTAATCTTACGCCTAAGCAGAAAGCTTACGACTAAGCACTCTACGCATAAGTTAAATCCTACGCGTAAGGTACTCTACTTCTAAGTATAAAGTTTACGCATAAGCTTACGTTTAACCTTAAGTTTACGCGTAAGTCTGGGTCTACGCATAAGCATCATATTACGCCTAAGGAGAGTTACGCATAAGCTATTTACGCATAAGAAATCCTACGCATAAGCACTGACTCCTACGCTTAAGAACAGGTTTACGAGTAAGATTTTGAGCAAAACTTCAAACGGCTATAACTTTTGAATCGTAACTCCGTTTTCAGCCTTCTACCCATCAAAACGACCGTGAGAACGAGGAGATTGGCACGCCGAAAATATTTGGTCAACTTTCAAGTCCTAAAAACGATCTGAAAAGAAGTTATTGAGGTTTTTAAGTTTTCAGCCCCAATTTTCACTACAACCACCGAGCTTAACCTTCATCAAACACAACTCCTTTATCGTTGAATCGATCCTACATCAACTTTATCAGTAATACCTTCATCAATGGCAACTCAACAAGACATTCATGTAGGTGGTGCCGAAAACCGTCCTCCTATGTTGGAAAAAGGTGGTTATCTTCAATGGACAAGTCGTATGCTCCGCTACATCAAGACCAAACCTAATGGAAAACTAATGATTCAATCCATTACGAATGGACCCTTCAAGCCTCGACAAGTCCAAGACCCTGGAAATGCTGATGCAACACCTCCCGTCCCACCATCCTTTCGTACTCAATATGAATCAGAATACACTGAAGAGGATAAGAAGCAAGTCGAAGCAGATGACATGGCAATTCATATTGTCCAACTGGGTTTACCAAGAGACATCTTTGCTGATGTAGACAGTTGTGAAACTGCTTTCGATATGTGGGAACGTGTTAGACGGCTTTGTCATGGAACAGAAATTGGTCAACAAGATACGGAGAACAAGCTGCTAACTGCATGGGAGAAGTTTACATCTACTCCAGGAGAACCCATTGAATCCTACTATGGAAGGTTTTGCACTTTAATAAATGAGCTTATCAGAAACAAGTTGGAACCCATAACTATCGTGAGTAACATCAAATTCCTAAACAATCTTCCAGAAGAATGGGGTCGATATGTCACTATTGTCAACCAAAAAAAAAGACTTACATCAGGTGAACTTTGATCAACTCAACGATTTTTTGAAACAAAACCAAACTGAAGTGAATGAAGTCAGGAAAGAAAGATTGGCAAAGAATCATGATCCATTGGCACTAATTGCAAAGACTCAAACAACAGTGAATACACAACAACAAGCTTCATCATCTTCCACTAACAACAACTTGCTGCAATACACTCCACACCACAAGTTGTTTTCCCTCAACAACAATTCTATCCACTAGAACAATAAGTCATTCAACAACAACAATATCCACAATACCAGGAAAAAGGAATCACTGATCCTGAAACTGAACAAGAAGAGACTTTATCACATGTAGTTGCATTCTTGGGTAAAGCATTCAGAAGTCGCTATTCCACACCAACTAACAACAACCAAAGGATTTCATCAAACACTCGCAACAGGCAAATTGCACAGCCGGGTTTGAATATGGGTAATCAAGGACAAATGGTTGGAGTTATTGGGAATCAACAAGGATATGCTACTGGATTTATAGGTAATTAGGCGGTTCTGTATCAGGGTAATAAGTTGGGTCAGAATGTTGGAAATCAGATGGTTCAGAATGTTGGGAATGGAGTAGTGGGTAATCAGAATAGGAATGTTGCAGCTCCAGTCGTTGGGAATTATGGAAATGTGAATCAGGGTAATCATGTTAAGTGTTACAACTGTCAAGGAGTGGGTCACATGGCAAGGAGTTGTCCTACTAAGGTGAAAAAGACGAATGCTGCATATCTTCAGAAAGCTACGCTGTTAGCACAAAAGGCAGAATCAGGAATGCAGTTGAGTGCTGAGGAACATGACTTTTTTGCTATTATGGATGATTTGGAAGACCTAGAGGAAATCAATCCGAACTGCATGTTCATGGAAAATCTTTAGGAGACTAAGTACGACACTGACTCTGACGCACCTCCTGTCTATGACGCCAATGCAGTATCTGAGGTACCAATCATTGATCCATGCTATAACAATGTCATATTTGATGTGTTTACTCATGACGAACAGCATTCTATGACACCAGCACCTACTTATGATACATACCTGGACAATCCGAGTAGTAGCAATATTATCTCTGAAAATCCAGATGTGGATCCTAATGGAGGCTGTGTGGCACAAAATACAGAGACTGTTGAGGAAACACGTGCATTATTTGAAACATTAATCAATAACTGTAGCATTGAAATTGAGAAAGTAAAAAAGGTCAATCGCGATGTTAAGGCCGCGAATGATAAATTGATCGCTGAGCTTGAGAGTTACAAGGAGAACGCAAAAGCTTTTGAATTTCACAAAAACAAAGAGTCAGAATTAGAAATTGGTTATCGAAATTCCGTTTTAAAAGAACAACAATTGCAAATCAAGTATAACACACTTGATGTGAATTTGAACTTAAAAATAAAATCTTTAAACAAGGAAATTTCTGATCTAAATGACCAACTTTCTAAACAAAAAACAATGTTTTATGATCTTGAAAAAGAAAAGAAGCAGTTGATTACTGATTTTTCAAAACGAGAAGATTCTCTCCTTGATGAAATTCTTGATAATGATGAAAAACTCAAAAAATTGGAAAATTTGCTTGTTACAACGGGTCATTCAGCTAAATCAACCAATATGCTGATTAATCAAACAAATCCGTATTTTCATACAACACAAAAAATGGCCCTTGGTAACAAACCTCCTTGTTTCCTCAAGAAAGCTCAGAAAGAACGGAATGTGTTGAAAAATGGAAAACCTTTGCATGAACCCATAATTGTTCATGATTCTCTTGAAACGTTAGAACTATCTGAGGAGAGTAGATAAAAAATGAAACAAAATCATCCGGAAATCAAACCAATCGACTACAACAAATGGAACAAAATTTCTGGAATTACTTTTGTCACACAAAAAGAAAAGTCAAAGTTTTCCACCACACCAAGTGTTTCAAACAAAGTGTCAACACCAGTTTCAAAATCAGTTTCAAAACCAGTTGTTGTCTCAAAATCTCTTTCGAACATTGAACAAATGTGTTCAAACAATCCTTTTAACACAAGTGATGCTAGAAGTATTTTAGACAATGTGAAAACTAGAATTGCGGGACTTCAAGAGACTTATAAAACTAAAACCCATATTACAACTAACATCTGGTTTTCTACTTTTGATAATGAAATTAAAAAGTTATTTGAAACTGAAATTGCACCTCAGCTGAATAACATCAACTCAAGGGTAATTCATTTTGAACAAGCCTTTTTGAAAGAAATAGCTGACTTTGTCAAGGACCATAAATCCCTGGTAAAGCAAGCTAATGAAAGTGTTGAATACATCAAAGTTTTGGAAATTTAAATGATTCTCTCTTCGAAGATGTTCTGACTACTGATATTATGTCCATTATTTTACAAACATATTATGTTGAAGATCATGAAAGACTCCAGTCTGTGACCTCCAAAATTGTTTCAAAATATGAAAAAGCTCTTGAAAAACTTGAAAAAGAAAATGTATCATATTTTAAACAACTTGATCGAAAAACTGAGGAATGCAAGTATGACAAACTGTCATATGAGCGTGCCTACAATGACATGAAAGCGAAAAATGATCTTTTCAGGGCTCAGCTGGAATGTCAAAAAGGAAAGGCAGTGGATGATGAGATTACAAAACCATTGACTAAGGAAAAAACAAATGTTCCCAAACCGATTTTCAAACCAAAAATGTATGTTTCTCTGCCTCCTCCAAAAGTCAATGAGAAAAATGATTTATCAAAACCAGTCACTCCACCTGCCTTGCCTAAACAAAATGTTGAAAAAGGAAAAGCGGTTATCGAGACACCAAAAGTTTTAGCACATGGCCTTTTTAGGATGAGTACTACACAATGTTCTAAAAGGCGTGCGGCGTGGCATGGCGGCATAGCCACGCCTCAAGCCTTACAAGCCTTTGCGTTTCATAAGGTGTGCTTAAGGCGGCAAAAACATATTTATAGATTTATGTATTTATAATTTTGTATCATTTTTTAAGAGCAATTTCAATAACTAAAGCCCCAATCCCAAATAACCAGGCCCAAATATGAGGCCAAAATAGGAATTAAGTTTTGAAATAACGAGGCCCAAGAAGGAAATAGCCCAAATACTAGAAATTCAAGCCCAAATTCGTAAATCACTTAAACTCTTCTAAAAATGGCGCCACGCCTTACCAAAAGGCGCGCCTTTTCACGCCTTTTCGCGCCTTATCTCACGCCTTTTCACACGACGCCTAGACCTCGCGCCTTGGTTCATTTCGTGGCGCCGAGGCCACGCCTCGCGCCTTGGCGGCGCCATGGCGCGCCTTTTAGAACACTGGTACCACTAATGCGTCTGCCTCGACATCTAAAACATTTGGAACAAACGACATAAGTTTAAACAAGCACTCTAAAGAGACTAGGAAAGCCGAAACCACTTCTCTTGATAACAAAGTGAATCCTAATGCGTGTGCCTTACCTTCTACAAGACTAGAAAGCACCTCTAGGAGCAGCAGACTAAAGCCTAGCAGCAATACAAGGAACAATAGAGTTTAGCGTGCCTCTAAGAGTAGTAGCTTGAATAAAGAGAAGAAAATAGAAGAACACCCTAGGAATTTACCGCTTTTTAATAAGAAAGACATTTCATCTGAATGTACTGAACCTGTGAAACTTGCTAAGATTAATGAATATGTTGATTCTGTTTGTGTAACTTGCAAGAAATCTTTAACTAATGTTTATGATGATTGTGTTTCTAAGAATGAGACTGTTAAGCCTATTCAGAAGAACATTCCTAAAAGAACTTATGCTAAACCCATAGGAAGACTAGTTGCAAGATTTAGGCCTTACACTACTGATAGGAAGCATAGTCCTTACTTTCAGGATGACATTTGGAAACCAACGGGTAGAACTTTCACACTCCAAAATGGTAGAATGAGTGATGAACCTGTTTTCCCAATAAACAACTTCTATGAGTGTGATCAGGACTTTACCTCTAACCCAAAGGAACCAAAATCAAAACGGTTTCCAAAATCTTCTTCTTCTGTTCTTGGCAGGTTATGAAAATATGTCTTTGGATCATCGACTCGGGTTGCTCCAAGCACATGACCGGAAATCTGAAGCTGCTGATCAATTTCGTCTAGAAATTCATGGGAACCGTATGTTTTGGAAATGATCATGTAGCAGCTATCATGGGTTATGGAGATCTACCTTTTGGAAATTATTTGATCACTCGGGTTTACTATGTCGAAGGGTTGGGACACAATTTGTTTTCCGTCGGGCAGTTCTGTGATGCAGATTTAGAAGTTGCTTTTAGGAAAAATGCTTGCTTCGTTAGAAACTTGGATGGCACTAATCTCTTAACAGGGAATCGTGATACAAACTTGTATGCTATCGACATTAACCAAATGGCCTCTTCATCACCAATATGTCTTATGACACGAGCATCTGGAACAAAGTCCTGGTTGTGGCATAGACGATTATCCCATCTCAATTTCGATACAATCAACAAACTTGCCAAAGACAACATCGTCAACGGACTTCCAAAGCTCAAATACACCAAGGATCACTTATGTCCATCATGCGAACAAGGAAAAAGCAAAAGAGCATCATATAAACCCAAACCCGTACCTAGTTTGGAAGAAAGTTGCATATGTTGCACATGGACTTATGTGGCCCAATGAGAGTTGAAAGCATTAATGGGAAAAAGTATATTCTTGTTATCGTCGATGATTATTCAAGTTATACATGGGTTAGGTTTCTGAGATCAAAAGACGAACTACCAGGCATCATCATCACCTTTCTGAAGCGTATTCAAGTACTTCTTCAAACTCCAGTAAGGGTTGTAAGAACAGACAAAGGCACATAATTCACAAATCAGGAGTTAAGAGCTTATTTTGAAGATGTTGGAATAACTCATCAGACATCAGTTGTTAGAACTCCACAGCAGAATGGGGTAGTTGAAAGAAGAAATCGCACTCTTGTGGAAGCTGCTCGCACAATGCTAATCTATTCTAGTGCACCATTATTTCTATGGGTTGATGCTGTTGCCACTGCTTGTTTCACTGAGAACCGATCCCTAATCCATCCAAAATTCAATAAAACCCCATATGAGCTAGCGAACAACAGAAAACCTGATATCTCTTACCTTCACGTGTTTGGCGCCTTGTGCTATCCAACGAACGACAGAGAAGATCTAGGAAACTGAAAGCTAAAGGTGATACTGGAATCTTCATTGGATACTCAGAAAACTCGAGGGTATTCAGGGTGTATAACAGAAGAACTAGGAAGATAATGGAGACGATGAATGTGAATTTTGACGAACTTTCACATATGGCTTCTGAGATACTCGCTCTAGAACCCGCGCTTAAACCGATGGCTTCTAATAAAAACAGATTAGGACCCGCACCAAACCTACAGACTTCTTAGCACATCAGTTCAGGACTTATACAACAAAGAGCTCCATCAACTTTTGCTGCCACACCTCATGAACAAGAATGGGAGAATTTCTTCCAGTTAATGTTCGATGAATACTATGGTGGAACTTTGACAAATGCATCAAACCATCATTCCGTTGCACCCACTCAAAATCATCCATCACCACCAACAGAAGATGCATCTACAATGGTCGAAACCAATGCACCAACTCCATCAATGTCATCTACATCAACTTCTGCAAATCCTATTCTTACAACAGTTTTACCAGCAGTTGATGAGCAAAACCAAAACATATCACTTCAAGAAGAACCTTCACAAAACCAGAATGATGCAACGTTAGGTGCAGACTTATTTGAAAACCCGTTTGCTATGGAATCAGCTAAATCATCTTCAAGCTTACGAGAACCATCTAACTCGCGCACGTTTAACCAACGGTATCCTTCTACTCTGAAGTGGACAAAAGACCATCCAATTGAATAAGTTATTGGTGAACCTTTACGGCCAATCCAGACGAGACGCCAACTTGCCACCGATTGCGACTTGTGCATTTACATTTGCTCAATTAGAAATATTGAACCGAAGAACATTCAGGAGGCAATGGCAGACAATGCATGGATAGAAGCAATGCAGGAAGAACTTCTCCAATACCGTCTACATGACTCTTGGGATTTGGTTCCAAGACCAATTGACATTCGCGTCATTGATCTCAAATGGTTATGGAAGAACAAAAGGGATGAAGAAAGGACTGTAATTCGCAACAAAGCTCATCTCGTGGCCAAAGGATACAGACAGGAAGAAGGGATAGACTTTGAAGAGTCATTCGCGCCAGTAGCCAGACTTGAAGCAGTCAGGGTGATTGGGCCCGAACCGTCAAGTTATATCACACAAGCTAACCACTTGTGAATGGCTAACCGTAATAAACTTAAAACTGCTCAGAAACCAATGCAATGAAGATCAGAGGAATATAGTGGATTCCTAGGTCGTTAAGTCCCACGGAGACTCAATGGTGTTTTAAAAACTTTCAGACGATAGAATGATCACTAAGGATAGTGATCAGTAAAAATTTGGATGGATGATTACTCTACTGATTGATTGGAATAGAATTGGGTACAGAATTGGAAAGCACAACAATCAGATAAGACAATCGTAAATACGTACGATTAAAAACTACGTAAACGTACAAAATAAAAAGTGAGATCTAAAAAAATAAAAGACCTACAAATATGAAAATGACATTTTTGAAATCCTAAAAATAAAAGAAAATTATTAGAAAAAGAAAATTATTTTTATAACTATTTATTTAATTATTATTAATTAAAAACTATTTTAAACTATTTAATAATACTCTAAAATAAAAGAAAATATGAAATAAGGCTAGAAAAATAAAATGATGATTTAGAAAAATCTAAAATATTATAAAACTTATTTTAAAACTAAAAATATATTTTTTACACTTTTTATCTATTTATTACTAATTAATTATTATTTAAAATACA
>BPTQ01000006.1:156612488-156756591 GCA_019973895.1 Chrysanthemum seticuspe
GATTAAGCAACCCGGTTTTGAGCTCGAAAGTGTCAGCCACGATGGCTGGAACAACAATGGCATCTCCGTAACCCTCGATGGGTGCTTGGAGAAGCTCATTCATGGGTTTGTCTTCTGCCATTTCGACAGGAGGTGGTGGTGGTAGACGTTCCTCAGTCACGGCTGAAGGAGCTGAACGTCCTCTACGTCTACGAGGAATGTTTCCAAGTTCAGAAAGTGGACTTGTACAACTGGAAGAACGAGTGCGCATGCACTAAGTATAAAAATCAATTTTCAAAACAAATGAGGCAAAACACAAGTGAACTTAACCAATAATCACAAATGAAATGGCTTCTTTGAAAAAGGTACACCAAATCACAAGTGACACAAAGGCAAGTTTTAAATCTGATGTTCGGGAACTTATTATGGTCGCACCCCCAGTTAGGTAGTGCACTGCCTTGATTTGCGGTGGTTGATTTTTATGTATATATTAAGTACCACTGAAAAGACGTAGGTAAGATTTGTGCAAATGGGTTCAAAAACTTTTGGACAATATTTTTGGGATCGTCTCGTTTAACCAAATCGTACTGTTTTAAGAATCACCTTAAAGACAATACAAGATAGAAAACGCTACGATTGTTTTGTTGTTTTATATTTTTTTTTTTGGTGTTTTTAACACTTTAGGAAAAGTGTTAATGAACTTTTTGGATTTTTTTTTTAAAAACTTTACAAAATTTTTTTTACAAAAGATGGGGTATGTGCAAGAATGGGTCTGAAAATGGCTAAACACACGCTAAAGCCTCCCCGGCAGCGGCGCCAAAATTTGATCTGTGCAAAACCGTCAAGTCTAGTCACACAAACTGGCCACTTGTGAATGACCAGCCGTAACAGGCTTAAAACAGTTCAGACACAAATACAATGAAGTCCTGGAGAATATAGTGAATTCCCGGGTCGTTTAGTCCCACGGAGACTCAATGGTGTGTAAAACACAAACTCAGATGATGGAGTGATCACTAAGGATAGTGATCTGTAAAGGTTTTGATTAGAAATATTACACTACTGATTGATTGGAATGGAATGGAGTACAGATTAGGAAAGCACGACAATCAGATAAGAGAAACGTAAACGTGAGTTTAAAAACTACGTATACGTACAAAATAAAAAGTGAAAGCTAAGAAATAAAAGGCCTAAAAATATAAAAATGACATTTTTGGAATCCTAAAAATAAAAGAAAATTATTAGAAAAAGAAAATTATTCTTAACACTATTTAATTAATTATTATTAATTAAAAACTATTTTAACTATTTAATAAATACTCTAAAATAGAAGAAAATACAAAATAAGGCTAGAAAAATAAACTTATGATTCTGAAAAATCTAAAATACTGTAAAACTAATTTTAAAATTAAAAATATATTTTTCACACTTTTTATCTAATTATTACTAATTAATAACTATTTGAAATACACTTAATTACTAGAAAATAGAAAATAAACTTGGAAAAATAAAATTTTAACTTGGAAAAATCTAAAATATAATAAAACAAATTTTAAAACAGAAAATATATTTTTTATGCTTTTTAATTATTTATTACTAATTAATTACTATTTTTAACTAATTAAAATTATAATAAATACTAAATAGATAGAGAAAATTATGAAACTTTTTCTAAAAATACTATATGATGACAGAATACTAGAAAAACTATAAAAACAAGGTTTGCTTATTAATAAGATGAAAAGAAAAATCAAAAAGCTAAAACTATTAAATAAACACTATCACTGATTTTTAATATACCTTTTTCTGGATTTTATTTTTTGAAAACTACTTTAATACTGATATTATGAAACTTTAACAAAGACAAAAATTTTACAAGTCACAAATAAGCTGTTTGAAGAGCTTATGAGCTTAACAGATGGCTTAATGAGCTTATTTGGTGAAATAAGCTCAAACAAGCTAACCAGCTGAAACAAAAGCTCAAAGTAGATGCAAAAAAGCTATAAGAACTAAAATGAAGCTAAAATAGACAGATAAGCACACTGATAAGCTACTGAAAAGGTAATAAGCACTTATGATAAGGACAGAAATAGGACAAACTTGAAGCTACTTGCAGCCCTAGCTATTAGGCTTCAAATTGAAAAACAAGAGTTGGAACCTCAAGATAGCTAGGTTGG
Organism: Chrysanthemum seticuspe; assembly: GCA_019973895.1. NCBI lineage: Eukaryota > Viridiplantae > Streptophyta > Magnoliopsida > Asterales > Asteraceae > Chrysanthemum > Chrysanthemum seticuspe. The sequence continues at coordinate 156,614,642 of BPTQ01000006.1, forward strand.
CTACCCAAAGAACCAAAGATCACCAGATTTGGTCAACTAATAAGCTCTATGGGAGCTTATAAAAGTAGTCATGAAACTGGTGCACAGGGCACAATTATGAAACAGGTACTCACAAAAAGCTAGAAAATAAGTACTTAAGAGGCTGATTAACAATGAACTAGTATTTTTATAATTTTGTTTAGCAACTAGACTTTAAAAATCCAAAAGATTATAAGCTGGATCCTATTAATAAAAACACAGTGAAATTATCTTTTTTATTCAAAAACGACCAAGTTGGAAATTTTGACTTTTATGAAAAACAAAGAGTTGACCAAGATGAACTTTGGATTGATTCTAAGAACTGATTATGTTGTATTAAGGTGATATAAGACTTACTTGAGCAAGATTAACAACTTATGAATACAAATTCATGATCATATATCCTAAAAATCCAATAGTAAGCACATAAGACATGATTAACTGAAATGTTGACTTTTAATGAACTAAGACTGGATTTCTTGACTGATATGAGTTATTTAAACCAAGTTAGACAGATTTCCAACAAGTCCAATGACCAGAGTACCTTTGAACACAAAAAACCAAACACCCCTTGAGATGACTGTTTTGAAGTTTTTACAAAGCAACTTACAAATTTAGACCATAAACTTGATTGAAGACTCTATATTATTATTATGTGAGATTAAATAAACATGAACAAACAGTTTTAACAATATAAAACACAAGAATTAAGACTATGCTACTTTAACTGTTAAAATGGAATTTTCACAAAACACAAATTTAAAAGAACAACCTACTGATTTAAAAGCTTAGATATACTTAATTATGACTAGTGAACACAAAGAAACAGAAATATAAGCTAATTAACAACTGTAACAGTGATATGCAAAAGTGATCAAAAGTGCTTACAAAAGCTTCCAAGCTTAAAACTGAGAACCAGGACCAATGAACACCCCTATTAGCTTACCACTAAGCTACTAAACCAAGGCCATCCATAATTCACCCTGCTCCAGCTGTGTACACCATCTTCTTGTGATTTTTTATTTTTCAACTATTTAATTTGGATTTTTGGTGATTTTCTGTTTTTGATTCTAAACTGATTTTAAATGTATCTAAAAGCTTGATTAAGCTTTATGGGAGCTTACATGACCTATTTCAGTCCATACAAACACCTAACAACAACATTTAAACATTCTTGAGATTTTTGAATTTGGAAATGCAAAAACTTGAAATGAGGTTAGAACTTGAAATTAGTTACTGGAAAACATTCAAATACATTCAAGATACTTTAACAAAGTTATTACAAGCTTGAAACTTTACTGAAAAACTTAAAGAAAGAAAAATGATTAAGAAAATTTTAAAGATTACACTAGATAAATGATACATTGCATCTCTCTCTCTCTCTTTATAGACTTTTAGCACTTCACCATGTTCTCTGAATGTTTCCCACCAAATTCTAGCCATTGGATCACTCAAACTCATCAGAACCATCCACATGTGTTTTTGGCGCCATTTTCTTCTTTGAGCAGGTTTAGACATTAATTGGAATTTGGTTGAGTCAATTAATGGATTTGTTGTTTAGAGGAGGTGGAGGGGACATAGTAAGGGAGGGGAGTTGAAAATGTGGAGAAAACCATGCCTGGTTTTGAATATCTGGCTTGGGAGAGGAGGAGCTACAGTGAAGCTGGTTTTGGGCGGTTTTCTTGCTCGGTTTGACTTTCGTTGACCGGGGTGTGATATCAAAGGGCCGGGTCAAGGGTTTGGGCCAGGGGGATTGGATTTGGGCTTTTGATATAATAAGGTGTCCGTTTGGTTTAATTAGATAACAAGGACCAAAATTGTAATATATCCAAACCTCAAGGACTGAAAATGATACTTTTCCAAACTTCTCACAAGGACCAAACATGACAAACATTGATAGAACAAGGACCCTATTTGCATAAAATCCATTTTTAAAGGTCCAAGGACTAATTTTGCAATTTTCCAAAGTTTAGGGACCTTTCTTGCCAATTGACCAAAAATTCATTCAAGGATCATTTTAAACAACTTAGAATACTTCAGGGACCTTGAATGATAAAATTCCACATTTTTGAATTTCAGGGACTAGATTTGACAACTTTTAAAACTTGGGGGACTAAAACTGCCAATTTTGAAAACTTGATACATTTTTCATCTGATTTTGATATTTTTGCATTTAAAACACATAAAACACTGATTTGTGATATTTTGATCATTTTGATGTGTTTCTGAGTGTTTTCAGATGATTTTGCAGTTTAGATTGTACAAAAATGATGAGTATTTAGACACTCATCAATCCCCCACACTGAGATATTGCTAGTCCCTAGCAATGCTTTGAGAAAACTTGATGGATTTGAAAAACTCTTTACCAAAAGCCATCACTTCTGGAGTAGCCAATTGTTTTGATTCAAGTAAGAACCTTGGTACAACGATAACCAAATGATTTATTGGCAAATCATAAACCATATAACGGATTTGATGTGTCTTTACCAGAAGCCGTGCCCTTCTGGACTAGCCAACTCTTAGATAAATTATCAGAATTATCTTTGGTGAGCTGAATACCAATTATGGATTTTCCACTGCCTTTACCACAAGCCATAACCTTGCGGGCTAGCCAACTCTTCACTTTTAAGGATATGGTGAGTTGAGAACCATACAATTTTGGGCAAATTGCAAGCCATATAAACGGATTTGAGAAATCTTTACCAAGAGCCGTTTGCTCCTGGATTAGCCAATCCTTTTGTCTTACAGACATGGCGGACTGATAACCAAGATGAGTAAGTGTAGAACACTTACTCCAAAAAAATTTTTGGCCAAAAACGGTGGAATTGGGTAAATAATATATGAAATTCGTGAGAATTCCCCCCCACACTTAGAAATGAATATTGCCCTCAATATTCAAAGTACCGGCGGTTATGCCGAAACAAAGAACGTAAAAGGGAAATATTACGGCCATTATTTAGAAGAGATTTTTATATATATATATATATATATATATTTTTTTAGAACATGAAATTATATACAACAGTGTGGGGAAACTCCCCCACACTAGGGTGGTAGAAAGGGGGTAAGAAGACAGAAACATGGGTGAAAACCCATATGGTGCGTGCTAATGTTTTTGATTCCCGAGTCACTAGCTTGACTCGATCCCCGCATTCATTGGTTCGTGGGGAATGTTTGTAAATCCGGGACAACCACAGGAGGAATGTCCTCTCCAAAGTAGTGCTTCACTCGATGACCATTCACTTTAAAATTAGGACCATCGGGTTGAGATAACTCAACGGTACCATAAGGATAAACCTTAGCAATAGTGAATGGACCAGACCAACGGGACTTGAGCTTTCCCGAGAAAATCTTCAATCTTGAATTGAAAAGAAGGACTCGATCACCAACGTTGAAAACGCGGTTCTTGATTTTTGAGTCATGAATCTTCTTTGTCTTTTGTTTATAGATCAAAGAGTTCTCGTAAGCTTGATCACGAAATTCATTTAGTTCATTCATTTGAACTTTTCTGTGATCACCAGCTGTCTGTATATCAAAGTTTGCATGCTTTAAGGCCCAGTATGCCTTGTGCTCTAACTCAATCGGAAGATGACATGCCTTCCCGTACACTAGCTTGTATGGAGTACACCCAATGGGTGTTTTGTAAGCTGTACGGAAGGCCCAGAGTGCGTCATCAAGCTTATCCGACCAGGATGCACGATTTTCGCCTACTGTCCTTTCAAGAATCCTTTTAATACCACGATTTGAAACTTCCACCTGCCCACTTGTTTGGGGGTGGTATGCAGTAGAGAGACGATGGGTAACACCATACTTTTGCATGACACGATCAAATTGGTCATTACAAAAATGTGTACCACGATCACTGATTATCGCTCTCGGAGTTCCAAACCTGGCAAACAGAGATTTTAAAAACTTCACAAAAACTCAGGCATCATTGGTAGGTAAAGCTTTTGCTTCAACCCATTTTGACAGATAGTCAACAGCCACGAGTATGTACTTGTTACCACGAGACGAAGGAAATGGCCCCATAAAATCAATACCCCATATGTCAAATATCTCACAAACTTGAATAGCATTTTGTGGCATTTCATTCCTTTGAGAGATATTACCATGACGTTGACAAGCGTCACAAGCTTTGACAAAATCGTGGGCATCCTTATAGATAGTGGGCCAATAAAACCCGGAATCAAACACCTTTTTGGCGGTGTAGTTTGGACTATGATGGCCCCCGGTGGGTCCAGCATGGCAAGCTGTGAGAATATCAATAGCTTCCTGTCCATAAACACACCGTCGGATGACTTGATCCGCACAGATTTTGAACAAGAAAGGGTCGTCCCAGAAATAATGTTTAACATCTTTGAAGAATTTGTTCTTCTGTTGGGTCGACATCCCTTTCACAATGAAGTTACCCGCATGGTAATTTGCGAAGTCAGCAAACCATGGGGTGGTAGAATTTCCACGAAAAGAAACCGCATTGAGTGTCTCGAGAGGAAATGTTTCATTTATTTCCTTTTTCTCGAAAACATCTTGGTGAGGGTTTTCTAATCTGGACAGATGATCAGCAGCTAGATTCTCAGCTCCTTTTTTATCACGTATAATGATATCAAATTCTTGGAGGAGGAGAATCCAACGAAGTAATCTCGGCTTTGCATCTTGTTTTGCAAAGAGATATTTAAGAGCCGAGTGATCCGTATACACTACGCATTTGGTCAAGATTAAGTATGGCCGAAACTTCTCAAATGCATACACCACGGCTAATAGCTCTTTTTCTGTGGTGGTGTAATGAGTTTGAGCTTCAGTCATAGTCTTACTTGCGTAGTGAATAGGCTGAAAATGCTTGTTTCTTCGTTGCCCTAGAACTGCACCGATAGCAAAATCACTTGCATCGCACATTAGCTCAAAAGGCAAGTCCCAGTCGGGAGCAACGAGAATGGGTGCTTCAGTAAGCTTTTTCTTCAATGTTTCAAAAGCTTCTATGCACTCAGGTGAGAAGATAAAAGGAGCATCCTTTTCAAGAAGATGGGTCATAGGCCGGGCGATTTTAGAAAAATCTTGTATGAATCTACGATAGAAACCGGCATGACCTAAAAAACTCCTAATACCTTTGACGGTAGTAGGATGAGGTAGCTTAGCAATAACATCAACTTTTGCTCTATCTACCTCAATCCCGTTCTTTGAAATTTTATGGCCAAGGACTATGCCTTCTTTGACCATAAAATGGCTTTTCTCCCAGTTTAGACAAAGATTGGTGTCTTCACACCTTTGAAGCATTTTATCTAAATGGGAGAGACATGATTGAAAAGAATCCCCAATGACCGAGAAGTCATCCATAAACACCTCCATCGTTTCCCCGATCATGTCGTGGAAAATGGCCATCATACATCGTTGGAACGTGCCAGGAGCATTACATAAGCCAAAAGGCATACGTTTGTAGGCAAAAGTTCCGTATGGGCAAGTGAATGTGGTCTTCTCTTGATCCTGTGGATCAATAGGGATCTGAAAGTAACCCGAGAAACCATCAAGGAAACAATAGTATTCGTTCCCTGCTAATCCCTCAAGCATCTGGTCCATGAAGGGTAGAGGAAAATGGTCTTTACGGGTGGCGTCATTCAACTTACGATAGTCAATGCAAACACGCCATCCCGTAACCAATCGAGTTGGGATTAACTCGTTATCTTCATTTGTGATAACAGTAATGCCACCCTTTTTCGGAACACAATGAATTGGGCTGACCCAAGGACTATCTGAGATCGGGTAAATCAATCCTGCATCAAGAAGTTTGATAACCTCTTGTTTGATAAAATCATGGATTTTTGGATTCACTCGTCTCTGATGTTGAACTGCTGGTTTAAAGTCATCCTCCATCAAGATTTTATGAGTACAAAACTCAGGGTTGATACCCTTGATGTCGGAGAGTTTCCAAGCAATTGCTTGCTTGTGTGACTTCAAGATTTTTATGAGAGCAGCTTTTTCATCTTTACTCAAATCTCGAGCAATAATGACGGGTAATTTATCATCACCCTCAAGAAATGCATACTCGAGATGAGGAGGTAAGTCCTTAAGCTCAACCTCAGGAAATTCATCAGTTTTCTCAACTGAATTGATTTCCTTGTTATGAAGTTTGATGGGAGGGAGAGGAGGAGAAGTGTCCAGATTTAACACTTTCTTTAGAAGAATATCTCCCTCCAGATTAATCTCATTTTGATTAATCTCAACTGGAATTGAATCACTAGAGTGAGGGGTTGATGATGGATCATCATTGAGCAACTTCTCAATAAGAAGTATATCCCCCTCAATATCAATTGGAGCGTGATCAATTTCCCATGGAACAGAATCACTAGCCAAGTATACTTCAATCTCATCTAAGATGAAGTCGCTTCCCTCAAACGGAGTGAGAGAAGGAGTAGAATTGGCTATGATAGGCTGAGAAGATGTGGTGGAATCCCCACTCACAGAATTATGAGAATAACCAAGAACTTCTTGAGAGTACTCGTCAGAAGCAACATCAATGATATCTATTCGGTTAACCGATTCAGAATCATAGTTTGCAGAGTACCTCGAAGTTTGGTCAAGGTTGAAGGTGACAGCTTCATTACCAACACGCAATGTGATTTCCTGCTCAAATACATCAATGAGAGCACGGCCCGTTCTCAGGAATCCTCGACCAACAATGAGAGGAACCCGATGATCGGCATCAAAATCAACAACCACGAAGTCAGCTGGAAAATGGAACTTTCCTACTTTCACAAATACGTCCTCGGCAATGCCAAGAGGACGGGATATGGAACGATCTGCAAGCTCGAGAGTCATGCATGTAGGAGTAAGTTCCGGAAGAGAAAGTTTCTTCCAAACTGAATAAGGCATAAGGTTTATGCTTGCACCAAGATCTGCTAGGGCAAAGCATTCAACCATTCCTGGGAATACACAAGGTAAGAGAAATTTCCCAGGATCTCCAAGCTTTTCTGGAAGCTTCTTCAGGATAACTGCAGAGCAGTTCTCGTTAAGAGGAGTTTTTGCCATTTCAAACAGCTTTTCCTTATTGCTTAACATGTGTTTGAGAGTTGATGCAAACTTGGGCATCAGCATGATAGCATCCGCGAAGCTTATGTCAAAGTGTAACTCTTGGAAAATTTGGAAAAATTTATCCATTTGATGACTAGCTTTTTCACGGAGCTTTTGCTCATTCAAACGTGATGGGTAAGGAATAGAAGATTTGGATTTCTGATTCTCAACAGGAGCTACAGGAGGTTCAAAAACAACTCCTTGATTTGACTTGGGTTTCTGGACCACTTGAGGTTGGACTACCGAAGGTTGAACGTGTGCGGTACTTCGTGGGCTAGAATAATGCACTTTGTCCGTTGTTTCCTTGGTAACTTGACTCATTGGCACAGGTGGAGGAGGCATTGGAGTCGTAGGTCCATTATGTGTTGGAGGTTCACTGTCCACTACCTTTGGAAGAGAAGAAGAAGAAGAGGTAGTAGGAACAGCAGGTCCATCATATGAAACACCACTTCTGGTTGTGATCGCCTTTGCATCGCCCCTCGGGTTAGCGATCGTGTTGCTCGGAAGTTTTCCTGAGCCCGAGGGTTGATCATTTAAAGACTTCTTAAGATCAGCGATCTGACTGACCAACAACCTGTTCATTTCATCTTGGGATTTCATGAACTGCTTCAGTAACTCATCAGATGATGGTCCTGGAGGAGTAATGACGGGAGGAGCTGGAGGGACAATTTGAGGCCGTATGTTTTGATTATAGCCAAAATTCCCTTGATTAGGATTCATATTCCCATGAAATTGATTCCCTCGATTAAAATTGTTTTGATTGGGGTTTCCTTGATGTTGGAAACCCTGATTGGGTCCAGGATAGAAATTACCTTGGTTTTGATAACCTTGGTTCATTCTTGGTTGGTTCTGATTCCGGTTTTGCATGTTGTGATTCTGGTTAAAACCGGGTGGTGCCTGATTAGTGTTAGCACGGTAGTGTGGTTCATTTTGAGGACGGTATTGATTACCTCCTTGCTGTGAACTACCGGCTAGAGCATTGGCTTCAAATGGACTACCATCGGTGGCAGTACAATTGTAGTAAGCATGAGGACCACCACAAGTGACACAACTTTCAACTTTCTTCACTTCAGCATGTGTGGGTGTCTGAGTGAAGGTGACTTTCTTCTGGTTAGCAAGAACCAAAGCCTGAACAATGTCTGTGAGTTTGTCAATCTTAGCATCGGTGCTAGATGTACTCACGGGGGATGAAGAAGAAGAAGGTCCAACATGAGACTGATATGTCTTTGCTCTGAAAGGACGGACCTGAGATTTGTTCTCAATGATTTGCAAGGCCTCTTTGGTGGTCTTGCTCTGGAAATTACCTCCCGCGGAGGCATTCAAAGAGTCTTGATTGGTCTGATTGAGACCATTGTAGAAAGTATCCATTTGCATTAACTCGGTAAAACCGTGATGCGGACACTTGCGAAGCAACTCTTTGTAACGATCCCATGCCTCCCCGAATGATTCATCAAATCTCTGAGAAAATTTCATTATCTCATTCTTAAGACTTGTGGTTCGGGATGGAGGATAGAACTCGTTAACGAACTTGGTGACAAGATCTTCCCATGTCTCAATAGAACGAGGGGGTTGTTTCTCAAGCCAATTCCGGGCTTGTCCCTCTAGAGAAAATGGGAACAGAAGAAGCTTGATAGCTTCATGTGGGACATTCTTGTACTTGATGGTAGATGCAATCTTGTTAAACCATCGAATGTGTGCATGAGGATCATCCCGCTCAAAACCATAGAATTGGCTCTGGGTTACTAGATTAAGCAACCCGGTTTTGAGCTCGAAAGTGTCAGCCACGATGGCTGGAACAACAATGGCATCTCCGTAACCCTCGATGGGTGCTTGGAGAAGCTCATTCATGGGTTTGTCTTCTGCCATTTCGACAGGAGGTGGTGGTGGTAGACGTTCCTCAGTCACGGCTGAAGGAGCTGAACGTCCTCTACGTCTACGAGGAATGTTTCCAAGTTCAGAAAGTGGACTTGTACAACTGGAAGAACGAGTGCGCATGCACTAAGTATAAAAATAAATTTTCAAAACAAATGAGGCAAAACACAAGTGAACTTAACCAATAATCACAAATGAAATGGCTTCTTTGAAAAAGGTACACCAAATCACAAGTGACACAAAGGCAAGTTTTAAATCTGATGTTCGGGAACTTATTATGGTCGCACCCCCAGTTAGGTAGTGCACTGCCTTGATTTGCGGTGGTTGATTTTTATGTATATATTAAGTACCACTGAAAAGACGTAGGTAAGATTTGTGCAAATGGGTTCAAAAACTTTTGGACAATATTTTTGGGATCGTCTCGTTTAACCAAATCGTACTGTTTTAAGAATCACCTTAAAGACAATACAAGATAGAAAACGCTACGATTGTTTTGTTGTTTTATATTTTTTTTTGGTGTTTTTAACACTTTAGGAAAAGTGTTAATGAACTTTTTGGATTTTTTTTTAAAAAACTTTACAAATTTTTTTTTACAAAAGATGGGGTATGTGCAAGAATGGGTCTGAAAATGGCTAAACACACGCTAAAGCCTCCCCGGCAGCGGCGCCAAAATTTGATCTGTGCAAAACCGTCAAGTCTAGTCACACAAACTGGCCACTTGTGAATGACCAGCCGTAACAGGCTTAAAACAGTTCAGACACAAATACAATGAAGTCCTGGAGAATATAGTGAATTCCCGGGTCGTTTATTCCCACGGAGACTCAATGGTGTGTAAAACACAAACTCAGATGATGGAGTGATCACTAAGGATAGTGATCTGTAAAGGTTTTGATTAGAAATATTACACTACTGATTGATTGGAATGGAATGGAGTACAGATTAGGAAAGCACAACAATCAGATAAGAGAAACGTAAACGTGGGTTTGAAACAACCGGTTGTTACCGGTTAAGGTATACACACCGAGTTTGGCACATGTTATCTAAGGTACTAAACTTTGCGAAAAATTTGTCCTAAGTCACTAATGTTTCATTCCTGTCATCTAAGGTACTAAACTTTGCGAAAAATTTGTCCTAAGTCACTAATGAAAATTTTGTCCTAAGTCACGAGTTGTGGCACATGTTACCGAACCTTTAAAATTATATGTTTTATACAATTTTATACACCTTTTATACGTTTTTTATTCATTTTCATTCGTTTTTATCCGTTTTTAAATTGTTTTATACATTATTTATATGTTTTTTTTGTTTTCATCCGTTTTTATACGTTTTCGTCCGTTTTTCTTACGTTTTCGCCTATTTTCTTATGTTTTCAAACATAAAAAAGGGACGAAAACGAATGAAACAATAGAAAAACGGGCAAAAACATAAGAAAAATGGACGAAAACGTAAAAAACAGACGAAAACGTATAAAACGGATGAAAACGAATAAAAATGTATAAAAAATGTACAAAACCATATAAAAAACGGACAAAAACGTATAAAAACGGATGAAAACATAAAAACGTATAAAAACGGACGTAAAAAATGGGACAAAAACGGACGAAAAACGTATAAAAACAGACAAAAGCGTAAAAAAAACAAACAAAAACGTATAAAAACGAATAAAAACGTATAAAAGGTGTATAAAATCGTGTAAAACGTAAAATTTTAAAGGTTCAGTAACATGTGCCACAACTCGTGACTTAGGACAAATTTTTCATTAGTGACTTAGGACAAATTTTTAGCAAAGTTTAGTACCTTAGATGACAGGAATGAAACATTAGTGACTTAAGACAAATTTTTCGCAAAGTTTAGTGACTTGTTTGTATAGGTTTAGTTATGTATTGGCCACAACCGGTTACCAATCCTTCGAGTGACTAGGGTGACACTTATAAAAAGGTTTAGTAACATATGTGAAAAAAACCGTGAAGTATAGTGACCTAGATGACAAACTACGTATACGTACAAAATAAAAAGTGAAAACTAAGAAATAAAAGGCCTAAAAATATAAAAATGACATTTTTGGAATCCTAAAAATAAAAGAAAATTATTAGAAAAAGAAAATTATTCTTAACACTATTTAATTAATTATTATTAATTAAAAACTATTTTAACTATTTAATAAATACTCTAAAATAGAAGAAAATACAAAATAAGGCTAGAAAAATAAACTTATGATTCTGAAAAATCTAAAATACTGTAAAACTAATTTTAAAATTAAAAATATATTTTTCACACTTTTTATCTAATTATTACTAATTAATAACTATTTGAAATACACTTAATTACTAGAAAATAGAAAATAAACTTGGAAAAATAAAATTTTAACTTGGAAAAATCTAAAATATAATAAAACAAATTTTAAAACAGAAAATATATTTTTTATGCTTTTTAATTATTTATTACTAATTAATTACTATTTTTAACTAATTAAAATTATAATAAATACTATAGATAGAGAAAATTATGAAACTTTTTCTAAAAATACTATATGATGACAGAATACTAGAAAAACTATAAAAACAAGGTTTGCTTATTAATAAGATGAAAATAAAAATCAAAAAGCTAAAACTATTAAATAAACACTATCACTGATTTTTAATTTACCTTTTCCTGGATTTTATTTTTTGAAAACTACTTTAATACTGATATTATGAAACTTTAACAAAGACAAAAATTTTACAAGTCACAAATAAGCTGTTTGAAGAGCTTATGAGCTCAACAGATGGCTTAATGAGCTTATTTGGTGAAATAAGCTCAAACAAGCTAACCAGCTGAAACAAAAGCTCAAAGTAGATGCAAAAAAGCTATAAGAACTAAAATGAAGCTAAAATAGACAGATAAGCACACTGATAAGCTACTGAAAAGGAAATAAGCACTTATGATAAGGACAGAAATAGGACAAACTTGAAGCTACTTGCAGCCCTAGCTATTAGGCTTCAAATTGAAAAACAAGAGTTGGAACCTCAAGATAGCTAGGTTGGCTACCCAAAGAACCAAAGATCACCAGATTTGGTCAACTAATAAGCTCTATGGGAGCTTATAAAAGTAGTCATGAAACTGGTGCACAGGGCACAATTATGAAACATGTACTCACAAAAAGCTAGAAAATAAGTACTTAAGAGGCTGATTAATAATGAACTAGTATTTTTATAATTTTGTTTAGCAACTAGACTTTAAAAATCCAAAATATTATAAGCTGGATCCTATTAATAAACACACAGTGAAATTATCTTTTTTATTCAAAAACGACCAAGTTGGAAATTTTGACTTTTATGAAAAACAAAGAGTTGACCAAGATGAACTTTGGATTGATTCTAAGAACTGATTATGTTGTATTAAGGTGATATAAGACTTACTTGAGCAAGATTAACAACTTATGAATACGAATTCATGATCATATATCCTAAAAATCCAATAGTAAGCACATAAGACATGATTAACTGAAATGTTGACTTTTAATGAACTAAGACTGGATTTCTTGACTGATATGAGTTATTTAAACCAAGTTAGACAGATTTCCAACAAGTCCAATGACCAGAGTACCTTTGAACACAAAAAACCAAACACCCCTTGAGATGACTGTTTTGAAGTTTTTACAAAGTAACTTACAAATTTAGACCATAAACTTGATTGAAGACTCTATATTATTATTATGTGAGATTAAATAAACATGAACAAACAGTTTTAACAATATAAAACACAAGAATTAAGACTATGCTACTTTAACTGTTAAAATGGAATTTTCACAAAACACAAATTTAAAAGAACAACCTACTGATTTAAAAGCTTAGATATACTTAATTATGACTAGTGAACACAAAGAAACAGAAATATAAGCTAATTAACAACTGTAACAGTGATATGCAAAAGTGATCAAAAGTGCTTACAAAAGCTTCCAAGCTTAAAACTGAGAACCAGGACCAATGAACACCCCTATTAGCTTACCACTAAGCTACTAAACCAAGGCCATCCATAATTCACCCTGCTCCAGCTGTGTACACCATCTTCTTGTGATTTTTTATTTTTCAACTATTTAATTTGGATTTTTGGTGATTTTCTGTTTTTGATTCTAAACTGATTTTAAATGTATCTAAAAGCTTGATTAAGCTTTATGGGAGCTTACATGACCTATTTCAGTCCATACAAACACCTAACAACAACATTTAAACATTCTTGAGATTTTTGAATTTGGAAATGCAAAAACTTGAAATGAGGTTAGAACTTGAAATTAGTTACTGGAAAACATTCAAATACATTCAAGATACTTTAACAAAGTTATTACAAGCTTGAAACTTTACTGAAAAACTTAAAGAAAGAAAAACGATTAAGAAAATTTTAAAGATTACACTAGATAGATGATACATTGCATCTCTCTCTCTCTTTATAGACTTTTAGCACTTCACCATGTTCTCTGAATGTTTCCCACCAAATTCTAGCCATTGCATCACTCAAACTCATCAGAACCGTCCACATGTGTTTTTGGCGCCATTTTCTTCTTTGAGCAGGTTTAGACATTAATTGGAATTTGGTTGAGTCAATTAATCGATTTGTTGTTTAGAGGAGGTGGAGGGGACATAGTAAGGGAGGGGAGTTGAAAATGTGGAGAAAACCATGCCTGGTTTTGAATATCTGGCTTGGGAGAGGAGGAGCTACAGTGAAGCTGGTTTTGGGCGGTTTTCTTGCTCGGTTTGACTTTCATTGACCGGGGTGTGATATCAAAGGGCCGGGTCAAGGGTTTGGGCCAGGGGGATTGGATTTGGGCTTTTGATATAATAAGGTGTCCGTTTGGTTTAATTAGATAACAAGGACCAAAATTGTAATATATCCAAACCTCAAGGACTGAAAATGATACTTTTCCAAACTTCTCACAAGGACCAAACATTGATAGAACAAGGACCCTATTTGCATAAAATCCATTTTTAAAGGTCCAAGGACTAATTTTGCAATTTTCCAAAGTTTAGGGACCTTTCTTGCCAATTGACCAAAAATTCATTCAAGGATCATTTTAAACAACTTAGAATACTTCAGGGACCTTGAATGATAAAATTCCACATTTTTGAATTTCAGGGACTAGATTTGACAACTTTTAAAACTTGGGGGACTAAAACTGCCAATTTTGCAAACTTGATACATTTTTCATCTGATTTTGATATTTTTGCATTTAAAACACATAAAACACTGATTTGTGATATTTTGATCATTTTGATGTGTTTCTGAGTGTTTTCAGATGATTTAGCAGTTTAGATTGTACAAAAATGATAAGTATTTAGACACTCATCAGAGCTCAAAAGGCAAGTCCCAGTCGGGAGCAACGAGAATGGGTGCTTCAGTAAGCTTTTTCTTCAATGTTTCAAAAGCTTCGATGCACTCAGGTGAGAAGATAAAAGGAGCATCTTTTTCAAGAAGATGAGTCATAGGCCGGGCGATTTTAGAAAATTCTTGTATGAATCTACGATAGAAACCGGCATGACCTAAAAAACTCCTAATACCTTTGACGGTAGTAGGATGAGGTAATTTAGCAATAACATCGACTTTGGCTCTATCGACCTCAATCCTATTTTTTGAAATCTTATGGCCAAGGACAATGCCTTCTTTGACCATAAAGTGGCTCTTCTCCCAATTTAGACAAAGATTGGTGTCTTCACACCGTTTGAGCATTTTATCTAAATGGGAGAGACATGTTTGAAACGAATCCCCAATGACCGAGAAGTCATCCATAAACACCTCCATTGTTTCCCTGATCATGTCGTGGAATATGGCCATCATACATCGTTGGAACGTGCCAGGAGCGTTACATAAGCCAAAAGGCATACGTCTGTAGGCAAAAGTTCCGTATGTGCAGGTGAATGTGGTCTTTTCTTGATCATGTGGATCAATGGGGATCTGAAAATAACCTGAGAAACCATCAAGGAAACAATAGTATTCATTCCCTGCTAATCTCTCAAGCATTTGGTCCATGAAGGGTACAGGAAAATGGTCTTTACGGGTGGCGTCATTCAACTTACGATAGTCAATGCAAACACGCCATCCTGTAACCAATCGAGTTGGAATTAACTCGTTATCTTCATTTGTGACAACAGTTATGCCACCCTTTTTAGGAACACAATGAATTGGGCTAACCCAAGGACTATCTGAGATCGGGTAAATCAATCATGCATCAAGAAGTTTGATAACCTCTTGTTTGATAACATCATGGATTTTTGGATTCACCCTTCTCTGATGTTGAACTGCTAGTTTAAAGTCATCCTCCATTAAGATTTTGTGAGTACAAAACTCAGGGTTGATACCCTTAATGTCGGAGAGTTTCCAAGCAATTGCTTGCTTATGTGACTTAAGACCTTTATGAGAGCAGCTTTTTCATCTTTACTCAAATCTCGAGCAATAATGACTGGTAATTTATCATCACCCTCAAGAAATGCATACTCGAGATGAGGTGGTAAGTCCTTAAGTTCAACCTCAGGAAATTCTTCAGTTTTCTCAACTGACTTGACTTCCTTGTTATGAAGCTTGACGGGAGGGAGAGGAGGAGAAGTGTCCTGATTTAACAATTTCTCAAGAAGAATATCTCCCTCCAGATTAATCTCATTTTGATTAATCTTATCAGGAATTGAATCACTAGTGTGAGGGGTTGATGATGGATCATCATTAAGCAACTTCTCAATGAGAAGTATGTCCCCCTCAATATCAATTGGAGCGTGATCAATTTCCCATGGAACAGAATCACTAGCCAAGTATGCTTCAATCTCTTCCAAGATGAAGTCTCTTCCCTCAAAAGGAGTGATAGAAGGAGTAGAATTGGCTATGATAGGTTGAGAAGATGTGGTGGGATCCCCACTCACAGAATTATGAGAATAACCAAGAACTTCTTGAGAGTACTCTTCAGAAGCAACATCAATGATATCTATTCGGTTAACCGACTCAGAATCATAGTTTGCGGAGTACCTCGAAGTTTGATCAAGGTTAAAGGTGATAGCTTCATTACCAACACGTAATGTGATTTCTTGCTCAAATACATCAATGAGAGCACGACCCGTTCTCAGGAATCCTCGACCAACAATGAGAGGAACCCGATGATCGGCATCGAAATCTACGACCACGAAGTCAGCTGGAAAATGGAACTTTCCTACTTTCACAAATACGTCCTCGGCAATGCCAAGTGGACGGGATATTGTACGATCTGCAAGCTCGAGAGTCATGCATGTAGGAGTGAGTTCCGGAAGAGAAAGTTTCTTCCATACTGAATAAGGCATCAGATTGATGCTTGCACCAAGATCTGCTAGGGCAAAGCATTCAACCATTCCTGGAAATACACAAGGTAAGAGAAATTTTCCAGGATCTCCAAGTTTCTCAGGAAGCTTCTTCAAGATAACTGCAGTGCAGTTCTCGTTCAGTGGAGTTTTTGCCATTTCAAACAGCTTTTCCTTATTGCTTAACATGTGTTTGAGAGTTGATGCAAACTTGGGCATCAGCATGATAGCATCCGCAAAGCTTATGTCAAAATGTAACTCTTGGAAAATTTGAAAAAATTTGTCCATTTGATGACTGGCTTTCTCGCGGAGCTTTTGCTCATTCAAACGTGATGGGTAAGGAATAGAAGATTTGGATTTCTGTTTCTCAACGGGAGCTACTGGAGGTTCAAAAACAACTCCTGGATTTGACTTGGGTTTCTGGACAACTTGAGGTTGGACTACCGAAGGTGGGACGTGTGCGGTACTTCGTGGGCTTGAAAAATGCACCTTGTCCGTTGTATCCTTGGTAACTTGACTCGTTGCTCCTAGTCGAGGAGGCATTGGAGTCGAAGGTCCATTGTGTGTCTTAGGTTCACTTTCTACTACCTTTGGGAGAGAAGAAGAAGAGGTAGTAGGAATAGCAGGTCCATCATATGAAACACCACTTCTGGTTGTGATCGCCTTTGCATCGCCCCTCGGGTTAGCGATCGTGTTGCTCGGAAGTTTTCCTGAGCCCGAGGGTTGATCATTTAAAGACTTCTTAAGATCAGCGATCTGACTGACCAACAACCTGTTCATTTCATCTTGGGATTTCATGAATTGTTTCAATAACTCATCAGATGATGGTCCAGTTGGAACAATGGCTTGAGTTTGATTAGGAAAATTCTGGCCTCTATTGTTAGGAATAGGGCCTTGATTTTCAAAATTTCCTTGATTAGGATTCATATTCCCATTAAATTGATTCCCTCGATTGAAATTGTTTTGATTAAGGTTTCCTTGATGTTGGAAACCTTGATTTGGTCCGGGATAGAAATTACCTTGGTTTTGATAACCTTGGTTCATTCTTGGTTGGTTCTGATTCCGGTTTTGCATGTGATGATTCTGGTTAAAACCGGGTGGTGCCTGATTAGTGTTAGCACGGTAGTGTGGTTCATTTTGAGGACGGTATTGATTACCTCCCTGATGTGAAGTACCGGCTAGAGCATTGGCTTCAAATGGACTACCATCGGTGGCAGTACAGTTGTAGTATGCATGAGGGCCACCACAAGTAACACAAACTTCAACTTTCTTCACCTCACCATGTGTTGGTGTCTGTGTGAAAGTCACTTTCTTTTGGTTAGCAAGAACCAAAGCCTGAACAATATCCGTGAGTTTGTCAATCTTAGCATCGGTGCTAGATGTACTCAAGGGAGATGAAGTAGAAGGTCCAGCATTAGACTGAGACTGATATGTCTTTGCTCGGAAAGGGCGGACCTGGGACTTGTTCTCAATGATTTGTAAGGCTTCTTTGGTTGTCTTGCTCAGGAAATTACCTCCCGCGGAGGCATTTGAAGAGTCTTGATTAGTCTGGTTCAGACCATTGTAGAAAGTATCCATTTGCATTAACTCGGTAAAACCATGATGCGGACACTTGCGGAGCAACTCTTTGTAACGATCCCATGCCTCCCCGAATGATTCATCAAATCTTTGAGAAAATTTCATTATCTCATTCTTAAGACTTGTAGTTCGGGATGGAGGATAGAATTCGTTAACGAACTTGGTGACTAGATCCTCCCATGTCTCAATGGAACGAGGGGGTTGTTTCTCAAGCCAATTCCGGGCTTGTCCCTCTAGAGAAAATGGGAACAGAAGAAGCTTAATTGCTTCATGTGGGACATTCTTGTATTTGATGGTAGATGCAATCTTGTTAAACCATCGAATGTGTGCATGAGGATCACTCCCTCAAAACCATAGAATTGGCTTTGGGTTACCAGATTAAGCAACCCGGTTTTGAGCTCAAAAGTATCAGCCACAATGGCTGGGACAACAATAGCATCTCCGTAACCCTCGATGGGTGCTTGGAGAAGCTCATTCATGGGCTTATCTTCTGCCATTACGACAGGGGGTGGTGGTGGTAGACGTTCCTCAGTCACGGCTGAAGGAGCAGAACGTCCTCTACGTCTACGAGGAATATTTGCAAGCTCATAAAGTGGACTTGTAGAATTGGAAGAACGAGTGCGCATGCACTAAGTATAAAAATCAGTTTTCAAAACAAATGCGAGGCAAAACGACAAGTGAACTTAACCAATAATCACAAATGAAATGGCTTCTTTGAAAAAGGTACACCAAATCACAAGGACACAAAGGCAAGTTTTAAATCTGTTGTTCGGGAACTTATTATGGTCACACCCCCAGTTAGTAGGTGTACTGCCTTGATTTGCGGTTGTTGATTTTTATGTATATATTAAGTACCACTAAAAAGACGTAGGTATAGATTTGTGCAAAGGGTTTAAAAACTTTTGGACAATATTTTTGGTATCGTCTCGTTTAACCAAATCGTATCTCTTTAAGAATCACCTCAAAGAAAATACAAGATAGAAAACGCTACGATTGTTTTGTTGTTTTATATTTTTTTGGTGTTGTTAACACTTTAGGAAAAGTGTTAATGAACTTTTTGATTTTCTGATAACTTTACAAAAAACGTTTTTTTACAAAAGATGGTATATGTGCAAGAATGGGTCTGAAAAAGGTTTAACACACGCTAAAGCCTCCCCGGCAGCGGCGCCAAAATTTGATTGGGCCCGAACCGTCAAGTTATATCACACAAGCTAACCACTTGTGAATGGCTAACCGTAATAAACTTAAAACTGCTCAGAAACCAATGCAATGAAGATCAGAGGAATATAGTGGATTCCTAGGTCGTTAAGTCCCACGGAGACTCAATGGTGTTTTAAAAACTTTCAGACGATAGAATGATCACTAAGGATAGTGATCAGTAAAAATTTGGATGGATGATTACTCTACTGATTGATTGGAATAGAATTGGGTACAGAATTGGAAAGCACAACAATCAGATAAGACAATCGTAAATACGTACGATTAAAAACTAAGTAAACGTACAAAATAAAAAGTGGGATCTAAAAAAATAAAAGACCTACAAATATGAAAATGACATTTTTGAAATCCTAAAAATAAAAGAAAATTATTAGAAAAAGAAAATTATTTTTATAACTATTTATTTAATTATTATTAATTAAAAACTATTTTAAACTATTTAATAATACTCTAAAATAAAAGAAAATATGAAATAAGGCTAGAAAAATAAAATGATGATTTAGAAAAATCTAAAATATTATAAAACTTATTTTAAAACTAAAAATATATTTTTTACACTTTTTATCTATTTATTACTAATTAATTATTATTTAAAATACACTTAAATAAAAGAAAATATAAAATTAACCTGGAAAAATAAAATTTTAACTTAGAAAAATCTAAAATATGATAAAACTAATTTTAGAACTGAAAAGATATTTTTTATGCTTTTTAATTATTTATTACTAATTATTTAATACTTTTAACTATTTAAAATTCTAATAAATACTAAACAGATTAGGAAAATTATGAAAATTTTTCTAAAAATAACTTAAGGTGACAGAAATCTAAGAAAAATATAAAAACTATATTTGCTTAATAATAAGCTGAAAAGAAAAATCAAAAAGCTAATTAATATTAAATAAACGCTATCACTATATTTAAAATGATGTTTTTGTGGATTTTCTTTTTTCAAAACTATTTAACTACTGATTATAAGAAACTTTTACAAAGACAAAAATTTTACAAATTAAAAATAAGCAGTTTAATAAGCTTATGACCTAACAGTGGGCTAAAGAGCTTATTTTGATGAATTAAGCTCAAATACGCTTGTAAATTGATGAAACAAAAGCTGAAATAAGAAACAAAAAGCTACAAGCTACTCAAATGAAGCTAAAAGACACAAAAACACATACTGATAAGCTACTAAAAAGAAAATAAGCACTATGACTCTTATTGTTATAAGACAGAAATGGGACAAAGTTTAAGCTTATTGCAGCCCTATCAAACAAGCTAGAAAATGGAATTTAAAGCTTGGGACCTCAAGATGGCTAGGTCAGCTTTCCAAAGAACCAAGAATCACAAGCTTTGACCAACTAATAAGCTCTGTGGGAGCTTATCAAATTAGACTACTCAACTGTGCACAGGGCACCATTTCAGAACAGGTACTCAAAAGAAGCTGAGTAATAAGCAGTTAAATAAGCTAAACAGAAAATATAAAAAATACTAGGTTAAAGCTGAGCAACTAGATTTTGATATCCCAAAAGCTCAAAACATAAAACTCAAAGTTAAGCCCTATATAAAATATTCTATTTTATTCAAAAACGACCAAATGGAAAATTTGACTTTTATAAAAACTAACTAAGTTGACTTTTATGAGCTTTAAATCAAAACTACTTACTGATTATGTTATGTTAAGCTATAATAAGGTTGAAATAAGCTAGATTAACAAGTTTTAA
This sequence comes from Chrysanthemum seticuspe, assembly GCA_019973895.1. Taxonomy (NCBI): domain Eukaryota; kingdom Viridiplantae; phylum Streptophyta; class Magnoliopsida; order Asterales; family Asteraceae; genus Chrysanthemum; species Chrysanthemum seticuspe. The sequence continues at coordinate 156,635,397 of BPTQ01000006.1, forward strand.
GCTAATATGAAGAGATTGACAAACTAAAACTTTAACAGTTAACAACTAAGTGAGATTAAAGAGATTTTTGACTTTTTAACAAATGACCACTGGTTTTCTTGTTAAACTGAGATATTAGGACCAAGTGTGGCAGGAAACAAACATAAACAACAATTCAAACAACCTCTAACACAGTTTAACTAACAAATCCAAACAAGACTTAATATAACTGTTTTGGTGATTTTCAAAGATTATCACAGATTCAGTCCATGCATTTGATTGATAACCATATATTATCATATACTGAAACTAAATAAACATTAAACAACATCAATAACAACATAAAACTTATTAATAACACTTATACTAATTTAACTGTTAAAATGAGATTTTTGGTAACTACAAATTTAAATGAACAAACAACTGATTTTATTTTTTAATTAAACTTAACTATAACTAAGAAACATAGAAATACAAAGATTTAAGCAATAAACTTGCTTATACAGTAAAATGCAAAAGTTGAATTAAAAGCTTACAAGAGTCTATGCAACTGAAAACACAGAACCAAGATCAAAAGGCCAATCCTATAGGCTTACCACTAAGCCTCTAACCCAGGGCAATCCAATATTCACCCTGCTCCAGCTTTGATCACCATTTCTTGTGATTTTTGAATTTTCAACTATTTATTTGGTATTTTTGGTATTTTTACTTTTTAACTTCTAAACTGATTTTTAAAGTTACTAAAAGCTTTAAAAAGCTTTCTGGGAGCTTATGTGGTCTTACTCAGTCCAAATCAACAACTAATAACAACATTCAAAACATATTGAAAATTTGAACTTGAAATTTGCAAATACTGAAATTGAAATTGAAAGCTTGAAATTGATTATTAAAAAGGATTCACCATACACTGAGATTGATTAAAACAGTACTTGAAAGCTAAGTTTTACACTAGAAAGCTTAAAATGATAAAAAAACGACTAAGAAAATAAAAATTACACTAGATGGATATCCACATTGCTTCTTCTTCTCTTTATAATGACTTTAGAGACTCCTTGTTGACCTCTGAAACTTTCCCACTTCATCTAGACCATTGAATCTTCACAAATCATCATAACCATCCATTTGGATTTTTTTGGCGCCAAAAGTCTATAAGTAGGTTTGAGCAGGTTTCAATCAATAAATGAAGTTTGGAAGATGTGGAGGTGGAGGGGGACAAGGTAAGGTGGGGGTGAGGTGATAGGAGCAAGTGGGATTGAAAACCATGGTGGTTTGAGGAGTCACTGGTTTTGGCGCGTTTATGTGAGAGGGATGTACAGTGCCTAGGTTTGACTTTTGTTGACCCCGTATTATTAATACGAGAGGGAGTTCACAATGGGATATGACAGGGGTTCAAAATAGATGTGGACTGGCTCAAGTGTCAAGAGCTCAAGGGTCAAGGGTCAAGTTTGGGTTGGGCTTGGGTATTGCATTGGGCCGGCTGGGTTTAGTGTTTGGGTTTGATATTAGATCCGGTTTGGTTTAATAGAAGCACAAGGACCAATTTTGTAATTCGGCCAAACATGAGGGACCAAACTTGACTTTTTCGAATGTTATTAAAAGGACCAATTTTGACAAACTTAAATAGTACAAGGACCACTTTTGCATAAAATTCCATTTTTATAAGTCCAAGGACTATTTTTGACATTTTTCAAACTTGAAGGACCTTTTCCGCCATTTGACCAAAGATTCATTCAAGGACCATTTTTAACAACTTAGAATATTTTAGGGACCTTGAATGAAATTTTGTTTTATTTTGATTTACCAGGGACTGTTTTTGACAACTTTTGAAACTTGGAGGACTAAAACTGCCAATTTTGCAAACTTGATACGTTTTTCATCTGATTTTGATATTTTTGCATTTAAAACACATAAAACACTGATTTGTGATATTTTCATCATTTTAATGCATTTTTGAGTGTTTTCAGATGATTTTGCAGTTTAGATGGTACAAAAATGATGAGTATTTAGACACTCATCACAGGGTATTCTTAGCCTATGCAACTCACAAAAACATCACGGATTATCAGATGGACATTAAGACCGCGTTCTTGAATGGAACTCTGAAAGAAGAAGTGTGCATGAGTCAGCCAGAAGGCTTCATAGACATGGAACATCCAGACTACGTCTACAAACTCAAAAAGGCAATCTATGGTTTAAAGCAAGCTCCGAGAGCGTGGTATGACAAACTGTCTTCTTTCCTGATTCTAAACAATTTCACCAAAGGAACGGTTGATCCTACCTTGTTTACAAGAAAACATAACAATGACATTTTGATTGTTCAGATTTATGTGGACGACATCATTTTTGGGTCCACTAATCCGAATCTATCAAAACATTTTGAAAATCTCATGAAAAGCAAATTTGAAATGTCCATGATGGGGGAACTAAAGTTTTTTCTTGGTTTACAAATCCATCAATCCCCACGTGGAATTTTTATCAATCAAGCTAAATATACAACTGAGATTTTGAAAAATCATGGTATGGATAATTGTGATTTGGTCGGTACACCAATGGTAACTTCACCAAAACTTGGAGCCGATTTATTTGGGAAACCCATCGATCCGAAGAAATATTAGAGCATGATTGGTTCTCTCATGTACCCCACAGCTCGTCGACCCGATATTCATTTTGCTGTTTGCTTATTAGCACGGTTTCAGGCAAAGCCTACCGAACTGCACCTCAAAGAGGTTAAAAGGATCTTTCGGTACCTGAAGACATCCATTCACATGGGACTTTGGTATCCGAAGGAATCCGGATTTGATCTAATTTCCTTTTCAGATGCAGACCACGCAGGTGATCAAGTTACAGCAAAAAGTACATCAGGAGGAGCACAATTTTTGGGAGAAAAGTTAGTCAACTAGTCTTCAAAGAAACAAGATTGCACTGCACTATCAACCGCTGAAGATGAGTATGTGTCTCTATCTACGTGTTGTGCTCAAGTTCTATGGATGAGAACACAACTCACAGATTATGGCTTTACTTTCGATAAAATACCTATGTATTGTGACTCGAAAAGTGCCATAGCCATATCATGCAATCCTGTTCATCACTCAAAGACTTAGCAATTCGTGTCCGCTATCACTTCATCAAAGAACACGTAGAAGAAGGTACTGTTGAATTATTTTTCGTGAAGACAGATTACCAACTCGCCGATCTATTCACTAAAGCCCTTCCAAAAGAAAGGTTTAACGATTTGGTTCGACGAATTGGAATGCGAAGCCTAACCCCTGAGGAGTTAGAACGTCTTCTCGAATCTTCTTGAAAATTATTTTTCCAAAAAGCTTCGCTGTAAATATTTTTGAAAAACAAAATACAAAATTTGAAAAACCAACAAAAGCAAAATATAAAAATATAAAATCTTTCAAAAATACAAAAACAATAGAAAATCAAAAATCCAAAAATATTCTTCTCACGACATGTCTCTTGTATAATCGATATTCTGTACGTTTCTAGATATGTCATTCAACAATGATACCGACATGTACAGATGCTTGAACGAGAGTTCTTTAAATGTTTTCTAAAACATGTCGTTTCTCAAAAATTTCTTCAACAAATGGCTTTCGTATACTTCAGTACGAAACCCGGACTAAAATGATGACTTTTAATTATTTTCAAATCAAAACTCATTTTTTTAAAGAAAAATCTAGTGTACGCGTCAGTGAACTACATTTAAAACCGGTGAGATATCATCATCATCTTGAGCACCTTTTTTCAAGATTGTTCAAAAAGATTTTCAAAATCTTTCAAAATATTTTGTGCTCAAGATAACTCCCTCTAAAACCCTTTAATTGATTATTCTTTATTAAAGGGGGAGTATAAAACCAAAATGTTCCAAATTCATGCTTAAATCAAATCCGTTTGTCTCCCCACAAGTTTCTAAAAATGTTGTTTAATCCATTGATATAAAAAATATCACGGATATGCTATTTTTGAGGGGGAGGAGACGTGATTAAAATGTGATCAAAAAGTTTAATCATCATTGTTTGATTCTCAAAAGAGCTCAACTCAGTCGTAACCATTGAATTGACGAGGAATCATGTACCATCTCGAGAAACTTTCTATGGACTTGACCAGGATGGGTAATAATTTCAAGCTAATTCTCTAGTGATTTAAACGTGTCTCGAATCGGTCTAGCTCATTTAAAGTCGATCAATTCAAAAAGTGCGAACTCTACCTCTCTGCGCAGATTTCAGTTAAAGAAATATAAGCACATGTGAAGGGGGAGTGTTTCTGAAAAACAAAACTCTTAAGGTGTTAACAAAATCTTTTGATAATCATAAACACTTTGAGAGATTTTCAAGAAAAATGGTTTTATGGCAACAATAGGATAGTCATGGAGTTATAAGGTGACTAAGGATAGGAAATTCGTCCTATGATCCGCCAGAGCCTGAGGGATCTACCCAAGGACATCACCAATAGTTTAGTACTAGAAGTCCTTATGTATGATTGAAAAAAGGAGTAATGTAAGAAAGGAGAAAGAAGGGGTTGAAGAACTAAAATGAAAAGTAATGAAAAAGGGTGAAAAGAAATAGCCCTCCATAATTCAACCATTAGGGCAGAAACCGGGTTCAATTCATGTGCTACTGGTTGTCACTAGATGACACTAGTATTGAAGACAAAGATGTCATGGACCCAGTGACGCACTGCACTAAACCTTCTAGCCACTCAATTCCTCTTAAAAGGATTTGTTTCATTCTCACTGGGAACCCTACGTAAACTATCGGCTTTCTCTTAGAGATCGTTGGTATTGAAAAAGGAGACCCTCTCCCTAGTCTCCGCTTAGGAAAACCAAAATGCACTATTGAGTCTAGAGCCACGAGATTCAACAAAAGATCTCATAGGAACACTTGACATGACATCGCTTGTTGTTCATCAATAAGGACACAAGTGATATATTCTAGAGTCCTACGCAAATCTTAGCAATCTGCCAGAAAATTTATGAGAAGTTTCACATCTGTGATCTTCAATGATTGAATGGAAACTCCTGCCAGGGTCAACATCAAGCAGCCCTGACAGCAGGTCACTTGGTAATTCTTTATGGATTACGCTTAGTGTGTCTCAAACGGTCTACAGTCGTGGGGTAATGCTTCGGTGTACCTCAGCGACTCACCTGAACTGTAGGTGTACTTCGGTACATCGCGTTATCTCACTTGTGAGACTCCAGTTCAGGAACGGCCTTTGTGAGAATTAGAGACGTGTTTTCACACTATGTTGTTAACACACTCGAAATTCAAACTTGTAAGCGCTGGATTATTTCTAACCCATGTTTTATGTTTTCTTCTTATGGATGCTCGCGGGAGGAAGAGATCGTGCAGATTCTCCACATGCTCATACCAACAACACATGAAAGTTCTCATCAAAATCAAAGGCAACACAATGTTAAAGATGATTCTTCGTCAATGTCAAAGAATCTACAAAGTATAAAGACTCGAGAACTACATCATTGGTAATTAAAAGTCCAATAGAAGTGTGAGCATGGTGGAGAATGACGTGGAGACACCTAACCAACGAAGTTGACAATAGCAGAATACCACATTTAATGATCACAAAGCATGAAGGAATGAAAATAAAGACTATTCTATATCTACACACAAAGTTCAAGCTCAAGGAAAGTAAAGACCAAATCAAGTGGAGCATCTTTTGAATGACCACCTTAGGGGGAGATTGTTAGCCTTAATAATATTTAATAGAAGTGATGGTCATTCACGTTTAGGAACTTTGTAACGTGTGTTAGATATCGTGATAGAATAGTCAACGGGCTCGTGGATTGGGCTAAGCTAAATGGCTATTAGTTAAGTTAAGCTAGCCTTTTACCATTTGTAATCCAATCCAAGTTCAACCCATATCCACGAAGCCCATGGCCAAGCCCATTAGGGCGTTTTGTCTTGTAGTATAAATACCCCTCAAATGGTCATTTGAGGGGTGTGCTTGAGTGTGTTTTGTGTGTGTTTTTCTTTCAAGTAATACAATTTTTCTCTTCATCTATTTCTCTCTAACATACACGACATATCATACATTCAAGTCACCACTTTCCTTTCTTCTTCTTAATCTTTACGCATATCTTGTGTTTGGGTTTTACGTGTGTTCATCTTGTGGTAATGTGGGTATACGCGTAAGGTTGATGTATAAACAAGGTCCTACAAATGACATCCTCAGACACATCATAAGCTAGTGCAGGCATAGTCTGTGACAATGGCATAGGGTATGTATAAGTGTTTGAAAACAACTAGTTCTAATAAGCGCATCAACTCAACCAAAATATATATCACATAATAACAGCTTTAAAATAGAGGTATCGCATTACTCAAAATATGCCTTTAAATAAAACACATAAGTTCTATTCTATCACATAAACCACGCATCATTTAATCCCAAATCAGATCAATCATATAATCAAGCTCAAAATCCCAAAACCATAACACATCAATAATCCATATCAAACACATAATATCTCGACAATCAAATCTCATTACCTCAAAATCAATAATCATATCCCAAAACATAACATCTCAAATAATCAAATCACAATTCATCATATATCATAAATCAAATTGCAGTTTATACCATAATCAAATAAGGAAGCTTCGGCTTGGCAGGCGGGCATGCATCGATCGAGGATCAATTTTTTCTAAAAAGTGGTTATAGTTTAGGTTTTATTAAATACCTAGTTCTCTATAACCTTGGCTCTGATACCAATCTGTAACACCCCCAAATCTCTGTACAGCGGAAGACTTAATCAAGTTTTCGGGGCGTTACATTGAATTGGTATCTCACACAAATATAGAAAACAAGATAGTCATATTATCATTCAAAAACCAATCCCAAATTTAATTATCCAAAACAATGATCCCAAAAAGTAAATAAAAGGCCCAACATGATTTATAAAATAGGTCGCCATAAAATTATCAGAGTTTTAATTATGATCCTTCAACCATGCCTTCTTCCCAAGCTTTCACAGAACACGTACTCCAAACATCACTTAAATACCTGAGAAACACATGCTAAAAGGTCAGCTAACGCTGGTGAGTTCATAGGTTTAAGTTCAAGTTTAAAATAGTGGACCTGTAGGAGTTTATTTGCTATGCGAGACCTAAGATAGATAAACATCACCACATCAATCACATACCAATCACATACAAATATCACAATCAACAATATCATCAATATCATATACGACGTCATAATAGGTAGTGCCCTAAGCGACACTAGCCAGTGCAGTCGTAGCAAAGTCTAGAACCATTTGCTAACCCAGGACTAGGCCGAGGTAGAAGTCTATACTTAGCTAGGCAATGTGTTATAGCAATTATTATTGCTACCCTAGACTAAGGCAACAACTACCACATATCTATCTAAACAGTCAAGCACATAAGTAAATCAAAATAGTTTTAAAGGTCCAAAAATAGTAGCATTATTCTCACCCCAAATTAGTTAAAAACATAGATAAAAGTGGGGCTATGAAACTCACCTCAAGCAAGCAACGCACAAACAACACTAGCAAGAAGATAACAGCTAACACGGCTCAGCGACTATCGACTCGGTACAACCTATTAATGTAAACCAATTTTAATATATATTTCCCAAAATCAACGTTATCTACCCCAATGTATTCCTTTTTTTTATCTCTAAAAATGTCTAGTTTCACCATTTAGTCCTAGCGTTTGGTATCGTCGTGTGTGTGTATCGACTCAACATGATATCATGAATGCACCTAAATAACCACAATGTGACTCAATGCAACACAATAAGACGTCTAAGCAATAAGCTCCATAGTCCAATAAGTTTCAGAATAAATAGTTGACCTTATCGAATTCGTCAACTCGATAAACTCAATCATTTATTCGTGTCGCTTATTATCCCATAAACCGGTCGCATCCTAACGAGTCATAAGGATAATTCACCCATTAATAATGTTATCCAACTTTTCTAACGGGCTCTTATTAGATTCATCAACATAATAAGTCCGTTATCCACATAGATCGACACTATTAATGTTAGGTCATCCGTAACCCATGCACACAACGTAAATAGAATTAAATACTTGAAACTGGTATTAAATGCTCATAATTGGCACATTTTGATAAGCGTACACTGGAAACATTAAATACTTATTTATTAGAAAACCTTTCCATTTTAAGTTGTTAATTCCCTTTTAAAATTGTGAATAACAAGACAAGTCTTGTTATTGATAGTTTTGGTATAAAAACCTTTTTATTATTTATGTTTCATAGTTTATTAACATTTTCATATATATATATATATATTTCGTCAATTTTCAATATTAGTTACATATCGTTATTCGTTTCGAGTCCACAAGCACGAGTCATGACTTCTCGGCTTCTAATCAATCTATAGTCCAAAATATACTAAAGTTCATGTTACGGCGTTGTCGGGGTCAACTATGACTAAAAAGTCAAAGTAACACTGACGTTGCTCAAAGTTGACAATTCATATTATAAGTCCAAGTAAATCATGACAATAGCGCAACTCAATCTCAAATCAACCCAAATCAATCTCACCATCCAATCAAACTACCAAATATACCCGAAACCAATGTTATGACCCTAGTGGTCGTGACACGGTCACGGTTAAGACCACGTGAACCAAACAAGCTCTAGAAGCTTTTCGGCCCCACGCGTCTCATCCAAACACCAACAACAACAACCAACAAGATACCACAACAACCCAACCCGGACCCGTGGTCCATATGGGTCATGTACGCCACACCACCATGACCCATCGTGGGTCTTGTGGTTCGTACGCCTCAACAAACACACCCAAACACTACCAAATGGCTTCTACTACAACCAAACACAATTAATCAACATCCAAACATCAAACCCATCAATTAATCTAAACCCATCATATGAAACTATGCCTAAAATGCAAAACACAACAATATGATACAACACACGATACCAAATTACTAGCTACATGTTTTATGAATTGTAAATTAGTTTTAGACCCAAGTTTCACCCAAAACCCCTAAAATTCGTGCCATGTACGAGCCATAAAGGACCCATACGTGGCTTCTCATGGCTCAAACGAGCTTGACCCATCTTCCTTTTACCTTTTCTCAACCCGATCTACAAGGTTTAATGAAAACCCTAGAATCACGAATCGTTTTTGAAAGATTTGGAGGTGTTAATGATGGCTTCTATAGGAGATATATATATGGATGGAAAGAGGAAAGAGAGATCTACCAAATGGTGATGGAGATGGGTGGTCACGCACCGCTGTATGGCCAGAATAGTGGCCGGCAATGGTGGTGGTTATTTAGGGTTAGGGTTTTGTTTGGTGGAAGAGAGAGAGTAGAGAGAGAAAGTAATGTGTCTGTGTTTTTAGTGAGAGAGGTAAAGTGGTAAAATGAGGTAGGGGTATTTATATTTATAGCTAGGGACTAAAATAAAAATGGTGGGGATGGGGAGGGGTGCCGGCAAGGGTAGAAATAGGGGGCCAAAGCCGTAATTTTTCATAAACTATCCCGTGTACCCAATCCCGAGCTCATATATTGTCCTACGAGTGTCCCACGACGTTCCTTAGACTTTCTATTATGCTTATTTATGTTTTTCCACGAGTTTTGACTATTTATTTGTCAAGTTTCGAGTTACGGTTTAAAAGTTACATTATTTCTTGTTTTAGGAATTTATTGTGCCGAATCGAATAACTCATACGATAATAAAATAAATCATAAAAACCAATAAACGATATCAAATCAAGTCATGGTCGATTAAAATAGTTCTAAAAGCAAATACTCGGTTTAGTTTAACGTAATGCGGTTACCTAAAATAGACTCCCTAATTGCCAGTTGTCACATGATTACACTATTACGTGAAACAACCTTGAATCCCACTATGCTACTATTAGTTTCCTTTGGGGAAGCGCGATTGTTATGAATAGATCCATTGGGGATGACACCCCCGTTCGAGTTTGGCCGGATAGGCAAACGTCGAACGTATACCATATCAAATCCAAGTGTACTGGAAATACACTTGTCGGGCTTTAATTACCATGCTTGTAGATGCATGCACACTGTCGTAGTTTCGGTTGCATGAACTTGGTACTAACGTAATAGCCTTTTTACTACATATAGTATCATTCACGGAGATGCTTATATGTACAACTATGGTCCAACATGATTTCTTAAACTTAAACCTATGAACTCACCAACCTTTGTGTTGAAACTTTAGCATGTTTTTCTCAGGTTTACTTCTTGGCGTGGGCATTGGCAAAGGCATTCGTTAAGGACTGGCATCCGAAAGTGTTTTCAAGGAGATCTAACAAAACTTTTAATGGGACAACATATATTTTTATGGGCTTTACTTCCGCACTTTGAAACAATATTGTATAACAATTTCTTAAATTAATATATATTTTGAAAATGGAATAAAGTTTCCATTCTTTATTACCTTGTGATGTAAGTATTGATTTAGTAGCACCCCATGACCCGAACGCTTCCGTTGTGCAAATTTTGGGGGTGTTACAGATTGATATCAGAGCCAAGATTATAGAGAATTAGGTACTTTTCAAAACCTAAACTATAACCAAATTTTCCTAAAAATACTTCAACACTACCACAGTTGCCGATGTCTGTCATGCCTTGCCTACTGTTTCACGACGTAGTCGTGCTATGTGTTACTGTTGTATCTTAGGTTCGTATAAACTCTCATTTGAAGTAAATTAATTATTTCTCAAAGTCATCAAGTTTCTTAATTAAGTCGCATTTAAACTTTAAGGCTGTTCTTGTTTGGGGTCGCGAAGTTTAAATGTGTATAAGCTCATTCTCATTTAAACTTTAAGGTTGTTCTTGTTTAATGGGGTCCCAAAGTTTAAATGAGAATAATGTTGATGTAACAAACTGAATGAAATTAAGGAATAATTAACTTAAGGATAGTGTAGAGTAGACTACGAATGCTTATACTTGTTACCTCTCCATGTTAAACTGCTTAACGTGCACACTATTACAATATCGCACTATGCTGTGCTCCCATAACTGCTTCTACGTTATTTCTTTATGTAACGTACAACTCGTCATTGTATCGACCTCGACGTTATTTCTTTATGTAACGTACAACTCGTCACTGCTTCTACGTTATTTTTTTATGTAACGTACAACTGCTTGATTTATATTATTTTCACCCATATATTTATACCACCTCTGTCACTGATCACAACCTCTTATTTCACTCTTATGCTCTATCCTTCGTAACCTCATACGACTCTGCTCTTTCTGTTTTGAACTCAACTAACGCCTCATGTCGCTAAATCTTTCTTGAACGACTAGCTCCTTTTCCCACGTCACGTTTGAAGTATATATACCTACATCTTGTCACTGTATCGAACTCGACGATTTTCAAATCTTAAACCACGAGGACGTGGTTTCTTTTAAGGGGTAGGTACTGTAACAACTCGTAATTTCCCATACCGGTTTTCGTGGCTACATGTTTTTTTCTTTCTTTTCGAACTATAATCACGAGCAGCGTTGGTAAACGAATAATGCGAAAAATTTATTTCCTAATATTTACTGATGATCAAAGCAAGTTAAAGAGAGGTTATCTCAATTAACAAATCCGCACGTATACCGACGCCATTACCGACAAAACATATATAAATTAAATCCTACATAATAAAAAAAAACTATATTATCACTTTTTCCTAAACGTTTCCAAAAGTATAAAATTTATACGTTACGAATACCCGGAGAGTACAGTTACGCGGAGACTCGTCAGAACACGGGGTATGAATAATACGGTATTTAAATTATAAACAAAAAAAAGAGATGAACCCTACCCTACATATCAACTGTCTCTTACACCTCTACCTTCCTCCTTTCATTTCTTCCCATGCTAAACACAACAAAGGTATTTTTCCTCCTCCTTCTTCCAGTCAAATGCAAAAGGCAACACCACCATTTTCCACAAATAATCTCCCTATCATCCTAGCTTGTCACAAGGCTGCGTTGGAGAAGGGGACAGAAAACGATGCGACGTGGAAAGGGAAGACATTCCCATGAATACCAAGAAAGAAGGAGACACAACTTCCACCTCATTTATCTATAAATAGGAACGGTTTAGCCACAGATTTATTTACATCTCACAATCAATAAAAAAAAATTAGGGTTTCCAAGATTAGAGGTTCTCGAAATTGATAAATGGGTTTTGTTAGTTAGAGCTTGGGGAGTCCTAAACAAGTCTCAATTGTCCGGGTTTAAGCCAAATTTGCGTCCAATTGGAGCTTTTAGTGCTCGGTTTTTAATCCCTTCGACCCACAAGCTTGATTGTAAGAACACCTTCAATTGTTATATTTTTTTATCTAGTGAATCTGTAATTTGTTTTGATTTAAAATTATATTTTTTATTATGTCGAATTGATAGATTGTGGAATTAAACATATTTTGCTAGTTGTTGTTATTGTTGTTGTTGTCGTGAAACAAGAAAAGAAAAGACAGAAATATTTTGAAGGTTTTGATTTTATGAAAATTCGGCTTATTCTTGTGCTTAGTAGCTTACATTCGACTTATATGCGAAATACTCATCTTCTGATTATTTTAGAATTGCTTATCAGCTTATTCTTATTTCGGTTATTTGGAATCCTCTAAATAACTTATTTGGTCGCGACTTATTGAGGTTTCAGCTTATTTTCACTATTTTAGTTTCAACTTACAAGTGTTTCCACTTATTGTCATCACTTTGATTTTCGGCTTATGCCTAGCTTATGGGTTTAGTTATCTTCGATGTGAATCTTTGACTCACAAATAACTTACACCAATTCCGACCCATGTTGGTTTACGGTTTAAGGTTGTCAAATAGTTTTCGGTACATCTTGTTGAATATGTTTATTCTCGAGTTAAGTTTAGACCTTGTCGTAAATCTCTTTTGGCTAAGAGCCTTGAACATCATAAGTAGTCTTCCTAGGTCTCGACACCCTAGTCAAATGGAATTTGTTTTGAGTTTTCGATTAAGGGCGACATTATTATTGCACGTACCATTTCTTGTGGTCATATTCTTGTATTCAAATCAATACCCGAGACACCAATCAGGGGTGTTCAACCCGTTTGTTAGTATTCAAAATTTCGACCTTTCGTTTTGTTAAAAATTGATAAACGACTCACTCGTGTATTTTGTTCCTTGCCTTCCATGTTACCTAAACTGCAAATATATTTCCTTATGAAAATTTTCTTGAAGCTGCATTTGAGGCACGTTTGGTTATAAAATGTCTGGGCGAGGCCCAAATAATTCAAGGGTCCATTTGTTTTAAATTGAGATGAGCCAAAGCTCATAGCAAAAATTTAGTCCGTTTGGTTTAGATTGAAACTGGGTCGAAGCCCAATTGTTGCTGAATGTCCGTTTGGTGTGACCGAATGGGCCACAACCCATTCTAAAATTCCGGTCCGTCAAGTGACTCGTTCGAATTCCAAACCATGTCTCGCCTCAACATTTCTCGTCTTGTTTCCCGACACGTTTTACTAAATACATTTATGTAAAATCTCAATACTTCTCATTATCGTCGAGAAAATAAAATAAACACAAGTCATAATTGGAATATATATATATATATAGGGGTGTCCATGGTACTAGAACCGTCCCGAACCGGAACCGAACCGAAAGAACCGAGAACCGAAAATAAGGAAAAAAGTGGAACCAAGAACCGTCCCAAGTTTTTCGGTTCGGTTCCGGTACGGTACTCGGTTCCGGTACGGGAATTTCGGTAATTCCCATGAGTACCAAAGTGTTAAAAAAATATATTTTGATGGATATGAATTTATGGTACTCGGTTCGTAGAACTTCGAAAGAAGTTGACAACCTTAATAGTATTCCACAACTTGATTTACAAACAAACAAAAAAACATATCTCCGGTAATAGCAAACTCATTATCCATGAAAATAATTGCAAACTCGTTGGGAATATTATATATCAATCATGTTGACTAGCTTACAATAACTTACATGGTGACGATATATCATGCAGTGACGCCATAATCGTTAATTGTTTCTCTAATTTTATCATTAAGTTTAATGAAAACAAATACCAATAGTTAATTACAACTTCTTGCTAGTTGTTACTGAGCAACACAGAATTATTGGATATGCGGCTATGCGCATACTCGATATTCCAGTTTAGAAAAAACTTACTTTCATATTGATAAATGATGTTTGAATCTTTGAATGGAATCAATGGATTAAAGGTTAATGTTTATGAGTTTTTAGGTTTAGGTAAGGTTTTTCTATTTTCTTAAAAGGCCACATACTTGCATGTACACAATATCCCAACAATGCCTATAAAATTACATATTTTCATAAAAGTCGGTTCTTTCGGGAAAGTACCGGAACCGGACGGTTCCGACCCGAACCGTCCCGAGAACCGAAATTTTGAAATTTTAGGAACCAAGAACCGTACCATGGTTCTAATATACGGTCCCGTTCCCGGTCGGTACCGGTACGGTTCCTCGGTTCTTTTGGTTCTTCGGTTTTTTTGGACACCCCTATATATATATATATATACACTAGTGGTCGAAGCCCGCCCAATGGGCGGGCATGTCTTATAATTATCGTTGACATAATTTGCTATAGCGAAAGAAGGAGGGTAATCGTAAAGAAGGAGTGCAACTAAGGTGGAACTTTTCGACCTTGATGTGTGGGTCTTGAGAGGCCAGAAGATTCCTAAAGTCCTCTTCATGTTGAGAGCTTAATGCCTTTAACTCAGCATCACACTGATTATGGAGATACTTTTTTGTCAATATAGAAATTTAAAAGTTAGCAATTTAAAAGTGCAAGAATGCATTCATCATAAATTATACTTCAACCATGCTAGGATGTACCTCTTTAAGTTTATTCTTATCCAGGAGTTGCATCTTTTTAATTCTTCACGATGATTAGATTTAGAAATTGCTTCATTTTTACAATAGCTTATATTTAGCTTATTAGTGGCTTTATTTAAAAGATTTATAAGTCCGACCAAGGCTACTCAGACTCATTTAAGACCCGCGCAACATGGCTTTACTTGTCGGTTCGACGGTTCCCCAGCCAACAATCATTCATCGCTTGACTAAAGCAGTGCCTCAAGTCATGACAAAACATCTAAGACCCAATTTATACAGGTTTAAATACTTGCTATCATGGTTCACAACAAATAAATCTCATTGCCATGATAATCAGGTTAAACTGTAAAGAAAGTATGTGATTTATGACATGGGTAGTAACTACAATCATGTTAAGCGGGCCTAAATAGAGGTTGGTTATCCGTGTATATGTTGGTCGAAGAAAATGCTTAAAGCTAAACAGTTACATCTTTCAATGATTTGGATAAGTCCTTTTTAAAAGAGGTCACACAACAGTGGTCGGACACTAAAGATGTGCCTAACCACTGGGCACTTTGGTGGTGGTTTAGCAAGTCTAAATTTTGAAGCTAATATAAAAAGAGTTGTCACCATGACAAACCAAGATAACTTATTAAATTGCTTACAAGTGCAGCAACATTCATATCTAGACCTCTTCTAGCCAACGCTTTTTGTAAATAGTCAACCACGTCTTTTTCAACCTGATAGAAATAAATCACATTGTTAAATACACTATGATAAAGTTGCATAACTTCACATTTCAACTATCAAATGATGCCATATATGACCTATGAAGTAAAAAAAATTATTTTTAATCTGCATAAGTGCATATTCCTAGAATGTTGTTTAACTAACCATGCCTTCAATGGCAAAACCTTTAGTCCACTTGATCAAAGTGCCGGATGAGACATATGTTTGTTTCATACACTTAATCAAAATGAGACTTATCCGTGGGGCAAGCTAAATAATGATAAGTAGAGGTGTCAAGATGGGTTTGGTTGAAACGGGGTGTGTTAATTGAGATTACAATCACTATTGCAATGATAGACAAAATCTTTGAAATGAAGAATTTAAAAAATTATACTTGCTAAACATAAAAGTTGGTCTACTTCAACCCATATGAACAGTTTGAGATAAAATACAACCCGAATCAACTCAATCATTGGCATATGGGTCGAAATAGACACCCCAAATAATAAAGGTTTTAAAGTTGAGACTAACACAAGAAAACATAAAACATTGATAAAAACATACCTGAGGAGGGGTGTGGCCAAGAAGTTCACGTAATGGCCTGCTCTCAGCCAAGGGATGTTCAGCAGGAAGCTCAAATACAATTTAGTTCAAAACCTATAATATTAGAACTTTTAAACATGAATAATTGATATATTTAACAAAACTATTAACCAATTTATCAACACAAAACTACTCCTACCTGATATAATGTTACACAATTCAGACCAACCTCTACTTGGCGCCCAGTATGTAATCTTACTCCAGTCGCATCATACATCAACTGCAACACATTTTGTCTTTTATTAGATTCACATAATACAAATGAAACAAACTTTAAAGACATTAAAGAGAAAGATCATATGATGCAATCCAAAATCAGTGCAGTTGCAAAAGTTTAACCGCCAAGGCCGTCATGTAAACCAACAGCAACCGCAAGAGCAGTGACTGTTGAAGAATGTGATGAAGGCATGCCACCAGACCCAATAAGTTGCTTAAGATCCCAACGGTGTTCCTTATACCTGAATATCTACCAAATACATATAAGACACTTAACAGGTCTCACTATCATGCACCACTTTCAAAGTATATGAACAATAAGGTGTTTGGCATTTTCTGATTATTAACGGTCATAATCAGATTAGTAGTGTAAAGTTCGTAAGTTACCTAACCCTAAGTTTAAGCAGCTTTTACCTTATCCTAGTTTTTGTTCTTAACTTCGGTTTAGAATGTTCGGCAAAATAGTTAAAATAATCATGAGAGTTCATGTACGGAAGTTGAGATAATTACAAATTAATGCAACTATGTTGCACAATCAATTATACAATTATAAGATTCATAACTCTTACTCTTCAAGTCCTAATAACGACGCATAAATTGAAAATTTCCAGACATCTCTAGCCTTCATTTTGAAGCTCAAACTTGAGCTCAATACATTAAATTATATTATTTTTTACCTATATTGATTAATTTATATGATATATGTGATTTATTTTTGGTATACCTTAGTATCTCCATGAAACGGCTTAGGCATATTCCACACTATCAATTTAAAGTGGTATTATTTTCATTAGAACCAGTATTTGATGGCCGTGAAAAAGCACGTGCATGTTTCCATAGCTGAAGAGTTCCATAATTAGAGACTTTTGAATCTTTTATTCTCATGTTGACATGATATGTCAAAACCTTCAGTGCTATCTGCATTTTATTTTTAAGCTAAGTCATAGATCAAAAATAAAGATTGTAGCTGCTACTTCCATTAGATGTACAATGGTGTCTCATAAACTCACAAGCCATCTATACACACGTCTCTTTTAGTATGAGTTTCCCTAAAGGCCTGAGGTAGATGTAATTAGAGCTGACAATAACTAAAAGGTTATCTTAAGATTTAGAGCAACTTTGTTGAGTGGGAGACTACAAAAGAGAGGCATGACCTGCCCTACAGTGGGACTACATTTGTTTATGGTAGGAGAACTGCATCATTTCAGAAATTAAAGTTGCATGACCAGTTGTTTATATGGTTGCAGTCTCAACAACTGATTTAACAGGTGTGTCCTCTAACTTATTGCGACATTGCCACATTGATCATTGCAGCCATTGACGATGGAATTAATTTCAATGAAAGATGCAGGTGTCAACTTAAGCTAATCCCCTTCACTTTTACAGCATAGAAAACAGTGCTTAATAAGAATCCATGAATACTTAATCAATGAATATTACAAATTCCTAAGAGATATATGTTAAATAGATCAAGTCACGTACATTGTTAAACGAACGCAATAGAATTTAGCTTTGACACCTGGTCCAGATCCAATTGGATAACCTGTTTCTTCTTCTTCTTTTTCAGAACAGTAAAAGTCGGCTCAAGACTTTCAGACACTGCATGCAAAGTTCGGATTTCATTTAAACAAAATGATGACAAGGGCTGTTTTAATGTCAAAAAAGTAAGTCACAAACAGAAAAACCATAGTCCACATTGTATTAATTAGACTTACAAATATGTATTCAAGTGCATATCAGAGCAAAGATGATATACCTTTCACGAGCTGCATGTCATCTTATATTCCAAACCATTCAGCACATAAGCACCTTCCATGGCAAGTGACTGAACAAAAGATTCATCCGCCCCCAAGAATCGCCGTTTATTTCTACACATATGTTAGCATCAGAATATATTACATTTTGTAATTAACTTTTGAAGACAGTTAACAGTCTACACACTTCTCAAGTTCAATGAGAAATACAAATTACGTTTGCATCATAATGCCATATTGCTTTATAGAAGTCACAACTGAAAGAAAATCTTTATGAATATAATTCGCAAAATGAGAATCTACAGAAACTGGAACCACTTCAGGTTTTTCACTCCCATCATCCATTAGCTGGAAAGTTATACGAAAAGGACAGGAAGACTGCAAAGAAACAACATCAAATGTAAATAAGTAACTGCCCCCTTTACATAATCCGTAAAGTAGAATAAGAGAACACCTACACGTTGAACTCTGAATATATTCTCATCATGAATGCAGAATTGGTCACATTCTTAGTGGGAGAAAATATAAAAGATCAGTTTGTACACATTAAAAAGAACGTGCCATATTTTTTACATAAATTATGGCCAAGTCCAAACCGCCATAGACAGGCTAGACTTATGATTATCGTTGAAAGCAATGAGAGCAATGAACAAACAAACCAAGTTATAGCCTGTCAAAAAAGACTTTTAAGTCTTAAAAATGGGAAATGTATTTGTCAGTGGGTTAACCTCAACCAACTCATACTGACACGCACTAAAAACACCCTGTTTCAACCAAAACCCGTATTAACCGTTACCCGACCATCCATTTGCTAATATCTATTATAACCCCGGGGATTAAACTAATCATGAACCATACAATTTGTTACTATATTTCTTAAGATGTGCATGTTTTCCAGGACATCTCGAAGCCAGCTGTTGATGGAACTCTTAACGTGTTACGTTCATGTAAAAAGAATCCGTTACTAAGACGGGTGGTCCTTACATCATCATCTTCCACAATCAGAGTGAGAGAAAAGTTAGATCCCATAACACTTTTGGATGAGTCATCTTGGAGCTCAGTTGAACTCTGTTCTAAACTCAAGATTTGGTATGTACTATCAAAAACAATGGCAGAAAAAGTAGCATGGGAGTTCTGTAACGAAAATGGGATCAATCTAATGACGGTTACCCCCTCATTTGTTGTGGGACCGAGCTTACCACCTACTTTATGCTCTACAGCATCAGATATCTTGGGCTTGCTTCAAGGTCAGTTTTCTAAAACTTACAACTATGTATCATGGAAACTATGTATGGTATAGCTAAATATTGTGTTGAAATCGTGAATGAAACAGGGGAAACAGAGAGGTTTTATTGGCATGGAAGGATGGGATATGTTCATATAGACAATGTACCAGAGTAATCAGAGGTATTACTGATTTAGAGACACAGGGATAAAATAGGATTAGAGGTTTCTTGATTCAGGGAGTCCACACTGGTAACAACAGTAGCTTTGAAACAATAGCTGGCAACAAAAAGCACAATATGTTTCATTAGCTGTATGGTGAATGCAGTATGTTTGGGTATGGAGGTTCAGCTATTCTAGGGTGTGTATATTTGTCTTTAATATGTGTATTTAATAGATACCTGTAATTTGGTGCCGCCTGTGTGCCAGCCTGTCAGTGCCAGCGTAGAAAGTCAGCGCTTATTTTACTGCTGCAGGTTCGGAACCTATTGTAGTACCAGCCATTGGATTCATCTATCATCACAATAACCGCTTCAGTGGTAAATTGTTGCTGTTGTTATAAGTGAACGCAAATTATGAGTACGCGTATTTGCAGGTTTTTAAGAATAGCGATATATGGTGTACCATATGATTTTCAGGGTTCATCATCAAATTACGTGATAGTCTTATAACACATAACATGTAAAGAAAAAACATAATACCCATAAACCTCACATGATAATCAAATCATCATTAAGCAGACTTGTTCACCAACGTTGTTCTTGTCACTCCTTGCCATCCAGGCCTGCACCATGTATGCCAAATAAGCTTTCATCAAAGTAAACAATACAGACCCCATTTGCTGAAGTGCTAATATTAAAGAAGCTATCAACAAAATTAACAAAGAAATTTTGGGAATGGCAGTTTTGGGAATTGGTGGGTCAGGTAATGACATTTTCTTAATAATTAATTACATATTTTTTAAAGCCTATATGGAAATGTAAATGTATAACTGTAAGAACCATGATCATATTTTGGGTTTTTAAGTCACGGGTCAGGTAAATAATAATATTACAGTTAAATATGTTTAGCAAGCTTTAACTTGCACAAAATGAATGAAACATATTTAACAAAACAGGACATGGGTAATAAGATGCTGAAATAGGCTATCTAAATAGCCCCCGATTAAAAACACCATTAAGAGAGGTTGAAATGCGCAGGTCAATGTTTATTAGATGCTAGAATAATTTATCCTAACAACCACTAATAACAACAGTGTAAGGCTAATTAGCTACTGGACTTAGCTTTTAAAACAGCCCCTAATAAGCATGACTCAAGGTTAATTAGTTGCTACAATAAGCCATCCAAACAACCCCTACATCAAGCTATTTTACCAGTCAGTAACGCATAAGAGTTGCAGTTGCATTCATAAATGGAATCTGAATTGAGCTAATCAAGTATGCCTAACGCGCAACAACTTTGTATAAATGTTGTTGTATTCTCTTCATTGCTATTCAGGTAATAGCACACTCTTAATAGTAGCTATTTTTTCACTTTTCCTTATGTAGCAGTATGTAATTCAATTCAACCACTGATGTGTTGGCATACTTCAAGAAAAGCAAAGCCATCCCTAGCTTGATGAAACAATTGAGTGCGCATAAGCCCTTTAGTATTTCAAACGACAAAATATACATAAGCTCGCCATACAAAGAGTAGCCATTAGGTTTGTTACACGCCGAAAATGTCAGTAACTGATTTGTACTAAATATATAAGGTACTAATTATAGCCCTCGAATAGCTTACATTACTTTTCAATGTGTCGCTTTCCCATAAGTAATTTATATCTGATATAGGGCTATAATGTGCTTTTGTAAAAATGTAATCTCGCCGCTCGTTAACAACTACATATAAGCTAATAACCTAAGCCAAATATGACACATCCAAAATACATTTTCTTACAGATGAGACATATGTTATAGGCTAGCATACTCGTTAATGTCATATAACTCAATAATCCAGCCTCACCGGACACAGAACACCAAAAAACGAACATGAAATGAAATTGATAACCTATAACACCATAATTCTTTATAAAAAAATGCAATCTTTTTCACATACGTTTTTACAAATTCTGCTTCTTTCCAACCACCACACCTTCCCCATTTTATTATTTGTAAAATTTATAAAAGACAAACATTATATCTTCATTTAAAATGATAAGGTTGGGAAACTACAAACTCCTACACCTAAACAACAACCTCTGATTCTACTAACACCCCCTGATTCAGTTTCATTCTTTAAATCATTCGGAAAAGCTTCTAAATTTCCAACCCTTGTCTCGAGATGAGAAAAGTATCCACAACTAAACTTTTAAGGGGGTGTTCTTTAAGGACATTTTTTTTTCTCGATACATTAAAGCTTACATAAATAATACAGATCCTTAAAAGCTAAAAAATACATAGTAAATCGTTGTTTGAGAGTCTTACAGTAGCATAATAGCGGTCCCGTGATGGAGCCAAGGCTTTTTGTTCTTCACGAAACCGTCTCCTCGCAGGACTATCCCAACCAAGCTCATCATCAGTCATTGGTTTCATCTTGCTGATCGGCTTCCTATTTTTCACCATTCAAATTAATTATTATTCAAACAAACAAAACTTTAAAGTAAAAGAAGCACATTACACGTATGTAATCATCAAACATTAGGGTTTGCAGGGGAAAGAAGCGTAACTTTTTTCTATACGTGATTAGTGGGCAACATCCAACTGCCAACAACTAAATTTCCTTAGTTATGAGCCAAATGGAATTGTTTTTAAAAAAAAATCATGAACATGATGATGCTAGACTCGTATTTGCTATCATTTTACTACTAATCTATTAGACTTTTAAGCATGAGCATGGTAAAAATGATATGAAGCTACAATAATTCCTACCTTTTTCTCATTTGCAAAATGTAGTTCATGTCAATATATGTTTGGATCCTACTTCAATCTGCACCTGCATCATGCTTTCTCATTCAATCTTGATCACGACCCTTTTACATCATGCACACCAGCCACTACATATAAATACATGTGAATACAAAACAACCAAATGAAAATATGCTAAAATAAAAATTTAACCTTTTGTTGTTCCATTGAAAGATCATCCATGCATTCAATAAAAAACTTCATGTTCCTTTCCATAAATGGATTTGTTGATAATTATAGCCTATCATAATCAGACTAACAAATAAAAGAAATAAACATTGTTCATAATGTTGGTTCAGAAACATGCATGAAGCTCCTCAAAGATATCTACCCACAAGATATTTTTCTCACGCAACCTAAAAGGTAAAAGATAACATAGTGATGCTAAGGTTAATACATAAGAAACTCATATAAATGAATAGAAATACAAAATAGACTTACTTTTCTCCGTTAAATTCATTGGTACAGTAGAGCTCCATGAAAGAATCAGAAAGTTTCAAGGCCTTCAAAGCCAGGACACCTTGGCTGGACTAAGAAGGATCATAGATAATGCACACACATCGTCTAATATAATATAAACATAATTATCTTTAATTCAGACCAAATTATTATCATCATCATCATAAGAATATAAACCTATATATAATCGAAAGTTATGATGGAGCGATGAAGAACTTGTACCATCAACATATACATACACAGTAACAAAGTTTCAACATTAGGGTTTTGAAGGAAAAGAGACATACCTTTTTCCTTTGATCTGTAAAAAAATAATAAAGAGCGTAATATATGATAATAATAAAAAACGTGATATATGATTCTGAAACTATAATTAAGGATTAGATATGTGCTATATATTTTTTGGAGATAAATACATTCCTTTTCAAACTAATCAAAATTGTCAATGATTGGTTGTAGAGATTTATAAATTTGGTTTTCCAAGTTATAATCAAAAAAATGTGTTGGTCTAGTGGTAATCATGTTTGTTTGTACACTAACAAACGCAGGTTCGAATCCAGCTGCATGCATGATTTTTTGAAGAATAAAAAAAAACGAAATTTTAATAAATTAAAAAAAATTCCGAAAATTCTAATAAATTAAAAAATATTGCTTAGGTGAAAAAAAACGAAATTTTAATAAATTAAAAAAAATTCCGAAAATTCTAATAAATTAAAAAATATTGTTTAGGCGGATAAAAATATTGCTTAGTTGGACAACAAATGCTTATGTGGCATGAAAGTTGATTATTTGTCATTGAGGTGGCATTGAGGTGACATTAATGCCAAATACCTCCTGTTATATATAATATAGAGATAGGGTAAAGTTAAAATAAAAAGACAAATATCCGTAAAAAGAATAAAAAAATTTATTTTTTAAAAAAGTTCTCCAAAAATTCCAAAAAAATTCCACAATATCGGGTATGTTGGTGCATAAAACTTTTGTGAAAACATTTTTTATAATTTTGAGTTTTGATACGTCTTTTTTAATGCACAAAAAACGAATTTTTATGCGCAAAAATTTCAACTTGTTTTAGTTTGATGCGCAATGTTATTTTGATGAAAAAAGTCAAAGAAGTTGGGTGCAAAAATCAATTTTTGATGCACAAAAAAAACGATTTAATGCGCAAACGTATTTTTTTTATAATTTTTTTTTTCGGAAAAAATATCCACTTTTAGAAAAAAAGTTTTTCACAACTTTTTCATGCACCATCATACCCGATCTTCTGGAATTTTTTGGTAATTTTTTGAGAACTTTTTTTGAAAAAAAAATCTTTTTATCTTTTTACGGATATTTGTCTTTTTATTTGATCTTTATCCTATATATATATATATATATATATATATATATATATATATATATATATATATATATATATATATATATATATATATATATATATATACTCATTTTTCATATGACAATATGTAAATTTATTATTCTCAAATAAACTGTCACACCCCCAAATTACCTGTTTTGCAGCGGAATGGAATTCCTGGGGATTGACTGTCATAGCATCACAATCACAGTTATATTGAACGACCTAAAGTGTCGTTTAGAAAATACATCGTTTGATTTAATAAAATAATCAGAGTTAACAAAGTATAGGTCCCAAATGAAAATCAACTTGTGCGGAAATAAATTTGTTACAATTCAAACGATGTTTTAAAGTATATAAAACCCAAGTGAAACGCGTCGTCACCACGACTCTATGATAAGTCCACATGCATGCCATGAAGTGTATGCCTTAGATACCTGAGATAAAACATGCTTAAAACTGTCAACACAAAGGTTGAGTGAAATTCATAGGTTTAATTAATTCGTTTGAACACAATATTCGTAGTGTGAGTTATGTTGTTTCACATACATCGTTGAAAACAAAATAGCATTTATTTCACTAAGTTCATGACAACCAAAGCGTAAACCTCGTACCAATAAAAATTGGTAAAAATCGTTTCATCGCAGCCCTAATATGGTAAACTTGCCAATTTACCGTAATGATTCAAATATAGTGCGTTCGATTTCCCCTAGCTGGGTCAATAAGAACGGGAGTGTTAATTCCAATAGGCCTATTCACAATATTCGCGCTCACTCGCAAGTGACTAATGGTGCATGATGTAGGGACTTAAAACATGGCAATTGATTACTTAGTGACAATAAAACATTTGGATATAGCATACAGTTCAAAGCATTTGTGTTCGATTAAAAATGTAGCATGTATCTCCCCCAAGAGTTTGTAAAACAATTAAGTAATAGAAAGTGGGGCTATGAACTCACTTGATGAATTGTTGCGATGACAAAAGTGAATACACCGAAATGTAGCGTGAATCTCGAAACTGACCTATTATGAATGATATGATATGTAATAAGTCATGATGTAATGTTATGCATGCAATTCGGATGATATTTATACCACTTATGAATTTTTGAAAACAATACTTCTCGTCGAAAATATAATCTTTTAACGTCTTCACCATTTTCAAATTACTTCACATGTATTTAAGTTGAAATGATATCCGACGATAATCATTTAGTGATTTATTGTGAAATTATAACTTTTCGTCGTAAAATAATGTCATTGAAAATTTCATGAAAGTGACTAAAACGGCCTCGAAAAGCTAGTCGTAAAATGGTGCACGTCGAGCGTTAGGAAACAAACTCAACGGTTTTGGGAAGCTTGTATCATTATCTCAAAGTTTTAGCATTTAAGTTTTCGTCATAGAGGTTCCGATCATAGAGAAAAATATAGCTAAAGTATGGTACTTGTGTCCAAATTATAGTTTAAGAGTGGTTTTCGGCAAAGTTTAAGTGACTATATTTCATTCGTTACAACTACGCTAGATAAACGGTCGGACATTTTGGAAAATATACTTGGCGATCTCACTTTTACTTGAAGACATCACTTTTATAAGAAAATGTACTCCATTTTTGTTCTCCAAATTTTGTTCTCCATTTTTAGTTCTCCAAACTTTTTGTTCTCCAAATATTTGTTCCCCAAACTTTTAGTTCTCCAAAATAGAGTTCTCCAATTCTTTTGTTCTTCAAATTTAGTTCCCCAATGAGTTGTTCTCTAAACTTTTTGTATCAAAATAACATATATATTTTCGATAAGTCGACACTTTTTATAACGTCTAAGCTTCATTTTTGACTCGTACAAAATAAACAATGTTTGCTGAAATTCCAGAAAATTATATTTTTCGTCGTCAACTTGAAAAATTCATAACTTCTTCGTTATAGCTCCGTTTTAATCCGTTCAAGCGGCCACGGTTTCGTTTTAAAGTATATTTTCTAAATATCTAGGCCAAAAATTTTTACCTACTGTCGAATTTTCCAGATTTTGAAATTAAGGACAGACCCTTTTGCAAACTTGTCGAAATGAGTTTTTCTCGCGCCAAACCTATTCTAACCCATTCAAAACAACTCCGAAGCTATTCTAATCCTACCATACACCTTCTTAGGGTGTCATGGTTTCCTAGACATCACCAAAACTAATATATAAGAAGGAGTAATTATAGGATGGATTATATATATATAACACTTAAAAACCTTAAAAAGTGGTATAAAGATCACATAACTTGCATGTTTTCTCAAATAAAAATGAAATGATCATAACAATGAATGTGAAATATAATGATATGTATGAAATGCTTACTAGTGATTGATGAGGTTTATGAGAACAATGGATTTTTCCTAATCACCTTAGGCTTTCATTGCAAAACATATATAAAGAGTGATACTAGTGTGTAATAAAACCTTGTCTAGAAAATTTTTGGGATGATCCTTCCTTGGTCCTTGTGATTGCCGGTTTGCAAGAGAGTATTTTCTTGTATTTTGAAAATGTAGTGAAATGAATAAGGTTTGGTTTTAGTATAATACTCATACACTTGGTAAGATATTTAGCCAAAATCACATGACTCACCCTCCCTTGTCGACAAGGGAGGTTAGTCATCCAATCATATGTATTTTTTTTTTATTATTTTTTTTTTAAATGTGTAATGTGTAATTAGATGTAAATTAATTGTAGACATGTGTTAAATTGTATACCCATTTGAGTATTTAGGGTAGCTTTAGATAAAAATAAATTTTCACGGGTCAAGATAAAATATATTTAGGTCATAAAAATTATAAAAATACATTTCTTGCGAAATTTGAGTGAAATAATTATAATCGTGTGGAATTTAAGAAAACCGTCGTAATTATATAAATTTTACAATTTATATACAAAATAAATTTAAAACACTGGGTAAACTCATAATATTATTTTTATAACTTAATATGAGTATAAAAATATATCGGGATAATTTTTGGAAGTAACGGATCAATTGTTCAAAATAATTACTTACGCGATAACGTTTATTTAATATGAGAATTATACGTTTAATGAAAAATGCAAAACCATGCATGAATTAATATGATGACAATGATGTTAATGAAATGTAGACTAAACTTAGTCTATATGAAATGTCCTCGATTATATGATCATGAATTCACAGCTAAACCATTACGGTTACATGAATTTGATACTCGTAAACCTAGTTTACGATAAACGATAAATGATGAAGCATGAATAATGTTTTGAAATATGACCTGAAAATACGAGTTGTCACATTCGCCCAACCAAAAAGGAATTCAGTCCCTGAATTCAGTTCGTGTTAGTCTATCGAATTTTTGAGTTTGTGATTAATATCGAGGAGAGAAGACATGAGGAAGTGTCGTTATGGTTATCGATGATTGAGAGCGTACAAAACATCATAGTAGATAAAATATTGGATGAATCTCCCATGAGTAACACTTTGACTTTGGAATATGTGATAATTTTGCTTGCACTAAGATTTATAAATAACTGCTCCCAACATAACATGATCCCTCCAGAATTAGACATAGTTAGCTAGGCTATGTATAATTAAGGAACGATAATGTGACGTTCGGTTTAGTTGTTATAACTCTCAATGTTTACAAAGATTTAAACCGTGTCGTTAAACTGGTCGTTAAAGAAAAAGGAAGTAAAATTCTCGTAAGTTATAACAAATCGAAAAGAAAATAAAGTACGATAGATGAGAATATTTTACAACGAGTGGTTTATCAAACAGTAAGACATCTTAAGTTATAAAGATTCGGATACGATGGGAGACATAAACTTAGTACGACATAGTACATTAAGAAAAATAAGACTGTTAGTTTCCGAACTTCTTCAGTCTTCCGCGTTATTGAAATCCTGTTGAGCTTCACCTCCTTCTAACATGTATGCATTCCCATGAGCTCCTTCAACTTGTTGACCTTGTTTTTGAGGACATTGATTCCGATAGTGTCCTTGTTCCCCACATCCGAAGCATGTGACTACGGCCTTACCTCTACAATCCCTGGCTAGGTGTCCCGATTTTTGGCATTTGTGGCACTTGGCAGGGCAAGGACCCGAGTGATGAAAATTACATCGATTACATAGTGGGTGTGTTCCAGCATAACCTCTGCCTTCTATTGGTGCAGCGACATAAACCATTGCAGCTTCTTGCCTTCTATTTTGTTGTTGATGATGGTTAATGTTACGGTTTTGGTTGTTGTTGTTATAACCTCCTTGGTCGTTTTCCCATTTCCTTTTGTTGTTGTTGATTTGGTTATCGTCGTTATTGTTGTTGTTTTGGTTATTGTTGTAGTTGATGCGGTTGTTGGTATTGTTGTTACGGTTAGTGTTGGTGATGTTGCCTCTCTTTACTACTTGTGCCATGAGCTTTTGGGATACTCGAACAGATTCTTCAATTGTTTGCGGATCAGAGGAAATCACATCACCTTGAATAATCTCGGGAAGTCCTCCAATTAAAGCCTCCAGTAGTTTCTCGTTATCCGAAACCATAGATGGGCATAACACGGCCAATTCTTGAAACCTTCGAATGTAAGTATCAATGTCATACCTAATAGTTACCAGTTCATAAAATTCGGTCTCTAACTTTTTCACCTCCGTACGCGGACAATACTTCTTCGTTAACAACCCTTTGAATTGCTCCCAAGTGAGCTTGAAAGCATTTTCCATCCCCATTGGCTGAGCATACGAATTCCACCAAGACATTGCCCCATCCAGTAGTGTACTCGTAGCAAACTTAACCTTGCTATCCTCAGGGCAATTACATAACAGAAACACAGACTCCATTTTCTCAAACCATCTAACCATAGCAGTTGCCCCTTCAGTACCCTTGAATTTAGTAGGATCTCCACTTTTAAAATCCTTATACAAACAACTTCTAACCCCAGACCCTCCTGCAATTCCTGCAGCAGCAGCAAGTCTAGCGGCTTCAGCTTCCCTCGCAATTCTAGTAGCTTCAGCAGTTGCCGCAGCCGCGACGGCATTAGCAAGCCGGGCAGCTTCAGCATTAGCTGCAGCCTCAGTGGCAGTGGCGAGTCTAGCGGCTTCAGCAGTGGCTGCAGCCTCGGCAGCATTGGCAAGTCTAGTGGCTTCGGCAGTAGCCGCAGCCTCAGCAGCAGCCGCCACTGTTGCCCTTCCAATCCTTAATGCATTAGCTATACTATCCCTCACAAACTTTTGCATAGCCTCTTGAGTCAAAACTTGTGGAGCTTTCTTCGGCGCCATAACTTCTTCAAAATAAGAGGAAAGGTGAGACGTAGCAAAGTCTGATGTTAATAATAAACGCTCCAAAGAGATATGATATGAGGTGATAAGTTTGAGGTTATTTTTCAAAATGATCGACGGTTTCCTAAGAAATGGGTTATGAGATGTTGTAAGTGCTTGAAATGTACGATAGTTTAGTGACTTAATGTGTGAATAACGTGCAACTCGACATGTTAGTGGTGAAACAAATGAGTGAAAGTGACTTCGCCCTACTTAAAGGTTTTACCTCGGCATTCGACGTTATCGGTGATGAATCAGCTGATATTAAAATTGTGATAGGGAATGACAAGGCATTCTCCACATTAGAGTATGAGGAATTGATAATAGGATGGGTAATTAAAGGCATCCATGTGACAATCGTTGAAATGAAAGTAAATAACTCGAAAAATGTACGTATAAACCGCATGTAAAGTGAATATGCACTTATGATGAAATGATGAGATGCTATGATGATGTAGTTATAGTCTAGGGTCAATGACGCAACCTAGTTCTCTATAACCGAAGCTCTGATGCCAATCTGTCACACCCCCAAATTACCTGTTTTGCAGCGGAATGAAATTCCTGGGGATTGACTGTCATAGCATCACAATCACAGTTATATTGAACGACCTAAAGTGTCGTTTGGAAAATACATCGTTTGATTTAATAAAATAATCAGAGTTAACAAAGTATAGGTCCCAAATGAAAATCAACTTGTGCGGAAATAAATTTGTTACAATTCAAACGATGTTTTAAAGTATATAAAACCCAAGTGAAACGCGTCGTCACCACGACTCTATGATAAGTCCACATGCATGCCATGAAGTGTATGCCTTAGATACCTGAGATAAAACATGCTTAAAACTGTCAACACAAAGGTTGAGTGAAATTCATAGGTTTAATTAATTCGTTTGAACACAATATTCGTAGTGTGAGTTACGTTGTTTCACATACATCGTTGAAAAAAAAATAGCATTTATTTCACTAAGTTCATGACAACCAAAGCGTAAACCTCGTACCAATAGAAATTGGTAAAAATCGTTTCATCGCAGCCCTAATATGGTAAACTTGCCAATTTACCTTAATGATTCAAATATAGTGCGTTCGATTTCCCCTAGCTGGGTCAATAAGAACGGGAGTGTTAATTCCAATAGGCTTATTCACAATATTCGCGCTCACTCGCAAGTGACTAATGGTGCATGATGTAGGGACTTCAAACATGGCAATTGATTACTTAGTGACAATAAAACATTTGGATATAGCATACAGTTCAAAGCATTTGTGTTCGATTAAAAATGTAGCATGTATCTCCCCCAAGAGTTTGTAAAACAATTAAGTAATAGAAAGTGGGGCTATGAACTCACTTGATGAATTGTTGCGATGACAAAAGTGAATACACCGAAATGTAGCGTGAATCTCGAAACTGACCTATTATGAATGATATGATATGTAATAAGTCATGACGTAATGTTATGCATGCAATTCGGATGATATTTATACCACTTATGAATTTTTGAAAACAATACTTCTCGTCGAAAATATAATCTTTTAACGTCTTGACCATTTTCAAATTACTTCACATGTATTTAAGTTGAAATGATATCCGACGATAATCATTTAGTGATTTATTGTGAAATTATAACTTTTCGTCGTAAAATAATGTCATTGAAAATTTCATGAAAGTGACTAAAACGGCCTCGAAAAGCTATTCGTAAAATGGTGCACGTCGAGCGTTAGGAAAAAAACTCAACGGTTTTGGGAAGCTTGTATCATTATCTCAAAGTTTTAGCATTTAAGTTTTCGTCATAGAGGTTCCGATCATAGAGAAAAATATAGCTAAAGTATGGTACTTGTGTCCAAATTATAGTTTAAGAGTGGTTTTCGGCAAAGTTTAAGTGACTATATTTCATTCGTTACAACTACGCTAGATAAACGGTCGGACATTTTGGAAAATATACTTGGCGATCTCACTTTTACTAGAAGACATCACTTTTATAAGAAAATGTACTCCATTTTTGTTCTCCAAATTTTGTTCTCCATTTTTAGTTCTCCAAACTTTTTGTTCTCCAAATATTTGTTCTCCAAACTTTTAGTTCTCCAAAATAGAGTTCTCCAATTCTTTTGTTCTCCAAATTTAGTTCCCCAATGGGTTGTTCTCCAAACTTTTTGTATCAAAATAACATATATATTTTCGATAAGTCGACACTTTTTATAACGTCTAAGCTTCATTTTTGACTCGTACAAAATAAACAATGTTTGCTGAAATTCCAGAAAATTATATTTTTCGTCGTCAACTTGAAAAATTCATAACTTCTTCGTTATAGCTCCGTTTTAATCCGTTCAAGCGGCCACGGTTTCGTTTTAAAGTATATTTTCTAAATATCTAGGCCAAAAATTTTTACCTACTGTCGAATTTTCCAGATTTTGAAAATAAGGACAGACCCTTTTGCAAACTTGTCGAAATGAGTTTTTCTCGCGCCAAACCTATTCTAAACCATTCAAAACAACTCCGAAGCTATTCTAATCCTACCATACACCTTCTTAGGGTGTCATGGTTTCCTAGACATCACCAAAACTAATATATAACAAGGAGTAATTATAGGATGGATTATATATATAACACTTAAAAACCTTAAAAAGTGGTATAAACATCACATAACTTGCATGTTTTCTCAAATAAAAATGAAATGATCATAACAATGAATGTGAAATATAATGATATGTATGAAATGCTTACTAGTGATTGATGAGGTTTATGAGAACAATGGATTTTTCCTAATCACCTTAGGTTTTCATTGCAAAACCTATATAAAGAGTGATACTAGTGTGTAATAAAACCTTGTCTAGAAAATTTTTGGGATGATCCTTCCTTGGTCCTTGTGATTGCCGGTTTGCAAGAGAGAAAAAGCAAGAGAGTATTTTCTTGTATTTTGAAAATGTAGTGAAATGAATAAGGTTTGGTTTTAGTATAATACTCATACACTTGGTAAGATATTTAGCCAAAATCACATGACTCACCCTCCCTTGTCGACAAGGGAGGTTAGTCATCCAATCATATGTATTTTTTTTTTATTATTTTTTTTAAATGTGTAATGTGTAATTAGATGTAAATTAATTGTAGACATGTGTTAAATTGTATACCCATTTGAGTATTTAGGGTAGCTTTAGATAAAAATAAATTTTCACGGGTCAATATAAAATATATTTAGGTCATAAAAATTATAAAAATACATTTCTTGCAAAATTTGAGTGAAATAATTATAATCGTGTGGAATTTAAGAAAACCGTCGTAATTATATAAATTTTACAATTTATATACAAAATAAATTTAAAACACTGGGTAAACTCATAATATTATTTTTATAACTTAATATGAGTATAAAAATATATCGGGATAATTTTTGGAAGTAACGGATCAATTGTTCAAAATAATTACTTACGCGATAACGTTTATTTAATATGAGAATTATACGTTTAATGAAAAATGCAAAACCATGCATGAATTAATATGATGACAATGATGTTAATGAAATGTAGACTAAACTTAGTCTATATGAAATGTCCTCGATGATATGATCATGAATTCACAGCTAAACCATTACGGTTACATGAATTTGATACTCGTAAACCTAGTTTACGATAAACGATAAATGATGAAGCATGAATAATGTTTTGAAATATGACCTGAAAATACGAGTTGTCACATTCGCCCAACCAAAAAGGAATTCAGTCCCTGAATTCAGTTCGTGTTAGTCTATCGAATTTTTGAGTTTGTGATTAATATCGAGGAGAGAAGACATGAGGAAGTGTCGTTATGGTTATCGATGATTGAGAGCGTACAAAACATCATAGTAGATAAAATATTGGATGAATCTCCCATGAGTAACACTTTGACTTTGGAATATGTGATAATTTTGCTTGCACTAAGATTTATAAATAACTGCTCCCAACATAACATGATCCCTCCAGAATTAGACATAGTTAGCTAGGCTATGTATAATTAAGGAACGATAATGTGACGTTCGGTTTAGTTGTTATAACTCTCAATGTTTACAAAGATTTAAACCGTGTCGTTAAACTGGTCGTTAAAGAAAAAGGAAGTAAAATTCTCGTAAGTTATAACAAATCGAAAAGAAAATAAAGTACGATAGATGAGAATATTTTACAACGAGTGGTTTATCAAACAGTAAGACATCTTAAGTTATAAATATTCGGATACGATGGGAGACATAAACTTAGTACGACATAGTACATAAAGAAAAATAAGACTGTTAGTTTCCGAACTTCTTCAGTCTTCCGCGTTGTTGAAATCCTGTTGAGCTTCACCTCCTTCTAACATGTATGCATTCCCATGAGCTCCTTCAACTTGTTGACCTTGGTTTTGAGGACATTGATTCCGATAGTGTCCTTGTTCCCCACATCCGAAGCATGTGACTACGGCCTTACCTCTACAATCCATGGCTAGGTGTCCTGATTTTTGGCATTTGTGGCACTTGGCAGGGCAAGGACCCGAGTGATGAAAATTACATCGATTACATAGTGGGTGTGTTCCAGCATAACCTCTGCCTTCTATTGGTGCAGCGACATAAACCATTGCAGCTTCTTGCCTTCTATTTTGTTGTTGATGATGGTTAATGTTACGGTTTTGGTTGTTGTTGTTATAACCTCCTTGGTCGTTTTCCCATTTCCTTTTGTTGTTGTTGATTTGGTTATCGTCGTTATTGTTGTTGTTTTGGTTATTGTTGTAGTTGATGCGGTTGTTGGTATTGTTGTTACGGTTAGTGTTGGTGATGTTGCCTCTCTTTACTACTTGTGCCATGAGCTTTTGGGATACTCGAACAGATTCTTTAATTGTTTGCGGATCAGAGGAAATCACATCACCTTGAATAATCTCGGGAAGTCCTCCAATTAAAGCCTCCAGTAGTTTCTCGTTATCCGAAACCATAGATGGGCATGACACGGCCAATTCTTGAAACCTTCGAATGTAAGTATCAATGTCATACCCAATAGTTACCAGTTCATAGAATTCGGTCTCTAACTTTTTCACCTCCGTACGCGGACAATACTTCTTCGTTAACAACCCTTTGAATTGCTCCCAAGTGAGCTTGAAAGTATTTTCCATCCCCATTGGCTGAGCATACGAATTCCACCAAGACATTGCCCCATCCAGTAGTGTACTCGTAGCAAACTTAACCTTGCTATCCTCAGGGCAATTACATAACAGAAACACAGACTCCATTTTCTCGAACCATCTAACCATGGCAGTTGCCCCTTCAGTACCCTTGAATTTAGTAGGATCTCCACTTTTAAAATCCTTATACAAACAACTTCTAACCCCAGACCCTCCTGCAATTCCTGCAGCAGCAGCAAGTCTAGCGGCTTCAGCTTCCCTCGCAATTCTAGTAGCTTCAGCAGTTGCCGCAGCCGCGGCGGCATTAGCAAGCCGGGCAGCTTCAGCATTAGCTGCAGCCTCAGTGGCAGTGGCCAGTCTAGCGGCTTCAGCAGTGGCTGCAGCCTCGGCAGCATTGGCAAGTCTAGTGGCTTCGGCAATAGCCGCAGCCTCAGCAGCAGCTGCCACTGTTGCCCTTTCAATCCTTAATGCATTAGCTATACTATCCCTCACAAACTTTTGCATAGCCTCTTGAGTCAAAACTTGTGGAGCTTTCTTCGGCGCCATAACTTCTTCAAAATAAGAGGAAAGGTGAGACGTAGCAAAGTCTGATGTTAATAATAAACGCTCCAAAGAGATATGATATGAGGTGATAAGTTTGAGGTTATTTTTCAAAATGATCGACGGTTTCCTAAGAAATGGGTTATGAGATGTTGTAAGTGCTTGAAATGTACGATAGTTTAGTGACTTAATGTGTGAATAACGTGCAACTCGACATGTTAGTGGTGAAACAAATGAGTGAAAGTGACTTCGCCCTACTTAAAGGTTTTACCTCGGCATTCGACGTTATCGGTGATGAATCAGCTGATATTAAAATTGTGATAGGGAATGACAAGGCATTCTCCACATTAGAGTATGAGGAATTGATAATAGGATGGGTAATTAAAGGCATCCATGTGACAATCGTTGAAATGAAAGTAAATAACTCGAAAAATGTACGTATAAACCGCATGTAAAGTGAATATGCACTTATGATGAAATGATGAGATGCTATGATGATGTAGTTATAGTCTAGGGTCAATGACGCAACCTAGTTCTCTATAACCGAAGCTCTGATGCCAATCTGTCACACCCCCAAATTACCTATTTTGCAGCGGAATGGAATTCCTGGGGATTGACTGTCATAGCATCACAATCACAGTTATATTGAACGACCTAAAGTGTCGTTTGGAAAATACATCGTTTGATTTAATAAAATAATCAGAGTTAACAAAGTATAGGTCCCAAATGAAAATCAACTTGTGCGGAAATAAATTTGTTACAATTCAAACGATGTTTTAAAGTATATAAAACCCAAGTGAAACGCGTCGTCACCACGACTCTATGATAAGTCCACATGCATGCCATGAAGTGTATGCCTTAGATACCTGAGATAAAACATGCTTACAACTGTCAACACAAAGGTTGAGTGAAATTCATAGGTTTAATTAATTCGTTTGAACACAATATTCGTAGTGTGAGTTACGTTGTTTCACATACATCGTTGAAAACAAAATAGCATTTATTTCACTAAGTTCATGACAACCAAAGCGTAAACCTCGTACCAATAGAAATTGGTAAAAATCGTTTCATCGCAGCCCTAATATGGTAAACTTGCCAATTTACCTTAATGATTCAAATATAGTGCGTTCGATTTCCCCTAGATGGGTCAATAAGAACGGGAGTGTTAATTCCAATAGGCCTATTCACAATATTCGCGCTCACTCGCAAGTGACTAATGGTGCATGATGTAGGGACTTCAAACATGGCAATTGATTACTTAGTGACAATAAAACATTTGGATATAGAATACAGTTCAAAGCATTTGTGTTCGATTAAAAATGTAGCATGTATCTCCCCCAAGAGTTTGTAAAACAATTAAGTAATAGAAAGTGGGGCAATGAACTCACTTGATGAATTGTTGCGATGACAAAAGTGAATACACCGAAATGTAGCGTGAATCTCGAAACTGACCTATTATGAATGATATGATATGTAATAAGTCATGATGTAATGTTATGCATGCAATTCGGATGATATTTATACCACTTATGAATTTTTGAAAACAATACTTCTCGTCGAAAATATAATCTTTTAACGTCTTCACCATTTTCAAATTACTTCACATGTATTTAAGTTGAAATGATATCCGACGATAATCATTTAGTGATTTATTGTGAAATTATAACTTTTCGTCGTAAAATAATGTCATTGAAAATTTCATGAAAGTGACTAAAACGGCCTCGAAAAGCTAGTCGTAAAATGGTGCACGTCGAGCGTTAGGAAACAAACTCAACGGTTTTGGGAAGCTTGTATCATTATCTCAAAGTTTTAGCATTTAAGTTTTCGTCATAGAGGTTCCGATCATAGAGAAAAGTATAGCTAAAGTATGGTACTTGTGTCCAAATTATAGTTTAAGAGTGGTTTTCGGCAAAGTTTAAGTGACTATATTTCATTCGTTACAACTACGCTAGATAAACGGTCGGACATTTTGGAAAATATACTTGGCGATCTCACTTTTACTAGAAGACATCACTTTTATAAGAAAATGTACTCCATTTTTGTTCTCCAAATTTTGTTCTCCATTTTTAGTTCTCCAAACTTTTTGTTCTCCAAATATTTGTTCTCCAAACTTTTAGTTCTCCAAAATAGAGTTCTCCAATTCTTTTGTTCTCCAAATTTAGTTCCCCAATGGGTTGTTCTCCAAACTTTTTGTATCAAAATAACATATATATTTTCGATAAGTCGACACTTTTTATAACGTCTAAGCTTCATTTTTGACTCGTACAAAATAAACAATGTTTGCTGAAATTCCAGAAAATTATATTTTTCGTCGTCAACTTGAAAAATTCATAACTTCTTCGTTATAGCTCCGTTTTAATCCGTTCAAGCGGCCACGGTTTCGTTTTAAAGTATATTTTCTAAATATCTAGGCCAAAAATTTTTACCTACTGTCGAATTTTCCAGATTTTGAAAATAAGGACAGACCCTTTTGCAAACTTGTCGAAATGAGTTTTTCTCGCGCCAAACCTATTCTAACCCATTCAAAACAACTCCGAAGCTATCCTAATCCTACCATACACCTTCTTAGGGTGTCATGGTTTCCTAGACATCACCAAAACTAATATATAACAAGGAGTAATTATAGGATGGATTATATATATAACACTTAAAAACCTTAAAAAGTGGTATAAACATCACATAACTTGCATGTTTTCTCAAATAAAAATGAAATGATCATAACAATGAATATGAAATATAATGATATGTATGAAATGATTATTAGTGATTGATGAGGTTTATGAGAACAATGGATTTTTCCTAATCACCTTAGGTTTTCATTGCAAAACCTATATAAAGAGTGATACTAGTGTGTAATAAAACCTTGTCTAGAAAATTTTTGGGATGATCCTTCCTTGGTCTTTGTGATTGCCGGTTTGCAAGAGAGAAAGAGCAAGAGAGTATTTTCTTGTATTTTGAAAATGTAGTGAAATGAATAAGGTTTGGTTTTATTATAATACTCATACACTTGGTAAGATATTTAGCCAAAATCACATGACTCACCCTCCCTTGTCGACAAGGGAGGTTAGTCATCCAATCATATGTATTTTTTTTTTTTTTTTTTAAATGTGTAATGTGTAATTAGATGTAAATTAATTGTAGACATGTGTTAAATTGTATACCCATTTGAGTATTTAGGGTAGCTTTAGATAAAAATAAATTTTCACGGGTCAAGATAAAATATATTTAGGTCATAAAAATTATAAAAATACATTTCTTGCAAAATTTGAGTGAAATAATAATAATCGTGTGGAATTTAAGAAAACCGTCGTAATTATATAAATTTTACAATTTATATACAAAATAAATTTAAAACACTGGGTAAACTCATAATATTATTTTTATAACTTAATATGAGTATAAAAATATATCGGGATAATTTTTGGAAGTAACGGATCAATTGTTCAAAATAATTACTTACGCGATAACGTTTATTTAATATGAGAATTATACGTTTAATGAAAAATGCAAAACCATGCATGAATTAATATGATGACAATGATGTTAATGAAATGTAGACTAAACTTAGTCTATATGAAATGTCCTCGATGATATGATCATGAATTCACAGCTAAACCATTACGGTTACATGAATTTGATACTCGTAAACCTAGTTTACGATAAACGATAAATGATGAAGCATGAGTAATGTTTTGAAATATGACCTGAAAATACGAGTTGTCACATAAACGCAGCGTTAAATATATATAAAACCTTCTAGTTAAATAATACTTCGAGATCTTTTGTAAAACATGACATATATTTTCATGAAAGTTTTTATTAAAAATCTATATACATATTCATGTACATACTTTTATTAATGAAAATAAATCGACTATATTATAACGTCATTCTATCAAATTTTTCCAAATCAATCAATATCGTATTTCATCCAACTTTTATCACTATCTATTTATAGCCGAATTATACAAATTGAACATAACATCTTCAAAACTAAACAACGACAACAACAACACAACATGTAACTTAAATAAAGTAGATAGACTTTATTTAACTTGGGATTGAAAACTGAGATTTACCGAACTAATTTAGGTTGCGTTTTGGAGCCACTTGTTACTTGATCTCTTTGTGTTTTATTCACTGAACTGCTAAGGTGAGTTTATAGCCCCACTTTTACTCTTATTACTTGCTTTATAAAACTATGGGGTGAGAAACATGCAAAACTCTTTCGGACGTGAAGCTGATTACACTATTACGTGAAACAACCTTGAATCCCATTATGCTACCGTTAGTTTCCTTTGGGTAAGCGCGATTGTTATGAATAGATCTATTGGGGATGACACCCCCGTTCGAGTTTGACCGGATAGGCAAACGTCGAACGTATATCATATCGAATCCAAGTGTACTGGAAATACACTTTTCGGGCTTTATTTATCATGCTTCTAGATGCATGCACACTGTCGTAGTTTCGGTTGCATAAACTTGGTACTAACGTAATAGCCTTTTTATTAAATATAGTATCATTCACGGAGATGCTTATATGTACAACTATGGTCCAACATGATTTCTTAAACTTAAACCTATGAACTCACCAACCTTTGTGTTGACACTTTAGCATGTTTTTCTCAGGTTTACTTCTTGGCGTGGGCATTGGCAAAGGCATTCGTTAAGGACTGGCATCCGAAGTGTTTTCAAGCATATCTAACACAACTTTTAATGGGACAACATATATTTTTATGGGCTTTACTTTTGCACTTAGAAATAATATTGTATAACTATTTCTTAAATTAATCTATATTTTGGAAATGGAAAAAAAATTCCATTCTTTATTACCTTGTGTTGTGAGTATTGATTTAGTAGCACCCCAAGACCCGAACGCTTCCGCCGTGCAAATTTTGGGGTGTTACAGTAACTGTTAAATGTGATAAAGGGTTATGATCAAATCCGACGGTAGGTTGTAGGTCATTGGAAAATGGATAGATTAATCGTTCGCGGGATAAACGGACGGGAAGAGTCGAGAAAAGTAGGTTGCTTTGATTCAGTTTGGTTAGCGGGTTAAAGAAAACAGTAGAAGCGGGTGGCTTTGTTTTCTTGATCGGTGGAATAATGCTCTCGTGTCATAGAAGTGTTATGAGCAAACTGGTTCTATGTGGTGAAAATCAACAGTCGGGTGATAGGGGACTTTGGACGTGACCAAGATAGAGGTCGTGAGTCTGGGAAAAGCCAGGAACAATGGAGAATCAACACAGTGTGAACATTGTGGTGTTGGATTTCAAATCGAGTGGCTTTGGATGTTGCCGGGGAAGAGGTCATCAATACATGAAGAATCAAGATGCTAATGAACGAATCAAACGGGATGCCATGTAAGATGTTACAAGTGTGATGAATTTGATTCAGGTTATGTGAAGATTTTGGACATGACCGAGGTGACGGTTCGGTGTCTGGGAAAAGTCTTCAACATCGAGGTGATGAAAGAGAACCGTGGAAGAGGCTTGGATCAAGATCATCAAGATTACGGGGGTGAATGCTGGGTAATCTTGACGGAGCGAGTCAGTATATGGGCCATGGTTCGGTTCAGCGGGTATGGGTAGCGGTTAGTCCATGTTAGAAGTTACTGTCATTGATGACGTATAGTCTATATCCGGGTCACGAACCCGGCTAAAGTCTAACACTAACTTAGCCCGGTACGAGTCGGGCTACACCGATTAGAAGTTTGGGCTCACGAAGGCCCAAGCCCAAAGATATTCACGGAATAAATATCCGATATCTTCTAAATAAGAGGATTATCATTCCCAACCGACTTAGGCGGGATACACCGAAGTTTGGGAAACACGGAACCAACAAGGATTCCATGCATATATAAAGGGAATCACATCCCTCGTTAAAGGTACGATCTAAAACCCTAATTCTCCTTTAACCCTAAACCGATTACTTACTCTCACGCCGGAGGATAATCGTGGGAGACAATCCCACGGTAAGCCTAACGGTGTCTTTTGTCTCTTAGTGCGCAGGTCTCAAGCAACAATCCTCAATTGGTACGAGAGCTGGAGCCCCGAACAAGGAACGTCCAACTTTTTTATCAACAAGTGGCACCATCCGTGGGACCCTACACTAAGAACCAACACTAGAATGACAAAGCATGGAAATCAACGATCGCAGTCAGACCTTATGGGAAAGAAGTCGCAAAGCGGACTAACTCCTAAGCAGACCTGTGGGACAACCAGCGCTGCTAAAAATAAGGGATCAGGCCAAGACTTGATCTTCCCTCTGGTGTAACCGCGCTCAGGAACAACCCAAGCCACTACAACCACCACGAGTGGAGTAGACCCACTGCACACCGTCTTTACTACTCCCTTTCAATCGGTGCTAGAAACTGACCTAACAAAGGCACCAGATGCACCTGACCAAAATAAGGGTGTAGTGATAGAAACAAACACACTCGCTCTTGAGGGGGTCGCACCAGAGCTAGCACCAAAAGTTTTCGTATCCCAAAACTACGAAACACTAACTGCCCTCATGCAAGAGTAAGAGAAGAAGAGATCAGGTCGGAACTTGGACTCAATTTCGATTCTGAATACGAGACCTCCCCACTGCGCTGTCAGAAAGAGAAGCGTGGGAGAGACAGCCGCCGACCCCCAGTATTCAACCGAATCGGGAGGAGAATCGAGGATGATTAGACATCTCACTCGCATTATCTGAGTGAGAATGACGAAGATGAAAAGCGTACCAATGTCCACACCAGACTTGGTAGCCGCAGAATCCAAGACAGATTGGGACGACGCTATTCCCCAAGTGAAAGCCCTCCGAGTACAAACTCAGAGGACAGTCGGCGCAAGCGCCGAAAGAGGAAAAATTCGTCCTCTGAAAACTCCTCGGACAACGAGGATAGCGAAACTGGACACTGGAAGTCCAGAAACAGATATGATGACCAGGAGGATGAAGATATATCCCTCCCTTGGCGCCGCCAAAAGGTGGATGCGTTCACTCGGCGCATCAGTGACTTCTCAGAAAGCAAAAAAAGGCGCATGCCCGCCAATGTAAAGACCTATGATGGAACAGGTGACCCTGATGATCACCTCAAAATTTTTGAATCAGTCGCGACAATTGAAAATTGGCCACAGCCTGTGTGGTGCCACATGTTCACCTCCACACTAGTGGGAAACGCGCGGAACTGGTTCAGCAAGCTTCCACGCAGAAGCATCAACGGATTTGAAGAATTGAGAAAGGCGTTTCGCCTAAACTTTACTCAGAGGAAGAAGTGCGCTAAAAATCCTGTCGAACTCGCCAGGGTAAAGCAGCGCCAAGGAGAGTCTACAAGCGCATTCATGGAACGCTTCAAAGATGAATGCATGCAAGTTAAAGCATGCCCGGAAGTATTGAAGATCTCTGGTTTCATGAACGGGATTAACAATTTAGAACTCATCAAGAGGTTGAACGACAAGATTCCTGAAACCTTTGATGAACTCATGAAACGCTCTCGGTCCTTCGTCCAGGGAGAAGCCACTGCGGCGGATAGCAAAAGGAACTACTCGAACTACCGGTCACAGGAACAACCTGGGAGACAATCCAATGACCGGGGTAGTAACCGTAATAGGAGCTATCGCAGCCAGGGGAGCGGGAGGGATAATGACAGATACACCCCGCTAATCAAGACCCCGAAGGAAATACTCGCAACAGAAGGTGCGAATTTTCCAAGACCGACGCAGATGCGCACTCCAGAGGATCGGCGCACTGGGAATGGATACTGTGATTACCATGCACAGAAGGGCCATACCACCAACGAATGCGTCCAACTACGCCAGCTCATCGACAAGATGGTTAAAGAAGGTAGATTGGACCACTTGGTCAAAAACATTAAAGAGGGAAAAGATAGACAAAAAAGTGGAAACAAGAAGGAGACACCCAAAGACAAGGCTGACACGATCTACATGATACAATCATGGCAGCGAATCACTAGGCAGAAGGTCAGCCAAGAATTTTCACGTAGAAAGGAAATCTCTTTCCCCACCTTAACTGCGGACAACGCAGAGGTGGAACCACTCACTATAGAGATAAGCGCGGGGGGTCACGACATCCACCACATGTACATTGACGGTGGAGCTTCTGCAAACATCATGTATGAGCACTGCTTCAAGCGGCTACGCCCTGAAATACACAGTCAGTTAAGCCCGGTCAGCACGGCGTTGACTGGTTTTACAAGTGAAAAAATATGGCCGATGGGGCAAATAAGACTACTAGTCAGCATCGGAAACGAACAACATTCCGCGACGCCCTGGATGGAATTCATGGTGATCAAATCTCCATCGCCATATAATGGCATTATCGAGAGACCTGGGATATCATCTATGCGCGCAGTGCCATCAACAGCGCACGGGATGCTTAAATTCCCAGTGGAATGAGGCATTGTTACCCTCTACAGTGCCACTATCCCACATAGAAAATGTAACACGATTACATGCGAAACGGCACCGATCCCAGAACAACGTGCAACCAGAATTCCAAATCTGAAGGTTGCAATTCACCCTGAATACCCAGACCAGGAAATATCCATCGGAGGGTCACTGTCGGACAACGGCAAAGCGGCTGTGTGCGCGCTCTTACAAAAGAACTTGGACATTTTCGCATGGGAGCCAAAACACATGACCGGAGTACCACGCTCCATAACAGAGCATAGACTGAGAATCCGACAAGGGTACTTACCAATACGCCAGAAGAAGCGTGGGCAGGCTCCAGAGCGCGCGCAAGCAATCCTGGCGGAGGTACACAAACTTGTGGATGCAGGAATTGTGCGGGAAGTCTATTACCATGACTGGCTTTCCAATCCAGTCATGGTAAAGAAGAGCGACGGCAGCTGGCGTATGTGTGTAGACTACACTGACCTTAACAAAGCATGTCCACAAGACTGCTATCCATTACCAGAGATAGACTGGAAAGTAGAGTCTTTGTGTGGATACCCATTAAAGTGTTTCCTCGATGCATAGAAAGGATATCATCAAATACAGATGGCTAAAGAGGACGAGGAAAAAACAGCCTTCCACACAAGCCAAGGCGTTTATTGTTACACAAAAATGCCCTTTGGCTTGAAGAACGCGGGCGCCACCTACCAGCGGTTAGTAGATAATGCTTTCAAAAAGCAGGTGGGCCGCAATCTAGAGGTCTATGTTGATGACCTAGTCATAAAGAGCCATACTGAAGGTGAGTTAGTACGCGACATTGAGGAAACGTTCAAAACCCTACGAGAGATCAACATGAAGCTGAATCCGAAAAAGTGTACCTTCGGAGCTACTGAAGGCATGTTTCTTGGATACCTTATATAACCTGACAGTATAAAACCATGCCCAGAAAAGACAAAGGCGGTCATCGATCTTCCCTCACCGCGCACG
The DNA here is from genome assembly GCA_019973895.1 of Chrysanthemum seticuspe. Taxonomy (NCBI): domain Eukaryota; kingdom Viridiplantae; phylum Streptophyta; class Magnoliopsida; order Asterales; family Asteraceae; genus Chrysanthemum; species Chrysanthemum seticuspe. Next base: position 156,679,829 of record BPTQ01000006.1, read on the forward strand.
TTGAAGGAAGTCCAATCCCTCAACGGAAAGCTGGCCGGCCTAAACAGGTTCCTATCCAAGTCAGCAGAAAAATCGCTACCCCTTTTCAAGACACTCAAGAAGTGCATAAAGAAGGGTGATTTCAGGTGGACCACGGAGGCAGAAGTGGCCTTCACTCAGCTTAAACAGCATCTGGCAACGCTCCCAACACTTGTTGCACCCCGACCAGGGGAAGAGCTGATCATGTACTTGTCTACAACTGATGGAGCAGTCAGCGTAGTGCTACTAACAGATAGGGATTCAGTACAACTGATGGAGCAGTCAGCATTGGTGTTTGCTGCCAAACGACTGCGCAGGTACTTCCAAGCGCACCCGATAGCAGTAATCACAGACCAACCGATCAAGCAGATCATCTCCAAACCTGATGCATCAGGCCACGTACCGCAATCAAAGTACAGATTCTGGCAGACTTCATCATCGAGAAGCCAAACACCGATGAGGTACCCGCCCCAAGTAAGAAGGTACTACAAGATCCATGGATCTTGTTTACCGATGGATCCTCATGCATGGATGGATCAGGAGCTGGCCTCATTCTCACAAATCCAGAGGGAATGGAATTCACTTACGCACTGCGTTTTGAATTTACAGCGACATATAATGAGGCATAATATGAAGCTCTAATCGTCGGACTACGCATTGCAGCTCGCATGGGTGTACGTAACCTGGAAGCAAATGTGGATTCCCGGCTAGTAGCCAACCACGTGTTGGGCGAATACGTGGCTAAAGAAGAAAATATGATTCAGTATCTCGACAAGACCAAGACACTGATTAAAGGCTTTGATAGATTCTCCATCAAGCAAGTTCCTAGAGGAGAAAACCGCAAGGCAGATGCACTAAGCAAGATCGCTTCGACAAGCTTCGCACATCTGTCAAAGCAAGTGCTGGTGGAAACACTGAAAAGAAAATCCATATCGGAGATGGAAGTCTCCACAGTAATAGAGGAGGAAGGTCCTACATGGATGACACCGATAACGGAATTCCTAAACAACGGAACCTTACCCCAAGAACAGAAGGAAGCTCGCAGGATACGGCGCACAGCACAAAGATTCGAACTTCGAGACAACATACTGTACCGACGCTCCTTCCTTCAACCATGGCTCCGCTGTGTAGGACCACTACAAGAAAATTACGTACTGTGAGAAATCCATGAAGGTTCATGCAGCATGCACTCAGGACCACGGTCCGTTGTGGCACGCGCCATGCGATCAGGGTACTACTGGCCAACCATGCATCGCGATGCGCGAGACTTAATAAGGAAGTGCAACGATTGCCAAGTTCATCGACCCGTCCCGCGCCAACCACAGCACGAGCTAACACCGATCACATCCCCATGGCCATTCTACAAGTGGGGTATCGACATTGCAGGACCTTTTCCAGTCGCAGCGGGAGGATTAAAATTCCTCATAGTTGCCATAGATTACTTTACTAAGTGGATCGAAGCAAAAGCAGTGGTAACAATCACTGGCAACCAGGTGAAACGCTTCGTCTTGGAAAACATTGTATGCCGCTTCGGTTTACCTGGCGAAATCATCTCGGACAACGGGAAACAGTTCTGCGAAAATCCTTTCAAGGATTGGTGCGAGAAGTTGAACATCACACAGCACTTCGCATCAGTTAAACACCCACAAACCAATGGCTTAGTAGAGCACGCAAATCGAAGCCTGGGTGAAGGAATTAAAGCGCGCCTGGACAGGTACAAAGGAAGATGGGTGGAAGAGCTCTCGCATGTTCTATGGGCGCACCGCACTTCCATAAAGACCAGCACGGGAGACACCCCCTTTTCACTAGTCTATGGGACAGAAGCAGTCATACCAGCCGAAATTGGAATGCCAACTATTCGCACCGCTGAAATTAACGTGACAACCAATGATGACGAACGGCGCGTCGATTTAGACCTGCTTGAAGAAAGGCGGGAACGCGCAGCGATACAGGAAGAGAAATCAAAGTCAAGAATGAAAGGATACTATGATACCAAAGTACCCAGTGTCTCATTTAGACCAGGTGATTTCGTCTACCGCGCTAATGATGCGAGCCATGCAGAGGACACGGGCAAGCTCGGACCAAAGTGGGAATGACCTTACGAGGTTACTGAAGCATCAGGAACAGGCGCATACAAGTTACGAGGCTTGGATGGTAGAGAGTTGCCGCGCACATGGAACATATGCAACCTCAAGAGGTGTTACCTATAGGAATGGCTACGGCCCAGCGCTCTGACGCTCCCGCACTTTACTGAAGTGCCAAATAAACATTCACGTACTTACTTTTTTCATTAGTATAATGTCTTCTTTATTTCTTTCTTATAAAAACTTTCAAGTATCAATAAAACGCCGCGGTTTCTAACTAACTCTGCGACACATCTGACATTGTTATTCCCATATACTGTATGTTTTAACAATTTTTAATTTTATGCCCACGCGGCGTGCATGCACTATATTAAAACCCACGATGGTAAAAGGATAAGTTAACCTACTAAACAACTTGTTGAATAAGAGGGTTGCAAACCCATCAACACCGGATCACGAATCCTTGTTAAACACCTTGTTCTCAAGACGTTGGAATAAGCTTTGTGCGCATCCCACGACGAATGCACAACAATGCACATGTGCACGTTTAACAACTTTGGAACCAAGACACTTGATTCCTTAATTTGGTATTTACAGTACGCTGCATATCATTAACATACACGATTATGATGATACTTGGAAATTATTTTTTAAAGTATCTTAGGATCTTCATACAAGATTATGGATTTCTGGTATCATTCACACTTGCATATACATGTAACAATGAATACGTCTTTTACGCGAAGACAAACAGACAAGTATGTATGCTACGAATGGCAATGATACAAGATGATTTTTATTAAATAACTACGAGTTATTACAAAAGGGGTGCTACTTTACAACATATACGCCTACCCACTATTACAATGCTCAATAGATGAGCCACCCACGCGGTTCGAGGTATCTTTGGCCTCGTCAAGCTTCTTCAACAGATCTGAATCCTGCCGAGACACGGTAGCAACACTTACCGGCACCCCATCAGACCTTGGCTGGTGCGCTGCACCAACCCCGCACAAGATTGCTTTCCCCTTGATACCTTTCTTTTGGGCAAGTCTGGTCGCATGTGCTTCCAGTACCTCCTTCAAAGGCACTTCTTTCTCTAGAGCAAACGGATTCAAAATATCCCTGGGACGTGCGAAAACAGGTACCTGAAGCTGTGAGTCATGGGGTTTCAAGAAGTAATCCGGCTGAGCTTTTGCACCCTCGGCACGATGACGCACAAGAGTCAACCTGCCATGATGACGTCTATAGGATAATCCTGATCACGCTCAAGATCAGCAATCATAGGGAGCTCTAACTCTTTCATCCTTTTCATTGCAGCAACCAGGTGATCATACGCCTTAGCATCATAATTTGGTACCTCATTAACGGGTACCTTTAGCAGTTCCGATTCATGCAGCTTCTCTACAGCTTCTGCCTTGCCGCGCTCCAGAGCACACTGAACTACTTCCCCGAAGGCATTAACCACTTCCGGTGACCCCAAGGTATTAAGTGCGGCAAGACGAAGACCATGACCTACGAGCCACCTGCGCTCAGCTATAGTAGACATCAGCTGAGGATACAACTTCTCGTCGTACTCAATGCTGAGTTTGCGTAGTTTTGCCTCTTGCACCTCCAGTGCATCTTTCACAATAGCACAAAATCCTTCAAGTTGGGATGTCATCGCATCTTTGCCCTTCTCAAGATATTTAAGTACCCAGTGGCACGCAGACTTGTACCCGGCAACATCCGCACGCTCTTGATTTATTTGGCACATCAGCGCCATTTTTTTCCTCAGCCTTCTTCTGAGCGTACGCGCTCAGATCCTTTGCCTCAGCTTGGGCGCTATCCAGCTGCGCCCGGGTGCTCGCCAGTTGCGCCTCCAGCAACGCTATTGTCTGGTCCTTTTGCGCATCTTGACCATCCCCACCAGAAACTCGGTCTTTCAGCTTCACGATTAGCGAAGCCTGATGTGCAGAGACCCGCACCAACTCTTCGACGAATTGCTCTATGGGTGCATCTACATCAGACAGGTCTTCATCATTCTGACTATGTGGCTCAGAATGCGCTGAACGTGCAGGACTAGCCTTGGGGGGTGACTCTACAATCTGCTCCACCATGCGCACGTTCACCAGAGAAATGTTAGGCTCACATATCACACACCTGGCGCATCAACCAACAAAAGAAGAAATATATAGATTGAAGGCATCACTTACTGCGATCCCGCGATATTAGCCGAGGGGTGCGAAGACGCTTCATCAGTGGACGATAACTCCACAGCGTGGATCACAGGGCGTTTTTTCCTTGAAGTGCCCGCGCCACCATCGCCTCGGGTCCTTTTGCGATTGAGCCCAGATTCTTGTTCTTCTTCTTCCTCTATAGGATGAGTAACAGCTACGGGTGGTGGCTGCGCCACAGGGGAAGATACTCTGGGACTTGGAACGCTTCGCAGTGGTGTCGCCTCCACTGCGACCGAGGAGCTTGTTCTTGTTTCCCCTAAATTCAGCTCCATGGTACGCCCTGCGGTAGCATCTAGGATCGGCTCCTCATCATCCTTCAAGGGCCGTACTCCTGTCTTTACCTCTACGGGCTTTGCTAGCTGTACTACAGTGAATAGATCCATCTCTGCGCAATATAAGACAACATCTACATAGGTTATATAATGCGCAGACAAAATTGAAGAATGCTCTTACATTATTTACACACAGAGGTATGGAGGAATAAGTACCCACCCTGGCCATGGCCATTTAAGAAGATCGGGATCTCATCTTTGGGACCAAAATAATTACGGCTGATTCCCATGTGTACCAAAAATCCCTCAGGATAGGCACTAATGGGGATGCGGTTAGCATTTATCAGTTCCGCATCCTCAGCGACATAAGACCCAGGCAAAGGGCACTCATCCCTCTCTAACGTACCCCGGGTATAAAAACCATAATTCCAGGGAAAGCATGTATCATCTACCCAGAAGAAATACTCCCTCCAGTTCCTAAGTGAATCTAGTTTATCCGTGTAACACTGCAACCTACCAGTGCGCTTCGCGAAAGATACCCACCCATGTGCCCACGTAGTGTGATAAAAGGCACGGAATAAGTGGATGGTGGGGTTAATCGCCAACAAACGGCAATTTACCTCAAAATTGGTAATTTTGGCCGCACCAATACAGTGCAACTGCGATATGTGCAGATTATAATAGTTTAACACGTTGCACAGAAAGCGGGACAGGGGCCCACGTTGATTCGCGAATTCGAATAACCGTGTATATACAGCCACTTTCCCTTCGGGGAAGTCCGCAATAGTTGCTTGCGTACCCGGAACAACCGGATGCACATCCAGGGGTATAAAGTAATCCGAGGTGAATTCCAACAGATCGATCACGGTGAGGTCGGAGGTGAAGTCAGACAACTGTTTGACCATAGTGTTATTATTTTTTGATAAAGTGCACGCGCGGTTACCTTTGTGGTAGGCTATTTTCTGGATTGCAACTACACGAATGCTTTAACAATGGTGGATTAAGTTTTACTGTGAGAAACACAGTGAAAATGAAACGGTAGGTTATATAGTTTTTCGGATCCACGTGATGAGAGACACGTGGACTCCACCAACCCTAACTGTGTGGTTGAGATTGCTTGATGGGACACGGGTGCAGTAACTTTCCCCCGATTTACGAGGCGCCCATTTTTTAATATTACGGCTAGATACAATGTATCAAGCGGATATCTTTTTTGGCTTTTTTGCTACGCCTCGTTTATTTTTTATTGACTACGGTTATTAGTCGAGCATCCGCAGTTACGCACTGCGCATACTAGACTGGGGGGACATGATGACGTATAGTCTATATCCGGGTCACGAACCCGGCTAAAGTCTAACACTAACTTAGCCCGGTACGAGTCGGGCTACACCGATTAGAAGTTCGGGCTCACGAAGGCCCAAGCCCAAAGCTATTCACGGAATAGATATCCGATATCTTCTAAATAAGAGGATTATCATTCCCAACCGACTTAGGCGGGATACACTGAAGGTTGGGGAACACGGAACCAACAAGGATTCCATGCATATATAAAGGGAATCACATCCCTCGTTAAAGGTACGATCTAAAACCCTAATTCTCCTTTAACCCTAAACCGATTACTTACTCTCACGCCGGAGGATAATCGTGGGAGACAATCCCACGGTAAGCCTAACGGTTTCTTTTGTCTCTTAGTGCGCAAGTCTCAAGCAACAATCCTCAATTGGTATGAGAGCCGGAGCCCCGAACAAGGAACGTCCAACTTTTGTATCAACAGTCATTCAAACCATTATCAGTTAATGGTGGTGTTAATCACATTAGCTGAGCTCATGCCCGGTTCTTAGCTAATCTTTTTTAAGAGTTATTATTCACTTTAAGTACTAGCTGATATATTAGTCTATAAATACGTAAGCTTGTATTTTGTTTTAGTGTGTAATCAGTTTCTTTTCTGAATCCAAATAAACACATTGATCAGCATAGTTTGCTGCTTTGATCGGAGTGTGTGTGAGTTCGGGTTCGGGTTCGGGTTCGGGTGATAAAGGGACTAATAACCAACAAAGAGGCTGCTTCTTTTACCCAATTTTGATCCAACGAGCAGTAGCATCACACTCGTATTCTATTATCAGATCCACCAATCCTTCTTCTTCTCCAAGATAACTAAAATAATGATCCAGATTCGTATTACCTGAGTCATTATGCGCATTATTATCATCTTTAGCTAACTTTTCTAACCTCATGAACCTGCCCACTAAAAGATTGAAAGAAATTGAACATCTTGCAAGAACAAACAAACCCTTTTGACTGTATTCCAATATGTAAACGGAAATCTGATAGCCTGGTGAACTAGTTTTCTGCACCAGCTAGCAGTTACATATTCGTATATCTAAAGGCTGGACCTGCCACAATAGCATCTGTTTTATACAATATTTTTTCACAGACCGCCTACAAGCAGGTGAATCATCCTAAAAGCAGGTCAAATTGTGCCTGCCTCAATAGCTGTTTGATCATATCATCCAATCACTTATCACTAAATGACTAAATCAATTATATATACACATGCACCAATATTACGAGTAGGAGGTTTTGTAGAAAGTAAGTGTAAGTGGATGTTCCATTTTCCCCGTTCGACTCATCAGTAAAAGTATAGCTGACCACATGTACATGTAATCATAATCACCAGCGCAAAAATTTAAAGACCAAGAGATAAGTCGGGTTCTAAGTCTAGCTTTACCAAAGATATAACATGTTAATACAGAAAAAAAAAAAAAAAAAAAAAAAAAAAAGCGTCCTTAAAGTTGAGCAGGGTCCAGATCATCTGAATACAAATTTTGGACTCGAGGTACGCAACAACGTTACAACAATAATGTATGAATTCAGTGTTGGAATATGATCTTACTATGATGAATGAAACACAGGTAATAATATGAATATAACTTTGTTTATACTTGCAGATTTTCGTTCATACAATATTACAATACATCGACCCTATATATAGTTTTCTAACCGACATCTGTGAAGCGACATATTGCTTCAACCGTTTCTATAACCGCTATTCGGTTTTAAACTTACAAACTAACATGTTCGGCCCTTAGGCTTTGCGTTTATTACATACTTGACTCTAATACATACTATACTTTCTAATATGACATATTTAACCCAAAGGTTTAGGTTAACTATCAACACTCCCCCTTAAACTAAACTTTGGTTTAAGGCAGGTCTTCAACTTGCTTTTATCTTGCTCTTTACAGCAGCGTTGGTTCATCGTCACTTTGATAAATGAGATGTGCTTCTTGCTTCTTGTCTTTGTCCTTCCATTTGGTGCATTCGTATGCAAAGTGACCAAGTTCACCACATTCATAGCATCTCATTTCTTTCTTGCTTTGTTCTCGACTTGTACCTCTTCCACGTCCTTTTTCTTCTTTACTAAAGTTTCTTCCTCGTCCTCTACCACGGCCTTGATTACTTGAACTTGCCATTAGAAATTTGCTTTGGTAATCTTCTTGCGGTTCATCTTGACTCTTGAGGCGTTCTTCATAAGCAGTTAGTCTTCCAATAGCTTCTTCAAACGTCATTTTATCAATTTCTGAATATTGCTCGATGGATGCCACAATTGGTAGAAACTTCTTTGGAACGGAGTTCAGCAACTTTCCTACTAATACTTTGTCTTTAAAATTAGAACCAAGACTTTTACACTTGCCTCTTATGCTTCCCAATTTTCCCGCAAAGTCATTCACGGTTTCATCGGTCTTCATTTTTAAGGTCTCTAATTCGCTTCTCAAAGTTTGAAGGCGTGCTTTCTGAACTCGGTCTGCTCCAATATAACGTACTTTAATTGATTCCCATACTTCCTTCGCAATCTCGTACTGTGCAACTTGCATTAGAATATCTTCCGGCAATGTTGTGAGGATCATTGCTTTTGTTGTATGCATCTTTCTTTCATCTAATTTTTCTGTATCTTCAAGCGTTTCCCATAGTCCATAGGCCTTTAAGATTGTTTCCATCATAATTGCCCATGTGGTGTAGTTTGATTCGTTCAGTTTTGGACATTGAAGTGCTGTACTTCCTTGTTCTCGAACTGATGCTCTACTTGATGCGTTATCATGCTTGTCACCTTCTACCATGCTTTCTTACTTTCGTACTTTCTTACTTGCTTTGAAACACCGAGGTTTCTCTTACTGGTGAAACGCTAAGGTTTCTCTTACTGGTGAAATGCTGAGGTTTCTCTTACTGGGTGAAACACTAAGGTTTCTCTTACTGGGTGAAACACTAAGGTTTCTCTTACTGGTGAAAATCTAAGGTTTCGGAAAAACACTAGGTTTTCTCTTACTTACTTACTTTGAAACAACAGATTTTCTCTTACTTACTTTGAAACGTTAAAGTTTCACTTACTTACTTACTTTGAAAACACTAGAGTTTTTTTAAAAAAAAACGATAGGTTTCTTCTTACTTCTTACTATGTGAACCACAATGGTTCGGTTTCTTACTTCTAGTTTTGTATTTGTAATCTAAAGTGAAAAGATTTTTTTAAATAAAAATACAAAACTTGATTTTTCCTTACTTTCTCTAATTGATTTGGGATTATACCCTTTATTTTCTAATCAATCAATAAAATTGAAAAGAGAAAAAATAAACTACCAATACTTACTTAAAGATATTTTCCCAACACCCCTTAGCGATGCTGGCTTTCTCCTTTTCTTTTCTTATCTAAATAAAAACCTAATTCTAATTAGATTAAAAATCCAAAGAGGAAAAACTCAGGATTACCAAATTGAGTCGGTGTGATTGTCAGAAGAATAAAACGTTCCTCCTTTCTTTCTTTTCCAATCGATGTTGCAGATTTTCTTCAATTGGTGCCTTCTCGATTTTGGTAACCACGATCGGTGCTTTCAATAAACGGGTTGTCTTCTCCGGTCAAACACCGGTTAGAATCAAGGAAAAGTTACTGCTTCCAAGTTCTTCTTCAATCCGGTTACAATAAACAGTTTCTATATTTCGATTTCTTCAACAACCAGGTATCTTCTTCCTTCTTTCTTTCTTCTTACTTGATTGGTTCCCGGAATCGTTCTGGCTCTGATGCCAATTGTTGGAATATGATATTACTATGATGAATGAAACACAGGTAATAATATGAATATAACTTTGTTTATACTTGCAGATTTTCGTTCATACAATCTAACAATACATCGACCCTATATATAGTTTTCTAACCGACATCTGTGAAGCGACATATTGCTTCAACCGTTTCTATAACCGCTATTCGGTTTTCAACTTACAAACTAACATGTTCGGCCCTTAGGCTTTGCGTTTATTACATACTTGACTCTAATACATACTATACTTTCTAATATGACATATTTAACCCAAAGGTTTAGGTTAACTATCAACATTCAAAAGATTTGGTTGGAGAACGATAGAGTATAATTAATATTTTGGAATGAGAGGGGTGTGGAAAAGAGAGTTTGATGATACATTATATTTTTTTCTTTTCGAATTTGGAACAATGTATATCATTTCTGTAGGATCGTTAATTTATGTGTTTGATGATTCGGGTGGTCTTGGGAGATCAAAATACATGTTTGTCATTAGAGAGAGAAAGTTAGAGAGTTGGGTGTTTTCTTGGTAGAGAGTTACTCAAAGTATGGAATATTAGATTAATGAAAAGAAGCACCACCCCTTCCATGGATGGAAGGGGTATTTATACTTACAAACATAACGACCTCCTATCGGCCTGTGGATCAGGGATACATTGGGTAAAGACCCGTCCTTCCTCCACGGTGTTACACTAAACTATACTACGCTACTAAATAACTAATAAACTACTAAATAACGTAAATAACGACATATCTACGAGCTAACATATGCCAGACTATAATTGGGGTGACCGACACTTTAACATGGAATTTTCTAATTCCTAACAATCTCCCCCTAAGGGAGGTCACCCCATGAAATACATTTTGCATCCTAGCATTCTTTCTTTGACAATGTTCTTGAGCTCGTAGACTTGAATTCTTCACTCTCGCAATCTTTGTGCTTTAGTAGCGATTCTTCAAAGTCCGCATAATTTGTACTTTTAAGTGGAGGCCTTTAACTGATCCACATCTTTGATGATCTTCGAGCTTTCTTTGAGATCATCAGCCACAATAAATCTCTGGATCACCCTTTATTGTGTTGCCATCATGTGATGTTGTGACTTTTGGACCGACATGCTCACACTTTTGAATCATGACATCTTTCCATCAGAGTAGCGGAAGCCTTACTGGTTCATGATATTTGCAGCAGCGTAGCAGAAGCATAGTATAAAAGTATCAGAACCAGGTTATGTAGATATGCACCAGTCATGATTTCTTCAATTAAGTGTGGTTGCTGTGAACATGTGGCTTTGGATTGACTCCTCAATTCTGATCAGCTGCAACCGTCCAAATGTACCTGCAAACAACAGTTAGCAATAAAGCGCACGAAAGTGTCTTTGATCACTTTCACTTAATTGAGGTACACGGCCCACGGTTCCCCGTTGATCAGTACAAGTACTGCCTGTGATCAGGTATAATTCCGAAGAATCTCCTTGACAGGGTTTCGCAGCTGTTCTAGCTGTTCTCAAACCGGAACGTCTCAAAGAAGACAACACGGAGTGAGTGAACCAGCAAATTGAGATTCACTGATTGATGAAAAATGATTTGAAAAACAATCGCATATTGCTTAAAGAAAGAGTTTTGCAATACGACGAAGGTTTTATGAGAAAGATCAATTTTCAATCAAAATACTTTTTGTATTAGAGAATGAGTACTCATTCGACGTGCTAGCGAAAAGAAGAGATTCGCATATCGAACGGTTTTTCTAAAAGCATTTTTCAATCAGAGATACTTTTTGAATTTGAAATGAATACACATTCGACGTGCAAGAGAAAAGAAGGTTTGCACATCGAATGGTTTTTCCAAAAGTATTCGTCAATTCCATTCCTGGACCAAGGTTGATTCAAGATTGAATCTCCCCATCGTTTCTATCCAGTTGTCACAAGCTTGATCTTACGAGAAGATCTCACATGTCACCCACCAAGAGCTTGTTTGATGTTGGCTCTAGAAGGATTTCCATCTTCATCGTGAATACTTTTACATACCACTCAGATGTTCTGGCAATACCACAAGGATAATGCGTAGGACTCTTAATATATACTTACTTTCCACGTTGTGTGAAACAGCAAGTCTTCAAGAATTTAGTGTCCTAACGAGATATTGTGGATGATCTCTTAGCTCTAGACTCAATCGTGCATATTTGGTTCCTGTTTCGGAGACTAGGGAGAGGCTCTCCTACTTCAATATCAACCATCTCTAAGAGAAAGTCGATAGATTATGTCGGTTCCCCGTGAGAATGAAACAAGCCCTTTTAAGAGGAACTTGAGTAGCTTGGGAAGTTTAGTGCAGTGCGTCACTGGGTCCATGACGTCTTGTCTTCAATACTAGTGTTACCTTAGTAACCACTTAGTAGCATATGTATTGAACCCGGTGTCTGCCCTAAGGTTGAATTGATGGTGGGCTATTTCTTTTCACCCTTTTTCACATTCAGTTCTTTTTCATTCTTCAACCCCTTCAGTGCTTACCGAGACTTCATAACTAGAACCTTGATGGGTTTATTCCAGTTCTAGCTCTGCCTCAGTCCGCACTCTTCCCATATTCTCATATTTCTCCTTTTTTCAATATTCCTAAGGACTCTACACTATCTAGTGGATTGTCCCTGGGAAGATCCCTCCGGTTCTGGCGGATCGTGGGAACAAATACCTAACCTAACCATCCTTATAACTCCATGCATAAAGTAAATTGGTCGGTCTTTTGGTATTGTTCTTTCCTTCATGAAACCAATTGAAAAATCATTTGGAAAAACAATCAAGGTACTTGTGATACGAGATCAAAGCATTTTGTACCTTAATAGTTTTGATCATTTAGAAAACCTCCCCCTCAACATGTGCATTGTATGATTTAGAAATTTTTTAGCACATGGAGGCAAGAGGACTTTGAAATATTTTCTTTGATCACAATTTTCATACAAAAAAGCCATTTGATTTTCAGGGTAAAATTCTCCCCCTCAATATGTGCATAGGATAAGTGAAATCATTTTTATCACATAGAGGCAAGAGTTCATTTGAAGCACATCCACAATCACAAAATCCATTAAGAAAACCATTTGAAAACACAATCAAGGTACCTTATAATCTCTTTTTTTTTAAAAAACTTTTGTACCTCGATGGTTTTGCTCCCCCTCAATATGTGCTTCGAGACGAAAGCGTTTAGCACATACGAGAGAGCAGCCTGCACAATTGAATCCAAACGATCACCTTTTATCAAATTTCATTATTAAATCACAAATTCTCCCCCGATCAAAAATATCAAACCCTTTGAGATTTTGGATCCCAAGTGATTTAATACGGTTTATAAAACATGGGAGAAAATGTGGCCTTGTTTAAATACTCATCTGGTTTTTGGAAAAACCCTCCTCCTCAACATGTGCATTGTATATTTGAAATCGTTTGGCACATGGAGGCAGGAGTGCCTATAAAGGAATAAAACCGATTCCATTAAAACAGATTTGAGATTTAAATCACGATCTCTCCCTTGATCAAAAATTTCAAACCAATTAGGGTTTTGGATCCCGATTGATTTAAATCATTTAGAAAGTTTTAGGGAAAGACGTGGCAAGATTTAATTTTGAAAAATGACAGATAAGGACCAGATTTAGACATTAAAGATTGTTAGTGTCAGGTATGATAGTTTTTAAGAGATCTTTAAGTAAAATAAAACAATTTCACAATCAAACAAGAACAGAAAAAATTTCATTTTGACAGATCTTTGAGTTTTAAAGAAAATCATACCATGACATAACATTAAATCTTTAGATCACCACATTTTAACGTACAAAGCGGAACTTTTGTGAAGAAATATCGTTTGAAAATATTTTATTTTAAATCACACTCCCCCTCAAACCATGACAGAAGTCAATAGTTGAGTGACTTAGGTTTTGATAAAAAGAAGTCCGGTGATTTTCAAATTTTAGTCCAATTTATTTTCAAAACAATATTTTTCCATTTTCAAAAACAATATTATTCAAAGTTTTAGAAAAATGGTATCATCACTATAATCCCTGCACAAAGATACATTAGGTGGATGAGAAGCTTCCGTTTTCGTTGCTGTAGGGTTTGGAAGAAAAACCATCTGCAGATGCAGTGAGACTTCTTTTTACGTTGCATTTTGAATGCCAACTGAGGTCAAATTAAGCTCCGTTTCTTCAATCACTTAGAAGAAAACCATCTGTTGATGCAGTGAGACCTCTTGCGTTGCATTTATGCCAACTCTTCATAGAAGTCCAGTTAAGCTCCGTTTCTTCATATGTCAACCCAAGAGATAGTTACCCTTTCCTTTCGGCATCCAATCATCTTCAATTGTGGGATCCGGATCGGGAACATTCTTTTATACCAATATACCTGCATACGTTAATGAACACACATACAAATATATGGTGGTCGACATCACCCAAACAACAATCGACTAATAAAAGTCAATGCAACATATCAATCAGATCATATAGATGTATGGGAATAATGTGTACATCAAACTCTAATCATCTAATCCTAGCAATCATATCCTAGGCACCTAGTCCTTCAACATAGGTTAACATCATTTTTAATTAAGCATATTAGGATAATTAAGAAAGCTCGTTAGAAGATATAGATTTGAAAACATTCTTCCCCTCAACCAATAACTCATTTTATAAAAGATTTTAAAAGTGCTGAAGTCATTGATTGAGTTTCCAAATTTTTACTAAAACTCTGAAACTGATTGATTTTCAAGCAACTCATTTTCCACCATTTTTGAAAACAACAAATATTTTTCTGAAGAATTTTAGACGGAAAAACATTTGTGTAGGAACAGCAGTCCTTCGACATACTTTCCTTGTTTTGTTTTTAGGATAAGTGCACGAAATATTTTGAAAATAGTTTAAGCGTAGCACTTTCCTTTCTTTTGAAGAGCGGGTTGCTATCTGAAATAATAGCAAGCCATTGTTTGAAGCCCGGGTTACAGTCTGAAATGACTGTAAGCCATTTTTTTTTTTTTGAGACATGTTATGAAAAGAATATTTACACCTCCTGCTCGAACTTCATCTATGGTCCCGTACCATTATTGAATGACATTTCTAAGACCGTAGATGTTATCGATACCAGAAGACATGTCTTGAGAAAACATATTTTTGGTATTTTTCTAATTTTATAATTTTTATGGGTTTTTGTAGGTTTTATATTTTTCTATTTTCTTTTTGCTGGTTTTATATTTTTGTATTTGGTTTTTCTGAATAATATTTACAAGGATAGATTAGATGATATAGTTAAAGAAGATGATGATACGAGTACCGAGATAAGGATATCGAGTAGCACGTCGTAAAAGATAGAAGTCATCAACTCTTAAACATTCACCACCAAAGCTTCCAGGGCTCTTGAATCGAAGAAAGAAATTGAACCAACTGAAAGTGAGACTTTGGCAGCTTCCCCCCAAACCGAAAATCCTTTAGCTGAGCAGATTCGAGGCTCTATTTCAAGCTTGCCTTAGCCAGGTGCACAGAGAAGCACACCATTATCATAAATCCCGCTGCTCCTTTCAAGAATAATCACCGTGATTCTTCGTTCGAGGTTATATCATCAGCAAGAACAGCAACGTATCATCCCACACATAAATAACTCTTCTCAAATTTCTTTTCTGCTGACGTCTGAAGCAATCCATTCCGAAAGGTGTCAAGAGACCACTTCCCCCACGTAGTTGAAATGATACAGTCAGTCTCTTAGACTAGAGCTCACGAACCCGAATACACATACCCGAAGACAAAGAAACTTATACCATCGAAGTAGCAGATTAAGTCCAATAGCCAAAGAATAACCCCGATGTATACTTTTCTCTCCCCCTGAAGAAAGTGTATGAAGCTCAAGAACCCGAAGTACCCGAATGCCCAAAGAGAGAATAACCGATAACATTGAAGAAGCAGGCTGAATCACTGATTATCTCTGCGGGTGACAATCTCTGCGGATGTCAACACCGGAATAAGTGATTATATCTCTGAATCACAGATTAAGCCCTCAAGTAAAACAACTGAGCATCCCCAATGTACACAATCTCTCTCCCCTGATGATTTTGATAACATCAAAATCATCATACACTTGTGTACCTCTTTCATCTTCTGAAACTAACTCTTCCATCTCTTCTCCCACATAGTTGGAATAAGAACACTAAACGCCTTGATGAGTAAAACCTTGAGTTTCTCTACGGTCATGACATTTGTTTTCCCGGGATATCTTCAATCACTTAGAAGAGTTAAGTTCATCAAGTTTACTCGCCATGAGTCAAACCTTGAGTTTCTCTGCGGTAATAACATTTGTCTTCCCGGGATATCTTCAATTACTTAGAAGTATTAAGCTCATCAAGTTTACTCGCGTTTAGATGCTTGTCTCCTTCCCCCTTGCTGGTTTTGATACTTCAGAATCAGCAACATATTATAAGCCCAAATACTTGAAATCTTTATGAGAAGAACACTTGTAATCTTGTAGGAATCAACTTGCTGAAGAATATGAGCAAGTCTAATTGGGGATTAAATTCGACATTTCACTCTTTCCCAATTAGTGCTCTCCCCTAAACCGACAATCTGTTTGATAACTGCCATGAATTAAGAAGAAGTCTATAGATCGTTAAATGCAACACGTCTTTAGTCTTCTAACATGTAGCAGAATATGTAGAACCGACTGTAGACTCGACCTTCTTCAAGATTGTCCAGTTGGGGAATAGAAAGTTAACATCTTCAACTCACCAAAAACAAGAACATCACCAAAAAGCATCCCAATCAACTTACACCTTGCAAATCCCCTTAACTAAAATCCCTCCCAATCAAACAAGAACAGAAAGACGTTCATCAAGGAAATCAGCAATCAGGCCACAACGAACACACGGAATGGTAATACCAAGCAAACAATCACATCAAACAAGAACTGAAGGTTGTTCGGAATCATCATGTTGATGTGCACGTGAAGCATTAACCGGAAGCACTTTGTCAATAAACTCATATCAGCTTGTGAAGATGTCAACAAACGGCTCATAGAAGAAACTCCATGTAACGATGACCCGATAAGAAGAAGATCGGTTCTTACATGAGTTTGTAGCCGTTTGACCATTTATTCTCAGAAATCAATCAACCATGCAGTAATTTCACACTTCTTCTCCCCCTCAAGAATTGCATACGGAGTTGCCATTCTTGATTAAATAAGTGAACATTATCCAAATGTAGTCTATTCACACTTCTCCCCCACAAAATCAGCACAGGATGTCGCCATCGTCATTATAGTTGAGAAAGTGGAATCAGAAAACAATCAATGGTAGCCCGGTTCACTTTATGACTGAAGCGTATGGAAAAAGCATGAAGCATGTTGATGAGAATGGTCATAATAGAGAATATTTCTCTTCTTCAGAAGATAAAGCGCACTGACACGTACACTTTTCTTTTCTTTAGGGAACGAGGCATGAACTGATGTGTTCATACGTCATAAGAAGATTTCTCTTCTTTCTAAGATAATGCGCACTGAAACGTACACATTTCTTTTCTTTGGAGTACGAGGCCTGAACTGATGTGAACAGACGTCATAATCTCTCTCTTTTCAGCTCTCTTAGCAAAACATGTAGTTAACCCCATTATCATTCAGTAGGCTCTTTGTAGTGACAACTGATGGAGAAAACCCAATATGATGAATTTGACCCTGAAGTAAACTAACCCAAACTCGTGACTTAAACTTGCACATATGTAACAAAGAGCGGTGTCGAGAATTCATGCCCCTTTGAATCTCTAAGTACTCTATACTCTTCAACCAACCAACCATCAAGTAATAGACGTACATTACCTCTTGAAAATCCACAATTGAATGTAACACTGAGCACTACAACGTAACTCCTTTAAGTGATAGTTATTTTGAGGTGATAAGAGCCCAATTCCCCCAAGTGGTAAAAGAAGAGGTAAAAGTCACCCAACAATAACTAGATTCCCAAGTCTTCGTTTTTGATAATAAGCTCGAACAAGGATCATGAAGAATCTTCATCCATCCATCCCCGATACCTTCAGATACTAAGTACACTTGCTAGTGTTATTTCACTTCAACCTCAAATAAATAATAGTGAATTAACCCCGTTGTCACATCTTCTGATTAAAAGCTCAAATCTAACCTCTTTTGACGTTTTAATTGAAATCTGATAATGGATTCATCCCGTCCATGGTTTAATGAGCATAACCCCGTAAAACTTTGAAGTAACCAAACCGCCATGACAAATATCCAAACACACATCCAATTCATGAAGTACACCCTTTTATCCCTTCTTTGAAGCAGAAACCGTAGCACCAGCATCAAAAGAGATCTCGAAATACACTTTCCTTTCTCCAAGATGGTTCCATCATTACGGGATTTTACAACTCTATGGTTTAAACCGAGAAATAGTTTCTTTCGCGGGATTTTACAAAACCAAGAACAAACCGTAAGATAGATCCGGAAATGCACTTTACTATTACCAAGGATGTTTCCATTGTCACGGGATTTTACAAGTCTCTGATTTAAACCGAGAAATAGGTTCTTTCGCGGGATTTTACAAAATCAAGATAAAACCGTAAACAATGTCAGCTTGAATGTGTTATGACAACTTTGGTTTCAGTGAATATCTGTTTTAGGGGAACATGCAGCGGTTCATCAACGGTTCATTATCCAACATCAACAATATCATCAACCATCAATAAACACTTTGGTAAACACATCATTCACGCATTCAATCGGCTGTTGCTGTGACCACTTGGTGAAGTAAACCAGATTTGCCAAACTTGAACATGAAGTAGAATTCCCCAGATTTGTTACTTAAACTTGTACTAATCCTTGTGAAAAAGAAACGGTGTACCCAATGTACAAAACCTCTTGACGTATCCTCAACTGCGTGAGACACCGAAGTGATAGTTAAGTTGTAGGTTAAGCGAGATAGAATCACAACCGTAACTAAATAGCCAAGTCTTTATCACATTCTATAAATGCCCAAACAAGTCATCTTCGCGAACGGGTAGAAAGAAGGAAGACGAAATAAGTAAACGTGCCCGGAAAACCTCACTTCAAATTCAAATAAGAAATACCGTCCAAACAACCTCGTAGTCAATCATTTGATCAATCATCAATTTAAGCCGCAACATAAGATACACCGTGAAAAATGTACAAATCAAAGTACCGAATCTCATAACACAACGGATCTCACACAGCTCACCAAAACACATCATCAAATCTCATTAGCACAAATTTCATCGACAAGTCACATCAACAAATCCCAAATTTTCAAAGTTTAGCCACATGTTATCAAGTCACATAAAACAAAGGTCCACAAATGAATACAAACGAAATATCACTCCTTATCACTCCTTAAGTGAAATTAGTCCATAACCCCAATACTACACTCCTTATCACTCCGAATGAAATATCAAAAGCTATTGGCCCATATCATTTCGTTAAGCGCAAAACTCAACCGGTTAACCCATCAATTAATATGCAGCCTATCCACAATATATCCACTGAGGCCCATGAATATTGGACAACTGACCCAAGAACAAATATGCCCTAACTATACACGGATATAAAACTCTCACTAATCAATTCACACAACCCTAATCCCACTCATATCATTTCCTCCGCCTCTCACAATACACAGTCACTTATCAAACCCTAAATTCACTCCTAAATAATTCGCCTCCAAAAACAAACGCTGCATTCATACTTAATATCAATATCCGCTTAAATCGTGAATCCCAAATCGATCTCCACACTACCTCAACTAGAAAAAAATTGTTCAATCGATCACCAAAGACACTTATACAACATGAATTAAATCATAACCGGTGACCTCTCCACAGGGATGGCATAAGGTTTTGGACACGAATATCCATAAGTCGCCATATGGATGGCTTGAGGCAGTTTAGTCTAGCCACAGGGATGGTTTTTCAGCTTATGAACGAGGCTCAAAACAGGTAGGTTTGATCTTTAACATTTGTTGTTATTGAGTTTCAACCGAGCCAAGGACATGGGTTAACATACTTGTTAATATCATTCCTTTAAGATTCGTATATTAATAACAAAAACGTTTTAGATCCATGAGGCACAAGGTCTTTTGTGTATAGATCTAAATAGATCTATGTGTTCTATGAACCTAACACAAAAAGGATCAAAGCTGAGATCATTGACTTGTTAATCATATTTTCGTTATGGTTGATCTGTGATGAATATTTGCTCTCCTCATGTAATAGGCCCTTGAGGCATGATGAAACCTTGAAATACATTGAGAGACAAATCTGAGATCAATTAGTTAATTACACTTTTCAGTTTAGGATCGATGATGTGTTAGTACTTTCGTGTGAATGACCTCAAATGGTTTGTTGTAGCAATGATTACCACGAAAAACTAGGCTGAGATTGTATTAGAATGAGTCGTTTTTCTTTATGAGTCTCGAGTCTTGATCAATGAAGTGGTATGTTTGAGTATACACGATCTATTAAGATATGTACTATTACTTAAACGAATCTGAGATCTTTGTGTATTACCGATTTCGAATGTATGTGAGTCTTGGAAATTTGTAGTGTTGAGTCATGGTTGACTGATATTTGGTGTTTGACTGATGATGGTAATGGTATTGAGGTCTCACGAGTCTGTTTTGGTATGATTGTCTTGTGGTCATGAGGTCAAGTCATCTCATTCTTCATTTCTGTCTTGTTCAAAGTGTTGAGTCAAGTCGCTAAGCCAAGTGCTAAGCCAAGTGCTAAGCCAAGTGCTAAGCCAAGTGGCTAAGTAAGTCGCTAAGCAAGTCGCTAAGCAAGTCGCTAAGCAAGTCGCTAAGCAAGTCGCTAAGCCAACTCGCTACGACTTGTTAAATAACAAGTCGCTAGGTAATTTTGTAACAAGTCGCTAGACATTTTTCCGTACATAACTCGCTAACTTGTTCAAAAACAAGTCGCTAGGTCACCATAATCACACAACTCGCCACCAAAGTCGCTAAAAATGAGGTACAATGTATCTGGACACAAAGGCAAGTCGCTATGAAGAATGACCACTATTTTCCGACCATGTTTTTCCGACCAAATTCATACTAACCCAGAAAAATGCATAAAGACTACATCTTTTTGACAAGTTTGACATCGAATATGACCAGTTGACCCAAAAAAAACATAATAGCCGTGTAACAGAAATTATGAAGGACTGTTTGGAGAACAATACTTTTGACCAAAAAGAATGCACACAAGACATGTAATACAGTTTTACCAGAAAAATGTAAAAACATTTTCCAACCCAAAATAGTACAAAACCAGTTAACAAAAACGAACCAAAGACCACAAACAACAACCATGGAACGGACCACACAAATCAAAATAACACAATAACCTTGGCTCTGGTACCAATTGTAGGATCGTTAATTTATGTGTTTGATGATTCGGGTGGTCTTGGGAGATCAAAATACATGTTTGTCATTAGAGAGAGAAAGTTAGAGAGTTGGGTGTTTTCTTGGTAGAGAGTTACTCAAAGTATGGAATATTAGATTAATGAAAAGAAGCACCACCCCTTCCATGAATGGAAGGGGTATTTATACTTACAAACATAACGACCTCCTATCGGCCTGTGGATCAGGGATACATTGGGTAAAGACCCGTCCTTCCTCCACGGTGTTACACTAAACTATACTACGCTACTAAATAACTAATAAACTACTAAATAACGTAAATAACGACATATCTACGAGCTAACATATGCCAGACTATAATTGGGGTGACCGACACTTTAACATGGAATTTTCTAATTCCTAACAATTTCTAAAACTAATTAATCTCTAGACACAAGTGTAATATATGCATCTTTGAACAAAAAAAAAACAATGAATAATATGCTAGCTCAACCGACACCCCAAAACAACAGAAGAATTTGTAGGACCTAAGATATATCAACCTTATCACAAACCCAACACTTATATCACGTTAAACAAACAGTAGGCGTAGAAATAAGAGAAAGGATTAAGCAAAGAGATGGTGACTTGAATGATAGAATTCGTATGTATGTTTAGAGAGGTAGAGAGAAGAAAGAAAACAATAAGTTGTATATTGCTTCAAGGAAAAACACACACATACATACACACTTTCAAGCACACCCCTCAAATGACATACTTGAGGGGTATATATAGTAAGAGAGGATGATGCCCTAAGGCTTGGCCATGGGCCTTGAGATGGACTTGGATTGGGCTTGGGTTACACGAACTAGACAAGGTTAGCTTAACTTAACTGATGCCCAATTAGCTTAGCCCAATCCACGAGCCCGTTGACTATTCTATCATGATATCTAACACAAATTACAAAGTTCCTAATCGTGAATGACCATCACTTCTAATAAAAATAATCAAGGCTAACAATCTCCCCCTAAGGGGTGGTCATTCAAAAGATGCTCCACTTGAATAGGTCTTTAATCTTTTTGAGCTTGAACTTTGTGAGTAGATATAGAATAGTCTTAATTCTTTGTTCCTTCATGCTTTGTGATCATTTAATGTGGTTGTCTGCCGTTTTCAACTTCGTTGGTTAGGTGTCTCCACGTCTTTCTCCACCACGCTCACACTTCTATTTGACTTTAGGTTACCAATGATGAAGTTCTCGAGTCTTTACACTTTGTAGATTCTTTTACATTGACGAAGAATCATCTTTAACTTTGAGTTGCCTTTGATTTTGATGAGAACTTTCATGTGTTGTTGGTATGAGCATGTGGCAAGTCTGCACGATCCATCCGCTCCAGAGCTTCCATAAGAAGAAAACATAAAACAGGTTAGTAGTAAGCAGATTCCGGCACTTATAAGTTTGAATTTCGAGGGTGTTAACAGCATAGTGTGAAAACACATCTCTAATTCTCACAAAGGCCGTTCCTGAACTGGAGTCCCACAAGTGAGATAACACGATATACCGAAGTACATCTACAGTTCAGATGAGTCGCTGAGGTACACCGAAGCATCACCCCACGACTGTAGACCGTTTGAGACACACTAAGCGTAATCCACGGAGAATTACCGAAGTGACCTGCTGTCAGGGCTGCTTGATGTTGACCCTGGCAGGAGTTTCCATTCAATCACTGAGGATTACAGTTGTAACTCCCCTCATAAATGTTCTGGCAGATTGCTAAGATCTGCGTAGGACTCTATAATATATCACTTTTGTCCTTATTGATGAACAACAAGCGATGTTATGTCAAGTGTTCCTATGAGATCTTTTGATGAATCTCGTGGCTCTAGACTCAATAGTGCATTTTGGTTTTCCTGAGCGGAGACTTAGGGAGAGGGTCTCCTTCTTCAATATCAACAATCTCTAAGAGAAAGTCGGTAGATTATGTAGGGTTCCCAGTGAGAATGAAACAAATCCCTTTTGAGAGGAATTGAGTGGCTAGAAGGTTTAGTGCAGTGCGTCACTGGGTCTATGACGTCTTTGTCTTCAATACCAGTGTCATCTAGTGACAACCAGTAGCATATGTATTGAACCCGGTTTCTGCCCTAAGGTTGAATATGGAGGGCTATTTCTTTTCACCCTTTCATTACATTTCTTTTTAATTCTTCAACCCCTTCTTTCTCCTTTCTCACATTACTCCTTTTTTCAATCATTCCTAAGGACTTCTAATACTAACTATTTGTGGTGTCCTTGGGTAGATCCCTCCGGCTCTGGCGGATCATAGGACTGATTTCTTATCCTTACTCACCTTATAACTCCATGACTGTCCTATTGTTGCCATAAAACCATTTTTCTTGAAAATCTCTCAGAGTGTTTATGATAGAAAACATGTTTGAAATACTCCGTGAGTTTTATATTTTCAGAAACACTCCCCCTTCACATGTGCTTATAAGTTTTGACAGAAATCTGCACATAGAGGGTAGAGTTCGCACTTTTTGAATTGATCGACTTTAAATGAACTAAACCGATTCGAGACACGTTTACATCACTAGAGAACTAGCTTGAAATTATTACCCATCCTGGTCAAGTCATAGAAAGTTTCTCGAGATGGTACATGATTCCTCGTCAATTCAATGGTTTCATCTGAGTCGAGCTCATTTTGAGATTCAAACACCGATCATTAAACATTTTTCATCACATTTTAATCACGTTTCTCCCCCTCAAAAATAGCATATCCATGATGTTTTTGAAACAAAATGATTAAAAGATATGTTTTTCAAAAAGCATTTGGAGAGAAACTGATTTAGCATGAATTTTGGAACAATTTTGTTTTATACTCCCCCTTAAAGAAAGCATATTTTTCATACAGAAAATTTAGAATCAATTAAGGGTTTAGAGGGAGTTATCTTGGTACCAAATGTGAGAGATTTTGAAAAATCTTTTTGAAAAATTTCGAATCAATGGTACGCAAGATGAAGATTTTAAATAATCTTATGAAGATATTGAAGAAATATTATCTTCATTTGTTTTAGGATAAGTGCTCGATATTTATGAAAATCGATTTTGCGTAGCACTTTCCTTTCTTGAAGAACGAGTTGCTATCTGAAATAATAGCAAACCATTGTTTAAGCGCGGGTCACAGTCATGTTTTGGAAAACTTATTAAAGAACTCTCGCTCAAGCATCTGTACATTCCCGTATCATTGTTGAATGACATTTCTAGAAACGTACAGAATATCGATTATACGAGAGACATGTCGTGAGAAGAATATTTTTGGATTTTTGATTTTATATTGTTTTTGTATTTTTTGAAAGTTTTATATTTTTATATTTTGCTTTTGTTGGTTTTATAAAAGAGATGGAAAATCAATAAAGAAGATAGAAAGAGTGATGAAGAAGAAGATTTTACAGAATTGGAACCCTCAGATGAGCTGGGTTCAGAGATATTTGATTCACCTGCAACCAAAGAAGAAGAGTTTTCACAAATAACAGTGTTAGAAGTACAAGATTCCTCACTCTTATCCTGATGATTTTCACTATTATCTGTGTTGGAGCAAGTATCAAAAATCTTTCCTGTGGGGATCCATCTAAGACCAACTTTGTTGAAAACTTTTCCCGTGGGTATCCACCTAAGGTAAGATCTAGGAGTTGTTTTCTTATCAGATGCAGCGGAAGACTCATTTTTAGAAAAACTACGTCCTGAAGAGATCCACCTTTTAGGTTTCTTTTTGTTTGACATTTTATCAACGGGCTTGTTTCTATTTGGTGTCTTAGTGGATTGTGCCTTGGCACGAGAATTATCTTTCTTGAGATATTGTAAGGCACATGCATCATGATTAGCTGAAAAGATACATTTTTTACATGTAGTACAGACAAATTCAATATTCTTGTTTAAAACAGCAGCTTTAACTTTGTCACTACAGTCTTTTGGAAATTGATTCTTGTTCGAAAAAGACTTAGAATTCCTAGTGTTGTTTTCTAAGGGCATAGCATTTTCTTTTGCGCAACTACTCTTAGATGCAAGCCAATCCCTAGTCTTTTGTAGAGTGTTCCTAGGTAATGGTTTACTACTACTAGCAGTGCCTTGAAATCTTGTAGAATTCATCACCCTAGATGTTGCACCTAGAATTCCATCTTTTCGAGTCTGTGCCTTTTTCCTAGCTTCTTCTAGATAGTGATTGTTGACCATGTCGTTAGAACCAATAGATTCTTTAACTGGATTTTTGGTCACATTCCGTGTACTATTCCTAGAAGTGCCATGTTTAATCACATTTTCTTTATCAAAAACAGGTTTTTCAAAACCTTTGATAATTCTCTTTTTAATAGGCAAAGTCTGTGGAGTGACTGTTTTTGACAAATCATTTTTCTCATTGACTTTTGGAGGAAACTGAGAAATAGACATTTTTGGTTTGAAAACCGGTTTGGGAACATTTGTTTTCTCCTCAGTCAATGGTTTTGCAAACTTAGTATCCACAGCCTTTCCTTTTAGACATCCCAGCTGAGCTCTCAAAAGATCATTTTGCTCTTGCATGTCCTTGTAGGCACGCTCATATGACAGTTTGTCATACTTGCATTCCTCAGATTTTCGATCAAGTTGTTTAAAATAGGACACGTTTTCTTTTTCAAGTTTTGCAAGAGCATTTTCATATTTTGAAACAATTGCGGAGGTCTCAGACTGGAGTCTTTCATGATCTTCAACAGAATATGTTTGCAAAATAATGGACATGATATCGGTAGTCATAACATCTTCGAAGAGAGAATCATTTAGATTTTCCAAAACTTTGATGTGTTCAAAACATTCATTAGCTTGCTTTACCAGGGATTTATGGTCCTTGACAAAGTCAGCTGTTTCTTTCAAAAGTGCTTGTTCAACATGAATTACCCTTGAGTTTATGTTATTCAGCTGTGGGGCAATTTGAGTTTCAAAAAACTTTCTCTGTTCGATATCAAAAGTAGAGAACCAGTTGTTAGGTGTCATAGTGGTTTTAGTTTTAACAGTCTCTTGAAGACTCCCAATTCTAGTTTTAACATCGTCTAAAATGCTTCTAGTATCAATTGTGTTAAAAGGATTGTTTGAAGACATTTGTTCGATTTTCGAAAGAGATTTGGAAACTACAACTGGTTTTGAAACTGGTGTTGACACTTTGTTTGAAACACTTGGTGTGATGGAAACACTTGGTTTAAGATCTGGATTCTTTTGTTTCATTTTTAATCGACTCTCCTCAGATAGTTCTAACGTTTCAAGAGAATCACGAACAATTATGGGTTCATGCAAAGGTTGTCCATTGTTCAACACATTCCGTTCTTTCTGAGCTTTCTTGAGGAACGAAGGAGGTGAGTTACCAAGGGCCATTTTATGTGAAGTGTGAAAAATCGGATTTGCTTGATTAGAAAGCATCTTGTTTGTTTTAGCGGAATGACCCGTTGTAAGAAGCAAATTATCCAATTTTTTGATAGTTTCATTTTTATCCAGAATTTCATCAAGAAGAGAATCTTCTCGTTTTGAAAAATCAGCAATCAACTATTCTTCTCTTTTTCAAGATCAGAGAACAGTGCTTTTTGTTTAGAAAGTTGGTTGTTTAGATCAGAAATTTCCATGTTTAAAGATTTTATTTTCAAATTCAGATTCACATCAAGTGTGTCATACTTGAGTTGCAATTGTTGTTCTCTTAAAACAGAATCTCGATAACCAATTTCTAATTCGGAAATTGTGTTTGTATGAAATTCATAGGCTTTGGCGTGCTCCTTGTAACTCTCAAGCTCAGCGGTCAATTTAACATTCGCGGCCTTAACTTCGCGATTGACCGTTCTAACTTTCTCAACTTCAATGCCACATTGATTAATTAATGGTTCAAAATAAGCACGTGTTTCCTCATCAGTCGCAGTATTTTGTGCCACACAGCCTCCACTAGGATCCACATATGGAGTTTCGGAGTTCGTATTGCTACAACTCGGATTGTCCAGGTATGTATCATAAGTGGGTGTTGGCGTCACAGAATTATGTTCGTCATGAGTAAACACATCAGATATGACATTGTTATAACATGGATCAATGATTGGTACCTCAGATACTGTATTGGCGTCATAGACAGGAGGTGAGTCTGACTCAGTGTCATACTTAGCTTCCTGAAGATTTGCCATGAGGATGCAATTCGCATTGAGTTCCTCGAGGTCTTCCAAATCATCCATAATAGCGAAAAAGTCATGTTCCTCAGCACTCAACTGGAACCCCGCTTCTTGCTTATCTGCTAACAAAGCAGCTTTCCGAAGAAAATCACCATTCTTTTTGTGCGGCTTAGTGGGACAGTTTCTTGCCATGTGACCCACTCCTTGACAGTTATAACACTTAATCTGATTACCCTGATTCACATTTCCATAATTCCCAACGACTGGAGCTGCAACATTGCCATTCTTATTACCCACTGCTCTATTCCCAACATTCTGTCCCATCTGATTTCCAACATACTGACCCGACTGATTACCCTGATACGGAACCGCCTGATTACCCATGCGACTGCTAAATGCTTTATCCAATAAAGAAAATACCTGTTGCAAGGTCGCTTCTACTTCAGCTTCAGGAACAGTGATTCCTTGTTCCTGGTATTGTGGATACGGTTGTTGAATGACTTGTTGTTCTTGTGGATAAAATTGTTGTTGAGGTTGTGGAATGTATTGCTGCAAGTTGTTGGTGGTGGAAGATGATGAAGCTTGTTGTTGTGTATTAACTGAAGTTTGAGTCTTAGCAATAAGTGCCAATTGATCATGATTCTTTGCCAATCTTTCTTTCCTGACTTCATTCGCTTCAGCTTGGTTTTGTTTCAGAAAATCGTTTAGTTGATCAAAGTTCACCTGATGTAAGTCTTTTGTTTGGTTAACAATAGTGACATATCGTCCCCATTCTTCTGGAAGATTATTTAGGAACTTGATATTTTGAACGATTGTTCTGGGTGCCAACTTGTTTCTGATAAGCTCATTCATCAAAGTGCAAAACCTTCCATAGTAGGATTCAATGGATTCTCCTGGTGTAGATGTAAACTTCTCCCATTCAGTTAGCAGCTTGTTCTCCATGTCTTGTTTACCAATTTCTGTTCCATAACATAGCCGTCTAACACGTTCCCACATATCGAAAGCAGTTTCACAACTGTCTACAGCAGCAAAAATGTCTATTGGTAAACCCAGTTGGACAATGTGAATTGCCATGTCATCTGCATCGACTTGTTTCTGATCCTCTTCAGTGTATTCTGATTCAGTTTGAAGATGAGAGGATGGTGCGACGGGAGGTGTTGCATCTGCATTTCCAGGTACATGAACTTGTCGAGGCTTGAAGGGTCCATCCTGAATGGATTTAATCATGAGTTTCCCATTAGGTTTGGTCTTGATGTAGCGAAGCATACGACTTGTCCATTGAAGATAACCACCTTTTGCCAACATAGGAGGACGGTTTTCGGCACCGGCTGCATGAATGTCTTGTTGAGTAGCCATTGATGAAGGTATGATATGATAAAGTTGATGTAGGATCGATTCAACGATAAAGGAGTTGTGTTTGAAGAAGATTAAGCTCGGTTGAGGTGATTCTGAAAGTCGTACTCGTAAACTCGGTTCTTAGTTGAAAAAAATTTTCGCCCAAAATTTGAAATTCACTTTAAAAATCAATTCTAAGGTCGTATGAAAAATTTGAGTTATGACAATTTTGACGCCAAATTTGACCCGAAAAATTTGAATTTAGGCCCAAAAATTTGAATTTTTGACCAAAATTTTCACAGTTAAACCAAAATTTGAATCTCGCGTAAAAATTGAACGTTTAGTCTCCTCAAAAATTTAAATTTTACTCAAGTTTTCCCGCCAAAAGAAGTTACGAGTAGGATATGGTTACGAGTAGGATATGGTTACGAGTAGGATGTAGTTACGAGTAGGATCTTATGCGTAGGAAGCTTAGGCGTAGGATCTTATGCGTAGAAAGTATCTTACGCGTAACCTTAAGCTTATGCGTAGACAAAAAGTTACTCGTAAACCTTACGCGTAATTGTGAAGTTATGCGTAGAGTTACTCGTAAGCTTTTAGCTTATGCGTAAACTATGGTTAAGAACCAAAAATCCTTTACACTGTCACAGCGTAAGAGATATCCACAAGTCGAAGTGTTCCACACACTTATCCAAGTGAGGGAAGCACTGAGTAACCGTTATAGCACGAAGATTCTTCACCAAAAAGTTACGAGTAGAAAACTTATGAGTAGTTGACTTTCTTACGAGTAGAACTAGGGTTTTGACCTACTCGTAAAAAATTTCCAACGATTCAAACAATTTCGCTTGCACAGATATCCTTAAAAACACTCGAATAACCCAAAAATGTTGACCTTTTTCACCCAAAGTGCCTAGAAAAGTTACGAGTAGAAATGACCAATAAACCAAAAACGAGTTCAAAAGTGAAGAGAAACACGTAAAGCTTGAAACTTTTTGCAAAAAACTGAAACTTTAGCACCAAATAAACCTTAAACCACAAGAATCTTGAATTTTTAAGTGCAAAAATTAAAGCTTTAAGCTTGACAAAAACGTATAACGAGAGCCTTTTACGCGTAACACCTTCAAACCAAACACAAACACTCTTAAACCATTGTTAGGCGATTGATACCAATTGTAGGACCTAAGATATATCAACCTTATCACAAACCCAACACTTATATCACGTTAAACAAACAGTAGGCGTAGAAATAAGAGAAAGGATTAAGCAAAGAGATGGTGACTTGAATGATAGAATTCGTATGTATGTTTAGAGAGGTAGAGAGAAGAAAGAAAACAATAAGTTGTATATTGCTTCAAGGAAAAACACACACACACATACACACTTTCAAGCACACCCCTCAAATGACATACTTGAGGGGTATATATAGTAAGAGAGGATGATGCCCTAAGGCTTGGCCATGGGCCTTGAGATGGACTTGGATTGGGCTTGGGTTACACGAACTAGACAAGGTTAGCTTAACTTAACTGATGCCCAATTAGCTTAGCCCAATCCACGAGCCCGTTGACTATTCTATCATGATATCTAACACACATTACAAAGTTCCTAATCGTGAATGACCATCACTTCTAATAAAAATAATCAAGGCTAACAGAATTATTCTGAATGGCGAAATTTTATTAAGCACTCAAGCAAGGAGCTAGAGGTAAAACTAGAAAAGTTACAAATCACAAAGAAATATCACAAAAGTTGATTGGATATATAATCTAATTTCAGATGAAAGATGAACTTGTGAGCCATCAAACAAAAACAGCAAACCTATAGTAGCTAAGATAATCAGTTAAAATATCATATATATGTTTTTAGCAAAAGGCCAACAATTCGGGGTCTTGTTGAAATGTATTCATGACTTCCTTTTCAAAACACACAATGGCTTCGATTCCATCGTCATTGGGAGTGTCCAACAGAACTGTAAAGTTCTTTATTCCACCACCGACAGTTACTTTTACTGGCCTTCCCCACCCGAAATCAATCCTATATGTAGGAAACCGGCACAAGCTAGAATATATGTAACTCTCATCAATTCTTTTTGATGTCTCTAAGACAGTTTCAAATGACTTCTCAGCAAGGATGCTGGTGGCAACTTCCAAGTTTATTATACTTTGACACTGTGACTTCCTTTTCTTTAATTCGCCAATGGTTATATCTGGTGCGAGTTCACTTTGATTGTTTGTTGGAAATTCTAACATCAGGACAATATTTCCCATCGTTGTTCCCGGCAACTTCTCTACCATAATATTTCTCATATCGAATGAAAAGGCCATTCCAGTCGCCTTGAAGGTTCCTGGGTTTGCCCGGGTAGTAGCTGCCACTGCACACTTATGGAGTAACCATGTTAAAACTTCAACTCGTGTAGGATTAATAATCGGTTTTCCAGATTCCACGGTCATGGCTGTGACCTTGGCTTTCAGATCATTTAACTCTTGATTAGGGAACAAAAAACTCCTTGTGACACAACCAACACATGATTTGCAACTTAGAATTTCCGGAACATTAATATTTCTAGTTTGCCAATGAATAACATTGGGATTGATGAGAGATGCATCCTTTTTATCTCTAAAACGAGATTGTTTAGTGACGGTGGCCCAATGATTGATGAAATTCAACGTAGTTACTCCGTCACCTATCTTGTGGCTTAAAGATGTTGCCACTGCCACTCCTCCGCATGCAAAATGGTTGACTTGAACACCTAAAGGGCAAGTGATATTGTTTTCATCCTTGTCACCTTTAAGGTTTGGATTGTACCATATCAGATCATTTGGAAAGAGTTGGTCGAAATCTTCGTGCTCTGAATGTTGGAGAAAATCTAACAACGAGCTATCATTGCATGCTTCAATGAACTCAACCCCGTAATCATTACAATCAACACATTTAGGGCCATATTGCTTCAGCCTACCAGCAAACGGATAGTACTGGGTCAACGTTTGTGATAATGAATTCTTCAACTCGAACGTTTTATCAGTGGAACTTTGATAAATGTTGGAGCTTGGGTAGAACGCCACAATCGGCATGTATGAGTTAGGAGCACATTGATCATGCAATGAGAGATTATATGTTTTCAACTGGTTTGGGGTTGGAGAAGATGGTTTGATGATGTCTCTAGAGACAATTGTGTGGTGCTGTCTTTTAGCTAATCTTAGAAGCTTGCTCATTATCATGTTCGCAAACTAATTAACTGATTAGGTTTCAGATGGTCATGTGTTGAAGCTAGTTAGCTCTTTTATGGCCACAATATGAATTTATGTAGATATACCAAAATGAATGCAATATACGAGTATCACGCATTACAATCAGGAGTTGTTTCAATGTAACTGTTGGGGGTTATCTCCCAGAACAGGGTTAAGACAATCAATGACAGTAGCAATACCAATAGGTGGTTACCGGATATCATTTGGAATCGTGTGATCACTTTCCAAAGTAAACTATTCGACCCTAATGCCTGGGTATCACGAATATCTACTTGGGATAAGACCAAATGCAGTTAGAGAATTAGGCACAATTCTATAACGCTTTCGCTAATAAGTGTTTATGTTTTCTGTGTGTTTCTCATGCATGTTCAGATCTCCTATATATAGGAGGTTACTCTTGAGCTATTCCAATGGAATTATGAGTATTAATCGGCCTATTAATAGCCTCATAATTATCCCCATTATAGCCGTTAGTGGTTACATGACCAATTAAACGTGGTCATAAAGAAGTTGTAACTGCCATTTAGCAGTACTTTCCATAAGCAGTACTTTCCACTAGCAGTACTTTCACTTACAGTGGAAATATAGCCTATCAGTGGAAATACTGCTTATCAGTACTTTCATAGCATCAGTACTTTCACAGTGCTATCAGTGGAGACACCACTTCAGTGGAAACACTGCCTATCAGTGGAAGCCACAAGCAGTACTTTCCACAAGCAGTACTTTCACCAAGCAGTACTTTCACCAGTACTACCAATACAAACCACTATAAGTGTAACACCCTAGGCAAATCCCACATCGGCCGTGGCCTAGAGAGATGCTGGGCTTATAAGATAACATTCGCCTTAAATGACACAACGCGTTTTGTGGTCTACTGCGGGTGGAGTTCTTAGGAACTGGCAGTTAAGCGTGCTCATGTGAGAGTAGTACTGGCTTGGGTGACCTGCCGGGAAGTCTTCAATGAGGCCACAAAAACAAAGCCGTGAGCCTGCGGGCAAAGCGGACAATATTGTGGTCAGATAAGGCGGGGTGTTACAGATGTTCATATGGGAGAATTAGCACACGACTAGAATCAATAAAACCATAAGAAAGGAAGCGAGACGAGATTATGACATAAGACATTACCCTTGATGCGTGACAAGAGATGTACCAAGAAACCAAGGAAGGGAACCCACGCCTAGGCCACCAAAACCCACGACTACAACACCAAACAACCTCCTTTGAATCTTCTTTGAGCCTCCTTGTTGCACCCTTTGGTCTTGAATTCGAAATGAAATGGAGATAACCTTTGATTGCCGTCAATATATGAAGCTAGGGTTTCGGTTTGGAGGGGGAAGAAGGAGGCCGACCTTTTTTCTTTTTGTGGTGGCTAGGGTTTCATGTGTGTTTTCAACTTTTTTGGAGTGTACAAAAAAATGGGAGGGATACTTGGTGTTTGGTCTTAGATGGGCCAAAGGAAAAAAAAGTTGGGCCAAGCTCAATTTAGATGGGCTATAATTAAGTTGTAGTGTCAAGTTAAATTTCGGTCCATGCCCATTTTTAACGTGCGGTTTATATGTAAACGTGAGCGTATGCATTTTCAAAAATTCGTATACTAGGTTTGCCACCCATTTATAAGATAGACTAGAATTAAGTTTAATGAGCGTTGACATCTTTTACGTAATTTATAAGTTTTAAAAATTTGAGGGCAAAATGGTCATTTCACGCGTTTTAGATTTTTAGGGTTTTACAATAAGAGTCGGGGTGTTCATGGACCTTATGGGTGTACACTCCGTACCTCCTAACCCATTACAAGGTGTGAACAATCCCACAAGTGCACTACTAAATTTTCCAACAGTAACGAGACTATAATGCAATAGAAAGATATTATATTATATTACAGTATACTAAAGAAATACATAGTTTTTTTTTGAAATACATAGTTCAAAGATATAAATTCTTACAATCACATGTTTCCACTTTGAGTATCATAGTTAGATATCTTCAATAAGAATCTATAATATATCAACAAAACCAATGAAAAAACTTGCCAGGTTATTGGACTTAAATAAATTTTTAATACCGTGCCCCATCTGAAGTTCTGAACAAGGTGGTATCTGTTAACTTTGAATCACGGAAAAGTTGCTCTTAGAAAGCGACAAAAACTAATAGAGATACAATATATTTCTTAAAAAAACGAAACAAAAACTTATTTATGATAAGATGCACTAGTAATATTTTACTATGAATCTTTATATACAGAAAACACCCTGTTACAGCTATAATTTTCTATCAACTATTTTCGTAAACATATTTGGGCTCTTGTAATTTGGGAGTCCACAATTGGTGTGTCCGTAGAGAAATGGACTTGATGCTATGCAAAATTCTCATGAAGGAATGATGCAAACAAGTCCAACCATATGAACCAAAGATACAGAAGATTGGGTGAGCTCATTGGGTAAGGCCGGTTCCAGTAAGGGGACTCAATCCCCCTCATTTTCCCTGCCACGTCAGTTTTCTCTCTCCAGCTACCTTCAAGCGATTGGGTGCCCCAGTAAGGACGACCTTTAATAAAATTAATTAAAAAGGGTGAGTGTTGTTTTTATGTGTGTGTTTGTTTCGATCTTACATACGATCGAGTTAAACAAAAAAGCACTCGATTGACATGTTCCACTGCAAATATGATCGATTCATGAATCGATCGAGCCATGTGTCGATCGACTTATTGGAACCAGCCTAATTTCATAAAAATATGTCACTGTTGTTGGAAACCGATGGATGCCTCCAAATCTATCATTGTTTTTGTTGTACTCGAATTTGCATAAAGCGTTTAGGACTTACTTAAAACAAAGGTTTTAGCAAACAAACACTAACAACTAGTCCATAATTTACTTAAACAAATAGTTAGAAATATAAAGACATTAAAGTAAATAAACCCATTAAATACTTTAAAACGTCTAGTGTGTATATGAATGAACAAAAAAAAATTACAACGTCAAGTTAGTATTTGAATGAAGGGATTGTCTAAGAAGTGAATGACAAGTAATATGATAAGAGTAGTAATCTCTCCTTTGGAATAACGCAAACAATAGCACTTAGTCTTTTGAGTTCACCAATAATAAAACATAGACGAGTACCGCGCCTAGTAGCAGCGGTGTCTAATTTCGATAAAATTTTAGCGGCGATTAAGTTTGTTTCATGAATCAGTATTTTAAGCGTTAAGGAATTCATTTTGAATGATTATATTGTTTTTTCGATAGCGTTGTTTTGTATTTTAGACTGTCTTTTTTTATAGCATTTTTGTAAGTTGCATTAATCAATTAATATTAAAATAATAATAACGCTATTTTTTGTTGGAAGGAGCAATTAACACTATTTTTTGTGTCTCTAAAGAGTTATAGTAAATAAATAGTTCGTCTTTATTTCTCAACCTTTCACTTATATATCGTATAATTCCAGAGATTAGCATTCATGTGAATATGTTATGTTGGAGTCAATTTTGCATTTTAGGAAGAGAATGCATTAATCTCTCCGAGATTCGCAATAGTTTCGTTTAAACGTCATGGTTGAATACAGCTTTTAAAGTTTACATTTAAATGCCTAGGCATGGTTGAATATAGGTTTTAAAGTTTCCATTTAAACACATAGCCCATTAAACGTCATAGTTTCCATTCTCACCACAATAGTTGACCGAATTCAGTTTTAAACTATTGACCGAAATTTAATTTTCCACTTTCAAGGAAGACCATTTTTTTTTATAGTTAGTAGAGAAGAGATATAATAGATCCTAAATGGTCTACTGTAAAGTTGACTAAAATTCAAAAAAATTGAGTTTTGAATTCTTATTCTAGCATGATAGTTAGGGTTCTCACATATTTCAAGGTACGATGTTTTCTATATCGTCACGACCAAGAAAACCACTTTGAAACATCAACCAAAAATCAATAAACAAAACAACCTAAAACAAAACCATGAACTGAACTGATTCTACAGTATATCCTGTCAAAATTCCAGCATATCTACCGCAACTAAACCACTAAAGACTTACAAAACAACAGTATAACAAACTCAAAATGGCTAAGTTTACATACAATTACAAACTACTAATAAACATACAACTTACTAACAAACTTACAACTATACACACGAATTTACTAACTACTTTAAAAGGAAACTACACATTTACTGGCAACAAAAGCAAGTTCGATTGTGGCGACGATACACATTCAGGAAGCAGCGGCGACAATGGTGGACTCTGGCGGCAATAACAAATCTATAAAAGAAATTGTCAAAAAAGTTATATAAACTCAAAGCTGAAAAATAATACATATATAGATAGATCTAAAAGTAACCACAAAACTTGATATAAATCTATCAAATACTAAAAACAATTGAATAACACTATTAACATATTCAACTGTATACAAATATTAACAACAATTAAAATAAGGCATACTATAAAGTGCGACAAAAGCTTTTTCCGGCAACACAAGCCATGCAGCTGCAACAGTAGATTTTTCTAGCGAGACAGCGGTGAGCGCCCGTTCTGTTTCCGGCAACGCAGTGGTGGTGGAACCAATTTCCAGCAAGTCCGTGCCGATGGCTGTAAAAAAATTATAAAAAACTTAGATCTACAAATAAAATATATAGATCTGTAAAAATAAAATAAAAAACTTGATCTATTAATAAAAATCAAAAAAAATACCTCAAAATATGATGGTTGTGAGTCGTGGTGGTTATGGGTTTCGGTGGAGGTTTGGTTTAGTTGGTGGAGTCGTCCAGTGACGGTGATGACCGGTGGAGGTGACGTCCGGTGGTAAGGGTTCGGTGGTGGGAGTTGCGGTGGTGGGTATGGTTATTGACTTTCAACATTCAAGTTTCAACATTCCACTTTCACCTTTGACCATTTTTCTATTTTCTATAGTTAAGATTAAGATACGTCAGCATATAAGCTTCCAGTCAAAATATAATAGAAGACTCCTGAATCGTGGACTAGTTAACTCCATCCAGATGTAATGTAACGTTGTCATTTGTTAAATTTAGTTTATTAAAAAAAAATTATCAAAATAAGCCAAAAGTTCTTGCATGATTCATGATTTGGTCATTTTTTTGGCTTTTTTCTCATTTTGGTCATGCTCGAATGCACAACTGCTTGACTCCATCATTTTTCAAATTATATATCCTTGCAAGTACAAGAGCTTAGGTGGAGTCGAGCAGTTGTCTTTGCAAGGACACATGTCATAAAAATGATGGAGTCAAGCAGTTAAGCAGTCGAGCATAACAAAAATGAAAAAATGGTCAAAACTCCAAATTCATTCCAAGCAATCAGTAGTGTAGTTATTCATCAAAATCTTTACTGATCACTATCCTTAGTGATCATTCTATCAACTGAAAGTTTTGAAACACCATTGAGTCTCCGTGGGACTTAACGACCCGGGAATCCACTATATTCTCCAGATCTTCATTGCATTGGTTTCTGAGCAGTTTTAAGTTTATTACAGTTAGCCATTCACAAGTGGTTAGCTTGTGTGATTAAACTTGACGGTTCAGGATCCAATCAACAAGTCTGACATTCCCAAGTCTTCACCCCTGCCTGCACCCAAGACTACCAATAAGCATGTCAGAGTTGCTGCCAAGGAATTCACTTCCAAGACAGTTGCCTCTGAAGACTTGCTTTTTAATTCTTTGCATAATAGTACTGTTAAAAACAATTCTTTTCATGGTTTTGGTTTGAATACTTCTGCTTGTAATAACACATCTTTTGGTTTGAATAAATCTTCTAAACAGAAGACATGTTTTGTTTGTGGAAGTAAATTTCATTTAATTAAGGATTGTGATTATCATGAGCAAAGGATGAATAGGTGTGGTGATTCTAGGAAATCTAGACCCATGTGGATAAATGTTAATGATATACCACCTTATGTTCCACAAGCAACTAATAATAATACTCCTTTTACTTGGAGAAAACTAGTTGTAAAACCATATGTTCAACCAACAAGTGAATATTTTAAAAATGGTTTTTGGCCTGGATATGTTAACCCTATGACTGATGGGAAAAGGTACTGGGATGCTGCTGTCAAGACCTCAGCAGGTTGTTCTTGGAATAAACAGGGACCTAAGTTTCAATGGAAACCCAAGAACAATAGTGGATCTTATACTTCTGCTTGGCATAACTCATATGATCCACACGGCAGGTTCAAGTCAGCAATGACTTGAGCCTCCATAGTGTACTAATTCTCTGTATATTTTTGTTGTTGTTGTAGGATCATCCCCTTAAGCATAAAGATGTTGGCATTGTTGATAGTGGTTGTTCTAGAAGTATGTCAGGAAACAGGGATATGATGCATAACTTTGTACCCATTGAAGGAGGAGGCAATGTAACCTTTGGAGGAAGTGATGGCAGAATTACTGGGAAAGGGACCATCAAAACACCTCAGCTGGACTTTGAGAATGTATATTATGTCAAGGAACTTCAACACTTCAATTTGTTTTCAGTCTCACAAATATGTGACACCAAGAACAAAGTACTCTTCACAGAGGATGAATGTCTTGTGCTATCTAAAGACTTCAAACTCCCAGAAGAAACTTCAATTCTGCTGAAAGTTCCTCGCAGTCACAATCTTTATACATTCAACTTAACTGATGTCAAACCAGCAGGTGACTTAACATGTTTGGTGGCTAAAGCATCCGTGGATGAGTCCACCAAATGGCACAAAAGGATGTCAACTTCAAGACAATAAACCAGCTCTCTAAACTGGGCCTTGTTCAAGGTCTTCCTTCCAAAGTTTTCACCAATGATCATAACTGTGTTGCATGCAACAAAGGAAAGCAACACAGAGCCTCTTACAAAGGTGTTCCTGTTACGGCAGTGAGCATTATTTCTGAACCTCTTCAGCTGCTTCATATGGATCTGTTTGGTCCAACTCATGTCAGAAGCATTGATCATAAATATTTTTGTCTGGTGATCACTGATGGTTATAGCAAATTTTTTTGGGTATTCTTTCTAAGGACCAAAGATGAAACATCTGTAGTGTTGAAAGACTTTGTTACCCTTATTGAAAATCAGTTGAACAAAAAGGTGAAAGGAATTAGGTGTGATAATGGGACAGAGTTCAAGAATGCTATACTTATAGAACTCTGTAGGTCAAAAGGAATCAAAAGGGACTATAGCACTCCAAGAACCCCTCAACAAAATGGGGTGGCAGAGAGGAAAAATAGGACCTTGATAGAGGCTGCAAGATCAATGCTGGCAGACTCTAAACTTCCAACCATGTTTTGGACTGAAGCTGTTGGCACAACTTGCTATGTACTGAATAGAGTATCCATTACTAGACCACATCTCAAAACACCATATGAACTTCTATTTGGGAAAGTTCCTGTTATTCATTACCTTAAACCATTTGGCTGTCAAGTGACAATTCTTAATACCAGTGATCCATTGGGCAAATTTGATGAGAAAGCTGATGATGGTTACATTGTGGGGTATTCTGCTCATAGTAAGGCATACAGGGTTTACAATGTATCTGCTAAGAAGATTGAGGAGACATTGAATCTGAGGTTTCTAGAAGACAAGCCTAATGTTCAAGGACAGGGTCATGTTTGGTCATTTGACCTTGATTACTTAACTGATTACTTGAGTTATTCTAGACATATGGCTAACCAACATGCAGATTCTCAAGCATCTCCATCTACCAGTGCAGGGACTATGAATGCTCATTCTGACAGTGGGTCTGAAGATGATGAACAACCCATTGTAGTGCCTTCTTTCTCCCCTAACAATTTTGTAGGTGACACTTCTAAAGATTGTACTGATGTGAGTGAAGATGAATTCCATTATGCTGAGGACCTTGCCAGACTGAAGAAACAAGAGTATGTAGCCAATTTAGACGCTGAGAGGAATGTTGAGGAAAGTGCCAGTGAAGCAATCAGTGGAAACATCAATTCTGCTGAAAGTGATTCTGTTTCTCCTTACCTCTCCCATTCGGCTGAAAGGCATGTTGACTCTACTCCTATCTCTACTAGAGTGTCAACAGACCTTGGAGAACCTTATACATGGTTTCCAAAACCTTCAGATCTTGGTCATCATCAACCCAAAGCAGGAATCTTCAACACCCCTTCCTATGACACTGACTTTGAACCTACTGTGACTAATCTTGATTCCTCCATTGATGTCAACACCACTACTACTACAAGGATCAACAATGCTCATCCACAGACTAATATTATTGGTGATCCTAATGCACCTGTTAGAACAAGGGGTACTGTAGCACGTTTTAAATATGGTCAGGTGGCTTTTATCTCTTATGTCTCAAATCAGAAGAGAGACAATCACACAGACTATGAACATTGTTTGTTTGCTTGTTTTCTCTCACAAGTGGAACCAACCAGTGTTACTCAGGCTCTTGAAGACTCAAGTTGGCTTGAAGCAATGCAGGATGAGATGCAACAATTTCAAAATCAGCAGGTTTGGATCTTGGTACCACTACCTGATGGTAAGTATGCTATTGGGACTAAATGGATTCTGAAGAATAAGAGAGATGCACGAGGTGTTGTCATTAAAAACAAAGCCAGATTAGTTGCACAGGGGTATAGACAAGAGGAGGGGATAGATTATGATGAAGTGTTTGCACCTGTGGCAAGAGTTGAGGCCATACGAATTTTCTTAGCTTATGCAT
This sequence comes from Chrysanthemum seticuspe, assembly GCA_019973895.1. NCBI lineage: Eukaryota > Viridiplantae > Streptophyta > Magnoliopsida > Asterales > Asteraceae > Chrysanthemum > Chrysanthemum seticuspe. The sequence continues at coordinate 156,720,272 of BPTQ01000006.1, forward strand.
CCTATATGGGTTTTATGGTCTATCAGATGGATGTTAAAGGAGCCTTCTTGTATGGTGAAATTGAAGAGGAGGTTTATGTCACTCAACCTAAAGGATTTGAAGATCCAGATCATCCTAATCATGTTTACAAGGTAGTCAAAGCTCTCTATGGACTACATCAGGCACCCAGAGCCTGGTATGCTAGGCTGTCTACGTTTCTTCTGAAGCATGGTTATAGAAGAGGTGCAATTGATAAGACACTTTTCCTTAAGAAGAATTCCACAGACATTATTCTTGTGCAAGTGTATGTGGATGACATTATTTTTGGATCCACAAAGGAAGCTTGGTGCAGGGAGTTTGAGGAGCTTATGAAGGGAGAGTTTCAGATGAGTGCCATGGGAGAGATGACTTTCTTTTTGGGTCTCCAAGTTCAGCAGAAACCTGATGGTATCTTTATCAGTCAGGACAAATATGTGAGGGACATCTTAAAAAAGTTTGGTATGGAGGGTGTAAGGACTGCCACTACACCTTATGAAGCTCCAAAGATAAAGACCAACAATGAAGCAGATCCACCTGTGAATGTTCATTTATACAGGTCTATGATTGGCTCTTTGATGTATTTAACAGCTTCAAGGCCTGATATTACTTTTGCTGTGAGTGTTTGTTCACGACATCAAGTTACTCCACTGTCTTCCCATCTCAATGCTGTTAAGAAGATCTTTAAGTACCTCAAAGGCCAACCTCATCTAGGTCTTTGGTACCCAAAAGAGTCTCCTTTTAAGTTGGAAGCTTATAGTGATAGTGACTATGCTGGTGCAAATCTGGATAGGAGGTCCACCACTAGAGGTTGCCAATTCCTTGGAAAGAGATTGATTTCTTGGCAATGCAAGAAACAAACAATTGTGGCTACCTCATCTACTGAAGCAGAGTACGTTGCTGCTGCCAATTGCTGTGGACAGGTTCTTTGGATTCAAAATCAATTGTTGGATTATGGGTACAATTTCATGAATACAACAATTTTTATTGATAATCAAAGTACCATATGCATTGTTAAAAATCCAGTTTTTCACAGTAGAACAAAACATATTGAAATCAGGCACCACTTTATACGAGATGCATATGATAAACATTTGATAAAAGTGGTCAAAATTCATACTGATAATAATGTGGCAGATTTGTTAACAAAGGCTTTTGATGGACCAAGGTTTCAACACCTTGTGGTCCATATCGGTATGCTTAACCCTTAACTGCAAAGTTTAAGGGGAGGCATAGGCCTCAGGGGAGGCATATGCCTCAGGGGAGGATTTGTGTACACTTTGCATTTTTCTATGTAATTTTGTATATTTGTTTGCTTTTATCTAACTCTAACCAGCTAATGTTATCTTAGTGTGTTTTCTTTGTTGGTTTGGGTATTTCTCTATATTTGTTCTATTTTGCAGATTGGTTGTTTATTTGGGATATGGTCAAGAAAGCTCTAAAGCTTGTTTCTACTGAATTCAAAGTGCTGAAGTGAGTCATTTGTTTCCTCTGAAGACAATGTACTGAAGTTATATGGTTCATTCAAAAGAAGTACTGAAGCAAATTGTTCATTCATTCATTCAAGAAATAGTTTACAGCTTACAGCTTACAGAGTACAATCAACATCAAATGCATCTACATGATCTGCTAATCCTAAGCCATTACATATCATCTATTCCAACATCTAACAGGCTGTTGGATATGCATGATCGCTCACATCTTTCACACTAGATGCTGGATATGCATTCGTGAAGTCTTGCATAACCACCCATTTATTCTATCTCGATGGCTGGAGATGCATAACTACTATGATGAGGATGCTAAGGATCAAAATGGAGAGGATGGATTGATGAAAATCATGATGATGAAGAAAAATAATGTGTCCTTTGTGCTTCATCTATTGATTTCAACCAAAATGCAACCCATCTACTATCCTGAAGCATTTCCTCTATACGATGTGTGTTGATGCACCAAAACCTGATGCAGAAAGACCGAGAACCACCTCTCTATCTTTAGGGAGTGGTGGATTTCTGGCTCGTGGCCTTCGTTGAGGCCGAGGTGCTGGAGGTTGGGAGTAAGATGTTATCTCCTTATAGGAGTTATCAGAATCATCAGCAGATTCACTTGGATTCACTACACTATCATCTTCTGAAGAAGGGAGAAAGGGTGATTTCTTTGGTCGTGGATATGGTTGTGGAAAGTAATGAAGCCATGGGTTTGTATCATCACTTGATGATGATGATGATGATGATGAGGATGATGTTGTGAGATCTATGATCTCAGGTTTGGTACTCATGATTTATTGTGGTTAATTTTGGAGCGTTGGTGGAATTAGGGTTTGTAATGATATTTGGGGGTTTTTGATGAAGAGATATGTGTGCATTAGGATTTTTTTATAGACGGTTTCAAGTGGTAATGAGATTTAATGCGAGTGGGTGAAACAGTAAAAAGATATTTACTGAAGCTTCTTGAATACGTGATATGTTTCTGCTGATTGGTATTCTTCAGCAGAATGGCTGTGTTTCTACCGAAGTTGAAAGTGAAATTGAGTAAAAGTAGAAGTCCACGTCAGCATTAGTCAACTTTGACCAAAATTGGGAAATTCCTACTTATTCTCTACTTGCATATTTTCGTCTCATAATAAGTGATTCTCTTTTTACTCTCATTCAAAACACTTCCATTTGTGTAAATCGTAACCCTAACTTTCAAAATCTCTCATGGCGCTTCAATTCAAACATGATCATAATAAGGTCGCTTTTCTGGGAACTGCTAGGGGTGACGAGTTGTATAGACCGATGATTGAATTCTTACAGAGATCAAAGATTCAGTATGCTCTAACACATTCTCCGAATGCTATATATGAATCATTGATTACTCAATTTTGGGCATCGGCTATGAAAAGGAGTGATATAGAGATTGTAGCAAGGGTTGATAGAACAGAGTATGTGGTGACAGAGGAACTGATAAGAAGACAACTTCGTTTGAATGATGAGAATGGAGTTTATCATTCTAATGCTGCGGTGGTACTTGATGGGCTTAGAGCAATTGGATATCAAGGTACGAGGACTGACATGTGGTTAAAGAATCAGCTTTGTCCTATGTGGAGGTTTTTGGTACATACATTGCTTCAGTGTTTAAGCAATAAATCTGGAGGATGGGATCAGTTTTTGACTCAATTGGGATGTGGTATTATTTGTCTATCTAAGGGTTTGACTTATAATTTTTCTAAGTTTATTTTCGATAATATGGTTGAGAATATAACTAGGAAAAAGGGAAAGTTTTTGATGTACCCTAGGTTTTTACAGATGATATTGGATATTTCTTCTCAAACCCAAGCTTTTCATCCCATAGGAGTTTTATCTTCTAAGTTATTTGCTTCAATGAGAACTAAATTTGAGGGGACACATTTTCCTTTATTAGCAGCCATGTTGCCTCAGGGGAATGAGACTGCTGATGAGGTTAATATTGTTATTTTACCTTCTACCAATACTACTGATGGTAATCCTTCAGTTGCTTTTGATGAGGGCCCTTCTGCTACTGCTGAGGCATCTATACCTTCACCTAGATCATGTCCTAGTCTATCACCTACACAAGTTTCTCTTGATGAGGTTCAGGATGATACTGATAGATTGCCTACACCTAGTCCTATTAGGAATCAATTCGGTGACGGGTTTTCTAAGAATGAGCATGTTCATATTCCTCCTGAAAGGTCAAATGAAGCTCCTATTACCACTGAGCAACCAGTTGGTGAAGCTGAGGACTCTATTACACTTACCTCAATATATGCTCTAGTGAACAAGTATGCAGGTGAGGTGGCTGATCTCAAGAAAGAGCTTGCAGAGACCAAGTCTACTCTTGGTGGTAAGATTGTGGAGTTGCAGACTAAAGTTGTGAACTTGGAGGAATTACTTGGTAAAAGGGGCAAAATGAGAGTTTTGGTTTCTTCTGAAGAGGAGCAAGAAGAGACTCAGCATGCATCACTAGGAATCTTGGCTGATGCAGCTCTTACATCTGATGTTTCTTCTCCTATTGCTGAATCTTCAAGGAAAAAGGTGCCTATTATATTTGCTCGAAAAAGAAGAAGACAATATCTGAATCAGGTATCTACTGAAACTTCAAAGGAGCCAAATGTTGTTGATACAACTGCTGATGTTCTATTTGAGGAGGTTGTTTCTGATCATGGTCAAGTCTCCTTGGTACAAGAACAACCAAATTCTTCACCTTCAGCAGATGATGATGAAGTTTTTATGGCTGGGAGAATTTATAAGTTGAATTCTTCTTCTGAAGTTTATTCTACACCTGTTGAGGAATTATCTCAACATGTTTCTTCTGATGATGGTTTGGGTGTTCCTTCTGAAGCTCAAATTAGTTCTGCTGTGGAATCTTCTGACAAAGGAAAGGAAGCTGTGATTGATGATATGATTGGTTCAGGTCTGGTAACTGAAGAAGAAAATCAAGCTCAAGTTAGGATGTTTTCTGATTATGAAAATATGCAGAGGAGTCGTGTAGTTGCTGAATTTCTTCAAGCTCAGTCTGATTCTAATTTGTCTACAGAAAGAAAATTAGAGCTTGATATATTATTTCCTAAGATCACTGATGATCAATGGGATTCCTATACTACTCAAGGTGCATCTGATCCAGATCTTGCAAAACTTATATTAGGAGCATCTTTTGATAATGAGAATTTTGTGGATCAAATGGTGGCTCTTGGCAATCAAAAGAAGCAAGAAGCGGCTGTAAAGAGGAGAGCTCTTATTGCTCAAAAACATAAAGCAAAAAGGGAAAAACCAATGACTGTAGCTCAGAAGAGGGCTCATATGAGGAGAGTTGTGAAGAATCATAGTTCTAGTATTTATAATTCTGGCATGTCAATGAAGCAAATATCTGCTTTGTCTGATGATGGTTTGATCAGACAGTATAATATGATAATGAAGTTTTCTTCATCTGGTTCTACTTCTTCTTCTAAATTGGAAAGGATTGCTACTGTGTCAGATGTTCCTAAAGCAAAGAGACCTAAAACAGTTGATATAGTGGATAATTTTGATGCTGTTTTGCCTCTGGTGATCTCTCCAGTTGTTACTTCTGAAACAACTTCTGAAGTTAATCCTTCTACTGCTATGGTTGTTTCTGCTGAGTCTTCTGTTGTTTCTTCTGAAGCATTGCCTAGTGTAGATTTGGGTGATCCATTGAGTAAGGAAGATGATCTACAGATTGATACAGATAAAATAGCTGGTACAAGGCAGAAAAGTATGGTTAAAAGGAAACTTAATTCCTTGAGGAGTTCTATCAGACTGGCTAGGAAACATCTTTCAAAGAATATTTCTTTAGATCTCAAGGCTGATGAGTCAACTTTTATTAAAGTTGGACCTGTTGAAGTTTTTCCTGAAGGAACACATGTGGTATTGATCAATTGGAAAGCTGGGAAGTTTAACACTGTTTATTGACTGGATAATACTGATATTCAGTTCAACTTCTTGAAGGACATCTTTCATTTGGTGAATAGACATGATTTGAAGATGCTGTATGAACATGTCACTCAATATTATACTATTCATTCACCAACAGGTTCTGGTTTATATTTATTGGGTGATCTTCAAGTCTTATTTGATTCTAATTCTCCAGACGGTAAAGGGTATTCTATTTGGAAGAATTCACATAAGTGGGAGATTGAGAGTTGGAGGTTCTATCCTCTACCATGTATTCATGTGGTTCAGACACAATGTGGTATGATTTTGTGTATGTTCTCGGATAAGATTTATCCTTTGTCTGTTGAATTCATGGAAAGAATGCTAAGACAGAAGTTGGAAGTTTCTCCTAATCCAGTTGGCAATGATGAGCTTCATGCTTCTCAATGTGTTGGTTTGATTAAAAATCATCTTCTGCAACATCAAGGTTCATCTTGTTTGTAATATTTTGTTTATTTTGTAATTTTTGTTCTCTTTCTTTATTTAGTTAAAAAAAAAAATTGTATTTGTTTGGGTTTATCTAACTTTTATGCAGGTTTATTGTATACTTTTGATGGTTATTGACTCACCAGATATACCTTGTGTATGTCAAAGAGTTAGCTAGTCCAAGGGGTACAGCTTTGGTAAAGACACATCAAATCTGTTGATAGCGGTAATGGTTTGCTCAAAATCATAGGGTATGCAACCACCCATGCTTCATTGCTGAGTGTTGTATGGTTTTCAATTCACCATGGTCTATTCCTTTTTGGAATCCAAGAATTGACTAGCCCACATGTATATGGCTTGTGGTAAAGGCAGTGGAATACCATATTTGGTTTTCAATTCACCAATTCTAAGCATTGACTAGTCCTGAGCAAACGGCTACAGGTAAAGACATTTCAAATCCGTTTATATGGTTGTTGGTTTGCCAATAAATCAGATGGTTATCAGTGTACCATAGTTTACGAACTTAAACATATGGCTACTCCAGTAGTGATGGCTATTGGTAAAGAGACATCAAATCCATTATTTTCAATGATTCACCTCTCACAGGAGTTTATACACCTGGATGTGATGAGAATAGTCTGAAACTAATATGTTTTGATGTACCTATTGTCATTTGTTGCTGCAAAGATATGGAGTTTCAGAGTTTCTTCATCAAAGAGATGTTCTTATTTGGATTCTTTGCTGCTGTTGTTTGTACACAATCCTCTGGAACTGTTTCGTTAAAGATCTATCAAGAAACTGGAACTTAACCTAGTCAAATTCCAGTTTAGGGGAGGATTGTTGGGAATTATGTGAAGTTTGGATTATGCTGAAATTACTGCTGAAGAGATTCTACTGAAGTAGTGTGGATCCTGCCGAAGACATAATCTGCTGAAGTTTAATAGTTATTAGTTTGTTTCTGCGGAAGTGATTATTCCGTGTTTAGTATATTTAGTTTGGATATACATGAGCTTTATTAGGAAGTGATTGTGTATATCTTATTTAGTTTTATGTTTATACGTTTCTTGGGAAACGGTTTAGGGTTTTGTTTAGGGTTCCTTGTCTATAAAAGGAACACAATAGTATGAGTTATGTACCGATTGGAAAAACAAAGTTTTAGTTAATATAACGATCCATAGAGGATCACAGAGTTCTTAGTTATTTGTGTTACTTGTGTTTATATTCCGCTGATAAATATAAGTAGTAGAGATTGTCTTTTATTGTGCTTGTGATTACATAGCCATAAATAACGATCCACGAGCTCAAGATCTATCAAGGTCTGTCTGTTTCAACAAGTGACTTGTGACTTAGCGACTTGGCGATTAGCTACTTGGTTCAAGAATTCGTAGCGACTTGGTTGATTTTTTGGTTGTAATACGGTTTTCTCTTGATTTAGTAAAATCCCGTGAAAGAATCTATTTCCTGGTTTAATCATAGAGTTATAAAATCCCGTGTAATCTGTTAACATGTCTACCAACGTACCTACAATCATCTCCACTGTTGCTGAGGATGTTCAAGCAGCTGGTTCAGATACTCGTCCACCCATGCTTGACAGAACTGACTACGACTCTTAGGCACAACGAATCAGATTGTACTGTCTTGGAAAGGAAAACAGAGTCAACATTCTCAAGTCTATTGATGAAGGACCTTATCAGATTGAGACTACAAGAGACTTAATTGATACAGCTGCAGATGGAACAATGATCTATGGAATTGACAGACCAAAGACGTACGATGAGCTCAATGATAAGGAGAAAAAGAGATTCGATGCTGACATCATGGCTTCTAACAGTATACTTTAGGGTCTTCCAAAAGATATCTACAAGCTTATCAATCACAATACTGAAGCCAAGGCTATTTGGGATAATGTCAAGATGCTTCTCTCAGGTTCTGAATTGACGAAGGAAGACAGAGAATCACAGCTGTATGATGAATTTGAACACTTTAAGATGAAGCCAAAAGAAAGTGTCTTTGAGTATTACGTGAGATTCCACAAGCTTGTGAATGATATGAGGAATATCAAAATGACTATGCCAAATATTCAGCTGAATTCAAAGTTTGTGAACAACATGAATCCCGAATGGCATAAGTTTGTCACATCTGTGAAGCTAACCAAAGGATTGAAGAATACCAACTATAAGCAACTTTATGCATTCCTTCTTCAGAATGAGAGACATGCTATGTTTGAAAAAAGGATTCTTGATCAGTTCAAAACCAACCAGGGAGAAACAAGCTCATCAAATGATTCAACAGCTTTTTACACAAATATTGGAGTTACCACCAAAGCTTCTCAAGTCATACCCATGGGTAATGGTAATTACAAGCTCATCCCTGATCCAGCATATAAGCCTCCTGACCCAAACACATTCATGGAAAACCTCATCAATCAACTGTCTCTCATGGTTAGTCAAAACATGAACTCTCTACCACACACCAACAATAACCTCAGAACAGCATCCAACCCACACAATCAAGCTACTGTCAGAGATGGAAAGGTCATGGTGCAACCATTTCAAGAAAGGCAGTATGAACAGGGAAGAGGTGGAGTTGGTAGAGGATATGTGGCAAATCAGAATCGTGGAAGGAATCAAAATCAGGGTCAAGCTAAGCCAATTAAGTGCTACAACTGTGGTGGTGATGGACACATAAGGAACTGCACTTCTCCAAAACGCCCTCAAAATGCAGAGTACTTCAAAGACAAGATGTTACTTGTGCAAGCTTAGGATAATGGAGCTATGTTGGATGAAGAGGAGTTGTTGTTTCTTGCTGAGGGCAATGCCAAGACATATGATGCAGATGTGGATGAGCAGCCAATTCAGGAGATAGGTCATAATCATCAGAATGCCTTTCAAGTCGCCGACTGTGATGCATACGACTCTGACGTCGATGATGAACCTACTGCACAGACACTTTTCATGGCTAGCATTTCTCCAATGGTCTCTCCAAAGGTCCCCTCACCACAGCAAGCTAGTCCATCCAAAGAATCAATCATCTCAGAGGTATTAAAACTATACGATGATGTTGATGAGCAAAAGATACATGACAAAGTACAATCAACTGAAACTTTTGAGTCAGATATTGAAAATATGGGTAATATCAATGTTGTCCCATATGATCAATATGTGAAACAAAGTGAAAGTGAGAATGTACCAAGTGATGCATATTCTACAGTCAATAATGACTATGTTTTTGATGAATACACTGCATGTGCCCCTGATGATTCTGTTATCTCTGAACTGAATGCCTATAAAGAACAAGTAGCTATTTATGAACAACGTGCTAAGTTTGAGTTAACCACCCGTGAGCAGGAAATGGATGACCAAATGCGTACAACTATTAGAAAAAGTAAGTTTAGAGAAGAAGTATTAAAACAAGAGTTAAACTCCTTACAAGAAAAGCTTTCTAAAACTGCTAAGCAAAAACAAGAACTTCAAGAAAATGTTAAAATGCTTAAGCAAGAATTCAGTGCTAAGGAATCAAAACTTTTGAATGATTTTTCTAATCTAAAAACCTTGAAAAACAAGCTTGAAAATAAGTTGTACGTACAAGGGAATACCATTCAGACTGCTCACATGATCACTAAGCATAAAGTTCTCAACGATAAGCATAGTATCCCCATTATAAAGGAATCCAACCCTGAGTATGGTAAGATAGCAAAAGCTGCTCAAAATGTAATCTATGATGGCAATGAGATTCTTAAACCTAGACAGAAACCTAGTTGCATTGAGTGCACTGAGGAAGATAGAAAACTAGATGATGCATCTAGGGAAAAAATGAATAAGAAGCTTAACGATCCTGCGTGTAAAGATAAAAACATAACGATCAAACCCCATGATTACACTAAGGAAAATTGGATATCCTTGAACATGTTTAAGCCTCAAACTCAATTAACCCCTGAACAGATCTTTTGGAAGAAAGACATGGATAAGCTAAAAGTTAATGTACTTTTTGAAACAAACACTCCCCTTAGGAAAATGCCTGTAGCTACTGTGTATCCTCCAAATACACCAATGCATCTAGTTCCTAGATCTATTGCCACTAATAGCAAGACCTTAATCAGCCTATATGTTGTTTATCAGCCGTTTGTTGATTTTGAGAAAACGTGTAAAAAGAGAATCATACCTACTGGGATAACTGAGGGGGAAAGGGGTTTTGAGCAAACTAAAGAATGTTATTTAACTGAGGTCATGCCTTTCTTCAAACAATTAAAAGGTCAATTTGAGAGTCTTCAAAAAGGGATAAATTCAGATATTAAAGAAATGGAAAAGGAATTTGATGCAATGATAGTTGAAGTCAATGATTATGAACAGGAACTCAAATATAATGAAATTGAAAGAAAGAACTTGCACATCTTAAATGAGAATTTGAATTCGAGTTGTGTTGCTCAAGATGTGTTTTATACTGTTACTAAGCACTCTATTACTGCTTCTCGATTTCATGAATTATCTATTGCATTGAAATTTTCCCATGATCGTGTCATTGAGCTTGAAAACAAAAACTCAGAACTAAGTGAGAAAATTGATCAGGATGATCACGATAATTTGGTAAAACATCTTTCTAAACTAGAAGTTGAACATTTGAATTTACAACTAAAATATCAACATCTTAAAGAAAATGTCAAAACCTCAAATATCAAGACATTCTCAGATGTTCCAGAGTTTGATGCAGTTTTTCAGATAAACAAACGTGACGAACAGATTCAAGCTCATTGTAACACGATCAGAAAGTTGAAAGCCCAAATCTCTCAATTAAAGGGTGAAAATAACAATGTGACTGGATCCCAAATGCCTCCTCCTTTAGATTCTCAGTATTCTCAAACTTTTCATCTTCAAAACTTAGTTAATGCCTTGCAACAAGAAAACGAAAGTTTTCTAGAAGAAAATGAAAAAGTTAAACGACACTTTAAAGAGTTATATGATTCAATGAAAGTCACTCGTGACAAAAACAACGAAAAAATAACGTCTTTACAAAAAGAAATTGAGAATCTGAGGAGTCAGGAAAAAGGGAAAGTGCCACTTGTTTTTAATGAGAATGTTGCATCAAAGTCATCCTCAGACTGCAAATATACTGTGACTGTTAAATACATTCCTCCTTATCTAAGGAATAATGAACATGTGTTTCACAACTATTGTGCTCACCTTAAGGATAGTCTAGAATGTCTTCGTGAGATCGTGGAAGAGGATTTCTGAAATAAGCCTCTTGATAGAGAAATTAGGTTTGCTCGCATTCAGGCCAAACGATCTCAAGAGCTGCTAGAATGTTTAATAGCAACATGTCCTAAAACCTTAGGTACGAAAGGAAAAGTTGTGATGCCTTGTTCTATGCCTAGTGCCAAGCATACAAACCATTCTATGCCCAGTTTTAAGAAAGTGAACACTAATGTGCCTTCAAGTAGTTCAGATCCCTGCACGTCTAATTCAGGAATACAAAAAGTAGATCAACCAACTAATGTTCCCATAATTCCCTCTATAGGAGTAATCAGTGACATTAAAGCAAGCGGGTCAAAGCCTCCAGGCAATACCAAGCAAGATAGGACCTCGCAAGCTAAGAATGTGCATTGGAAGAGAGTAGAAGACCAACCTAGGAACTTTAAGTTTGAGTTGAATAAAACGAATCGTGTTGATTCTAGTATTAGCCATAGGCGTACTGTAATTAATTTGAATTCTGATACTATCTGCAAACCATAATGATGACTGCTTGAATTCTGTTACTAATCTTGAATATGGTGTGAATGATTTTTCTAATGTTGTTAAATGCCCTGATAAAATTGTTAATGTTAAAATTTAAGCTAAAAAGGCAAAAAGGCAAAGGCGAAAGAAAGTTAGAAAATAGTGGAAACCCACAGGAAGGAAATTTAGTAATATAGGTTATCAATGGATACCTACTGAGCGTAAGGTTAATGAGTTTGGCCCTAAATTTGCTAAGTCAATGCCCACTAGAAAATGGATGCCTACTGGTAGAACTATTCCCTTAAGAAGTGAACATACTTTGAATAGGTCAAATATGGAAACTAGCACTGCATCTATTTCTAATGAGTCCATTGTTTCTACCTCTGATGTGGGTGTTCCAATCACTGTTACTAACCAAATGGAACCCATTCTTGCATGGGGATCCCAATTATCCAGTTATCCATTCTTGTCTGTGTTCAACTGCAGATCGTTCAAATCGTTCTGTGGTACCTGGACTCAGGCTGTTCCAAGCATATGACTGGAGACCGGTCACGGCTCATGAACTTTGTGAGCAAATTCATCGGAACTGTGAGATTCAGAAACGATCATTTTGGTGCTATTATGGGTTATGGAGATTACGTGGTTGGAGATAGTGTGATTTCCAGGGTATATTATGTTGAAGGTCTTGGACATAATCAATTTTCTGTCAGACAATTTTGTGACTCAGATTTAGAAGTGGCCTTCAGAAAACATACTTGCTTTGTTATAGAACTTGATGGTGTGGAACTTCTCAGAGGAACTCGTGGTTCAAACCTATACACCATCTCTATCGAAGATATGATGAAATCTTCACCCATCTGCTTGTTGTCAAAGGCTTCCAAAACTAAGTCATGGCTATGGCACCGTCGTCTCAATCACTTGAACTTTGGTACCATAAACAATCTTTCCAGAAAGGACTTAGTAAGAGGATTACCCAGATTAAAGTATGAAAAAGATCATCTTTGTTCAGCTTGCCAATTGGGAAAAAGCACAAAATATGCCCACAAACCAAAACCCACAAACTCAGTAATGGAAGTTCTTCATACACTTCATATGGATCTGTGCGAACCAATGAGAGTGCAAACGATAAATGGGAAGAAATACATTCTAGTAGTTGTTGATGACTACTCTCGATTTAATTGGGTAAAGTTTTTGAGGACAAAGGATGAAACTCCAGATGTCATCATCAAACTTATCAAACAGCTTCAGGTTCGACTCAACAATATTGTTAGAATTGTTCGAACAGACAATGGCACAAAGTTTGTTAACAAAGACTTAATTCAGTTTTATGAAAGTGTTGGAATCAGTCATCAAAGAAGTGTTCCACGAACTCCTCAACAGAACGGTGTAGTTGAAAGACGAAATCGAACTCTTGTGGAAGCCGCAAGAACAATGCTAATTTATTCAAAGGTTCCAATGTTTCTATGGGCTGAAGCCATTGCCACTGCTTGCTACACCTAAAATCGTTCCCTTATTCACACCTCTCATGGAAAAACTCCATATGAACTTGTCCATAAACGAAAACCTGATCTATCCTACCTTCGTGTGTTTGGTGCTTTATGTTACCCAAGTAATGACGGTCAAGATTTACGTAAACTAAAAGCTAAAGCGCACATTGGAGTATTTGTAGGGTATGCACCAAACAGAAAAGGATACCGAATCTACAACAAGAGAACCCGAAATATCATGGAAACAATTCATGTTACGTTCGATGAGCTGACCGGTCAAATGGCTCCAGGACAATCCAGTTCTGGACCCGCATTTCAACCTTTATCCAGTAGTCCTATCAGTTCTACTCTTGTCTCTAATCCCTCACCAACAACTCCGTATGTACCTCCTTCAGAAGATGATTTGAAGAAATTATTTGATCTAATGTTTGATGAACACTATGAGCCAAGTGCTAATGATATGTCAGTTCCATCAACAAAGGCTGCTTCTATCCCTGTCAATGAAGTTAACCCTTCAGTTTCAATGTCATTAAGTCAAGAAGCGCCTGCTGCTGATCACTCTGTCTCATCAACAAATCATCAATCATCGAGTGTACACAATGGAAATGTTGCTGATGTTACAGATGATGAGAACCCTTTTGCTCCTCCAGAAGATGAACCCTTTGAAAACATATTTGCTCCTGAGTCATCATCAGAACCATCTTCTTCAGGAGATATCGACTCTGCTACTTCAGTTCCTCAACAGCAACCACATGAACACCTTAGAAAATGGACACATGATCATCCATTGGACAACATCATTGGAAACCTTTCTCGTCCAGTATCCACACGGAAACAACTTGCAACCGATGCCTTATGGTGCTTCTTCAACTCCGCACTCTCTAAGATCGAACCAAAAGACGTGAAAACTGCCATGAATGAAGACAGCTGGTTCAATGCCATGCAAGAAGAAATTCATGAGTTTGATCGACTAGATGTATGGGAATTAGTACCTACTCCAGATTATGCTATGATTATTGCTCTAAAGTGGATCTTCAAAGTGAAACTTGATGAGCATGGTGATGTTTTAAAGAACAAGGCTTGATTGGTTGCAAAAGGATACCGTCAAGAGGATGGTATTGACTTTGAAGAATCATTTGCTCCAGTTGCTCGTATCGAGGCAATCAGAATCTTCTTGGCTAATGCTGCAAGTAAGAACATGGTAGTATATCAGATGGATGTAAAGACGACTTTTCTTAACGGATATCTTAAAGACGTCGTATACGTCAGCCAACCTGAAGGCTTTGTGAATCCAGAGCATCCTACTCATGTCTATCGTTTGAAGAAGGCTCTTTACAGCTTGAAGCAAGCTCCAAGGGCTTGGTATGATACGCTATCAAGGTTTCTTCTATCCACTGGATTCAGCAAAGGAGCAGTTGTTCCGACATTGTTCACCAGAAAGTCAGGCAAACATTTAATTCACGTTCAAATATATGTTGATGATATCATTTTTGCCTCTACTGACCCCAATGAATGTGATCGTTTTTCATGTGAAATGGGTTCTAAATTTCAAATGTCAATGATGGGACAAATGTCATTTTTCTTCGGATTACAAATTTCACAAAGTCCCGGAGGCATTTTTATAAATCAATCTAAATATGCAAATGAGATTTTAAAGAAATTTGGATTTGATTCTAGTGACCCTGTTGACACTCCCATGATAGAGCGTACTAAACTGGATGAGGACCACTCAGGGATCATGGTAGACCAAACGAAATATCGTAGTATGATTAGATCCCTGATGTACCTCACAGCCAGTAGACCAGAAATTCTGTTCGCTGTTTGCATGTGTGCTAGATATCAGGCTAAGCCTACCAAAAAGCACCTTGAAGCGGTTAAACAGGTCTTTCGGTATCTCCAAGGAACCATCAATATGGGACTTTGGTACCCGAAGGACACCGGTATGTCACTAACAGCCTATGCAGATGCTGATCATGCAGGATGTCAAGATACACGTCGAAGTACGTCTGAAGGTGCTCAGTTTTTGGGTGATAATCTTGTGAGCTGGTCTTCAAAGAAGCAAATGAGTACTTCTATTTCCTCTACAGAGGCTGAATACATAGCCATGTCATCTTGTTGTGCTCAAATCCTATGGATGAGATCTCAATTATCTGACTATGGCTTTGAATTCAACAAAATCCCTCTGTACTGTGATAATAAAAGTGCTATTGCTCTCTCATGCAACAACGTACAACACTCAAGAGCAAAGCACATCGACATTCGACATCATTTCAGCAGGGAGCAAGTAGAAAACTGTGTGGTGGAACTCTATTTTGTGAGGACTGAATAGAGAACGTTTTGAGTTTATCCTCCCACGACTTGGTCTAAAGAGTCTACAACCGGAAACACTCAAACGTCTTCAAGAGGAACACGAGGAGTAAAGGTCTTTCTTCATCTATATCTTGTAAATATCTTTTTGAAAAGCAAAATACAAAATTACAAAACCTTCAAAAAGCAAATAGAAAAATATAAAACTTTCAAAAATCCATAAAAATTTGAAAAATCTTGAAAAATTCCAAAAAATATTGTCGTTTTGTCATGATTTTCTCGATTCGATAAATATCTACGATCTTTGTGCTGTCATTAAAAGAATGAAACGGGACTTTAGATGTTGTTCGAATATTAAAATTAAAAAAAAAAATCAAAATCAAAAATTCAAAAAAAATGAAAAAATATTTTTGGGAGAAAGTGAAAAAAATGGTTTATTGTCATTTCAAGCAATAACCCGCTTTTCAAAGAAAGAACAGAGCCATACTTTATTTTGTTTTTCAAAACTCATGCTCTGATTCTATAAACAATTACTTACTATCTAATGAAAACTAATTGCTTTGAAAAATAACTCGGACTCTATTTTTGAAAATCATCTGGAGTTAACGTTTGTCAAAAATATCTATCTCTCAATCAACAACTTATGTCATTGATTGAGGGGGAGAATGATTTCAATTAAATCAAAAGGTTATTTGTCATACAATTGTTTTCAAAAGATAATCATGCATGTTTAATCAATGGAGTTTAAAGTCTCAAAATCCGATCCTTATCAGTTAAAACGTTTTCATAATCAAGTCACAATTCTCCTTAAAAGCTTTCAAAATCAATTTAAATCTATAGAGATCACAAATCTCAAATGATTTGATAATTGTGATCGGGGGAGAATTTGTGATTTAAATTGGATTTAAACTGATAATTCGGTAAATGGTTTTATAAGGATGTACAAACTCTCCTTCCCACATGTGCCAAACAATTTCAAATTTTCCATGCACATGTTGAGGGGGAGCATCTATCTTAAACCACAAAGATTTGAAACGTGATCAATTTATTTCAATGTACAGTCTTTTCCTAATATGTGCAAAACATCTTCAAATATCCATGCACATATTGAGGGGGAGCAACTATTTTGAAAACCACCTTCTTTATATAACTACTCTTAGATGCAAGCAAACCCCTCAAAGATAAAAATTATTTCTATTACAAAATGATGCTTGATGCACATGTTGAGGGGGAGCTCTTGTTCTAAAAATATCAAAAACAATTCAGGTACAAAATGCTTTGATAATATATCACAAGTATCTGGATTGATTTTCAAACTGGTTTTCAATTGGTTCCAATGGCAGATGAACAATACCAAATAGACCGTTCAACTTTACTTTATGTAAGGTGATATAAGGACGATAAAGTTAGGTATTTATTCCCATGATCCGCCAGAACCGGAGGGATCTACCCAGGGACAATCCACTAGATAGTGTAGAAGTCCTTAGGTATATTGAAAAAAAAGGAGAAAAATGTGGAAGTCCTTAGGTATATTGAAAAAATGTGGAAAGACTCTCTGAAATAGGATCCAAATATGTACAATTGAGTCTAGAGCCACGAGATCATCTATAAATCTCATTAGGACACTTTCAATGAAGACTCTCTGTTTCACACAATGTGGAAAGAGAGATTATATCTTATGAGTCCTACGCATTATCCTTGTGGTATTGCCAGAACATCTGAGTGATATGCAAACATATTCACAATGAAGATGGAAAGCCTTCTGGAGCCAACATCAAACAAGCTCCTGGTGGGTGGCATGTGAGATCTATTCAATAGATCAACCATGTGACAACTGAGCAGAAACTATGGGGCGATTCAATCTTTTGAATCAATCCTGGTTCCGGTTATGGATTGACGGATACCTTTGAAAAACCGGTCGTTGTGCTTAAAAATTCTTTTCCTTAGCACATCGACTGTGTACTAATATTTCAAAATAAAAGGTGTTTATGATTGATAATTGATTTCAATTAAAACCTTCGTTGTATTGCAAAAACAATTTCTATTGAGCGATACACGATTGTTTTTCAAATCTCTTCTTATCAATCAGTGAATCTCAATTCGCTGGTTCACTCACTCCGTGTTGCCTTCTTTGAGACGTTCCAGTTTGAGAACAGCTAGAACAGCTGCGAAACCCTGTCAAGGAAATTATTCGGAATTATACCTGATCTCAGGCAGTACTTGTACTGATCAACGGGGAACCGTGGGCCGTGTACCTCAATTCAACGAAAGTGATCAAATACACTTTCGTGCGCTTTATTGCTAACTGTTGTATGCAGGAACGCCCGACGTTTGCAGTTGATCAGAATGAAGCGGTCAATCCATAGCCGCATGCTCACACAACACATTCATTTCTAAAGAAATCATGATTAGTGCATCAATGACTCTGATATTTTCACTCCATGCTTCTGCTACGCTGCTGCCAATATCATGAATCAACGAAAGCTTCCGCTACTCTGATGAGAATATATCATGATCCAGAATGTAAGCATGTCGGTCCATAAGTCACAACATCACATAATACCAACACCACAATGGAAGAGTCAGAGATTTATGTTTTGCTGATGATCTCAAAGCTGGCTCAAAACTCATTATCATGTGGATCAGTTAAAGACCTCCACATTGATTATCCAAACATGCAATAATGAAGAATCAATGACTACGAGCTACAGAGCAAAGAACATTAACAAGAATCCAAGAACAATCTAATTGTAATATTTGTTTGTATTCTATGTGTTTTTGAGGTGACCTCCCTTAGGGGGAGATTGTTAGGATTTAGTAAATCCAGTTATTAAAGAGTCGGTCACCTCAAGTATATGTAATCATTAGAAAGCTCGTAGTCGTAGATTAGTTAATGTTTAGTATTATTTAGTTAAGTAACACCGTGGAGGACGGACGGGTCTTTACCCACTGTATGCCTGATCCACAGCCCGTAGGTGGCGTTTTATGTAAGAACTATAAATACTCTCTACCTCCCAAGGTAGAGAGTTGGAGCTCATAAT
Organism: Chrysanthemum seticuspe; assembly: GCA_019973895.1. Lineage (NCBI taxonomy): Eukaryota > Viridiplantae > Streptophyta > Magnoliopsida > Asterales > Asteraceae > Chrysanthemum > Chrysanthemum seticuspe. The sequence continues at coordinate 156,738,703 of BPTQ01000006.1, forward strand.
AAGATTTTTCTTTCTCTCACTAAAGTTCCCAACCTCTAACTTTCTCTTTCTAAAACCTCTTGTATACGCCTCTTTGATTATTGGTTTAGTGTGTTTGTGAAATCCAATATATTACATACAAGGACCAAATAAAAAAAGGAATACAGTATATAATAGTCAACCAAAGAGGTGCTAGTAGCCAACCCAAAAGTAACACTTACATCTTCCTCCATAAGCCTCACCATCTATACTTACCATCTACAATCCAAAACACACAAGTTCTTTAACTGGAAAATTTTCTCCTTCTCAAGAAGGAGGTCAGCTTGGCAGGCTTGTCGAGCAGCCTCGTGCTCGTTAGCCGAGTTAGTCGAGCTTCGGCTCGGTTTGTCTCAGCAATAAGGTCGGCTTGGCATTATTGTAATGCCACCTCCCGCTGGTGAATTTTCCTCTGTAAAATAGGGTATCGCAACCCTGGCCCTTAGAAACATGGGTGGATCGTACCACCCAATGAACGGACAGGTTAAACCTTAAGCGTAAAAATCAAAGTTAGCAACTAAGGATAACCACCATTCTTACTGTACCTAAAACTTACCACTTGAAATTTAAATGGAAACTTAAACCACAAATATTATTGTTTATAATGAACTATAGAGAACATGAAAGTTACAAGTTAAACATCAAAAAAAATTAACGTCCTAACCTGTCATGGACACACATATCCATGATTAACATTATTCCAACATATTTTTAACACGGCTGGTCTTGAGCAGCTGTAACGAACCATTTAAGATTTGATGATAAGAAAGATAAAAAGATAAGATTTTTAGAGAGAGGAAAGCTTAAAGATAAGTGATGATAAGAATGAGGTGACTATTTATTGGGGAGAAGTTACACTATAACTTGTCAAGGGGTAGACACAATTTACATTACTCAAAGTTAATGAATATATGAAATGACTATTCTGTATTGAGAGTAAAAACAAACGCGACAATACATAACAGAGTTTGACCGAGGGATAACGGTCAAAAGGACCTTGGGTGATGGAAACCATTCAAGTAGGGACCTCTGGTGACAAAAAAAAAGTTTCCTAGAATTTGCATGATGGTTCTGTACAAGTTCACGGACGCACAGTGTATTTTACACTAAAGTTTGTTTACGCCACTAAAACATAGAATCAACATTCATTTTTCTTTATTGAGGAAAGGGTTGTATAATGGTAAACAAAATGTATGAGGCTTAAATCATCTCAAATTTATTTTGTATTAACATGAACAATGATAACGCTCAAAATGAGTATATATTTAGTAGCGTTATTGTTGGTTTTGTGTATGATAATCGGCTATATTTACTCAAAACTGTTGCAAAACTGCAAAAGAAGCGTATTTGTATGTGAATGTAGCCACGTATCGCAAAAGGTGAAGAAATGAAGATTTCATGCACATTTGGATAATTCCCGAAGAAGGAAGTCAAGTAAGGAAGCTCTTGGACTCAATGATTAGGAAGCGCAATGATTTCTAAGTGTCTACAACAATTAAAGATCAAGTTTCATCTTGGAAATCAGCATTGAAAGTAAAAAAAAGGTGCGAATCAAAAAAAGTCAACCGAAGTCAAAGATTGGGTGTATGAGAGACTCCCAGCCGATCGGTTGGAGCCCGCAACTGATTCGGTTGGGCTGATGGTCAAAACGTAACCGGATCAGCTGCGTCGCAACCGATCCGGCTGCAAACCCTGGAGTTACACTTTTTGTCATTTAATGTTGCCTTAACTTCCATTAATCATTAGAGGCCGATTATTTCCAGTTAATAACTTGTTAGGGATGTTTTTTTCCTGATAGTTAAGGGTTTTTAGCTATAAAATGAACCTACACTTAGTAGTCTAGTGTGACACAACCAAAAGAGTAATAGTTTACACCAAAGCTATTACCAACCCTTATTATTCATCCCAAAAGTCTTGTTACTGCTGTAAAACGTCCAGGAGGGTGGAGAGACGAATTCTCATCCATTGTTTGATTATTCGGAGTTATACGGTTAGGCTAGACGATTGGAGCCGTGTGGTTGCTATATTCCACAATTTCTAATTTTTGTAATCCAAAGCTTAGGTATTCTATTGAACTTGTCATGAATTTCTATTCTCTTGAATTATTTGAATTATCTTGTTACTACTTGTGTTTTGTTATGATTGTCATGGAGTAATTCTTGAATATACTTGTGTGTAAGGATGTAGGAAATCTTAATAGTGTTCTTATTTGTGATGCATGTAAATGATCTTGTTTAAATTAGTTTGTTGGAAAAACTACTACTCTTGTTTGATTTGTCGGTAAAACATGTTTAAGAAAAAAGACCGAAAGGATTTCTCTTATGTTTTATAACAAAAAGTTAAGTGACAAACTAGTATGGGGATATGGTGATTGACACTCACCATGTTTACTTGTTGAAACAAGACTGGAAACGTTTTCATCACTAAAAGTCGAAAGATTCATAGGAACAAGTTTAATGAGAACCTTTTACAAACAAATGGATTTTCTAAAGGATAATCATTAGGATAAGGACCGAAAGGATTACCTACATGTTATTGTTCTTAAAATGATTTTACAAAACATAAACCATGGGTTGGAAATCATTTGCTTATGATTTGTGCATCACATCAAGAGTTTACACCAAGCCATCATGAACACTCTCGATGATTGCCTATAGACTTCACATAAGTATATGTTTCTTAATATTGATTTTCACCAAACCACAATTTTGAGGAAGCCTTGGCAAGCTTTCTTGTTACGAGTATTTTAAAAAATTAAAACGCAAATCCCTTGGGACGATCTTGACTTACCCACCTTTGCTATCGTGAACGAGTATACTTGCTCGTATGTGTTTATAATAATTACCGGATAAATCATGTTTATAAATTTTAAAACTTGTACACACGGAGAGCACATCAAGTTTTTGGCGCCGCTGCCGGGGATTTGAGTATTTTTTATATGTTTTGTTTATGTAAAATTCATAATATTAGAATTTGGTTTTAAATTGATTAAAAAAAATTTGGTTTTAGGACCAACCGATTCGGCTGCGCGAGCAACCGATCCGGTTGGTCGTCTCAGTAAAATTATGTTTTTTGTTTTTTCTAGTTTCTAGTTTATCTTTTGTTTTTTGTTTTAGTTTATAGCTTATTTCTTGTTATATCTGATGTTTAGGCTAGTTTATAAGATTGTTTATGATTGTTTTTGTCATTTTTAGATTTTTGGTTATATGTCATTTTTAGTTTTATTTAATTTTCTAATTAATATTGTCTTTATTAGAGTAATTATCTAGTTAATTTTCAGTTTTAGATGTTTAGTTAGTTTTAATGATTAGTTAATTTTATCTAGTTAATGTAGTTTATGCTTAATTAGTATAATTAATGATTTTAATTAGTAAGGGTAATGAGTAGACACACTTATTAGAGTTTAAGTTGAAATTAATTGTCTTTAATTAATAAGTTTAATTATTTAAAAAAAAAAAAAAAATTGGAAACCACTCCAACCAATCGGTTGCAAACCGTAACCAGATCGGCTGGGTGTGTTTTGGTTTGAGACTTACCACCAACCGATCCGGTTGGAGCTCTCGATAAGAATTCTTTTAGTTTTTTAATTCCAAGTTTTAGCTTGTGTTTTTAGTCTTAATAAGAGTCTTTACTTGTTTAGAATATGCTTCTGTAGTTTGTTTTGATTTTTACTAAATCTAACGCTAATAATTTGGATGTTTTGTCTTTGGTTTTGTTTTGTTTTGTTAGATAGTTTTGTTATGGATAGTTTGAGTGGAATTTCCGAGTATCTACGCAACTTGGATGAGATGTTTAAGGATACCGGTAACTCGTTGGAGAAGATTGGGAATATCTTGGAAGAAAGTAAGAAAGAGTTGGCTATCGATTCAGAATGTTTGGAAGAAGTTGGAGAAAACAAGGTTCAAGTTCCTAAAAAGAATAGGGCCGTGATTTTCACGCAAGCACCTCTCACGGGGTACGATTCACCATTTATGAGATTTAGGACACCGTGTAGTGTTGAAGGGGTGAGCGCGTGGGATGCTCAATTGAACATGGCTTATGGGGACAACTATATTGTGGACAAAGTCCTTGACAAAATTGGCCACATTCGTTTGGATTATGAAGCTTATAGGAGAAACATTGTTAAGAATCTTCGGATTAATATCCATGGTCATATTTTTGAGGCCGATTTTGTAGTTTTGGAAGAAGGGAACGCGGATGAACCGGACGTATGCTTTGGGCGAGATTTCCTTGTGAAAACTAAATGTCAATTGGATTTTGCTCTAGGTGAGATGAGAATCAACATTACCGATTTGGAAGAAGAGAGGGAAGTGGATGAAATGCTTGCGGAATTGTGTGCAAACATGGATAAGGAGAATGTGGAAATTGTGAAAATGGGAAAGGCTAGTTGAAAGAAGACCTCATCAAATAAACTAAATCCCACCACCTCTACCACCAACAAGACCCATGATTACACACCATCACCACCAAATTCACCAAACACCTTCAAACCCTTAACTCAAGACCAAAAGGAAGCCAACCTAGCAAACCTTGAACAAAAATTCCTTGAACTTAACGAGAAGAAACCGGTGATTGAAGTTCTACAAGATTATGTTCTATACCGCAAAAAGCTAGATGCGGTTATGTTAGCTAGAGCAAGGTTGGAAGATAAGGATCTTTCGGATGAGGATAGGGATAGGATCTTATTTCGGGGTATGCCATGGAAAGAGAGTAACCCGGGTAACTTCGTTTTACCTATAATAGTTAACGGGACCACTCCTGTTTATGCTTTGTCGGATACGGGATCAAGCGTCACCGTTATGCCTTATCCACTATTCAAGACTTTGGGACTAAGCAAACCTCAACCAAATCATTCTAAGCTAACCATGGCGGACAACTCTCAAGCTAAGGCTATGAGGGAAGTGAAAAATGTTAGGGTGCAAATTGGCTACCAACCTTATTTGGCCGATTTCCTAGTCTTGGACATACCGGTTGATAAAAGTCTACCTCTCTTACTTGGAAGACCTTTCCTACGCACATGTGGAGCTATTATAGATATGGGGAGGGGGACTATGACAATCTATGATGGGATCTCAAAGCAAACTTATTATCCCAAGCCTAGGGGTAAAGTGTTAGAATTTATGGAAGATTTGGAACTCTTTGATGGGGAAGATGATTTAACTTGCTTCGAAGTTGGGCGTGATGTCCACAGAAATCCTATGTATGGACCGCTTGCCCCACCATATTTTGATCTTGATGATGAAATGGAACGTGCTCTTGCTATGGAAACCTTCTACAACCCATTTAAGAACATCCTTGTTTACAAAAAGCTCACGGATTTCTTAGGGTCTCTACCCGTACAATTGAAAATTTTAGAATGGGGACCCGAGGGGTCGAGTGTATACAAAAGATAAGAGGGAGATGGGGAATGGAATGTCAAATTCGATATACTATGCCCGAATGGAAGGAGATTTGTTAGAAAGTTCAAAACTCCTGAAACATATCATGAGTTGACCGGAAAATTCCAAAGCGAGGATATTTTGAGGCATGAATATTTTGAGGAGTGATAAGGAGAAGAACATTGCAACAATAATAACAAGAATGTGTTTGCTTGATTTTCATCTTTTGATGAAATTTTATTTTATTCACTTATGGATTTTATTTTCATTTGGTTTTTATTTGTATTATTATTATGTTTGAAGTTATTTTAATCAATTTATTTTCAGTTTTAGTTTAAGTTTATGATGATAAGTATGATGATTTAGTTTTTGAGTTAGATGTTGTTGAAATTTGCAAATGGTTGGATGAATGTCGTGTGCATCTTTAATCGGATTTTCGAGTAAACAATTTTTGCTTGGAAGGTAAAATGCCCAAGTAAAGTTAAAAAGGCAAAATTCTGCAAAAATGCAAACCGAAACGGTTGTGTCCATGACTGAATCGGTTGGATGCAAGTATAAGTACCAAAAATTCATTTTTCTAGAAAAACACACACACACACACTAATCCTCCATATGGGTTTCACAAAATTCGACCACTAGAAGTTGTTTGAAGATTGTAAGAGTTTTAGAAGATTATCATGGCACCTAAACAAGTAAGCATCTGCAATTAATTAACTTAATTAGGGTTTAATTTGAGTATTTGGTTCGAATTGCAAATTAGGTCACTAATTTGGGGGTTTTTGATGGGATTCGAATTAAGTTGTAATATTTTAGAATTAAGTGGGTAATTGATATAGGAATGCATTGCAAAAAGAATTGTAGTGATTAATTCAACAAGGAATGAGTATTAGATGATTGAATTTTCGGATTTAATTAGGTTATGCCATTGAATCAAATTAAGTTGCAATTGATTATTCCTAGTCGGTAGATGATGCATTTTCAGTGAATTTTAGATGCCACATTGTTGATTAGAACAAGTGATTGATGAATTGAAGTTAAGCTTGTAAGTTCTAAGCATGATGAACATGTGATGATTGGAAGTTTCAAATGCGAATTAAGAGAAATTTAAGGTTGTGGAAATCATTGGTGATGTTAGAATGCAATTTAGGAGTGAAATCGAATTGAAAGAATCTAGTGGGAAATCATTTGGAAGACCATAGCCTTCTGCAGAACAGGTAACCGATTCGGTTGCGTATCGCAACCGAACGGTTGGATCATGGTCATGAGAGGAGCCGGATCGGCTGCCCCTCAACCGATCCGGTTCCAGGTTTTGTTGTGGGAAATTGAAAATTTTTTAACTAGACCCTAGAGGCTTCTATAAACCTTATCGTTTGTTCTAACACTCTTATATTATCTTATATTTGTGATTTCTACAGAGAAATGTTATAGGTTGTTCGAGTTCGACGCGGATTCCACCGAACCCGATTGTTACCAAGTATTGCCAAAGGAATGCAAGGAAGAAGGTTACGTATAGCTTGAAAGCTGAAGGGAATGCAAACTTGAAGTTTAAAGATCTCACCAATGAGGAGAAACATGCTTTTAGGGAACGTTTGTCAAAGTTGCAAAATAGGACTGTTTCGGTTCCTAGGTTGATAGATTGGGATTTGTTTAACGAATATGAGTGTGAGAATGAGTTACGAGGTATGATGCGGATGTCTTATGTCTATCCGGTTGATGGACATTCGTTTGATGATTTTTATTGGGAGAGAGCTTTTAGTATTAATGAAGAAGTTTACAGCGAATGGTGTATGGAGTTCTTTTCAACTATGTACTTTGAAAGGAAGGTCAATGTTCGAAACATCATGAATGAAGTTTGTGTTTGGTTTAGGCTTTGTGGGCAGGATCACACATATACTTTGTCGGGTTTTGCTGTTGCTCTTGGACTATATGAACAAGATGAGGTTGATCATCGATTGTTTGAAGCTCATTTTTCAAGGCTTATGAGATTTGAGAAAGATTACCCTAGTGTTCCCGCGTATTGGAATCGCGTGGGAGATCCTTCTTGTACTCGAAGGAATTCTGCAACTATTAGGAGTCCATTGATGAGAGTGCTACATAAGTTGTTAGTATGGGGGCCGTTTCACAGAATTGGGAGCCGGGACAAATGCCATAAGTCGGATTTGTGGATTATGATGTTGTTGGAAGAGACTAAGGATGGGAATGCGACTTGGCTCATCGCCGAGTATTTGTCTAGGAAAGCCCCGGGTATCAAAGGTAATAGCAACATATGTGGAGGTCATTATGTGACGAGGTTGGCAAAGAATCTTGGGTATTACAATAGCAATGAGTTGGCTAAGTGTGGAGAGCCACAGGTTAGTGAGATATGGAATGCAATGAGTTTTGGAACAGCTTTGAATAGGAGGACAAAGACGTTAGGAGCATGGATTGAACCACAACCACAACAACCACCACAACAGCAGGGAAATGTGCCAATGGGCAATGTACCGATGGGTAACATGTAAACGGGCAAGAATAGTAGTTTTGACTCAGGTTGGGGAGATTGGAACCGGCATTTGAATGAAATTGAGTGTAGGGATATTTGGAGAGATTCGATGATGTTGAGGAACAACTACATTAATGATTATTCGATTCTGTTCTTTCAACACATGGCTCAAGAAGCCAATTATGAGTTGCCTCCCTACAACCCAACTAATGTTCCACCATATCCTTTCCCCTACACCTCGTATCCTGGACCGTATCCGTACCCATATCCTGGCTATGCACCATTTCCCGACCCAGTGCCTGCGTATGGTAGATTACCCGAGGTTGGAGGATCTTCATCAGGAGCTGGAGGAAAGAAGAAGGAGAGGAGAGTTCGTTCGGAGTTTGTGGACGAGCACTATGAGTCCGAAAGTGATGACGAAGATGATGATGATGAAGGTGATGTGTATTTTTTTTTTTTAGGATTATTATCATACTTTGTTTATTTTTATTTTTAAGTAGCGTTTGGATTGTTTGTAGTTTGTTTGTTTGTTTTGTGTATTGTGTATAGTTTTGAAGTTTTGTTTACAGGATGGATGTGACAGAAGCTTATTGTTGGTCAATATTTAGAGTTGGATAACTCACATGCGTGCCTATGACCCAATATGCATATTGCATATTCTATCCCGTGGTATCTTTTTGACTATTTCTTTTTCCCATTTTCTTTACTTTGAAGTTCATTTTATTACATTGAGGACAATGCAAAACTTAAGTATGGGGGAGGGAAGAAAATAGGAAAAATGATACGATTTTTAATTTTTTAGTTTTTAGTCTTATTTTTTATTTTTAGGTAAAGTTTTTGGATTCAAGTAATTAGTAGAAAATCGCCCTTGATTGTCTAGTTGTTTTCACACGTTATTAAGATATATTTAAAAACAAATTGGGTGTTTCACTGGTAAAATGAGGTTTTTGAAAGTTTCTGATTTGAACCAAATTACGAAAGTAATTCATTTTGGATTCGCTAACATTTTCTAGCGCGCATTGTAGCCTTTTTCCACTAAATTGTGAGGATTATTTTTGTATAAAACATATCTTTTTGTTTTATATTTTGCTATGAGTGTGCCGGTGATTATGTCGATTCTAGAACTTGTACTTGTTATGCATTACGGTTAAAATCACTCTGGAGTGATAAAAATATGTTCAAAATGATAAGAGGCACGTAGGATTTAACCTAAATGGCCTTCCATTTCACATTTAATATTTTTTGCTAACCACATCGGTTAGTTAACTACTTTATATGGACCCATTTATTAGTACTCATTTTTAGCACTAGATACCCTTAGTTACACCCTTCGAGCCAATCTTTTCATTTTAGTTAAATCCAGAAAAATACAAAAATACTTTACACCTTAAACCTTAGCCAACCCATGTCAATGTCTATTGGTTTGTTGCTAGTTGTTTGGAGTGTTGGATTGTTTTTTATGATTATGAAGAAGCTACACTTTGTCATTTGTGTGTACCATTCTCCAAAAAAGATAAAGGAGACGTCTTTCTCATTTGTATTTTTTGTGGTGTATGCTTATACTAAGTGTGGGGGAGTAAAAAATAAATAAACAAATAAATAATTATGGTTATAGCCAATGTGGTATATGGAGTATATTGATTAGCCAATGAGCTAAATTGAGTTATATATGTTTGGAGATCGATATGTGAAGAAGAGGAAAATATAATCATTTTCGGGATTGTGGTTTGTGTGATGGCTAGCAACATGGAGGTTTAGACTTGACTTTATTTTTCTTTTAAAACCAATTTCATAAACCATCCCATGCCTTATCCATACCATTTATAAACCCAAAGCTTTAACATTATAAGCCAAATAAAAGCCCTCTTTGATGAATTTATTTTATTTGTCTTGATACTTGTACAAGCTTATGGTAAAAAAAACATTGATCATGACTTGGCATTGAGTGATTTACATATACCCACCAATATATGAGTGTTGAGTGAATTCTTAGAATCATTCTTGAGGTGTTTAGTTATGTTATCTAAAGTTATTTGGTTCATTTTAAAATTTTCACATATTAAAAGCAATTAACAATTATTTCTCTTGAGATGATTGTTAGATTTTTGGAACCACGGTATCGAGACCATTGAAATCAATTTTCACAAATGTTAGACCTCCTCGAGGGCGAGTAGAACTTAAGTGTGGGGGAATTTTATAACGCTCAAAATGAGTATGTTTTTTGTAGCGTTATTGTTGGTTTTGTGTATGATAATCGGCTATATTTACTCATAATTGTTGCAAAAGCGCAAAAGAAGCGTATTTGTATGTGAATGTAGCCAGGTATCGCAAAAGGTGAAGAAATGAAGATTTCATGCACATTTGGATAATTCCCGAGGAACGAAGTCAAGTAAGGAAGCTCTTGGACTCAATGATTAGGAAGCGCAATGATTTCTAAGTGTCTACAACAATTAAACATCAAGTTTCATCGTGGAAATCAGCATCGAAAGCAAAGAAAAAGGCACGAATCAAGAAAAGTCAACCAAAGTCAAAGATTGGGTGTATGAGAGACTCCCAGCCGATCAGTTGGAGCCCGCAACCGATTCGGCTAGGCTGATGGTCAAAACGCAACCAGATCGGCTGCGTCGCAACCAATCCGGCTGCGATCCCTGGAGTTACACTTGTTGTCATTTAATGTTGCCTTAACTTACATTAATCATTAGAGGCCGATAATTTCCAGTTAATAACTTGTTAGGGACATTTTTAGCCTAATAGTTAGCTATAAAATGAACCTAGACTTAGTAGTCTAGTGTGACATAACCAAAAGAGTAATAGTTTACACCAAAGCTATTACCAACCCTTATTATTCATCCCAAAAGTCTTGTTACTGCTGTAAAATGTCCAGGAGGGTGGAGAGACGAATTCTCATCAATTGTTTGATCATTCGGAGTTGTACGGTTAGGCTAGACAATTGGAGGCGTGTGGTTGCTATATTCTACAATTTCTAAATCTTGTAATCCAAAGCTTAGGTATTCTATTGAACTTGTCATAAATTTCTATTCTCTTGAATTAATTGAATTACCTTGTTACTAATTGTGTTTTGTTATGATTGTCATGGAGTAATTCTTGAATATACTTGTGTGTAAGGATGTAGGAAATCGTAGTAGTATTCTTATATGTTATGCATGTAATGATCTTGTTTAAATGAGTTTGTTGGAAAAACTACTAGTCTTATTTTTATTCCAAAAAGTTAAGTGACAAACTAGTATGGGGATATGGTGATTGACACTCACCATGTTTACTTGTTGAAACAAGACTAGTAACATTTTCATCACGAAAGGTCGAAAGATTCGTAGGAACAAGTTTAATGAGAACCTTTTACAAACAAATGGATTTTCTAAAGGATAATCATTAGGATAACGACCGAAAGGATTACCTACATGTTATTGTTCTTAAAATGATTTTACAAAACATAAACCAAGGGTTGGAAATCATTTGCTTATGATTTGTGCATCACATCAAGAGTTTACACCAAGCCTTCATGAACACTCTCTATGATTGCCTATAGACTTCACACAAGTATATGTTTCTTAATATTGATTTTCACTAAACCAAAATTTTTAGGAGGCCTTGACAAGCTTTCTTGTTACGAGTATTTTAACAAATTAAAACGCAAATCTCTTGAGACGATCTCGACTTACCCACCTTTGCTATCGCGAACGAGTATACTTGCTCGTAGGTGTTTATAGTAATTACCGGATAAATCGTGTTTATAAATTTTAAAACTTGTACACACGGAGAGCACATCAAACAATTTTAAATATTTGTGGACCTGAAAAACAGAGGCCTTGTGCGGTCGACCACCCAATATATACTTAAATTCAGCCATGATAAACGCATAAGTGAACACAAAGATATCCTCAACATTTAAATTCTTAATAGATGTGAATTTTTTATTTTTGTTTCTTAAGATTTGTTAGGATTTAGTAAATCCAGAAGTAAAGACTCGGTCACCTCAGGTATTTGTTCGCATTATAAAGTTCTTAGTCTTAAATGTTTAGTAGTAAGTTAAGTAACACCATGGAGGACGGACTGGTCTTTACCTACTGTATACCTGATCCACAGCCCGACATAGGGCATTTTGTAAGATAATATATATACCATCTACCCTCTAAGGTAGAGGGTTTGAGCTTTCTTTTATGCTATTGCACTTTCTCTCTTTACAAAGTTCCCAGCTCACTTTCTGTAGAATCCATGGATCTGGACTCAACTAGGGTATCAATAACATTGAATATGCACAGCGGAATCAATAAGAACATAATGTTACTAATAAGGTTTTCTTTATTAATTGAAATAAAAACTACTACAACTACTATAACTACTACACGCTCTATGCGTTAATTAGACTCTCATTGAAGATGTCCACTATGAATGGATGAAAAGGATGCCAATAAACTAGATGCCTACTCTCTTTATATAGTAGAGGGAGGCTACAAAAATCCTAGACATAGCTTACTATCAAAGCTACTATTAAATTATCTATAAGGCCCTCATTGTTTCTTCTTTCTTCATTCGTTCTCGTTTTGTAATCTGCAATTCCCAACAATCTTCACCTAAACTGGAATTTGACTAGGTTAAGTTCCAGTTTCATGATAGTACAAAACAACATGTATGAAGTAACAGTGGTAAAACATGTCATCACAATAATAAGCTGCGCACAATGAATCTTCTTCCCCTTCTAATAGGGGTCTTGTGCAACTCGTAGACGCTTCCCCTCAAGTGATGCATGTAGATGGAAAGTATATAAACCATAAGCTTCCCCTTAAAATTATACTATCCATCTTGAATTTTCTTTTACTACTAAGCAAAAAGAAATAAATCACAGCAGCAGAAAAATCAAATCAGCAGCAGCATCAAAATAGTCTACCAGTAGTAACGGAGAACTAGTAGAAACACCAAAGCATGCGTCTTATATCTTACACTATCCATGTGACTTTAAATCTTGATAAATCCTCAAATAATATGAGACACTAAGCACTATAATGTAACTCCTTAAAGTGATAGCAAATGTGAGCATTAAGCACCTTCAATCACTATATCACACTCCTTCACTAACACTGAGCACTACAACGTAACTCCTTAAAATGTTAGCAAATGTTTGCATTAAGTACCTTTAGTCTGTAGATCTCACCCCTTCACTAGATTTATCAAGTCTTTGTCACACCATTAAAGTACGAACAAGTTATCTCAAAAGTGTTCATCACGCACTTTGAGATATGATAAGACACGCACCTGATCAACCAGTAGGAACTCCAGAATAACCAGTAGCAACCGATCAGCAAAAACCAATACTACCAGCAGGAACCAAATAAGTCAGCAGGAACCAGTATCAGTAGGAACCGATAAGCAATCAGCAGGAACCAACCAGTAGTAATCAACCAGTAGAAACGAATCGAAATATGCAACCAGTAGGAACATTAAATCAAGCCGAAAATATGTTAATTACTAGGGTTCATCGTTGAATAAAAATTCAACTCACCAAGACTAGTAAAACACTAGAAGACCAGCACAAACTGTTACGACCAGAATTAGCATGTACAACAACCGATCATGAACAAGATAAATTTTATCTGACCAGAATTAAATTTCCACGCTGCCAGTATGAACCATGAATCAACCACGTATGACAAATGTATAAACAATCTAGACCGAATAAACATGGGACCAGCATCAATATAAAGCAACCAGTCTAATGCTTGAGATCAGTACGTCATTGTGAGCCCCACGTTTTAACCCCTTGACCATCAGTATAAATGATAGTCAACTAGCAACCAATCAGTACCACGTAAATATATGAGACCAATTAAAATAACAATGCCCACGTGACACCAGTAGAATCAGCATGTGACCAGCAGCAATAATATCACATATTCAAAGTCAACCAACGACCACACGTGATCAAGCATTATCAGCAGCAACAATATATATAAAATAGGCCCACGTCATATCAAATAAATTACAAGAAGCCAATGACAAACAAATGGAATAAAGTATCCGTAGGAATGAGGGATCATGTTGATCCTAGCTGAGCAAACGATCTAATATAGAAACTGACTTAAAACAAAGACTTATTAAGTATCACGCGGAATTTAATACTTAATCTTAAGAAGAAGAACAATGAACATTCAACACCTCAATATTATTATTAATACGAATACTCAAATCAGTATTAGGGTTTTACAACCTTGAAGTGTATCGACCTTAGATATAAAACATACGTATATCTAATCTAACCTAGGACCTCCTTTTATAGGCTAAGGAGTCCTTTACATAATACAATACGTAAGCTACAAGATAAATATCTTTTCCATATTTATCTAATACAAAATACTAAACCGACTATACAAGACTAGCAGTGGTTACAATACAATATCCGTGGTTACACAATACTACTGGCCGTGGTTTGTCTTCATCAGTGGTTCCATTCTTCTGTCCGTGGTTTTATCAACTATGTCCGTAGTTCCAATACTTAGAATAATTCTTGATCCAAGGAACCAAAAACCCAACAATCCTCCCCTAAACTTGATACATTCAAATAGAATTCTCAAGTTTCCTTTAAGCTCAAAACATCTGAATTGGAGGATGTAGCCAAACACTTACTAGATTTAAGAATTTTCTCATACTTCAGCAACAAATTGTAAGCTTGACCATCATAGGGCAACAACATCTTGATAATACCAGGCTTCATCATCTGAGCAATAACTCCTGGATACTTATTCAGTTGAGGATAATCACCTTCTACAAGCATATGAATAACTTCTCCAGAAACAGTTAAAACATGAACTCCACAAGTTTGATATAAAAACCATCTTGTAACATGACCATTGTAGAGTCCTTTCCATTCAGGTTCATCATGAGTAGGTTCAAATAAAATCTTCAAATAATGATAGACCAGTCTCTCATGATAATCATTTGGATATTCTTCACCAAATTTATTCTTGTAAAGTATCCAAAGATTCATCAAATCATCTCTATCAAAATACTAAAGCATCTGTGAAAATTTATTATACTCATAAACTTCATTATTGAGTCTTTGAATTTTCCAACATCCTTCACTTCCATTAAGCTCAAACACATAAGAGATAATTTGATTACCATCTTCAACTAATTTCAGTCTTTTAGAATCAGATGTCTCCTGAATCTCAGATTTTCTCTTTTGTCTACTTTGAATCCACTCTTCTTCCTTTTTAGAATTCATTGCACAGAAATCATCATTATTAATCTTCATACATCTCAGATAAATCTCATGAATTCTTTCAAATGAACACTTATTAAGATTATCAGGAATATGTATGCCTGAATTCTTAATAATCTTCATCAGTACATTCCTCATCTGTGCAATTGTAGGAGGTTTCTTTCTTATAACTTGCTTCCTTTCTTTACTAATCCTCCTTGCCCATTCACCCAAAATTCTAGCTCTTTCCTCATCATCTAACAATGCCCATTCTTGAGTAGTATACTCATCCTTTATTTGGTTAGAAGCCTGAAGATAATTTTGTGATTCATACCATGTTGCTAACCATTTCTGACTAGCCTCCTCCTCTTCTTGCTTCCTTTTCTCTAAAGCTGCTTCTTCTTCAGCTAGCATTTTTCTTATATATTCTTCATCATAAGAAATCTGTTCTTCTTTACTTTTAAACTTCAAGTTTGGTTATGCAATTCCTTTACCCTTTCCAATGTCTGATTGAGCCACCTTCATCTTCAAAGGCTCACCAATAACTAAGCTTTTACTTTTGGGTTTGTTTGCAGTAGGTTTAAGAGACAAAACAGGTGCAATGATTGGTGCAGAGTTAGCTGAGGTTTTGCTTAGATTGATTAATGTACTTGCAGCTTCTTTCTCAACTTCTTTAGATTTAGGTGGTGATACAGAGAGAGTTGTAACAATGGTGGAAGTAGTTATGATAGCAGTGGGTACAATTGCCATTTCTGAAACTGCAGCAGTGGTTTGAACAAAACTATCTGTGGTTGCAGAAACCCTTGCAGTGGTTGTGGTTGTGTCCTGCATCACTTCATCTTCTACCACAGTCTTTAAACTTTCAAGAACAGCCTCATTCCCATCTTTATCAGATACCAAAAATTCTTGATCTCCACTATCAGCATCTTCTTCTATAGATACATCTACAGCCTCCCCTGAATTCATGCCTTCACTCCTCCCCTGTTTGGATACATTCTCCACATTCATAGCTGGAGAGGAGTCCACCTTCTTTTTCATCTTCCTCATGGTCCTCAAAACAGCAACCCCAGGTCTTCTTACTTTCTCCAAGACAAACATCCTATGCTTCAGCCTGCGAATTTCTTTACCCTGAAACACAGCCAACTCTTGAAGACTTGAGATTTTATCATCCATTTTAGCACATTTAACCGTCAATTCATTAAAACGTTCAAGAATATCCTCCCCACTTCGACCTGTGTTAACTGGTCCGAGAGGTGGTCATTGGAAAAGTCATCATGTACCAGCTTAGGATCCGTCAATTCAGTTTCATGTTCCAAACTATCCTCATCACTTCGAGTTGTGTTAACTGCTCCGAGAGGTGAATCCTTGGATAAAGTAAACATAGCACCAGACCTTTCTTGATCATTTATGCACCCTGTAGTAGCCAGTTGGCTAGGGATTCCTCCACCTGTGTTAAGTTCCAAGGAACTCTCCACATTAGGAGTTGCCAAAGGTTGGGTCTTAATTATGTTTCCACTATCCTGACCAGCATCTAAGCATGAATCAGTAGTGGAAGCCCTTCCAATCATGTCACCTCCACACCTTGTGACAACCTTATCAACAACACCACTAACACCAGCCTGAGGTAGCATGGTGCCCTTCTTTCTCCTAGTCCATACAATTGGTTGTACAGTGGTTTGCGTTTGACTAGAAACAAGTTGAGTTTCACTAACAGTGGTTGCAAGTGTACTATCAGTGGATTGAGATGTACTAGAAGGGGGTTCAGTGACTATAGGGTGTTCCTCAAAACCTACATCAAGCTCATGAATAACTGGGAAAATAATCATATAAGGAAATAAAGAAACATCCCATATTTGAACATTTGGCTTCTGATTCCTCATATGTGCAAAGACCTTAGGAAGCAAAGCCATCCTATCTTGATTAAACAATTGAGTGCGCATAAGCCCTTTAGTATTTCGAACGAAAAAATATACATAAGCTCGCCATACAAAGAGTAGCCATTAGGTTTGTTACACGCCGAAAATGTCAGTAACTGATTTGTACTAAATATGTAAGGTACTAATTATAGCCCTCGAATAGGTTACATTACTTTTCATTGTGTCGCTTTCCCATAAGTAATTTATATCTGATATAGGGATATAATGTGCTTTTGTAAAAATGTAATCTCGCCGCTTGTTAACAACTACATATAAGCTAATAACCTAAGCCAAATATGACACATCCAAAATACATTTTCTTACAGATGAGACATATGCTATAGGCTAGCATACTCGTTAATGTCATATAACTCAATAATCCAGCCTCACCGGACACAGAACACCAAAAAAAGAACATGAAATGAAATTGATAACCTATAACACCATAATTCTTTATAAAAAAATGCAATCTTTTTCACATACGTTTTTACAAATTCTGCTTCTTTCCAACCACCACACCTTCCCCATTTTATTATTTGTAAAATTTATAAAAGACAAACATTATATCTTCATTTAAAATGATAAGGTTTAGAAACTACAAACTCCTACACCTAAACAACAACCTCTGATTCTACTAACACCCCCTGATTCAGTTTCATTCTTTAAATCATTCGGAAAAGTTTCTAAATTTCCAACCCTTGTCTCGAGATGAGAAAAGTATCCACAACTAAACTTTTAAGGGGGTGTTCTTTAAGGACATTTTTTTTTCTCGATACATTAAAGCTTACATAAATAATACAGATCCTTAAAAGCTAAAAAATACATAGTAAATCGTTGTTTGAGAGTCTTACAGTAGCATAATAGCGGTCCCGTGATGGAGCCAAG
>BPTQ01000006.1:156756691-157009939 GCA_019973895.1 Chrysanthemum seticuspe
TACAAATAAAATATATAGATTTGTAAAAATAAAATAAAAAACTTGATCTATTAATAAAACTCAAAAAAATTACCTCAAAATATGATGGTTGTGAGTCGTGGTGGTTATGGGTTTCGGTGGAGGTTTGGTTTAGTTGGTGGAGTCGTCCAGTGACGGTGATGACCGGTGGAGGTGACGTCCGGTGGTAAGGGTTCGGTGGTGGGAGTTGCGGTGGTGGGTATGGTTATTGACTTTCGACATTCAAGTTTCAACATTCCACTTTCACCTTTGACCATTTTTCTATTTTCTATAGTTAAGATTAAGATACGTCAGCATATAAGCTTCTAGTCAAAATATAATAGAAGACTCCTGAATCGTGGACTAGTTAACTCCATCCAGATGTAATGTAACGTTGTCATTTGTTAAATTTAGTTTATTAAAAAAAATTATCAAAATAAGCCAAAAGTTCTTGCATGATTCATGATTTGGTCATTTTTTTGGCTTTTTTCTCATTTTGGTCATGCTCGAATGCACAACTGCTTGACTCCATCATTTTTCATGATATGTATCCTTGCAAGTACAAGAGCTTAGGTGGAGTCGAGCAGTTGTCTTTGCAAGGACACATGTCATAAAAATGATGGAGTCGAGCAGTTAAGCAGTCGAGCATAACAAAAATGAAAAAAGGGTCAAAAAATGACCAAGTCATGAACCATGCATGAATTTTAAGCCTATTTTGATAATTTTCTCTTTAAAAAATTGACGACAAATAAATTCATAAAATACATTTTAAAAACATATAATAACAGATTAGCAATATACACAGGTCTTGTGGACCAAAAGATAAAACTATTATCTAATCAACTTTCATGTCTTACAAAGATATAACTATGTTAGTTAATCAACTTTCATGTCTTAACAATGTAAGTTTAAAACTTAGAATAAGACATATAAACATCAGGTTGTCTCGTGAATTTTTTAAGCCCTATACAACAATCAAAAGTAAGCCTTTATGTCGGAAACTTAAATGTACATATAAATGACTTAGACCATATATCCTTGTTAGATGTTAGATTCACGGACTTAATAGTAGGTTATGCACTTCTTGCTGGTATTTAACATTGAGTTTTCTTTTTACTTTTTTTTCCTTTTTTTTAAACTGAAACTATCAACTTTTGAAACTTCAAAATACTATCAAATACATAAACCAAAGGTTACGTAGTATTTTTCTTAAATATAGTTTGAGGTGAACATTTTTACATAAGAAATAATAGATAACTGTTAAGATGGTTTTCCCTATTAAAATTGTTGTTTTGTTTCCTGAAATTTCAAACGTTGCTTTGTGTTTCCATGAAAGAGATTTGAAAACATAATTGACCCTCGTTGATTTGAAAAACTAAGGTTAAGGGACTAAACAAAACTTTCAAATAATATTAAAAGTGAAAAGAAGAAAAAACTATCAAACTTGAGGCCCCAACAGAAATAAAAACTTCACTTGGTCATCTTCCCCACTCTATTAAAATAAGGATTAAAATACACCGTTTGTCCCTCAACTTGTACAAAACCATTGTGCTAAGTCTGAGAAACTTCTTTTTGTCACTAGAGGTCCCTACTTGTATGTTTTCCATCACCCAAGGTCCCTCTGACCGTTATCCCTCGATCAAACTCCGTTATGTATTGTCGCATTTCTTTTTAATCTGAGGGCGTAATGGTCATTTCATATATTTCGATTATTAGTCACATTAATTAATCTGCCTTCTTTCCACATGTCTCATCCATCTTCTCGCCCCATATACATCTATAACACTTACTCTGCATCCTTTTTCATCTATAAACTTTCTTTACAAGAGTTATCTATAACACTTACTCTGCATCCTTTTTCATCCATAAACCTTCTTTACAAGAGTTATCACAAACCATAATTGCATGTCACATAACAAGTGCCATATTATTGAGATACATAATTTCACAATATGAATTTTACATTATGGGAAGTAAGAAAATATCTAGGTATTCCAGT
The DNA here is from genome assembly GCA_019973895.1 of Chrysanthemum seticuspe. Classification (NCBI taxonomy): domain Eukaryota; kingdom Viridiplantae; phylum Streptophyta; class Magnoliopsida; order Asterales; family Asteraceae; genus Chrysanthemum; species Chrysanthemum seticuspe. The sequence continues at coordinate 156,758,688 of BPTQ01000006.1, forward strand.
TGATGTTACTGTTATGTATAACTCTGATAAGAAGAAATACGGTACGTTTTTTATTATAATCGTTGGAATATCTAATATGTTTATCTTTTTTGCAGTTAAGGTTTGAAAATGTTCAACCTTTTTTTCAGGTTGTAAATCTAATATGTTTAGCATGAGGATTCATCACAATTGTGTTTTTAAATACTGGCCTGGTAGAATATACGATGGTTGTAAGGAAACCATAGTTGATTTGGTTAATGTTAAATATTGTGTCAAATGAAAAGTTGGATGTTCTTATGTATGAAATGGGTTATGAGCTAGGCAAAACAAATTACTATTACTTTGTTAAGCCTGGTAGTAATTTAAATGATGGTTTGTATAGCTTAAGTGAGATTGTGAATTTTGAATTATTGAAAGATCATGTTAATGACCCATAAGATGATAGAAGTTTATGTTGAAAATGGTAAGACAAGATTGTATCTTAGTGAAATGACTCCAAACTCAATTCGGACAGTTATTGATGAGGTGGATGCCGCACAGAAGAAGACAACTCTTGCTATTTTTCCATATTGCTAAAAGAAGTTGTTCTTTGAAAACATTGTTAATGAGCCTATGGTAAAGCATTTAAGTCAAGTTACACAACCATCTTTGGAAATCAACACTTTTGGACAATCTAGTCAGTTGTCAAAAACTAAACCCTTGTTTTCATCTGTAGATGTATGTCAAACTGAATATGAGTTAGGTGATGGAAATTAGCAAATAGATAAACATGTTGGCCATATGCAAATAGATAACTCTGTAGAGCTCTGTCAAACTGAAGATGAGTTATGTGATGGAAATGCGCAAATAGATAAGCCTGTTGACCATATGCAAAAAGATAAATTTGTAGAGGTCTGTCAAATTAAAGAAGAGTTAGGTGATGGCTATGAGAGTGAAATAAATAGTTTTGAGAGTTATGATGATGTTAATGAGAACATTCAAGATGGAAACATATTGGTTGATGATGAGAATACTTTTGATGAGCCTGATGTTGATGTTTCTCTTTTCCAAGTGAGTAAGACTACAGTTACCCAATATAGGAAGCTATAGCCAGATACCAGATGATTTATTTGTGCAAAATAACTTAGATGTCATAGATGATAATGAGTTTGGAAGTGTTTTCAAAAATGAGGTAGAGTTTGTAATAAAGAAGAAAAAGTTGAGGGAATACAGAAAAACAAAAGTTAAGTGAGGTATTAGAAGTTACCGAGGAAATATTCTTTTTATGTTGTCAAACTTTTCGTTTTGAAAAGAAATCAAGGACAAGGTCTACCAGCATTCAATATAAACTAGGAGAAAATTGCAATTGATAAAGAATGAAAATGAAAGATTTATGGTTAAGTGTGTGGGTACAATACCAGTTTGTGGTCCAAATGAAGGTGTTGTACTGGGTACGACCTCAAAGAAAATAAAGGGTCCATTAAATAGAGGCAACAAAAGGAAGGAATCTATGGGAGCATGCAATGAGGAACCAAAAGAGTATTCCTGGTTGTTGTAGCAAAAGAAAAAGCGTCAGATATATGGACTGTTAGAACTTTTAGTAATGAACAAAAATGTTTGAAATCAAGAGATATCAAAGCTTGTGACTACAAGTTTCTCTAAAAAAAAATACTAAACCAAGTTTAAGTCAATCCAGATATTCTAATTAGGTTGTTCAAGATAAACTCTTTAAACAATTTGAAGTTCATGTTTCTATGCAAAATGCATTAAGGGTAAAAAAAACAAGACAAAAATTGAGATTAAGGTTGATCATAAGCTACAATACACTATTTTAAGAGAATATGTTGTAGAGTTGCAGAAAACAAACCCTAATAGAATAGTTAGGATAAGTGTACAAACTGCAACAAATCCATCTAGTCCAATGATGCAGGTTTTTGGACCAGGATTTAGTATTTATAATTCTCGTCTACCTAAGGTCTGCCTATTGCACTAACGAGCAGTGAACCCGATCGTGTGTAGTATAAAAGGTGGTAAAGCCAAGGTCGTTCCCAAGAGCTATGCAGATTAGGATCCTATTAGGTCTAAGTGTCACGGTTTTAAATGGTTTTAAGTATGAAATGATTAATTAAACTAAAGAAAAGGAATATAATGCGCAATTAAATTAAGGTTGTAAACAATGGTGAGAAAGGGTGCTAACCTAATTATTCATCTTGTCATGTAATGTCTATGTTTTCTAATTACTTCCTATTGATTCAAGTGGGGGTTTAATTCGTTATTACAGCATTTGGTCAATTCGTCATAACCTATCAACAAAGGTTCCTACCCAACGTCAAAGGCCTACCCTTTAGGGAGTCGAAGGTCTTAAGCAACCTAAGCCAAGTCATTAAGTACCCTACATGCAATATTGAAACAATGTATGCTCGGGCGCTAGCATCTTAGACACACATCCCTAACTTTTTAAGTTCATCAATCCGAACGGTGATCCTTTGGTCAATTCGCACAAGAGGGATTTGATAGTCTTTTGGTCAATTCTTACCAAGCCTCTCTATCTACTTACTTAGGGTCAATTGGTCAATTCTCCTAAGAAATTAGATACGGCCGCACTTCAAAACTACCGAAGCTAGGGTAACTACCATCGAACTATGCATGCATACACTAGAAACAATTATAGAAGCATGAAAACAGAAACAATATAATCAATGAATCATAACTAGGCTAGCACCAAAGGTGCTTAGCCGATCATATTAAAAGACACAATGAATTCAATGTTTAACATGATTAAAGACATGAATTAAAGTGAAAGATAGTAGCGATCGCTAAAGCTTATCGATATGGTGTGATTCTTCTCTTGGAGATGGCTCTGTATGCTTGGTGTGATCTACTCTTGGAACCCTCTTAATATTCTCTGCCTTTGTGTTGTGAGTGAATGATGTAAAATGCAGATTTTAGGGTTTGTATTTATAGGCCCGATCATAGTTACGGCATAACCAAAGTTGAGAGTTACGCCGTAACTTTAGTGTCTTCTAAACAGAAAGCTCGTAGAGGTGACTACATCGTAACCTATGGAATATTTACGCCATAATACTAGCTCCGCCTACCTTCTAAACAGAAGTTTGTTACGTCGTAATGCATGTGACAAAATTCTTCTTAACCTAGATGGCTACGGCATAACTTAAGTTGAGAGTTACGCCGTAACTGCAGTTGAGTTGGTCTCTGTGACAAAATCCCAGCTACGACGTAATTGAGTATATGAGGTATGCCGTAGATTCTTCATTAATAGCATACTAAGATAAAACCATTAGGAAAATCTTCAAATCCACGTCTCTAAACTCCAATGCTCATATTTTACCTGGAAACGAAATATAAAGGAAAAAGAGTATATATCCATATAAATGACATAAAATATGAGCATAATCGGGGAAAATTGATACTTAAAAGTCAGGATTATTTGATGTTATCAAATATCCCCCACTTGAACTCTACTTGCCCTCAAGTAAACTGTGGAAAACTAGAAGGGGGGGTTGAATAGTTTTGCCGATTTTAAGTTGATTTCAAAAACTTTAGATTCGATATTATGTGAAATCGTATGGATGTTGAGAACGTATAGATCTAATGATAATGCAAGAAAGTAAATAAAGGTAAGGGATAGAAATGACACAACCGATTTATAGTGGTTCGGCTACAAGGACACCTTCCTTGCCCTACTCCACTCCCCGAGTCACCTACTCGAGAGTTCAAGCACTATGTCAACAAACTCCTTCACTTGGCGGAGAAGCCTTCACAACGTTGCTCACACTTTATCCGGTACAAAGCTAGATACCGAGTCCGTAGCATGGCGGACCAAACCAACACAACTATTACACAACAAATATGTGAAATATCAAATGCAAGATCTTTGCTACAGAAATCTTGCGGAGTGACAAATCAATCAAGGACCCCTTGCTTGGATGACTTGTAGAATGCTCGTGATCTCGCCTTAGAGAAGGACCTATATGAGGATCACAAATAAAAAGGAAGAAGAACAACTCTCTAGATCAAGTGATCTATATGTTAGAAGAGAATGAGAGTGTATATGAGATTTAGTAAGAAGAGGGGTGAGTTAGAATGAAGAAATGGCTCTCTATTTATAGGCAAATTTCCTCACTGTTCCCACGGATCCCTTCCACTTGGGATCCGGCTAGCACAAAGCTAGGGATCCGTGGAACGCTCCTATTTGCCCATGGGTTTTTTGGTTATGGGTCATGGGTTGGTCCATGGGTTATATCTAGATTCAATGTATCTAAGTATACATTGTATCAAGTCTCTTTGGGTATGGGTTAAGATGCATGAGTTGTGATTTTTACCCATCCTAATTAACTATTACAACAAATGCTTTAGTTACTACATTTTTGTATTTAAAAGATTATATGTAAATGCTTTACAAAAATAACATGTATCCTTATAATTATACTTAAGACAACATTATATATGTTATCAACAAAACACAAAGAGATCGCAAAATATTAATAAACGTTTTTACGGTTTATTTGTATTAACAATCTCCCCCTTTTTGTTGATGACAAAATATAATGTTATGATGAGTAAAACTTAAGAATAGATGTAAGTTTTGAAAGCTCCTAAGTTTTACTTCTTCTCCCCCTTTTTGTCGAAACAAAAAGTTTACCCTTGGAGGAAAAAGTAGTCTACGTATTTCTTACTCCCCCTTGACGGTAGCTCCCCCTAGTTTGGGGCGTCAAGAGAAGAAGAAAAAAAAAATTCTACAAAAAAGAGTTAGTAACATGCTTAAATGATATTGTGGTTGTCGAGAATCAAGATAGGGAACCAAGGTATGTAAACAAGGCCTTGTAATAAAACAACAAATTGTAGTGGTAGTTAAGCCACTTACAAGCATGTAAAAATAAGAACAAGACTTGTTCTTGAAAATGACAAAAAATATATATATATATATATATATATATATATAAAAAATAAAAGTGAAAAATAGTAGTAGAGATTCCTTCCATGCTTGCATAAGGTTATGGATGGAGGTTTGGATGAGTAATGGTATTGATGCGATCAAGGATGAGGTTGAGTATGAAACGCATTTCTTCCCTAACTTCTATTGCAATTTCCCTAGTGGATTGGCAATGTTCACAATGTAAATGATGTGGGTAATGAGTGCGGAAGTTTTCCGGGTTGTTTTGATTTGAGTTATGCGGAAGTTGTGGTGGAAAAATAGGAAAATATGGATCAAAATCAGGAATGTTTGTACGTGGTGGTGGAAAAGAACCTAGATGTTCTTGTAATGTGATGGGAGCTAGAGGTGGAGATGTTTCAAGATCTTGAAAGATAGTATTTGGTGATGTGGGGGGTGTTGAAAAGACTATTTCTTTTTCTTTAGGTTGAGTAGATCTTGTTGGAGTCCTAAGGAGTTCCAAAAGAGTTATTATAGGTGGTGATGAAGTTGGTGTACTTGTTGGTGATGAGGGTGGTGCTATAATGGAAGCATCTTGTGGTGAGTTATTTGTTGAGGATGAATCATTTGAGGTTGGTTTTGCTAAACAACAAGATCGGATACTAATCCGTGCGGATATCCTAGCATTTGATTGTGGTATTTTGGATGGTGGAAGTACAAAGGTTTGGATATCATGATTGTTTGTACTAGATGATTCTCCTAAAGGGTTTTTGGATGACATGATGAAGTGTGTTTGTGAGAAGGAGATGGAGTGTGCAAGCATTTTGGGAGTTATATATATAGAAAAACAACACATTGTAATGAATGCTTGACCCAAAATGTGGATTAAAATCTAATGATTAGATATGAATTCAAGGCATGCGATCATGAGAACACAAGCATTAAAGAGCATACTCCCAAAAATAAAACAAATGTGGATTTTTCATCCAAAATGACAAAAATAGAAGTTGAAAACAGCTTCTGTATACACGGATCCCACGGATCCTTCCCTTGAGGGATCCGTCCAGCATGAAGGCTGGGATCCGTGGGTCTGGTGATTCAGGCAGCACAAAAATTTTCTTTTTGAAACATTTTTGCGTATTGTGTGCCTATATGCAAACTATTTGGAGTTTCGGTTTTCTCGACCTCTAAAAAGAAAAGGAAAATAACTAGAGAAAGATAAATCCTAATTGAGATGACCCGAAAACACACATTTGGTACATAAGTACGTAGTATTGTGTTATCAATGCTCCTAATTCATTTTTGCTTAAATGAATGTACCCGAAAACACATATTAGTTATATGTTCCCTTTAGCATTCAAAAGTCATGAGATGCAATGAAAACGGGTTTTTACTTTGTATTAATAATGAAAAAGCGATTTGTCCTAGACGTGAGAAATTGCTTTTGTGAAATTGATACGGGAAGGTATCATTCCTTTTAGAAAACATTTTGAAAGGAGATTTTCTTTAAAAATGTGTATGTAGTAAAAAAAAATTATAAATGGAATACTTATCTTGGGTTTTGAAAATTCCCGTATTGTTTGTGAGTTGTGCGTGAAATAGGAATCCTAGACTCAGAAAGAAGAAGGCTAGTGTTTACATACCTTGTAGAGTCAATTAAGTTATGACGTTTGTTCCATTAGGCCAAGACCAAGACGAAGAAGGTTGAATTGTTCCCGCTTCAACGGTTTGGTGAGGACGTCGGCTATGTTGTCTTCGGATGCAACCTTCTCAATAGAGATGTTCCCCTTTTGAACATTGTCTCTTAGGAAGTGATGACGAATCTCTATATGCTTTGTGCGAGAATGTAATACCGGATTCTTGCTTAAGTCGATTGCACCTTTGTTGTCACAAAAATGGCTATGTCTCTTAGATGGATGTCGTAGTCTACTAACGCTTGTTTCATCCATAGTGCTTGTTGGCATGCTTTTCCGGCGGAGACGTACTCGGCTTCGGTTGTTGATATTGCAAGTGTCGTTTGTTTCTTAGAGAACCATGATGTTAAACAACATCCCATAAAAGTACATACCCCACTTATACTTTTTCTATCAACGTAATCACCTGCATGGTCAGAATCTGCATATACAATTGTTTCTACTCTCGTGCCCTTAGGATACCATAATCCTAATTGTGTTGTACCCTTAATATATCTAAATATTCGTTTAACGGCTTCTAGGTGTGATATTTTAGGGTCTTCTTGAAACCTAGCACATAAGCAAACACTAAACATGATATCCGACCTACTTGCCGTGAGGTAGAGAAGGCTACCTATCATGCCACGATATTTAGTATTATCAACGGATTCTCCGTCCTCGTCTTTTGTGAGTTTGGTGTCGGATGACATGGGAGTCCTAATTGCTTTTGACTCTACTAGACCGAATTTCTTTAACATCTCCTTGATGTATTTAGATTGATTAAAGAAGATATCATCTTCTACTTGTTTTATTTGTAGACCAAGAAAGAAACTAAGTTCTCCCATCATACTCATCTCGAACTCGTCATGCATGATTTTAGAGAAATCATCACACATGTCTTGACAAGTGGATCCGAATATAATATCATCTACATATATTTGTACTATGATTATATGTGACTCTCTTTTCTTAGTAAAAAGTGTGTTGTCAACTAACCCCATGGTGTAGTTGTGTTTAACTAGAAATGACTTGAGTCTATCATACCAAGCTTTTGGAGCTTGTTTAAGACCGTAAAGGGCTTTCTTTAATTTATACACATGTTTGGGTTTTTCAAAATCAATGAAGCCCGAAGGTTGAGCTACATATACTTCTTCATTTATGACACCATTTAGAAAAGCACTTTTGACATCCATTTGATAAAGCTTTAGATCATTAGCACAAGCATACGCAAGAAGTATTCTTATAGACTCTAATCTAGCCACGGGGGCATAGGTCTCATCAAAGTCTATTCCCTCTTGTTGGTTATACCCTTGAGCAACGAGTCTAGCCTTGTTCCTAGACACTACTCCGTTTGCATCTAATTTGTTTTTATAAACCCATTTGGTTCCTATTATGGTTTGATTACTAGGTGGAGGGACAAGTGTCCAAACATCATTAGAAACAAATTGATTTAGTTCTTCTTGCATAGCCATTACCCAACTTTCATCTTTTATGGCTTCTTGTGTATTCTTAGGTTATAAGGTTGAAACGAAACAAAACAAGCTACTTTGGTTTTGAACTTGAGACCTTAATGTTCGTTCGTTTAGCTTTCCTATGACTTTATCTACGGGGTGATCTTTGGACTCTTTAATGTTTACTATTTTATCACTTAGAGGTTCTTCTTCTTCACTTTTCTTTTTCTTTATTACTATGGCTTCACTTTCTATAATCTCGTCATCGACAAGAGGTGGAGAGGGTTTGGGTGGACTTTCATCAAATTTTATATTTAATGACTCTTCTACTTTCATTGATTCTTTGTTTAATATGACGTAAGCCTTGCTATTTGGCGACTAACCTAAAAAGATACCTTCGGTTGATTTAGGATCAAATTTTGTAAGGTAATCTTTAGTGTTAAGAATAAAACATTTACTACCAAAGACTCTAAGGTGATTTAATGTAGGCTTTTTGCCTCGAAATAACTCGTATGGAGTTTTTCCTAAGATTGGTCTAATCAAGACTCGATTGAGTATATACGTTGAAGTATCAACGGCATTAAACCAAAACTTTTGAGGTATGGATTGTTCATTAAGCATGGTTCGACTCATTTCTTGTAGAGTTCTATTCTTTCTTTCTACTACCCCATTCGATTGTGGAGTGCGTGGAGCCGAGAAGTTGTGAGTAATACCATTAGCGTCACAAAAAGCTCCGAATTGCACTTCATTATCGAATTCCCTACCATGATCCGTTCTAATAGACACTATGGGTCTTCCTAGTTGTCTTTGGATCTTTTTGCTTAATATTTCAAAATAGTTAAAGGTTTCCGTTTTGTTCTTTAAAATTTTTGTCCAAGTATACCTAGAGTAGTCATCCACTATTACCAAAGTATAGTAGTTGCCTCCATAACTTTGGATAGCGGATGGACCAAATAAATCCATATGTAGTAATTCTAGACATTTAGTTGTGGACACCATGTTTTTAGCTTTATGACTCGAATGAGCTTGTTTTCCTATATTACAAGCATCACAAAAATGATGTTCATATTTTAACTTAGGTAGATCTCTTACTAGATCTTTGGATGATAGCGATTGAAGAAGTCGCATGTTGGCGTGACCCAATCTTCGATGCCATAAGGTCGAAGTATCATCCATAGAGGTAAGACATAGTTTTTCTTTAGGTTCATTACCGATTTTAATGACATAGACTCCATGTTTCCTAATTCCTCTTCCTATGGTTATGCCATTTTTAAGTATCTTACTACCGGTTTCGGTAAAAAGTACATTGCACTTTTTATCACATATTTGACCTATACTTAAGAGATTAAAGTTTAGGTTTTCTACGTCACACACATCGTTAATGGTTAGAGATCTGTTAGAAATCGTACCTTTGCCGATGATTCTACTTTTGTTATTTCCAAACACCACATTACCTCCATTGAAGGATTCGTACGTGGAGAATAGATACCTATTGCCGGTCATGTGCCTCGTGCACCCGCTATCCTTGACCCATTCATCGGGGTCTAGGTCGACCTTTAAGCACACCTAAAACAATAATAAACTCAAAAGTTTGGTCCCCATTTGTTCATGGGTCCATTAGTGTTAAACATTCCATTCATGTTAGACATGTATGGATAAGATGAGTATGCATTCCATGGAGAAAAGTTTTGAAAATAGAAACCGTTTTGCATATTAGGGTTCCATCCCATTTGATGGTTACTTCTTGGATAAACGTTATTAGGTCTCCTAGGTGCATTATGTTTTTGAAAAGATGGTGCTTTGTTTCTTGCAAAAGTAGGATTATATTTTGGAGGTGGTTGTCTAGTGGTGACATGAGTTGGTTTCTTCCTATTTACGATAACGAACTCGGTTCTAGATGAAGAGGCTATGTTATTACCATTAGTTGTCACAGCAGATCCACGGATCCCAGTTTGTACACTAGCCGGTTCCCTTTTTAGGGGATCCGTGGGATCCGCCACAACAGTGGCTGGTTTTTCTAATTCTCTAACAAATTTTGTTTCTTTATTTTCACTAGTTGATGGATCAAGTTGTTGTATACCTAGACCCTTTTGGTTGTTGCCGGTTTTAACATCATCGAGTATTGTATCTAAGGTGTTTGTACTTATTCTAGCAATTTTAGAATCTAAATGATCAACTAGTGTTTGAAGTTGAACACAAAGTTCACATTCACCACTTGCTATTTTACCCTTTTCCAAACGTTTTAGTTTTGCTTTTAATTCTATGACTTCTTTATCTAAACGTTGGTTTTGACTCTTTAAAAGCTTGTTTTTGTTAATTAGTTTTAAGCTAATATTGCATAGTTTATCATATTCATTATGCAGTGAGTCGTCATCAAGTGATGAGCTACTATAGTATTCGTGACATACCTCATCGTTTGCCATGAGGCAAATTTCTTCGTCTTCCTCGTCGCTCATTCCCCATGTTCCGCTTACGAACGCCTTTTGATCATCCCGTTTGGGACACTTACTAATAAAGTGGTTTGGGTCCCCACATTTAAAGCAAGTACGATCATCCTTTGGCTTCTCGTCCTCTTTGCTTTTCCGAAAGCCTTTCTTATCGTCATACGGTTGTTTGACGTATCTACCCTTTCTTCGAAAGAACTTTTTAAAGTCCCTTACCGCCATAGCGTACTATTCGTCGTCACTACTCGAAGATGAGTTCTGCTCATCGCTCGAAGCCTTTTTGGCTTTAAGGGCAAGAGATTTGTGTTTCTCTTTCACCTTTGAGGCTTCGGAATCTTTAGCAAGGACAAGCTTGTAGACTTTTAGGTTGCCTATGAGTTCATCGAGGGTGAGAGTTGTCAAATCTTTTGACTCTTCGATCGCCGTCACCTTAGATCTCCACTTCGATGGATGTGCCCTTAGATATCTTCTAACATGGTTACGGCTAGAGAAAGATTCATCAAGTGCTTGTAAAGATGTAATAATAGTATTAAAGTTAGCAAATGAATGATCTATAGTTTCCTCATCCGATATTGAAAATTGTTCATATTGTTGAACAAATAAATCAATTTTATTATTTTTAACTTGTTCGTTGCCTTGATGAGTTACAACTAAAGAATTCCAAATTTCTTTAGAGGTTTTGAGTAAGGAAATTCTTTCAAATTCCTTTTTCGGTAAAGCATTATATAAAACCATTTTTGCTTCACTATTTTTTGAAAGCTTTTTCTTCATTTCATCATTTAGTTTATCATGAGGTATGTTAACTAAATTTCCCTTATCATCATTTGAGGTAGCCTCAAAATCACCTTCAACAATAATGTACCAAAGATCAATATCTTTAGACTTCACATATGTTTCGAATCTATTTTTCCAATATATAAAACCATTAGTTTCAAGTAGTGGTGGTCGTTGCATAGATTGCCCTTCCTTATAATTTTCAGAACCCATAGTGAATGAAAGGTTTTTAAAATACAATTTTATTTTAAAACTTTTATAAACTTAGCTCTTGATGCCAATTGTGGAAAACTAGAAGGGGGGGTTGAATAGTTTTGCCGATTTTAAGTTGATTTCAACAACTTTAGATTCGATATTATGTGAAATCGTATGGATGTTGAGAACGTATAGATCTAATGATAATGCAAGCAAGTAAATAAAGGTAAGGGATAGAAATGACACAACCGATTTATAGTGGTTCGGCTACAAGGACACCTTCCTTGCCCTACTCCACTCCTCGAGTCACCTACTCGAGAGTTCAAGCACTATGTCAACAAACTCCTTCACTTGGCGGAGAAGCCTTCACAACGTTGCTTACACTTTATCCGGTACAAAGCTAGATACCGAGTCCGTAGCACGGTGGACCAAACCAACACAACTATTACACAACAAATATGTGAAATATCAAATACAAGATCTTTGCTACAGAAATCTTGCGGAGTGACAAATCAATCAAGGACCCCTTGCTTGGATGACTTGTAGAATGCTCGTGATCTCGCCTTAGAGAAGGACCTATATGAGGATCACAAATAGAAAGAAAGAAGAACAACTCTCTAGATCAAGTGATCTATATGTTAGAAGAGAATGAGAGTGTATATGAGATTTAGTAAGAAGAGGGGTGAGTTAGAATGAAGAAATGGCTCTCTATTTATAGGCAAATTTCCTCACTGTTCCCACGGATCCCTTCCACTTGGGATCCGGCTAACACAAAGCTAGGGATCCGTGGAACGCTCCTCTTTGCCCATGGGTTTTTTGGTTATGGGTCATGGGTTGGTCCATGGGTTATATTTAGATTCAATGTATCTAAGTATACATTGTATCAAGTCTCTTTGGGTATGGGTTAAGATCCATGGGTTGTGATTTTTACCCATCCTAATTAACTATTACAACAAATGCTTTAGGTACTACATTTTTGTATTTAAAAGATTATATGTAAATGCTTTACAAAAATAACATGTATCCTTATAATTATACTTAAGACAACATTATATATGTTATCAACAAAACACAAAGAGATCGCAAAATATTAATAAACGTTTTTACGGTTTATTTGTATTAACACAGACCTTATTAGACTAATTATTAAAAGATATCCCCCAAATAACTGGAAGATATGAATTTAAAATTCCTTATGCTAGAATAAATCAAAGCCGAACACCTCACGAAATGGGAACAAACACTCATATTCTCTCTTCTAGTCTAAGTGTCAATTTTGGGGTGATCAATCAAAGCACATTCATAGCATGTATTCTATCATAAGCTTGACGGTTACACAAATCTCCACCACTAGAGTTAAGGACTAAACAATCTTTGAAGGAAATATGGATGAACACAATATGAGGTTAAGGGTGAAATGTCATTACTAACGTGTCACGGCAATGTAGACAAAATCAATGATACATGACCAAATCCATGGTCAAGACACCAAAGATTGCTCGATTCATCACCTAGACACGCTTCATGACTAAAAGGTAGGATAAGACAAGGGAAATAATTAGCGTAAAATGAAAAATAACAAAACAAATAGTCTTAACCTATAACCAAGTTGTCACCGCCCAGCGTCCATCCAAAGTTCAAGCTTCAAGATGAAGAAACCGGATCATGATATATCAAGTAAATGTGCCATTAGCGGACGTTATGATGGGCACATCACCTGTTCTTCAAATTGTTGGTGTAATGTCACCAACTAAAATCTTCAAATGTGACCGAGGTGGCCTCCTCGATGCTAATACCTATTAAGCTCATAGTGCTTATACATTGCACTTAATAACATAACTAATAAACAATAATAATTTTTTAACTATTTTATTTAACTATTACAAATAAAAAGATAAACATCCCCCCACTTGAGATGAACATATATGGAGAATATGGGGGGTCTTTGATGATCTTCAGGTGTAAGTCTTTGACGAAAGCATGATTTCCGAATCTCTCTACTTAAACCTCGAACTTGGGCAAACAGTGACTTTCCGACCATAAATTAAGACTACACGGTAGACTAAGGCGAATGGGTGTAACGAAACAAACATAATAAGGGTATGAAATGCAAGTAATGGCTTTGAAGGGTGTATCTAGGGGTATCTTGCACTAAAGATGAGTGTAACAAAAGGATTTAACATGGGGCTCGAATAGTCGAGGTGACTCGATAAACACACATAAATAGGCTATTTGGGTAATAATCCTAAAATATTGCCTTCTAAAATTTATTATTCAATATATATCAAGCTAACTCGACAGACCTCGTTTATGGTCTCGAAATGATGCAAACGCCAAGTTCTAAAGTATACAAGCTACCGGCACACTCATAATTTGGTGGATTTGGGTAAATAAATAGATATGGATAAGGCTAATCTTACAATGGAATATTAAAGGTTATAATGTGCTCGGCTAAGGTCTAATCTAGTTAGGTTAAGAAAAACATGTCAAAATTTTAAAAATGGCATAATTTTTTAAAATAAACTAGAAAAACGAGGGCAAATAAGTTCAAGTAATAATTCTACTCCCGTCCCCCCAATTGAGATTTACAAAGTCCCTTTTGTACTAAACACTAAATAAAGGTGAAGAGAAAGTAGAATTGGAGCGAGAACTTCCTTGAAATTTGCTCCTAAAAAGAGAATGCCCACACAGAAAATCGTGCATTTGTTAAGTATCCATGAGCAAACTTCGATCCCTGAAATCACAACTAACCAACAAGCATAATTCTAAAAATAAAAAAGGAAAACAAAAAACAAAACACGCATAACTCACTTTCGTAGGAATCACGGTTGCATTTAGCATATGCAACAAGCCTTTTAAACCACTTGGTGTCCCAACTGGACGAGTGTAGTCTCATGAGGGCTTACAGTGAACATACCCACAAAGTTCAATTTGAACTAATACAAGATTATTGTGCTAACCTCAAGATTGAGTTACGCCATAATTGGTTTGAACCTGAAAATCATCTACAAAAGACTGTTATGGCGTAATGATGGAAGGAAGTTACATCGTAACTGGTTGAAACCTGGTGTAAACTGCTACTGTAAGATGGTTACGGCATAACCATTGGAAACATTATGCCGTAACTTGCTAATCGGGACAAAATCCATCTTCCTGTTAAAAGCCGGTCATTTAACTCTAATTCCTGCAAAAAAATGTTACAAGTACAAAACCCAACAATAAAAATGAAAAGAAAACAAAAAGGAAGGGGATAATTCAGGTTGTCTCCCGAAAGAGCGCTTATCTTTATTAACGAGTCTTTAAGTTAGACTTAAAGCCATGGGGCTCAGAAGTGATTGTTGGTCATTTCATGGATGAAGCATTCTCCATATTGAATCCAATCGATGAGTGTTTCATCCTTCTTATATTCATCCCTAAGTTTTTGGCACCCCATGTAAAAGTTCTTTATCTTTTGGTGTGGGTGTTTAAACCCGTTGACTTTATCCTCCTCGCTTATATCAAGAAGAGGTCGGGCGTGGCTTAACCACCTCTTGGTCCACTTTTTGAAATTCGGAACGGTTCTTGGCATTTTAAAAATAGTTTTGTCATTGCCAATTTTTAACCAAACTACCCCCTTTTCAGCATGCCCGTCTAATCCAAATATAGTCTTGAAAGGCTTTCCCAAAATTACACCGGGAAGGCGACCAAAAAGGTATGCATACCGACGAAAACATGAACATATTTTGCGATCCCGAGGAAAGTATTCCATTTATACACCAAATCTTTCATCATAATTTGGTTGTAACATTCTTTTGATATGACATTCACCGGAGAATTCATGAGAACGAAAGGATAGATATCGATGAACCCTATTTTGCACGAGAGTTGAAGGTTATATGGATTTCGATGATGAATCCGAGTTCCCATCTCAAAGAACATTCGTTGGTCAGGTGGTGAAAAAGTTTCTTCATGATTGTTGTGCAAGGGGACCATGTCAATGTTGCTAGAAAAGTCATCGGGACTAATTCCCAATCTCTCCTCCTCTTCTTCATAGTCAGCAAACACGTCAAAATCTTTTTCTGAAGAAAAATTGTTATGTTTTTAAGGAGTTTTAGGAGCTTCATTCAAATCACCGTTATGATCTTCCAAGACATCACCCAAATCCCCGTTATGATCAACCACACAAACCTTCTTTGGGATAGATAAAAGTTCATTTGCCCTGAAAGTAATAACTTCTCTGCTAGCTTCCAATGTCATTTTTCGAGCGAAAACATCAACCTTCGTGTGAGCAGTTGCGAGCATGGGTCTCCCTAGAATATTTAGGATCCGGTTGTCTTCAGCAATATCTAGGATAACAATGTCAACTGGGAAAAGAAACTTGTTAATTTTCACTAAGACATTCTCTACAATCCCCTTAGTCGACTGCATGGACTTATCCGCCATCTCGATGTCCATTTTGACCGACTTTAGACTCCCAAATCCCATACGTAAAAACATCAAATGGGGTATGATACTAATACTGGCTCCCAAATCAGCCAAAGCATTGCAGACGTTGAGATTGCCTATTAAGCAAGGGAGAGTAAAACATCCCGGGTCTTTTTCCTTATGTGGCAATTCATTTCTTAAAATTGCCAAACACAGAGCATTTAGTTGAACCAAAACCGTCTCTTCATGTTTACTCTTCTCATCCCTTAATTTATGCAAAATTTGAATTTCATTAGTTTTAATGGAATTAATTAATGGTAAATTTATCGGAAGAGCCCCAAGATCTTGAAGCAGGAGTTTTTCTTTGTTGAGCCTCCTTTGACCTTCTCGGAGAAGGTAGTCGGTTCATCAAAACCTACCTCAATTGTCACTGAGTTGACAATTTCTTCATTAGCTTTTATATCACATTTATCTAAATAATCAGTTATTGCCTTGGAGCACAAGTCCACTTTCTTCTCTAAGTTTTGATTCGGTCATCGTGAATCTTAAGGGAGGATATTTTGCTATCAACAAATTCCCTCATCATCTTTTCCTCCCTTCATCTCTATTTTTGGATTCCTCAATGTGTTTAAGAACCAATTCTTCCAAGTCAATTCTCACCTTGGTTCCAACTAAACTTTTTACTTCTTCCGTCCTTAGAGCTTCATCTTTTTTAGCTTTCTCTTGTCTTCTTGTCTCAAATTTTGTCCCATAATCATCTCCCTTTTAGGTCATAGTTTACATGACCTTGTGCTGAAAATTGTCCTTAGGTCCATACCCTATTTCTACATGCCATTTGTGGAAGTGATCAGTTGTTTTTCGAATAGATTCCAATGCTTGGTCAGGCGTCATTCCCAGAATAGGTCTTTGTGAATAAAGAATCTGACGGGTCTCGACATTAATACCCCTATAAAAAATGTAGACAATTTGATGCTTATTGAGGTCAAGTATAGGACAACAATAGAGAAGCTAATTGTGTCTCTCCCATGCCTGATATAGTGTTTCTTCCCTTTCTTGAACGAACCTATAGATATCACCAAGAAGCTTAGCAATTTTAGAGGGTGGGCAGAATTGTTGCACAAAATCTTTTCAGAGTCGATCCCATGTTCCCTTACATTCGGCATGGAGTTTATTAAACCACCTTCTAGATGTTCCAATGAGAGTCATAGGGAATACTTTCACCATGATGAAGTATCATGAAATATTCTGGATGCCAAAAAGAGAAGACAAATAAAGTACTTCCTGGACATGCTCCTGCACATCTTCATTCTTGTCTCCTGAAAACTGTAAATCATGCAATTCCTGGATGAACTAGCTCGGGATAGAGAATTCCCCGATTTTAGGGTTTTGTGTGAAAGTCCTTTGATAGTTTGTGTTTGTTTTCTCCAGATATTGTTCCATTATTAGCCCATCAATACTAATCTCCTCATTTTCTTTGGGCTCAAAATCATACTGATCAGACTAATAAAATGAGAAGATATTATGGATTGGAATAGGAGAGTAGTCTCTTCTTGTCCGAAATTGTCTTTCCGGACTGTCGAACGGAGTGGCCAGGAATGGTTTATAACTTCGAGTTTTAAATCCTGACATGAGAAAAGAAAAAGAAGATTTAATAAAAATAGACTTAATAAAAACCCTAATATAGCTCCCTGGCAACGACGCCAAAATTCTGATGCAGGTTTTCCGACCAGAATTTAATATTTATAATTCTCGTCTACCTAAGGTCTACCTATTGCACTAATGAGCAGTGAACCCGATCGTGCGTAGTATAAAAGGTGGTAAAGCCGAGGTCGTTCCCAAGAGCTATGTAGATGAGGATCCTATTAGGTCTAAGTGTCACGGTTTTAAATAGTTTTAAGTATGAAATGATTAATTAAACTAAAGACAAGGAATATAATGCGCAAATTAAATTAAGGTTGTGAACAATGGTGAGAAAGTGTGCTAACCTAATTATTAATCCTATCATATAATGTCTATGTTTTCTAGGCAGAAATCAGTGGATTCATGATAAGTTCCTCGTACCAAAAAAAAAATGGTTAATGATACATTCAACCAATGAACTGTGACTTAATTATTCGATTGCTATGATTCATCCAGTCAAAGTAACTACTAACTTCGAATTCAAGTAATAACATTCTTGAATTATCAAAACTACTTTGATATCTCTTTTTTAGTTTCTCTCGAGAAAGTCTTTGTGAATCCATACAACTTTAGTTTTTCCGTTTCTTTGTCCCTAACCGCTCTTTGAACTTGAATTCTTTGATTTTTTTATTGACTTCATCTTCAACTCACAGTCACATATGAGACAGAAGGACTTCTATAGAATCCCCATCTACACTCATATTCGATTAGTAGGAAAATTTAGATATATCTTTAGCTCGTATATAACTAGTCAATATCTAATATCACATATACATTTCTTTCTTACACAATGTAAACCCACTCTTTCTTCATCTTGAATGCAATCAGATTTAATAAGGATGCGTCCAACCCTTGACAAGAGTTAACTTATCGCCATTCAATTCCATATACCTAGTTCGACCTTCCCTCTACGAACCATTTATGAATCCCCTTTGTTATAAATTTGCCTTTCCCTTCCCCCTTGTTTATCATTATCCTGGAACCTAAATTGATAAGATAATCAATGGATAAATTGATTGGGCCGAATCGTTGCATAGAAACTAATTTTATTGATCTAAGTTCATATAATTGAATATTAAGTCGCTATGACAGCATTTGGTCAATTCGTCATAACCTATCAACAAAGGTTCCTACCCTATGTCAAAGGCCTACCCTTTGGGGAGTCGAGGGTCTTAAGAAACCTAAGCCAATTCATTAAGTACCCTACATGCAAGATTCAAAACAGTGTATGCCCACGAACTAGCATCTTCGACACACATCCCTAACTTCTTAAGTTCATCCATCCGAACGGTGATCCTTTGGTCAATTCGCGCAAGAGGGATTTGATAGTCTTTTGGTCAATTCTTACCAAGCCTCTCTACCTACTTACTTAGGGTCAGTTGGTTAATTCTCCTAAGCAATTAGATACAACCGCACTTCAAAACTATGGAAGCTAGGGTAACTACCATCAAATTATGCATGCATACACTAGAAACAATTATAGAAGCATGAAAACACAAACAATATAATCAAGGAATCATAACTAGGCTAGCACCAAAGGCGCTTAGCTGATCATATTAAAATACACAATGAATTCAATGTTTAACATGATTAAAGACATGAATTAAAGTGAAAGATAGTAGTGATCGCTAAAGCTTATCGATATGTTGTGATTCCTCCCTTGGAGATGGCTCCGTATGCTTGGTGTGATCTGCCCTTGGAACCTTCTTCACTTTCTCTGCCTTTGTGTTGTGAGTGAATGATGTAAAATGCAGATTTTAGGGTTTGTATTTATAGGCCCGATCATAGTTACGGCGTAACCAAAGTTGAGAGTTACGCCGTAACTTTAGTGTCTTCTAAACAGAAAGCTCATAGAGGTGACTATGGCGTAACCTATGGAATAGTTACGCCATAATAGTAGCTCTGCCTTAATTTTAGATAGCTACGCCGTATCTTTAATACCTTCTAAATAGAAGGTTGTTACGCCGTAATGCATGTGATGACGTTACGACGTAGTTGACGGAGGCGCGAAATTCTTCATGACCTAGATGGCTACGGCGTAACTTAAGTTGAGAGTTATGCCGTAACTGCAGTTGAGTTGGTCTTTATGAAAAAATCCTAGCTACGGCGTAATTAATAATATGAGTTACGCCATACCTTCTTCATTAATATCATACTAAGATAAAATCGTTAGGAAAATCTCCAAATCCTCGTCTCTAAGCTCCAATGCTCATATTTTACCTGGAAACGAAATATAAAGGACTAAGAGTATATATCCATATAAATGACATAAAATATGAGCATAATCGAGAGAAATTGACACTTAAAAGTCAGGATTATTTGATGTTATCATCTAACAAGAGTTTTTAAGAGAATGTATGTATGCTTAGGTACTTTAAAGGAAAGATATAAAGACTGTCAAAGAGAATTGTTGGGATTAGATGGTGCTTTTATGAGTGGTCTTTTTCTTAGTCGGCTTCTTACAGTTGTTGGCATTGATGGCAACAATGGAATATACCCATTAGCCTATGCTATTGTTGAAGCTGAAACAAAGATTCGTGAACTTGGTTACTTCAATGTCTAGTAGATGATCTTGACTTGCAGCCAAATTTAAACAACATTTTTATTAGTGACAGACAAAAGGTAATGTCAATGTATAGCTGATTATATTCACAAAGCATATTTGGGTTACAAGCATATGTCATCTAGTTATTGTGCAGAACACATATTCTGTTTGAGGCACATCCATGAGAATATGAAACTACAATGAAATGCTAGACCCTACAAGGATCATTTGTGGAGTTATGCAATAGCAAAAAACGTCTAACAGTTTGAGGCAGCTATGCTTGCATTCAAGAGTTTTAACGAACCTGCCCATATTTAGTTAAGTAAGATACCGCCAATCCATTGGTCAAGGTCACATTTTTCAGGTACTAAATCTCTGTCTAACTGCACATCTTTTATGTTTTAACATTATTGTTTGTATTACTAAAACATCTTTTATACTTGTATATGGAAAGCTAATTTTGATGTGTTACTTAATAACATATGTGAAGTGTTTAATGGGCAACTAGTGGAAGGTAGGCACCAACCCACCATTACTGCTTTAGAATACATTAGGGAATATTGTATGAATAGAATAGTAAATGTTGTTAATGTAATTGACAAGAGTGATGGGCCATTAATACTAAAGGCAACACACATGTTAGACTTGATTAAGAAAGAGGCTTATAAGTACAGTGTGTTAGGGATTGAAGGAGATAAGTATCAGGTAGTGTATGAGGAGATAAGTGTGTTGTGAATGTTGTAGATAGAGATTGTACTTGTAGAAGATATGAGATTACAGGTATGCCATGTAAACATGGTGTTGCTACCAATCGGTATATGGCATTGAATGGAAAGCAAGTAGGATATGTAAAATCATGGGTTCATCCATGTTACTTGCTTAAGACTTGACAGGAAACTTAAAAACACAATATCCAGCCCATAAGTGGTTATCGACATTGTTTGAAAAGTCAAATGTGCCCACAAGTATTATTCTACCTAAATATCATAAACCAAAGGGTAGGCCAAGAAATAAAAGAACTAAGACAACTTTTGAAAATGATGATAATGATATAGATAGTAAGTTGTCACAGTCTTGTAGGAGTGTAGTTTGTAGTGTTTATGGCAATGTTAGACATAACAAGGAAACATGTCTTGGGCAAGGAGGTGTAACTGCAAGTCAAGGTAGTAGATGTCAGTCTCAACAAACATGTCCATGTTCCCAGCCAACTCTTGCAACCAACCGGTGGTCAATCTGAAAGCCATGTTCAAACAACTGGTGGCCAATTGAAAAGACAGGTTCAAGCAAATATGGTTCCATCTAATTCTCAATGTCATATGTGGAAAAATAGAAAGGGGGTTGAATAGTTTTACCGATTAAAACTTCATTTTAAAGTATTTAGATCGAATTATGTCAATCTATTTGGTATGTGTGTTGATATTGATCGATAAGCATATAAGTAAGTAATTCAAAAGATAAAGAGTATAGGAACACAAAACCACGACATAAGTATTTATAGTGGTTCGGCTATAAGGACACCTTCCTTGCCCTACTCCACCCCCGAGTACCTCACTCGAGAGTTTATAAGCACTACACAACACAAGCTCCTTAATGTGGCGGAGAAGCCTTCATAACGTCGCCTACTTTTTATCTGGTACAAGGCTACACACCGAGTTCTTCCACGAGGTAGAACCAAACCTATCACAATGTTGCCTACACTTTATCCGGTACAAGGCTAGATACCGATTTCCATTACAAAGGAGGAACTACTACCCAACACTACACCACAACAAAACTACCCCAAAGAAGACACACTCGTTGTTACATCGAATCACCATATCGAATGTACAAATTCGGCACCGTTCACTAATGCCTTTAGCACGACACTTCGGCACCTTTCACTTATGCCTTCAACATGACACTTCTATGGAGAAAGGAAAGAACTATAAAAAGATGCACTTCAGTGGTCTTGATGATGATGAAGCTTAGCAACTCATGACCTTGAGCTTCCACGTCTTCAAGAGGTGGTGATCTCGCCTTTAAGAGGAACCTAGAGAATCACACAAACATAAAACTACATAGAATGATCATTTGGATCTGTGGTTAGTGATGTTAGAATACTTGGAGAAAGTATATCTAAGAGTGGTGGTGAGCAAGAGAGAATGGCTCACTATTAATAGACAAAACATGTCTACTGTCCCACGGTTCCTATAAATCCATCACCAGAGGGATCCGGCTAGTGCAAATCCTGGGATCCGGCTACTGGGTCAGTTTAGTCCGGATTTTGGGTTGCAAACCGGGTTATGGGTTATGGGTTATGTATATTGGATTATGAATACCCAACAAGATGCTATGTACCTCGTCATTGGGTTATGGATCTTGGGTCATGGGTCATGGATCTTGGATAATATCCAACATGACTTCATGTATGATGTCATGCAATGGGTCATGGGTTATGGATCATGCTCCATGGGTATGGGTTATGGACTTTGGTTTTTACCCAATAACATTCATTTTACCTAGTCAATGGATCATGGGTTTATGGACTTTGGTTTTTACCCATTACAACATATGCAAAGTACATATATATTTCTATAAAATGTAAACACTAGTTGTTATACATACACATTTCTATAAGATGTAAATAATATTACCTATTAGTGTTTTATAAAAATGTCTTTGGTTTTGTATAACTTATTTACTAAACATGTTTTGATGGTTTTAATATGTTTAGTAAAAGTGTGTTAGTAAATTATTGGCTCAAAGCTTTTACGTATTTTATTTATTTCGTTAAAATGATTTTACGTTTGTTATCGACAAAACATTAGAAGATCGTAAAATATAAATAAACGTTTTTATGGTTTATTTATAGTAACAATCTCCCCCTTTTTGTGGATGATAAAATATAAGATTATTTTAAGAAGAAAATAAAATTCTTAAAAATTTGAATTGGAGGTTTTACTCTCTTCTCCCCCTTTTTGTCGAAACAAAAAAAGCGTCGAAAAGAAACTAACAAATTGTGGAAAAATGATTTTGAGAAAAACTTGTGAAAAGTAACAAAATGAGAAATAGTTAGAAGAAGAAAAGTAAAAAGATGTAGTAAGATGAGAGAATAAAATTCTCGTCTTTGCTCCCCCTTGACGGATGCTTCCCTTTGATGAGGTCGTCAAGTAATTGGAAAGCTAAACAAGTGTATTGCAAGTATTTTTGCAATGGTTTTGTCTTTGACAAAATGCTCCTCCTTGACGAGTGCTGCCTTTTGATAAAGACGTCAATTAGTTAGGAAGCCTAAGTGAATGTATTGCAAGTGTTTTTGCAATGCTTTGCTCTGACGAAAAACTCCCACTTGTTGAGTATGTCAAAGTCTTCATGTGTATTTTGAAAATCTACAAAACAAATGTTAGAAAACAAGTATATGGTGAATTGGTTCCTGCAAATAAGCTTCAAATTAGTTAAAAAAAAAACTTTTTTTATGTTGGATGGTTCTGGCAGATCCTTCCTATTTGGGATCCGTCTAGGAAAAAGTCTTGGAACCGTGTACCTGCATCTTATTGGCAGCAATGTTGATAAATAGCGATGTAAATATTCAAATGAGTTATGTATTGTTGCACCAAACATATTCACATAACTATAATGCATACAAACATGTAGTTTCATTCAATAATACAAGAGAAATGATACACATATCTCTAAAACTAAGAAAATGATACACACATGTAGTAAATTTCCTAACAATTCTAAGTTGCACCTAACATTAGAGAAAGCATCATTTGTGCTTGTATTCCTAAGTTTTAGAGACGATTAGATTTGTTGACTTCATCAAATCGTTCGAAAAGGTGATAGAATATGAAACGTAATTCGTCACGTACTTCATGGACTAACCCTTTGACATGTTGACAATGAAAGCAATCATTGTCATGGCTAGGGAATGGTGGTGGTATGAATGGAGCAGTTTAAGGTTGAAAGTTTGATGAGGAAGGTGGAGGTTCCACAAAGGATGGAGGGATGCGTGGAGGTAAGTTTGATGAAGTTGGAGGTGGTTCAACTAAGGATGAAGGTGGTGGAATATGTGTTGATGGTGGAGGTAAAGAAGTATCTACTTCCATATGGTCCGGTTGTTGAGTTTGGAGATTCCTCATAATCCAAAATGGACCATTTGAGGGCGAAGGAGAATAGGACACGGGTGCTAGTATGGTTTCAACACCAAAGTTTTGGTGAGAAGGTTGTTGTGGCACCATTTTCTTAATTGAAGAAAATATTGGCAATGGTGGTGGATGAGAGGGCCTGGGTGGTAAGTCCTCTAAGTTTTAAAGGTTTGCGGATGAAAGTGAGGTAGTGAAAGAGATAGCTCTAGGCACTAGAGGTGATAGTTTAGTGGAGGTAGGGGTGTTTGGTCTAGGAGGTATGGTAGTGTTTGTCAAGGGTTGTCTTGTGGGAACAATCCTTTTAGGAGTTGGTTTGATTAGTAGAGTTGGTTGTGAGGGAGTTCTAGTGTTTGAGGCTTTGATGGGTGATGATTCGGTTGAGGATATTTCGTGAACAACCCGAGCAATTTTCTTGAGAGGTCATTTGCTTGATGAGTGTGCACTTGGTGCCTTTTCTCATGGTGAAATAGTAAGTATGACAAGTGTAAAGAGAAGGTTTTAGCTACTGAGGATGAGTGTTTGAGTGATGATTTGGAAGTACAAACACAAGTAGTTTATAAAGGAAGAACTTTGGCAAATGAATTAAATCCTAAACCACTAAAATCCTTCAAATTGCAATGATTTGCATGAACGAGAGTCAACTACAGAGTTGTACTGATCTAAGAAGTTATTTAAGACAATGTGGAGTGTTTAGATTAACAAAAGGGTTTGAAATGATTGTATCAAGTAGGATTGATTAGTCTATGCAGACGGTTCTCACGGATCCCTCACTTGAGGGATCCAGCTAGGCAAAAACTAGGGATTTGGCTCTCAGGAGCCAATAAAAATATTGATGAAGTTCTAGTGAGGTCTAGTACCTACATATCTTGAGTTATTTTAGTCTTCTCAGGTTTCTTAAAGAATATGAGACTTAAATGATCAAGCATAATGAGAGAGGATAGCTAATGATGTCTTTTATGGAAAGAAATGGAGTTTTCATGAACAAAAATGGGTGATCAAGGATGACACTAAGAATTTTGAGGGTGTCAAATAGAGTCAAATGATCCTAGAGACTAGATGGTGATCTAAGGAAAATTTAGAAAATTCCTTAAAAATTACAAGAAATGAAAAACTAGTTTTTGGATCATTTTAAGGTAGAGATGACTAAAATCAATTTGCTAAAATTGAGAAAAATATCAAACTAAGTGTGTTGAGGTAGAAGGAACAATGTCTGCTTATTGAGATGGAAGGATGGTGATTTTTGAAGTAATGATAAATCAAAAAATTACCTTGAATGTTATCTTAAGTCCTTCATGAGTGAGTGTGAGATCAACTGAGCCTAAATATATTTTAAGTGATCCTAATGAAGCATGTTCAACTAGTTCAATAAGGTCTGGAGGGTTGAATTGATGTGTGAAAGTAAATAAGTTACTTCTGTTTGCCCGGATCCCACAGATCCTTCACTTGAGGGATCCGACTAGTTATAAGCCAGGGATCCGGCATCTGAGACAGGATTCTTAATAGTGCACGTGCAATATTTTGCTCTAGATATCGAATTTTAAAATTAATGATCTCCATAGTAGGTATACATGTACACAATTAAGATGGCAAGTGTAGTATGTAGAGACATCAAATATTCAAGTATATAAAGAGAATGTGATTAACAATCGATTTATTTCATAGACGTGATTAGGCTAAAATTAAGAAAAAAACTAAGGATCGTTTTTCTAAAGAAACTCCTTTGCTCATAAGTTTTCACTTGATGGATCATCTAGTGGGTTGTGAGCAGTTGATGATTCAGAAACGAAGAACAATGTGATGAGAGATGCATTCAAAGGTTCCATCATTTTATACACAAGTGAATATTGAGGACTTTGAAATTGAGGATGATAGTACATGACATGATGATAAAGGCGTGTTAGGAACATCTCATATGGTATTAGTTTGTTCTTGTTGCCTTGAAGGTTTATAATTCGCCTTGCGAAGAAGTAGGCAAGATTGTATGGTTTTTGAGTTAAGAGACAGTAAATGATGTGAACGCAACATGCGGGAAGAATCACACGATTTCTTGTAAGACTCCAAACATTTTCACGTAGGATGACTGCAAGAGGTTTAAGATCATCACGGGGATCACGTGTATGAATTATGTTTTGATTTGAGTAATTGGATTGAGGGGTGCATATAAAACGAATTATTTCTTGAGGAGAGGGTATGTATGAACAGTATGGACTGTTTTCTTCACGATAGTTAAAGAGAGATTCAAGAGACCAATCTTCAGTGAAAGCACATTGTCCATAATTTGGAATTCGGAGAATGTGAGCAAATTGCTCAAGAGTCAAAACAAACTTTTGGTTTTTGATCCAAAACCATAGTGATAAAGAACGATCCTCGTTACGAACGAGTTCAACTTGACGGAAGAATTCCAAAACAAATCGCGGACAAATTTTCTCGTTGATCCCGAGAAGACCTTATAGTCCTATGGTGCAGAATGAAGTATTAATACCTTCTTGGAAGATTAGAGGTGAGTCAACAACACGTCCTTCATGAAACTAACGATTTTCGAGATTATTGAACCCACGAATATGATTTCCATGGGTGTTAGGTTCCAGAGATATATTTGGAATGTACACATGAGTGAGTTGATGATCGAAGTCATACTCATGAGACATGATGAAACCTATAGAAATGAAGAGAATATTTTACATGAGTATGTTAGTACATAGTAAAACTTCAAGAGTGAGAACGTTTTTGGTTGGTGATACTTTTGAGTATTTTAATCATACTTTTTAGTTATCGTAAATTGATAGGATCTCTTAATGTTTTTATTGTCTATTCTATTTTTATTAACAATGACATTTTACTTACTCTTTTTTTTTGATATTTTAGTGAGGTTTTCTTTTTATGATAAGTTTTTATGAGATGGTTTTTATGTTGCATGAGTTTTTGTCATCAGTTCCTCCGGTTCTGCCGGTTCTCTTTTAAAAGGGATCCGGCTAGTTAAACTTCAGGGATCCGGGGGATCTGCAGTTTTGACAGAAATTAGTTTTGACGTAGGATCTATTTTTTCAACTCATATGTTACAAAGTGAAATGTGTTTTTAGCCAATGTTAATTCTTAAACATGCATTAATAGTTTCAAACATGTTGGGATTTTGAATGTGCGAAGAGAAAAAAATAAAAACACATTATGCGAGAATGAAACGAGAGAAACTACGTCATTATTTATATTTCATTTCAATGATTAAAGCAATACAAATGATCAAATAGATGATACAAATGTAGATCAATAAAACAAAGAACATGTCTCCATGAGAGAATTTGATCATGGGATACATGAGAGCAATGAGGGAGATTATGATGATCATGTGGGCGATGTAAACCATGACGACAGAGATCTTCCTTGGTTTGGATTTCTCAAAGTGAGATGATGAAGAAGATAAAGATTTGAATATGAGGTTTTGGAAAGTGGAAATTTTGAAAAATGGGATTTATTGGTGAGGGTTGACGTTCAAAAGGGTTTTTATAGGGAAGGAGGAATTTTTGAGATTTGTGTTTTGTTTTATTTGTATTTAGAAAGATTTATTTTTAGAAATTAGGTTTAGACAACACATACTGATATACCTAATTTTAGACGGACGATAACACGTAAGCACAAAGTTTTTCTAATGAAGCCACGTATATCATATAAATATGTTTGGATATTTATATGAATGAAAAAAATATATATATAAACACATAATTTTCCATTTAGTGACATGAAAGCATACACATGATTTAATAACATTATTTAGAGATAACTCTGTATGAAAGTCATACCACTATTGCAATTTGAGTGTCCCTTTTTGATGAGTTTTATCAATGGACAACTTCGGTTTCTTCGAGATCTACTTGGTAATACGTTTAGACAATGTTTTGGGGAAAGTTATCCTAGTACCAAAGAATCTTGATGGTTTGCTTATTTTCAGATTAACTAAACAAAATGACAAGAAGGGTTAGTATATTTTGTAAGACAAAGTGAGGTGTAAGAAAATAATTAATGTAATCATCTAATTAACATCCAACAATATTCTTAAAACATAGTTTTTGTTTTTAGAAAATTTCCTTCTTTATAGTTTTCAAACATACACGGATCGTATCAAGTTTTTAAAGTACAATATACTCTAAGAAACTTGGTAACAAAGATCTGATGCCAATTTTGGAAAACTAGAAGGGGGGTTGAATAGTTTTACCAATTAAAACTTTGTTTTAAAGTATTTAGATCGACTTATGTCTATCTATTTGGTATGTGTGTTGGATATTGATAGATAAACATATAAGTAAGTAATGCAAAAGATAAAGAGTAAAGGAACACAAAACCACAACACAAGTATTTATAGTGGTTCGGCTACAAGGATACCTTCCTTACCCTACTCCACTCCCCGAGTACCCCACTTGAGAGTTCGTAAGCACTACACAACACAAGCTCCTTAATGTGGCGGAGAAGCCTTCACAACGTCGCCTACTCTTTATCTGGTACAAGGCTAGACACCGAGTTCTTCCACGAGGTAGAACCAAACCTATCACAACGTCGCCTACACTTTATCCGGTACAAGGCTAGATACCGAGTTCCATTACAAAGGAGGAACTACTACCCAACACTACACTACAACACAACTACCCAAAAGAAGACACACTCCTTGTTACAACTTCGGCACCGTTCACTTATGCCTTTAACATGACACTTCTATGGAGGAAGGGAAGAACTATCAACAAGATGCACTTCAATGGTCTTGATGATGATGAAGCTTAGCAACTTATGACCTTGAGCTTGCACGTCTTCAAGAGGAGGTGATCTCGCCTTTAATAGGAACCTAGAGAATCACATAAACATAAAACTACATAAAATGATCCTTTGGATCTGTGGTTAGTAATGTTAGAATACTGGGAGAAAGTATATATAGAAGTGGTGGTGAGCAAGAGAGAAATGGCTCACTATTTATAGACAAAACATGTCTACTGTCGCACGGTTCCTGCGGATCCCTCACCAGAGGGATCCGGCTAGTGCAAATCCTGGGATCCGGCTACTGGGTCAGTTTAGTCCGGATTTTGAGTCGCAAACCGGAGTATGGGTTATGGACCATGGGTTAGGGGTATTGGATTATGAATACCCAACAAGATGCAATGTACCTAGTCATTGGGTTATGGATCTTGGGTCATGGGTCATGGACTTTGGGTCATGGATCTTGGATAATATCCAACATGATTTCATGCATGATGTCATGCAATGGGTCATGGGTTATGGATCATGCTCCATGGGTATAGGTTATGGACTTTGGTTTTTACCCAATAACATTCATTGTACCTAGTCAATGGATCATGGGTCATGGATCATGGGTTTATGGAATTTGGTTTTTACCCATTACTTACCCATTACAACATATACAGAGTATATATATATATTTCTATAAAATGTAAACACTAGTTGTTATACATATACATTTCTATAAGATGTAAACAATATTACTTGTTAACGTTTTCTAAAAATGTTTTTGGTTTTATATAACTTATTTACTAAACATGTTTTGATGGTTTTAATATGTTTAGTAAAAGTGTGTTAGTAAACTATTGGCTCAAAGCTTTTACGTATTTTATTTATTTCGTTAACATGATTTTACGTTTGTTATCGACAAAACATTAGAAGATCGTAAAATATAAAATAAATGTTTTTATGATTTATTTGTATTAACATCATAGTCAAGTTCAAGCAAATGTGGTTCAGTCTTAATCTGAAAGTCAAGTGCATGTTCGTTCTGGTTCAAGTGTGACTTCAAAACCTATGTGGACTAAGAAGAATATTTTAGCAGCAAGAATGGCCTCACCATAGGTCATATGTGTGAAGTATTTGAAAGACAATGTTTTTCATCTAATATGTATTTTCTAGACAATGTTTGCACTCTTTAAACAATGTGTGTTTGTGTACCTTGTAGACTAACAAATTTTATGCATTTAAAAATATATCCATTTGTATTATCTATGAAATTATCTCATCTTTATCTATATACGCATCCATTTACATTTTCTATGTATATTACTTAGATATGTATTTTGACTTGGATGGTGTTAGACTATTTACGGATGTATTTAACACATTTTATGTACAAGGACCAAACTTATAAAGGAATATATAATTGTACAACTGTACAAGGACCAAACTAAAAAATAGATTGATAATATTACAACTATACAATGTTAGGATTTAGTAAATCTAGTTATTAAAGAGTCGGTCACCTCAAGTATATGTAATCATTAGAAAGCTCGTAGTCGTAGATTAGTTAATGTTTAGTAGTATTTAGTTAAGTAACACCGTGGAGGACGGACGGGTCTTTACCCACTGTATGCATGATCCATAGCCCTTAGGTGGCGTTTTATGTAAGAACTATAAATACTCTCTACCTCCCAAGGTAGAGAGTTGGAGCTCATAATAATAGTTTTCTTTCTCTCACTAAAGTTCCCAACCTCTAACTTTCTCTCTCTAAAACCTCTTGTATACGCCTCTTTGATTATTGGTTTAGTGTGTTTGTGAAATCCAATATATTACAAATGGTATCAAGAGCCATGGTTTGATCATCTCTCTTACATATACTTGGATTTCTAGTGGTTTTAGATGGTTTTTGAGTTTGAAAAAGTTTAGTGGTTTTTGCATCATTTGGATCATTTTTAGTGTTAAAGTTTGAATTTTGGGTGTACTTCTTTGTTTAGAATCATTGTATGTGCTTGGGTTTTGATTTGGTAAGCTTGAATCACTGTGGTTGAGCTTGTTTTGGATTGAAAAGTGTGTTTTTGAAGTTTTTCTTGGTAGCGACTTGGTTCTCGTAGTGAATTTCATCATAGCTACTTGCTTCAGAAAAAGGTAGCGAGTTGTAGTGCTTTTTGGTAGCGACTTGGTCCTAGCGACTTGTCTATTGAGACAAGCAGACAAATGGTACAACTTAATGGATTCTCCACTACGGCTAGCGACTTGGTGAAGGTAGCGACTTGCTTTCAATTTTGGTAGCGACGTGTACTTAAGATTCTTAGCGACTTGGACCTTAGCGAGTTGCTCTTTAGCGACTTGACTGCTTAGCGACTTGGTGCTTAGCGACTTGGTGTTAGCGACTTGGACCTTAGCGAGTTGCTCTTTAGCGACTTGACTGTGTAGCGACTTGGTGCACTAGTGACTTGTGACTTAGCGACTTGGCGATTAGCTACTTGGTTCAAGAATTCGTAGCGACTTGGTTGATTTTTTGGTTGTAATACGGTTTTCTCTTGATTTAGTAAAATCCCGTGAAAGAATCTATTTCCTGGTTTAATCATAGAGTTATAAAATCTTGTGTAATCTGTTAACATGTCTACCAACGTACCTACAATCATCTCCACTGTTGCTGAGGATGTTCAAGCAGCTGGTTCAGATACTCGTCCACCCATGCTTGACAGAACTGACTACGACTCTTGGGCACAACGAATCAGATTGTACTGTCTTGGAAAGGAAAACAGAGTCAACATTCTCAAGTCTATTGATGAAGGACCTTATCAGATTGAGACTACAAGGGACTTAATTGATACAGCTACAGATGGAACAATGATCTATGGAATTGACAGACCAAAGACGTACGATGAGCTCAATGATAAGGAGAAAAAGAGATTCGATGCTGACATCAGGGCTTCTAACAGTATACTTCAGGGTCTTCCAAAAGATATCTACAAGCTTATCAATCACAACACTGAAGCCAAGGCTATTTGGGATAATGTCAAGATGCTTCTCTCAGGTTCTGAATTGACGAAGGAAGACAAAGAATCATAGCTGTATGATGAATTTGAACACTTTAAGATGCAGCCAGAAGAAAGTGTCTTTGAGTATTACGTGAGATTCCACAAGCTTGTGAATGATATGAGGAATATCAAAATGACCATGCCAAATATTCAACTGAGTTCAAAGTTTGTGAACAACATGAATCCCGAATGGCATAAGTTTGTCACATTTGTAAAGCTAACCAAAGGATTGAAGAATACCAACTATGAGAAACTTTATGCATTCCTTCTTCAGAATGAGAGACATGCTATGTTTGAAAAAAGGATTCTTGATCAGTTCAAAACCAACCAGGGAGAAACAAGCTCATCAAATGATTCAACAGCTTTTTACACAAATATTGGAGTTACCACCAAAGCTTCTCAAGTCATACCCATGGGTAATGGTAATTACAAGCTCATCCCTGATCCAGCATATAAGCCTCCTGACCCAAACACATTCATGGAAAACCTCATCAATCAACTGTCTCTCATGGTTAGTCAAAACATGAACTCTCTCCCACACACCAACAATAACCTCAGAACAACATCCAACCCACACAATCAAGCTACTGTCAGAGATGGAAAGGTCATGGTGCAACCAGTTCAAGAAAGGGAGTATGAACAGGGAAAAGGTGGAGTTGGTAGAGGATATGTGGCAAATCAGAATCGTGGAAGGAATCAAAATCAGGGTCAAGCTAAGCCAATTAAGTGCTACAACTGTGGTGGTGATGGACACATAAGGAACTGCACTTCTCTAAAACGCCCTCAAAATGCAGAGTACTTCAAAGACAAGATGTTACTTGTGCAAGCTCAGGATAATGGAGCTGTGTTGGATGAAGAGGAGTTGTTGTTTCTTGCTGAGGGCAATGCCAAGACATATGATGCATATGTGGATGAGCAGCCAATTCAGGAGATAGGTCATAATCATCAGAATGCCTTTCAAGTCGCCGACTGTGATGCATACGACTCTGACGTCGATGATGAACCTACTGCACAGACAATTTTCATGGCTAGCATTTCTCCAATGGTCTCTCCAAAGGTCCCCTCACCACAGCAAGCTAGTCCATCCAAAGAATCAATCATCTCAGAGGTATTAAAACTATACGATGATGTTGATGAGCAAAAGATACATGACAAAGTACAATCAACTGAAACTTTTGAGTCAGATATTGAAAATATGGGTAATATCAATGTTGTCCCATATGATCAATATGTGAAACAAAGTGAAAGTGAGAATGTACCAAGTGATGCATCTTCTACAGTCAATAATGACTATGTTTTTTATGAATACACTGCATGTGCCCCTGATGATTCTGTTATCTCTGAACTGAATGCCTATAAAGAACAAGTAGCTATTTATGAACAACGTGCTAAGTTTGAGTTAACCACCCGTGAGCAGGAAATGGATGACCAAATGCGTACAACTATTAGAAAAAGTAAGTTTAGAGAAGAAGTATTAAAACAAGAGTTAAACTCCTTACAAGAAAAGCTTTCTAAAACTGCTAAGCAAAAACAAGAACTTCAAGAAAATGTTAAAATGCTTAAGCAAGAATTTAGTGCTAAGGAATAAAAACTTTTGAATGATTTTTCTAATCTAAAAACCTTGAAAAACAAGCTTGAAAATAAGTTGTACGTACAAGGGAATACCATTCAGACTGCTCACATGATCACTAAGCATAGAGTTCTCAGCGATAAGCATAGTATCCCCATTATAAAGGAATCCAACCCTGAGTATGGTAAGATAGCAAAAGCTGCTCAAGATGTAATCTATGATGGCAATGAGATTCTTAAACCTAGACAGAAACCTAGTTGCATTGAGTGCACTGAGGAAGATAGAAATCTAGATGATGCATCTAGGGAAAAAATGAATAAGACGCTTAACGATCCTGCGTGTAAAGATAAAAACATAACGATCAAACCCCATGATTACACTAAGGAAAATTGGATATCCTTGAACATGTTTAAGCCTCAAACTCAATTAACCCCTGAACAGATCTTTTGGAAAAAAGACATGGATAAGCTAAAAGTTAATGTACTTGTTGAAACAAACACTCCGCTTAGGAAAATTCCTGTAGCTACTGTGTATCCTCCAAATACACCAATGCATCTAGTTCCTAGATCTATTGCCACTAATAGCAAGACCTTAATCAGCCTATATGTTGTTTATATGCCGTTTGTTGATTTTGAGAAAACATGCAAAAAGAGAATCATACCTACTAGGATAACTGAGGGGGAAAGGGGTTTTGAGCAACCTAAAGAATGTTATTTAACTGAGGTCATGCCTTTCTTCAAACAATTAAAAGGTCAATTTGAGAGTCTTCAAAAAGGGATAAATTCAGATATTAAAGAAATGGAAAAGGAATTTGATGCAATGATAGTTGAAGTCAATGATTATGAACAGGAACTCAAATATAATGAAGTTGAAAGAAAGAACTTGCACATCTTAAATGAGAATTTGAATTCGAGTTGTGTTGCTCAAGATGTGTTTTATACTGTTACTAAGCACTCTATTACTGCTTCTCGATTTCATGAATTATCTATTGCATTGAAAGTTTCCCATGATCGTGTCATTGAGCTTGAAAACAAAAACTCAGAACTAAGTGAGAAAATTGATCAGGATGATCACGATAATTTGGTAAAACATCTTTCTAAACTAGAAGTTGAACATTTGAATTTACAACTAAAATATCGACATCTTAAAGAAAATGTCAAAACCTCAAATATCAAGACATTCTCAGATGTTCCAGAGTTTGATGCAGTTTTTCAGATAAACAAACATGACGAACAGATTCAAGCTCATTGTAACACGATCAGAAAGTTGAAAGCCCAAATTTCTCAATTAAAGGGTGAAAAGAACAATGTGACTGGATCCCAAATGCCTCCTCCTTTAGATTCTCAGTATTCTCAAACTTTTCATCTTCAAAACTTAGTTAATGCCTTACAACAAGAAAACGAAAGTTTTCTAGAAGAAAATGAAAAAGTTAAACGACACTTTAAAGTGTTATATGATTCAATGAAAGTCACTCGTGACAAAAACAACGAAAAAATAACGTCTTTACAAAAAGAAATTGAGAATCTGAGGAGTCAGGAAAAAGGGAAAGTGCCACTTGTTTTAATGAGAATGTTGCATCAAAGTCATCTTCAGACTGCAAATATACTGTGACTGTTAAATACATTCCTCCTCATCTAAGGAATAATGAACCTGTGTTTCAAAACTATTGTGCTCACCTTAAGGATAGTCTAGAATGTCTTCGTGAGATCGTGGAAGAGGATTTCTTAAATAAGCCTCTTGATAGAGAAATTAGGTTTGCTCGCATTCAGGCCAAACGATCTCAAGAGCTGCTAGAATGTTTAATAGCAACATGTCCTAAAACCTTAGGTATGAAAGGAAAAGTTGTGATGCCTTGTTCTATGCCTAGTGCCAAGCATACAAACCATTCTATGCCCAGTTTTAAGAAAGTGAACACTAATGTGCCTTCAAGTAGTTCAGATCCCTGCACGTCTAATTCAGGAATGCAAAAAGTAGATCAACCAAATAATGTTCCCATAATTCCCTCTATAGGAGTAATTAGTGACATTAAAGCAAGCGGGTCAAAGCCTCCAGGCAATACCAAGCAAGATAGGACCTCGCAAGCTAAGAATGTGCATTGGAAGAGAGTAGAAGACCAACCTAGGAACTTTAAGTTTGAGTTGAATAAAACGAATTGTGTTGATTCTAGTATTAGCCATAGGCGTACTGTAATTAATTTGAATTCTGATACTATCTGCAAACCATGTAATGATGACTGCTTGAATTCTGTTACTAATCTTGAATGTGGTGTGAATGATTTGTCTAATGTTGTTAAATGCCCTGATAAAATTGTTAATGTTAAAATTCAAGCTAAAAAGGCAAAAAGGCAAAGGCGAAAGAAAGTTAGAAAATAGTGGAAACCCACAGGAAGGAAATTTAGTAATATAGGTTATCAATGGATACCTACTGAGCGTAAGGTTAATGAGTTTGGCCCTAAATTTGCTAAGTCAATGCCCACTAGAAAATGGATGCCTACTGGTAGAACTATTCCCTTAAGAAGTGAACATACTTTGAATAGGTCAAATATGGACACTAGCACTGCATCTATTTCTAATGAGTCCATTGTTTCTACCTCTGATGTGGGTGTTCCAATCACTGTTACTAACCAAATGGAACCCATTCTTGCATGGGGATCCCAATTATCCACTTATCTATTCTTGTCTGTGTTCAACTGCAGATCGTTCAAATCGTTCTGTGGTACCTGGACTCAGGCTGTTCCAAGCATATGACTGGAGACCGGTCACGGCTCATGAACTTTGTGAGCAAATTCATCGGAACTGTGAGATTCGGAAACGATCATTTTGGTGCTATTATGGGTTATCGAGATTACGTGGTTGGAGATAGTGTGATTTCCAGGGTATATTATGTTGAAGGTCTTGGACATAATCAATTTTCTGTCGGACAATTTTGTGACTCAGATTTAGAAGTTGCCTTCAGAAAACATACTTGCTTTGTTATAGAACTTGATGGTGTGGAACTTCTCAGAGGAACTCGTGGTTCAAACCTATACACCGTCTCTATCGAAGATATGATGAAATCTTCACCCATCTGCTTGTTGTCAAAGGCTTCCAAAACTAAGTCATGGCTATGGCACCGTCCTCTCAATCACTTGAACTTTGGTACCATAAACAATCTTTCCAGAAAGGACTTAGTAAGAGGATTACCCAGATTAAAGTATGAAAAAGATCATCTTTGTTCAGCTTGCCAATTGGGAAAAAACACAAAATATGCCCACAAACCAAAACCCACAAACTCAGTAATGGAAGTTCTTCATACACTTCATATGGATCTGTGCGGACCAATGAGAGTGCAAACGATAAATGGGAAGAAATACATTCTAGTATTTGTTGATGACTACTCTCGATTTAATTGGGTAAAGTTTTTGAGGACAAAGGATGAAACTCCAGATGTCATCATCAAACTTATCAAACAGCTTCAGGTTCGACTCAACAATATTGTTAGAATTGTTCGAACAGACAATGGCACAGAGTTTGTTAACAAAGACTTAATTCAGTTTTATGAAAGTGTTGGAATCAGTCATCAAAGAAGTGTTCCACGAACTCCTCAACAGAACGGTGTAGTTGAAAGACGAAATCGAACTCTTGTGGAAGCCGCAAGAACAATGCTAATTTATTCAAAGGTTCCAATGTTTCTATGGGCTGAAGCCATTGCCACTGCTTGCTACACCTAAAATTGTTCCCTTATTCACACCTCTCATGGAAAAACTCCATATGAACTTGTCCATAAACGAAAACCTGATCTATCCTACCTTCGTGTGTTTGGTGCTTTATGTTACCCAAGTAATGACGGTCAAGATTTACGTAAACTAAAAGCTAAAGCGCACATTGGAGTATTTGTAGGGTATGCACCAAACAGAAAAGGATACCGAATCTACAACAAGAGAACCCGAAATATCATGGAAACAATTCACGTTACGTTCGATGAGCTGACCGGTCAAATGGCTCCAGGACAATCCATTTCTGGACCCGCATTTCAACCTTTATCCAGTAGTCCTATCAGTTCTACTCTTGTCTCTAATCCCTCACCAACAACTCCGTATGTACCTCCTTCAGAAGATGATTTGAAGAAATTATTTGATCTAATGTTTGATGAACACTATGAGCCAAGTGCTAAGGATCTGTCAGTTCCATCAACAGAGGCTGCTTCTATCCCTGTCAATGAAGTTAACCCTTCAGTTTCAATGTCATTAAGTCAAGAAGCGCCTGCTGCTGATCACTCTGTCTCATCAACAAATCATCAATCATCGAGTGTACACAATGGAAATGTTGCTGATGTTACAGATGATGAGAACCCTTTTGCTCCTCCAGAAGATGAACCCTTTGAAAACATATTTGCTCCTGAGTCATCATCAGAACCATCTTCTTCAGGAGATATCGACTCTGCTACTTCAGTTCCTCAACAGCAACCACATGAACACCTTAGAAAATGGACACATGATCATCCATTGGACAACATCATTGGAAACTGTAGGATCATAATTTTTATTGTGTTGATGATTCGGGTGGTCTTGGATGATCAAAATACATGTTTGCCATAGTTAGAGAGTTAGTAGAGAGAGAGGGTGTTCTTGCTAGAGGTTTACACAAATGAAAGATTAGATTAAAATGAGAAGAAGCACCACCCCTTCCATGGATGGAAGGGGTATTTATAGTTACAAGAAATACGACCTCCTATCGGCCTGTGGATCAGGTATACAGTGGGTAAAGACCCGTCCTTCCTCCACGGTGTTGTACTAAGCTATACTACGCTACAAACTAATAAATAAACTACTAAATAACGTAACTAATGACAAGTCTACGAGCTAACTTAAGCTAGATAACATTTGGGGTGACCGACACTTCACTATGGAATTTTCTAATTCCTAACAATCTCCCCCTAAGGGAGGTCACCCCATGTTTTACATTTTGAATCCTAGCATTCTATTCTTTTCTTTGTTCTTGAGCTCGTAGACTTCAATTCTTCAATTCCGCAATCTTTGTGCATTTGTAGTGCAACTTCAAAGTCCGCATTGATTTGTACTTTCAGTGGAGGTCTTTGAACTGATCCACATCTTTGATGATCTTCGAGCTTTCTTAGAGATCATCAGCCACAGTAAATCTATGGATCACCCTTTATTGTGTTGCCATCATGTGAAGTTGTGACTTTCGGACCGACATGCTCACACTTTTGAATCATGACATCTTTCCATCAGAGTAGCGGAAGCTTTACTGGTTCATGATATTTGCAGCAGCGTAGCAGAAGCATAGTATAAAATATCAGAACCAGGTTATGTAGATATGCACCAGTCATGATTTCTTCAAATTAAGTGTGGATGCTGTGAGCATGCGGCTTTGGATTGACTCCTCAATTCTGATCAGCTGCAAGCGTCCAAATGTACCTGCAAACAACAGTTAGCAATAAAACACACGAAAGTGTCTTTGATCACTTTCGTTGAATTGAGGTACACGGCCCACGGTTCCCCGTTGATCAGTACAAGTACTGCCTGTGATCAGGTAGGATTCCTAAGAATCTCCTTGACAGGGTTTCGCAGCTGTTCTAGCTGTTCTCAAACCGGAACGTCTCAAAGAAGACAACACGGAGTGAGTGAACCAGCGAATTGAGATTCACTGATTGATGAAAAATGATTTGAAAAACAATCGCGTATTGCTTGAAGAAAGAGTTTTGCAATACGACGAAGGTTTTATGAGAAAGATCAATTTTCAACAAAATACTTTTTGTATTAGAGAATGAGTACACATTCGACGTGTTAGCGAAAAGAAGAGATTCGCACATCGAACGGTTTTTCTAAAAGTATTTTTCAATCAGAGATACTTTTTGAATTTTGAAAACATAAGTACACATTCGACGTGCTAGAGAAAAGAAGATTTGCACATCGAACGGTTTTTCCAAAAGTATTCGTCAATTCCGTTCCTGGACCAAGGTTGATTCAAGACTGAATCGCCCCATTGTTTCTATCCAGTTGTCACAAGTTTGATCTTACGAGAAGATCTCACATGTCACCCACCAAGAGCTTGTTTGATGTTGGCTCTAGAAGGATTTCCATCTTCATCGTGAATATTTTCATATCACTCGGATGTTCTTGCAATACCACAAGGATAATGCGTAGGACTCTTAATATATACTTACTTTCCACATTGTGTGAGATAGCAAGTCTTCAAGAATTTAGTGTCCTAACGAGATATTATGGATGATCTCTTGGCTCTAGACTCAATCGTGCATATTTGGTTCCTGTGCCGGAGACTAGGGAGAGGGTCTCCTTCTTCAATATCAACAATCTCTAAGAGAAAGTCGATAGATAATGTCGGTTCCCCGTGAGAAATGAAACAAGTCCTTTTAAGAGGAACTTGAGTAGCTTGGGAAGTTCTAGTGCACTGCATCACTGGGTCCATGATGTCTTGTCTTCAATACCAGTGTTACCTTAGTAACCACCAGTAGCATATGAATTGAACCCGGTTTCTGCCCTAAGGTTGAATTGATGGAGGGCTATTTCTTTTCACCCTTTTTCACATTCAGTTCTTTTTCATTCTTCAACCCCTTCAGTGCTTACCGAGACTTCATTACCAGAACCTTGTTGGGTTTATTCCAGTTCTAGCTCTATCTCAGTCGGCACTCTTCCCAAATCTCACTTTTTCTCCTTTTTTCAATATACCTACGGACTCTACACTAACTAGTGGATTGTCCCTGGGTAGATCCCTCCGGTTCTGGCTGGATCGTGGGAACAAATACCTAACCTAACCATCCTTATAACACCATGCATAAAGTAAATTGGTCTGTCTTTTGGTATTGTTCTTTCCTTCATGAAACCAATTGAAAAATCATTTGGAAAAACAATCAAGGTACTTGTGATACGAGATCAAAGCATTTTGTACCTTAATAGTTTTGATCATTTAGAAAACCTCCCCCTCAACATGTGCGTGTGATTTAGAAATTGTTTGCCACATGGAGGCAAGAGGACTTTGAAATATTTTCTTTGATCACAATTTTCATATGAAAAAGCCATTTGATTTTCTTGGTAAAATTCTCCCCCTCAATATGTGCATAGGATATTTTAAAACATTTTATCACATAGAGGCAAGAGTTCTTTTGAAGCACATCCACAATCACAAAATCCATTAAGAAAACCATTTGAAAACACAATCAAGGTACTTTATAATCTCTTTTAAAAAACTTTTGTACCTCGATGGT
Organism: Chrysanthemum seticuspe; assembly: GCA_019973895.1. Classification (NCBI taxonomy): domain Eukaryota; kingdom Viridiplantae; phylum Streptophyta; class Magnoliopsida; order Asterales; family Asteraceae; genus Chrysanthemum; species Chrysanthemum seticuspe. The sequence goes on from BPTQ01000006.1 coordinate 156,799,390, forward strand.
TTTGCTCCCCCTCAATATGTGTTTCGAGATTCGAAAGCGTTTAGCACATATGAAAGAGCAGCCTGCACAACTGAATCAAAACGATCAACTTTTATCAAATTTCATTATTAAATCACAAATTCTCCCCCGATCAAAAATATCAAATCCTTTGAGATTTTGGATCCCAAGTGATTTAATTAGGTTTAGAAAACATGGGAGAAAATGTGGCCTTGTTTAAATACTCATCTGGTTTTTGGATAAATCCTCCTCCTCAACATGTGCATTGTTTATAAAATCGTTTGGCACATGAAGGCAGGAGTGCCTTTAAAGGACTAAAACCAATTCCATTTAAAACAGATTTGAGATTTAAATCACGATCTCTACCCCGATCAGAAATATCAAACCATTTGAGATTTGTGATCCCAACTGATTTAAATCATTTAGGAAAATTTGGGGAAAGACGTGGCAGGATTCAATTTTGAAAGATGACAGATAAGGACCATTTTAAGACATTCAAGATTGTTAGTGTTAGGTATGATAGTTTTTAAGAGATCTTTTAAGTAAAACAAAACAATTTCACAATCAAACAAGAACAGAAAAAATTTCATTTTGAAAGACCTTGATTCTAAAGAATAAATCATACCATGACATAACATTAAATCTTTAGATCACCACTTATTATCGTACAAGACGGAACTTTTGTGAAGAAATATCGTTTGAAAATATTTTATTTTAAATCACTCTCCCCCTCAATCCATGACTGTAGTCGATAATTGAGTGACTCAAGTTTTGATAAAATGAAGTCCGGTGATTTTCAAAATTAAGTCCAATATATTTTCAAAACAATATTTTTCCATTTTCAAAAACAATATTAATCAAAGTTTTAGAAAAATGGTATCATCACTATTATCCCTGCACAAAGATACATTAGGTGGTTGAGAAGCTTCCGTTGTTGCTGTAGGGCTTGGAAGAAAACCGTCTGCCGATGCAGTGAGACTTCTTCTTACGTTGCATTTTGAATGCCAACTAAGGTCAAATTAAGCTCCGTTTCTTCAATCACTTAGAAGAAAACCATCTGCTGATGCAGTGAGACCTCTTACGTTGCATTTATGCCAACTCTCCATTGAAGTCCAATTAAGCTCCGTTTCTTCATTTGTCAACCCAAGATATCGTTACCCTTTCCTTGCGGCATCCAATCATGTTCATTTGTGGGATCCGGATCGGGAACATTCTTATATACCAATATACCTGCATATGTTAGTGAACACACATACAAATATATGGTGGTCGACAACACCCAAACAGCAATCGACTAATAAAAGTCAATCCAATATATCAATCAGATCATGTAATGTATGGGAATAATGTGTTTCTCAAACTCTAATCATCTAAACCTAACAATCATATCCTAGAAACCTAGTCCTTCAACATAGGCAATTATATTTTTTCAGATAAGCACGTAGGATAATTAAGAAAGTCCGTTAGATGATATAAATTTGAAAACATTCTCCCCCTCAATCAATGACTTATTTTCTGAAAAGATTAAAAGCGCTGAAGTCATTGATTGAGTTTTCAATTTTCACAAAAACTCTGAATCTGATAGATTTACAAGCAACTCATTTACCACCATTTTAGAAAACAACAAATATTTTTCTGAAGAATTTATAGACGGAAAAATATTTGAGTAGGAACAGCAGTCCTTCAACATACTTTCCTCATTTGTTTTTAGGATAAGTGCACGAAATATTTGAAAAATTGGTTTAGCGCAGCACTTTCCTTTCTTTTAAAGAGCGGGTTGCTATCTGAAATAATAGCAAACCATTGTTAAGGCGCGGGTCACAGTCTGACGTAACTGCAAGCCTTAGTTTGTGACATGTTTAGAAAGAAATATTTACACCTCCTGCTCGAACTTCATCTAAAGTCCCGTGCCATTATTGAATGACATTTCTAAGACCGCAGATGTTATCGATACCAGAAGACATGTCTCTAGAAAACATATTTTTGGTATTTTTGAAATTTTCTGATTTTTATGGCTTTTTGAAGGTTTTATATTTTTCTATTTTCTTTTTGAGGTTTTCTATTTTTGTATTTGGTTTTGCTGGTTTTATATTTTTGTATTTTGATTTTCTGAAAAATATATAAAAAGATAGAGAAGATGATATAGTAAAAGAAGATGATGATACGAGTACCGAGATAAGGATATCAAGCAGCCCCGTTGTAGAAGATAGAAGTCATCATCTCTTAAACATTCACCACCAAAGCAAATCGAGGCTCCATAATAGAAGACAGAACATGAGCCTTTGAGAAAGAGAGACTTTGGCAGCTTCCCCCCAAACCGAAAATCCATTAGATGAGCAGATTCGAAGCTCTATTTCAAGCTTGCTTTAGCCAGGTGCACAAAGAAGCACACCATTATCATAAATCCCGCTGCTCCTTTTAAGAACGATAATCTAGATTCTTTGTTCGGGGTTATATCATCAACAAGAACAGCAACGTATCATCCCACTCTTTAAATTTCTTCTCATATTTCATTACCACTGAAGTCTGAAGCAATCCATTCCAAAAGGTGTCAAGAGACCACTTCCCCCACGTAGTTGAAATAAGAATACTAAACGCCTTGATGATTAAAACCTTGAGTTTCTCTGCGGTCATGACATTTGTTTTCCCGGGATATCTTCAATCACTTAGAAGAATTAAGTTCATCAAGTTTACTCGCCATGAGTCAAACCTTGAGTTTCTCTGCGGTAATAACATTTGTCTTCCCGGGATATCTTCAATTTCTTAGAAGTATTAAGTACATCAAGTTTACTCGCGTTTAGATGCTTGTCTCCTTCCCTCTTTCTGGTTTTGATACTTCAGAATCAGCAACTCTTTGAATGCCCAAATACTTGAAATTTGTTGAGAAGATCGCTTGAAGTCTTTGTGAGAATCAACATGCTGAATAATGTGAGCAAGTCTAATTGGGGATTGAATCTGAGTATAACTCACTCCCAATTAGTGCTCTCCCCTAAACCGACAATCTGTTTGATAGATGCCCAGATTAAGAAGAAGTCTTTAGATTGTCAAATGCAACTCGTCTTTAGTCTTCTAACAAGTAGCAGAAAATGTAGAACAGACTGTAGACTCGACCTTCTTCAAGATTGTGCAGTTGGGGAATAGATAGTTAACATCTTCAACTCACCAAAAACAAGAACATCACCAAAAAGCATCCCAATCAACTTACATCTTGCAAATCCCCTTAACTAAAATCCCCCCCAATCAAATAAGAACAGAAAGATGTTCATCAAGGAAATCAGCAATCAGGCCGCAACGAACACACGAAATGGTAATACCAAGCAAACAATCACATCAAACAAGAACAGAAGGTTGTTCGGAATCATCATGTTGATGTGCACGTGAAGCATTAACCGGAAGCACTTTGTCAATAAACTCATATCAGCTTGTGAAGATGTCAACTAACGGCTCATAGAAGAAACTCCATGTAACGATGACCCGATAAGAAGAAGATCGGTTCTTACATGAGTTTGGAGCCGTTTGACCATTTATTCTCAGAAATCAATCAACCATGCAGTAATTTCACACTTCTTCTCTCCCTCAAGAATTGCATACGGAGTTGCCATTCTTGATTAAATAAGTGAAAGTCATCCGAATGTTCTATTCACACTTCTCTCCTGCAAAATCAGCACATGATGTCGCCATCTTCATTATAATCGAGCAGGTGGAATGAGAAACAATCAGTGATAGCCCGGTTCACTTGATGACTGAAGCGCATGGAAAAAGTATGAAGCATGTTGATGAAGAATGTCGATGAGAATGGTCATAAACATGAAGATTTCTCTTCTTAAGAAGATAAAGCGCACTGAAGCGTACACATTTCTTTTCTTTAGAGTACGAGGTTTGAACTGAAGTATTCAAACGTCATAAGAAGATTTCTCTTCTTCATAAGATAAAGCGCACTGAAACGTACACTTTTCTTTTCTTTAGAGAACGAGGCCTGAACTGATGTGAACAGACGTCATAATCTCTCTCTTTTCAGCTCTCTTAGCAAAACATGTAATCAACCCCATTATCATTCAGTAGGCTCTTTGTAGTGACAGCTGATGGAGAAAACCCAATATGATGAATTTGACCCTGAATTAAACTACCCCGAACTCGTGACTTAAGCTTGCACATATGTAACAAAGAGCGGTGCCGAGACTTCATGCCCATTTGAATCTCTAAGTACTCTATACTCTTCAACCAACCAACCATCAAGTAATAGACGTACTTTACCTCTTGAAAATCCACAATTGAATGTGACACTGAGCACTACAACATAACTCCTTAAAGTGATAGTTATTTTGTTATGATATAAGCCCAAATCCCCCAAGTGGTAAAGGAAAAAGAAAAGGTCACCCAAAAATAACTAGATTTCCAAGTCTTCGTATTTGAAAATAAGCTCGAACAAGGATCTCGAAGAATCTTCATCCAACCATCCCCGATACCTTCAGATACTAAGTGCACTCGCCCGTGATATTTCACTTCAACCTCAAATAAATAATACTGAATTAACGCTGTTGTCACATCTTCTGAACTGCTCAAATCTAGCCTATTTTGACATTTTAAATGAACTTTGATAATGGCTTCATCCCGACCATGGTTAAAAGCACATCACCCCATAAAACCATGTAATAACCAGACTGCCATGACGATAATCCAAACACACATCCTATTCATGAAATACACCCCTTTATCCCTTCTTCGAAGCAGAAATCGTAGTACCAGCATCAGATAAGATCCCAAAATACACTTTCCTTTTCTCCAGGATGGTTCTATCATTACGGGATTTTACAACTCTATGGTTTAAACCGAAAAATAGATTCTTTCGCGGGATTTTACAAAACCAAGAATAAACCGCAAGATAGATCTGGAAATGCACATTACTTTTACCAGGATGTTTCCATTATCACGGGATTTTACAAGTCTATGATTTAAACCGAGAAATAGGTTCTTTCGCGGGATTTTACAAAATCAAGACAAAACCGTAAACAATGTCAGCTTGAATGTGTTATGACCACTTTGGTTTCAGTGAATATATGTTTTAGGGGAATATGCAGCGGTTCATCAGCGGTTCATTATCCAACATCAGCAAAATCATCAATCATCCAAACAACACTTTGATAAACACATCATTCACGCATTATGTCGGCTATTGTAGTGACCACATAGAGAAGTAAACCCGATATACCAAACTTGATCATGAAGTAGAATTCCCCGGATTTGTTACTTAAACTTGTACTAATCCTTGTGAAGAAGAAACGGTGTACCCAATGTACAAAACCTCTTGACATATTCTCAACTGCGTGAGACACGGAAGTGATGGCTACGTTGTGGGTTAAGCTAGAAAGAATCACACCCGTAACTAAATAGCCAAGTCTTTATCACACTCAATAAACACTCAAACAAGTCATCTTCACGGAAGGGTAGAAAGAAAGAAGATGAAATAAGTAACCGCGCCCGGAAAAACTCACTTCAAACCCAATTAAGAAATATCGTACAAACAACCCCGTAGTCAACTTTGTTCAATAAACTATTCAAGCCGTGACATAGTGTCTTCTGTGAAAACGTATAAACCAAGTATCAAATCCGCACAACAGATCTCATCATCAAAGCTCGTCGACAAAACTCATCAAATAGCAAGTCTCACATTATCCAAATTCTCATTTTTGTCAATTCGAAAAAGTGCACACATAAGCCCATGAAAATTGCAAAACCTCCAAACGAAAAGCATGATTAATCCATTCATACTCCAAAGCCCAAGTGAGGTCACCACCTTCAATAATCCATTTTAAAAATATTAAGCTCAAGCCGTGAATTAAGTATCCCTCTGTGAAATATTGTAATACCAAAATACCACTCATCTAATACTTATAAAGAAATTGTATATCAAAGAAAATTCAGAAATTAAGTTTCTATAAGCCAAATCATACGCCCAATTTCATAATTTTCAAGTCCAAATACCATCCGATCATATTAAAAAATCCCAAATCCATGCCACATGACTCGGCCCATATTCAGTAAATACTACAAAGCCCATCAGAGAATTATAATACCCGATCCATATTACATATATCATCCGGATATATAACTCACATACTTAACCTAAACCTACACACTCAATCTGATAAAAACGCCTCCCACTTATCTTAATACAATCACCCAACTCATTCTTCTCCACAAACCCTAATAACACTCACACAATAAAACGCAGCCACAAAAAAACTCTCAAACCCTAATCACACCTCTCAAACCTGCGCCAACCTCACAAAAACAAATACCAGATCCGCCTCTCATAAAAACTCTCAAAGAACAATCAGTCTCCATCATCCTTAAAAGCAGATCCGAATATCATTAATCAAAACCAAATGATAAGATAAATTATTATCACACAAAAAGGACCATCTTGCTCGCCATAGGGATGGCTCGAGCCTTGCATACACGCCACAGGGATGGTATTGGTCCTTCATCAACGCCAAAGAGATGGTTAAAGATTAGAGGCAGCCATGGGTTCAAACACAGTTGTTCAAGGTAGGTATTTGTTTATCCCAACATGTTTTAGAGATTATAATGAACTAACGAACCAAGAAAACCAAGGGATTAGCACAAGTTGTTATTGCTCTTGTTTTCAGTTTGTTCGAAGATTTAATTGACCTAAGAGGATCAAACAATTGACTGCCATAAAGTAGTTTCAGGGACATGATTCAAGCGAAACAAAGACTTGATATTCACATAATTGTTAAAATCAACTCTTTATTTTCGTATATTATCAAACTCTTTAAGATCAATGATGTTGCATCTTTATGTGTATAGATCTTTTTAGATCTATGTGTTTTATCAACCGCACACAAGGGATGAAACTGAGATCGATAACATTAAATTACATTTAGACTTCCAATAAACCAATGGATCTGTGATGTATTAAAAAAACGTGTAAGATGGCTTTTTTTTATGAGTCTTGATGCTTCACGACTTAATTCTGAGATCTATTGTACTTTTTCATTTCGTTGAATGCTTGAGTTGAATGGATCTGTGATGTATGAGTTTCTGAGAAAGCCTTCAATGGTTTAGTCTTGACACAAGGAAAACTGAGATCTTGAGTTGGTTTTTGATTTAAGTTTTTGATCTGATGAAATAGCATCGAGTCAAATTGTTTTAATTTAACGAACACGGACCAGTGAAGTGTTAATGAAACTGAGGTCGTAAGTAGTATTTGTATTTGGTATAGTAGATGGTTGTGGTCATGTGTTTGTATCTTCTTCATCCTTTCTGTCATGTCAAGTCGCTACCATGCTATGGAGTCAAGTCTCTAGCACTAAGTCGCTAGCACTAAGTCGCTAGACCAAGTCGCTAGCACTAAGTCGCTAGACCAAGTCGCTAGCACCAAGTCGCTAGCACTAAGTCGCTAGCACTAAGTCGCTAGACCAAGTCGCTACCATGAGTAAATACTCATGGCAAGTCGTCACCTCATATACAAGTAGCTAAGGTAAGGCACAAGTCGCTAGCTACTCTTTTGACATTTTTCCTATGAGTTTTCCGGTCAAATTCCGATCATAATCATCTAAACCCAGTAAAGAACATTAAAAATGCATCTTTTTGACCTTGTTTTTTACCATGAATATAGACAAGATTGACCCACTTGAACCATGAGACTTTTTGACACAATATTGAGACAAGTAATATTGATACAAAGACTGCTTCATAATGACCAGTTTTGACACAATATTGAGACAACAGAAATCGAAAATGATGGACCATGAGATTTTGACAAAGAAGTAAAACCAGTTTTACCCATAAAACAAACGTCCGACCATAAAAATAGTACCAAACAGTATATTCAAAAACCATGAAACAAAACCACAAAAAACAACAACACACCAAAAACCAGCATCTCAAACGCATAAAAAACCGCTCAACAATCATGAGAAAAACGATCCAAATCAACACAATACAATAACCTTGGCTCTGGTACCAATTGTAGGATCATAATTTTTATTGTGTTGATGATTCGGGTGGTCTTGGATGATCAAAATACATGTTTGCCATAGTTAGAGAGTTAGTAGAGAGAGAGGGTGTTCTTGCTAGAGGTTTACACAAATGAAAGATTAGATTAAAATGAGAAGAAGCACCACCCCTTCCATGGATGGAAGGGGTATTTATAGTTACAAGAAATACGACCTCCTATCGGCCTGTGGATCAGGTATACAGTGGGTAAAGACCCGTCCTTCCTCCACGGTGTTGCACTAAGCTATACTTTACAAACTAATAAATAAACTACTAAATAACGTAACTAATGACAAGTCTACGAGCTAACTTAAGCTAGATAACATTTGGGGTGACCGACACTTCACTATGGAATTTTCTAATTCCTAACAGAAACCTTTCTCGTCCAGTATCCACACGGAAACAACTTGCAACCGATGCCTTATGGTGCTTCTTCAACTCCGTACTCTCTAAGATCGAACCAAAAGACGTGAAAACTGCCATGAATGAAGACATCTGGTTCAATGCCATGCAAGAAGAAATTCATGAGTTTGATCGACTAGATGTATGGGAATTAGTACCTACTCCAGATTATGCTATGATTATTGCTCTAAAGTGGATCTTCAAAGTGAAACTTGATGAGCATGGTGATGTTTTAAAGAACAAGGCTCGATTGGTTGCAAAAGGATACCATCAAGAGGAGGGTATTGACTTTGAAGAATCATTTGCTCCAGTTGCTCATATCGAGGCAATCAGAATCTTCTTGGCTAATGCTGCAAGTAAGAACATGGTAGTATATCAGATGGATGTAAAGACGGCTTTTCTTAACGGATATCTTAAAGAAGTCGTATACGTCAGCCAACCTGAAGGCTTTGTGAATCCAGAGCATCCTACTCATGTCTATCATTTGAAGAAGGTTCTTTACGGCTTGAAGCAAGCTCTAAGGGCTTGGTATGATACGCTATCAAGGTTTCTTCTATCCACTGGATTCAGCAAAGGAGCAGTTGATCCGACATTGTTCACCAGAAAGTCAGGCAAACATTTAATTCACGTTCAAATATATGTTGATGATATCATTTTTGCCTCGACTGACCCCAATGAATGTGACCGTTTTTCATGTGAAATGGGTTCTAAATTTCAAATGTCAATGATGGGACAAATGTCATTTTTCTTGGGATTACAAATTTCACAAAGTCCCGGAGGCATTTTTATAAATCAATCTAAATATGCAAATGAGATTTTAAAGAAATTTGGATTTGATTCTAGTGACCATGTTGACACTCCCATGATAGAGCGTACTAAACTGGATGAGGACCACTCAGGGATCATGGTAGACCAAACGAAATATCGTAGTATGATTGGATCCCTGATGTACCTCACAGCCAGTAGACCAGACATTTTGTTCGCTGTTTGCATGTGTGTTAGATATCAGGCTAAGCCTACCAAAAAGCACCTTGAAGCGGTTAAACGGGTCTTTCGGTATCTCCAAGGAACCATCAATATGGGACTTTGGTACCCGAAGGACACCGGTATGTCACTAACAGCCTATGCAGATGCTGATCATGCAGGATGTCAAGATACACGTCGAAGTACGTCTGGAGGTGCTCAGTTTTTGGGTGATAAGCTTGTGAGCTGGTCTTCAAAGAAGCAAATGAGTACTTCTATTTCCTCTACAGAGGCTGAATACATAGCCATGCCATCTTGTTGTGCTCAAATCCTATGGATGAGATCTCAATTATCTGACTATGGCTTTGAATTCAACAAAATCCCTCTGTACTGTGATAATAAAAGTGCTATTGCTCTCTCATGCAACAACGTATAACACTCAAGAGCAAAGCACATCAACATTCGACATCATTTCATCAGGGAGCAAGTAGAAAACGGTGTGGTGGAACTCTATTTTGTGAGGACTGAATATCAGTTAGCAGACATCTTCACCAAAGCTCTTCCTAGAGAACGTTTTGAGTTTATCCTCCCACGACTTGGTCTAAAGAGTCTACAACCGGAAACACTCAAACGTCTTCAAGAGGAAGATGAGGAGTAAAGGTCTTTCTTCATCTATCTCTTGTAAATATCTTTTTGAAAAGCAAAATACAAAATTACAAAACCTTCAAAAAGCAAATAGAAAAATATAAAACTTTCAAAAATCCATAAAAATTTGAAAAATCTTGAAAAATTCCAAAAAATATTGTCGTTTTGTCATGATTTTCTCGATTCGATAAATATCTACGATCTTTGTGCTGTCATTCAAAGAATGACACGGGACTTTAGATGTTGTTCGAATATTAAAATAAAAAAAAATCAAAATCAAAAATTCAAAAAAAATGAAAAAATATTTTTGGGAGAAAGTGAAACAAATGGTTTATTGTCATTTCAAGCAATAACCCGCTTTTCAAAGAAAGAACAGAGCCATACTTTATCTTGTTTTTCAAAACTCATGCTATGATTCTATAAACAATTACTTACTATCTAATGAAAACTAATTGCTTTGAAAAATGACTCGGACTCTATTTTTGAAAATCATCTGGAGTTAACGTTTGTCAAAAATATCTATCTCTCAATCAACAAATTATGTCATTGATTGAGGGGGCAAATGATTTCAATTAAATCAAAAGGTTATTTGTCATACAATTATTTTCAAAAGATAATCATGCATGTTTAATCAATGAAGTTTAAAGTCTCAAAATCCGATCCTTATCAGTTAAAACGTTTTCATAATCAAGTCACAATTCTCCTTAAAAGCTTTCAAATTCAATTTAAATCTACAAAGATCACAAATCTCAAATGATTTGATAATTGTGATCGGGGGAGAATTTGTGATTTAAATTGGATTTAAACTGATAATTCGGTAAATGGTTTTATAAGGATGTACAAACTCTCCTTCCCACATGTGCCAAACAATTTCAAATTTTCCATGCACATGTTGAGGGGGAGCATCTATCTTAAACCACAAAGATTTGAAACGTGATCAATTTATTTCAATGTACAGTCTTTTCCTAATATGTGCAAAACATCTTCAAATATCCATGCACATATTGAGGGGGAGCAACTATTTTGAAAACCACCTTCTTTATATAACTACTCTTAGATGCAAGCAAACCCCTCAAAGATAAAAATTATTTCTATTACAAAATGATGCTTGATGCACATGTTGAGGGGGAGCTCTTGTTCTAAAAATATCAAAACCAATTCAGGTATAAAATGCTTTGATAATATATCACAAGTATCTGGATTGATTTTCAAACTGGTTTTCAATTGGTTCCAATGGCAGATGAACAATACTAAATAGACCGACCAACTTTACTTTATGTATGGTGATATAAGGACGATAAGGTTAGGTATTTGTTCCCATGATCCGCCAGAACCGGAGGAATCTACCCAGGGACAATCCACTAGATAGTGTAGAAGTCCTTAGGTATATTGAAAAAAGGAGAAAAATGAGATATGGGAAGAGTGTAGACTGAGACACAGCTAGTACTGGAATAAACCCAACAAAGTTCTAGTTATGAAGTCTCGGTAAGCACTGAAGGGGTTGAAGAATGAAAAATAATTGAATGTGAAAAGGGTGAAAAGAAATAGCCCTCCAATAATTCAACCTTTGGGCAGAAACCGGGTTCAATTCATATGCTACTGGTGGTTACCAAGGTAACATCGGTATTGAAGACAAGACGTCATGGACCCAGTGACGCACTGCACTTCAACTTCCCAAACCACTCAAGTTCCTCTTAAAAGGACTTGTTTCATTCTCACGGGGAACCGACATAATCTATCGACTTTCTCTTAGAGATTGTTGATATTGAAGAAGGAGACCCTCTCCCTAGTCTCCAAAATAGGATCCAAATATGCACAATTGAGTGTAGAGCCACGAGATCATCTATAAATCTCATTAGGACACTTTCAATGAAGACTCTCTGTTTCACACAATGTGGAAAGAGAGATTATATCTTATGAGTCCTACGCATTATCCTTGTGGTATTGCCAGAACATCTGAGTGATATGCAAACATATTCACAATGAAGATGGAAAGCCTTCTGGAGCCAGCATCAAACAAGCTCCTGGTGGGTGGCATGTGAGATCTATTCAATAGATCAACCATGTGACAACTGAGCAGAAACAATGGGGCGATTCAATCTTTTGAATCAATCCTGGTTCCGGTTATGGATTGACGAATACCTTTGAAAAACCGGTCGTTGTGCTTAAAAATTCTTTTCCTTAGCACATCGACTGTGTACTAATATTTCAAAATAAAAGGTGTTTATGATTGATAATTGATTTCAATTAAAACCTTCGTTGTATTGCAAAAACAATTTCTATTGAGCGATACACGATTGTTTTTCAAATCTCTTCTTATCAATCAGTAAATCTCAATTCGCTGGTTCACTCACTCCGTGTTGCCTTCTTTGAGACATTCCGGTTTGAGAACTGTTAGATACACACACAGACCTTGATAGATCTTAAGCACTCGGAGATCGTTAGTGTTGCCTATGTAATCACAAGCAAACTAATAGAAGATCTCTACAACTTGATATTGTAGCGGAAAATAAATACAAGTTATAATAACTAAGAACACTTTTGATCCTCTATGGATCTTTGATTATAGAAACTCTATGTTTCGGATAGTTTACAAGACTTGAGAAACTTGAGAAAAACTTATCTATTACATACTAACATGGTTTCTTATATAGGCAAGAAACCCTAGTGAGCGTTGACAAATTACGCTCCTAATACTAACATAGACCAAGCATGCTTCTAGACAAGCATGCAACTAATCATTTTGTTTTGTTAATCATCGTGTTTATTCTGAGTAAGCTCTACATAATACGGCGCCAACCTATACATACGGCGCTGACTTTTACTCTAAACTGAGCTTATCTCTCCAACGTGGTTCCCACTTTTCAGCAGCAACACAATGTCTGCTTTAACACTTCTGCTGAAGTATAGCTTCGGCAGAATCCTTTCTTCTTCGGCAGAATCATTTCTTCTTCGGCAGAATCACTTTGGCAGAATCAGTAGATTACCTTAATTCCCAACAATCCTCCCCTAAACTGGAATTTGACTAGGTTAAGTTCCAGTTTCCTTGATAGATCGATAATGCTGTTGAGGATTGTAACATTTTCCTTGAGGATTGTACCATAATGTTGTTTGAGCAATGAGTGGACAATATCTTGAGGATCAGCAACCAAGATTCAGAAGAAGAACATCTGGATGATGACTGAACTGTGAAACACCAGATCTTTGCAGCAACATATGACATCTTGTACATCAAAACATATAAGTTCAATACTATTCTCATCACTTCCAGGTGTGTTAACTCCTGTGAGAGGTGAATCATTGAAATTAATGGATTTGATGTCTCTTTACCAATAGCCATTACTACTGGAGTAGCCACATGTTTGAGTTCGAAAAGTATGGTACATTGATAACCATCTGATTTATTGGCAAACCAGCAACCATATAAACGGATTTGACTTGTCTTTACCTGTAGCCGTTTGCTCAGGACTAGTCAATGCTTAGAATTGGTGAATTGAGAACCAAATATGGATTCAGTTGCCTTTACCACATGCCATATTCATGTGGGCTAGCCAATTCTTGGATTCCAAAAAGGAATAGACCATGGTGAATTGATGACCATACAACCCTCAGCAATGAAGCATGGGTGGTTGCAGACCCTATGATTTTGAGCAAACCATTACAGCTATCAACAGATTTGTTGTGTCTTTACCAAAGCTGTACCCTTTGGACTAGTCAACTCTTTGACATACACAAGGTACATCCGGTGAGTTAAAGACCATCAGAAACAAACAAACCTGCATAAAAGTTAGTTTTTTGTTTTTTTTTTTTTTTTTTTTTTTTTTTTTTTTTTTTTTAACTAAGAAAAAGTTTATAACACTGAAAAAGCTTATCAATCAGTTGAAAAGGAAAATTAAAGACCTAATTTTTATTAAATAAACGCTATCACTATTTTTTAAAATGATGTTTTTGTGAATTTTCTTTTTATGAAAGCCTTTTACTTCTTTGAAAAAAAAAATTAGACAAAAAAAAATAGACAAATAACATAAACAAAGCAAACTAAAATGAACAAAACAAAGTAGTGCCGAGAGTACCAAGTGTCCTGATATGGATGAAGAAGAGGCCTATTGCAGTTGTTGGAGTTGAGTTTTGATCAATCCCACCAGTGTTAGAGCTGACTGTCTTTCATTTCCCACAGGGTCTGGAGGAATTTCCAATTTCTGACTCAGCATCTTTTCCATTAGTCTTTTGGGCAAAGGATACTTTCTTTCAGAAAACATGTAGACAGTGATGCCACCCTTAGTCTCAAGCACATGCACTCGAGGGAGAGGATAGAATCTCCAGGATTCAAGCTTCCACCGATGTGAGTTTTCCCAAATGGAAGATGCTTTGCTATTGGGAATGTGAGAGTTTAACAGGGCTTGAAGATCTCCTGGTAAGAACATCCCAGAACCTTGTGGTTCCTTGTTGCAATAATGGGTGGTAACTTGAGTGAACAGAGAAAGTAAGTCTGCCCTGTCTACCAAGTGTAGAATTTCCTTCAGAAAGGTGAATTCCATTGAAGTGGAGTCCTTTCGAAGAAGAACATTCATCTGATCATCCTTTAATTTCCAGGCTATCACCTCATCTGATATTCCATCAGGAAAATCAGCAGCAGACCCTTCTACAATGAAAGCTGAGTCATCAGCTTCAAGATCCAAGGGAGATATTTTGGCCATTCTCTTCTGCCTCCTCCCAGGCTGATAGATTTCCTGAGGGGGAGCATTTTCATCTAGTGCATTGGTAGTAGGACTTGTATTGGTAGATGGAGACTCGGTTGAAGTGCGAAGTGCTTTCATCCTGTGGAATATCTTTATCGCCCTCTCTGTTTTAGTTTCTGTGAGATCAGCTTCCTTTACTTCAGAATCTTCCAGTGTGACAACAGGTGCCACTGAGGGAGAGGGAGCTGATGCTTTAGGTGCTTCAGGAGGAATGGAAGATGGTTCAGCAGATTGACTCTTGGCAGTAGAGGAGGCAACTTCAGAAGTTGCTTCAGCAGGAATGACTGGAGAGGATTCCTTGGTTGGAGCATCATCAGCCTTGAGTCTTTTGGCTTCTGGAGCAGCTTCATTCTCTGAAATCCTCTTCAGGTTGGGAGATTTTGCTGAAGATAATGATCTTTCCTTCATGATTTGGTTATATTTGCGATACATGACATGATCAGGAAAAGCCTTGACTTGTTTCATTGTTAGGCCAGAGTTGGACATTGAGTATTGGTTTTTCACCACCCTTCTTATTTCATCTTTAGTAGGAGGTTTGTCTTTGGCCTTCTGAGCTTTGATGGCCCTCTTTTGTGCAATTGCTTCTTGCTTCCTTTGTCTTCCCTGAGCCATCATTCGCTCCACATAATTGTCACTAAGGAAATCTCCACCTAGTATACTTTGAGCTAGAGAAGGTTTTGAAATGACTTGCTGAGTTAGAATATCCCAGTGTTCAGCAGGCATCTGAACTCTCAGTTCATCTAGTTCTTTTCTTCTCTCAGGGGTTAAAGATGAAAATTCCTCTGTTTCAAGTTGTTTAGCCAATGCTACACTTTCCTTTGACTTCTCAAACTCAGCCAATCTACTTGCTTGACCCAGTCTTTCCTCCTCACTCACCAGGTTAGGACCAAGCTCATCTTCAGTGATGACATTTTTCCCTTTATCATCAGGCTGCTTAACACACTCTTCTTCAGTTAGATCAACTATAGGAATCTCTGTTGTAATACCTAGGTCAACATGTTGATGTAGATTATCAACAGGAGTGGTCAAGACAACAACATCAGGAAGATCTGCTGAAGGTGAAGGGCCTGATGGTTCTTGAACAGATGAAGATTGACCAAGATCTGGAGATGCATCCTCCATTTGCATATCAGCAGATGCAGCCTTATCAACCCCAGGTTTCTCTGAAGCTTCAGAAGAAACCTTATGAAGATCAGATCTCTTTCTTCTGGTGTACAGAACAGGTTTCTTCTTCTTTGATGAAGTGGCAGCTACTGATGAAGGGATATTGAGAGAAACTTCAGCCAACATGTCTAGAGACCCAAAGGGAGGAACTTCTTGTTCTTCATCAGAGGAAACCACAAGTTTCCTTTTGGAGGACCCTTTTAGTTTGTGCTCTAAGACCTTAACTTGATTCTGCAGTTCTTCAATTTTACCCCCAAGAGACAATTTGGTCTCAGCAAGTTCCTTTTTCAGATTATTAACCTCTGCAGCATACCTGTTGACAAGAGCATACACAGATGAGAGTGTAATGGGGTCCTCAGCTCCACCAGCAGATTGCTCTGTGGTAAGGGGAGCCTCATTGGACCTTTCAGAAGAAACATGGTCATGCTCAATGTGAGGAAGATCTTCATCGAGAGGATCCCTCACAGGACTTGGTGTGGGTGGTCTATTAAGATCTGACTCATCATGAGTAGCAAGTGTGGGTGGAGGACTGGGACAGGGTGGCTGGTCTGGAGCAACATGAGTTGCTTCAACAATAGAAGATGGGCCCTCATCAATGTTAACCAATGGATTACCATCAGTAGCAACAGGTGAGGTAGGAGGATTATGAGTCACATTCTCCCCATTAGCAGCCTCATTACCTTGGGGCAACATGGCTGCTAGCAAGGGATGATGTTCCCCCTGAAAGTGGGTTCTCATGGTTGCAAACAATTTAGCAGTCAAAGAACCTATAGGATAAAAAGCTTGGGTTGGGGTAGTGGTGTCTAAAATCATTTGTAGAAACCTTGGGTACATTAAAAATTTTCCCTTTGTCTTTTGAATATTTTCAATCATGTTTTCGAAAATATACTTAGAAAAATTGAAAGTTACCCCTTGAGAAAGACACACAATACCATATCCCAGTTTGGTAGAGAACTGGTCCCATCCTCCAGTCTTGTTGCTCATGCATTGAAGCAACGTGTGAACCAAGAACCTCCACTTCGGGCAAAGTTCCTTCTTCAACCACATATCAGTCCTTGTTCCACGATAGCCAATAGCTCTTAGCCCAGTAAGCACATTTTCCTGACTAGAATGAAATGCTCCATCAGCATCTTCCAAGTGAAGCTTCCTCCTAATTAGGTCCTCTGTAACTATGTACTCTGTTTCATCAATCACAGCCCTAATCTCTGTCTCACTCCTCTTCTCAGCAGATGCCCAAAATTGAGTGATCAGAGATTCATATATCTCATTTGGATAATGAGTCAGAGCATAACAAATCTTGGACCTTTTCAGAAATTCTACCATTGGTTCATACAATTCATATCCCTTGCCATTTCCCAGAAATGTAACTTTGTTGTGATCATGTTTAAATTCAAGAGCCATGAGGAATATGAGTGTTTAGGGTTATGATTCTTGAAATGGTGAGTGTTTGTGGAAGTAGAATAGGAGGGAATTCGTTTGTTCTGAAGCGAGTGATGGTGGGTGGAGTGTTTTTACCCAAATTATAGTCAAAGAAAAATGGACCGTTTGGTTGACTTTTGCTGACGTGTATTGCATCTTTGACCCAACTCAAAATAACACTTCGGCAGAAACACATGATCAATCTGCTGAAGTTATAGCTTCAGCAGAATGCATCAAAGATAAGAATATCTTCGGTAAGTTTCTAGAATTACTGTGCCACCCACTTGCATTAAACTCATTGAACCTTGAATCCGTCTATAAAATGATCCCAATGTAACTCATCTTTTCACCAAGATCCCCAAATATTTACCACAAACCCTAGAAGCAAAATAAACTTAATTAACCCAATTGCACCATGAATACCAAACCTGAGATCATAGATCTCACTTCCTCAGCTTCATCATCCTCTTCATCATCATCAAGTGGTGAATCAAACCCATGGTTCCATTACTTTCCTCAACCCTATCCAAGACCAAATAAATCGCCCTTTCTTCCTTCTTCAGAAGATGACAGTGTAGTGAATCCAAGTGAATCTGCTGATGATTCTGATGACTCCTATAAGGAGGGAACATCTTACTCCCAACCTCCAGCACCTCGGTCTCAACAAAGACCTCGTGGCAGGAATCCGCCACTCCCCAAAGATAGAGAGGTGGTTCTTGGTCTCACTGCGCCATCTTTTGGTGCATGAACACACATCGTATAGTAGAAGGGCTTAAGGAGGGTGGATCGATTGCATTTTGGTTGAAGTGAATAGATGAAGCACACAGGACACGATAGTTCTCTACGTCATCCTGCGTGGTCATCGTCATCATCAATCGTTTGCATCAATCCATCCTTCCATTTTGGTCCTTAGCATCTTCGTCGTGCTGGTCATGCATATCCAACCAGCCAGTTAGACTGAATGGGTGGTTACGCAAGACCTACGAAAGCAAAGCCAGCATCAAATGCATATCCAGCATTCCATTAGATTTCGGAATGAAAGATATACACTAGATTAGGCTTAGCTTAAGTGTACAGCTCGTATCTTGAGGATGCAGAATAGAAGGTTGACTTTATGTAAGCTCTAAGCTGTAAACTGTTTCTTGAATGAATGAATGAACAATTTGACTTCAATTTCTTTTCTTTCAGTATTATCTTCAGTCGAATCAAATTGTATGCTTCAGTATTTGTTATCAGAAGAAACAAGCAACACTCTTTCAGCTATCTGACCATGTACTAATGAGCCACTCTTGATGAATTTGATCTTGATCATGCAATATACAAACTGCAATTCAGATAAGTAACAGACAAAATGCAGTACAGACAACTGCAAAAAAGACACAAAAACATACAAAAAAACAAACAAACTAGAGAAATATTAGAAGTTAGTGTTAGAAAACAAACTAATATACAAAAATATGCAGAGTTTGCACAAATCCTCCCCTGAGGCATATGCCTCCCCTGAGGCCTATGCCTCCCCTTAAACTATGCAGTCAAGGGTTTAGCATTCCAATATTGACCACGAGGTGTTGAAAACTTGGTCCATCAAACGCTTTTGTTAATAAGTCTGCCACATTATCATCAGTATGGATTTTAGCCACTTTTATCAAATGTTTTTCATAAGCAT
This sequence comes from Chrysanthemum seticuspe, assembly GCA_019973895.1. Taxonomy (NCBI): domain Eukaryota; kingdom Viridiplantae; phylum Streptophyta; class Magnoliopsida; order Asterales; family Asteraceae; genus Chrysanthemum; species Chrysanthemum seticuspe. Next base: position 156,818,407 of record BPTQ01000006.1, read on the forward strand.
CTCTTATAAAGTGGTGCCTGATTTCAATGTGTTTCGTTCGACTGTGAAAAACTGGATTTTTGACTATGCAGATGGTACTTTGATTATCTATATGAATTGTAGTGTTCATAAAGTTGTACCCATAGTCCAGCAATTGGTTCTGAATCCAAAGGACTTGACCACAGCAATTTGCAGCAGCAACGTACTCTGCTTCAGTAGTTGAGGTGGCCACAATGGTTTGTTTCCTGCATTGCCAAGAAATCAACCTTTTGCCTAGAAATTGGCAGCCTCCAGTTGTGGATCTTCTATCCAGATTCGCACCAGCATAATCACTGTCACTATATGCTTCCAACTTGAAAGGAGATTCTTTTGGGTACCAAATGCCTAAAAGAGGTTGGCCTTTGAGGTACTTAAAGATCTTCTTGACAGCATTGAGATGGGAAGCAAGTGGAGTGACTTGATGTCGAGAACAAACACTCACAGCAAATGTAATATCAGGTCTTGAAGCTGTCAAATACATCAATGAACCAATCATGGACCTGTACAGATGAACATTCACAGGTAGATCTGGTTCATTATTTGCTTTAGCCTTTGGAGCTTCATAAGGTGTTGTGGCAGTCCTAACACCTTCCATACCAAACTTCTTCAAAATGTCCCTCACATATTTATCTTGACTGATAAAGATGCCATCTTGTTTCTGCTGAACTTGGAGACCCAAAAAGAAAGTAAGTTCTCCCATAGCACTCATTTGAAATTCACCCTTCATCAGTTCCTCAAATTCCCTGCACCAAGCTTCATTTGTGGAACCAAAGATAATGTCGTCCACATAAACTTGCACCAGAATGATATCGGAGTAGTTCTTCTTGAGGAACAGAGTTTTATCAATAGCACCTCTCCTATAGCCATGCTTCAGCAGGAATGATGAAAGCCGAGCATACCAAGCTCTGGGTGCCTGATGTAAGCCATAGAGAGCTTTAACAACCTTATAGACATGATTTGGGTGATCTGGGTCTTCAAATCCCTTGGGTTGAGAGACATAAACTTCCTCTTCAATCTCACCATACAGAAAAGCACCTTTGACATCCATTTGATACACCATGAAACCCATGTAAGAAGCATAAGCCAAAAAAATGCGAATAGCTTCTACTCTGGCAACAGGTGCAAACACTTCATCATAATCAATCCCTTCCTCTTGTCTGAAGCCTTGAGCTACCAATCTTGCTTTGTTTTTTATCACAACACCCCTAGCATCTCTCTTATTCTTCAAAACCCATTTTGTCCCAATGGCATATTTGCCATCAGGTAGTGGTACCAAGATCCAAACCTGCTGATTGTGAAATTGTTGCATCTCTTCTTGCATTGCTTCTAGCCAACTTGAATCATTAAGAGCTTGAGATACACTGGTTGGTTCCACTTGAGAGAGAAAAAAAGCAAACAGACAATGTTTGAAGTCTGTGTGATTGTCTCTTTGTTGGTTGGAGACATAAGAGAGAAAAGCAATCTGTCCAAATTGAGGACTTGTGATAGCCCTTCGAGTTCTAACAGGTGCCAGAAGATCACCTATGATGTTGGATTGAGGATGAGCAATGTTGATCCTCTGAGTAGCAATGGGGTTGACTTCAATGGATGAATCAAGATTAGTGATGGTTGGTTCAAATTCAGCATCATAAGAGGGTGAGGTGAAGATGCCAGCTTTGGGTTGATGATTTCCAAGATCTGAAGGTTTTGGAAAGCGTGTATAGGGTTCACCAAAGTCTGAAGATACTTGAGAAGGAACAGCATAGCCTTCAGCAGATTTGGGGAAGGTAGGTGTGACAGAATCAACTTCAGCAGAAACATGGTTTCCACCGACTCCTTCATTAGCAACCTCTCCATTTAGTTTCTCTGCTTCGAGCTTTGCTGCAAATTCTTGAGTCTGAAGTCTGGCTAGGTCCTCAGCATAATGAGAGTCATCTTCATCACTCGAATCAGCAACATCCTTGGAGGTGGTACCTGCAATATTGTTAGGAGAGAAAGAAGGCACAAGTATGGGTTGCTCATCATCTTCAAACTCATTTTCAGAGTCATCATCTAAGGGACCTGCATTGTTAGTTGGAGATTCTTGAGAACCTGCATTTTGATTAGCCAAGTGTCTAGTGTAACCCAAGGAATCAGTTAAGTAGTCAAGGTCAAAAGACCAAGTATGACCCTGTCCTTGAACATTATGCTTATCTTCCAAAAATCTCAGGTTCAATGTCTCCTCTATCTTCTTGGCTTGCAAATTGTACACCCTGTAGGCCTTACTATGAGATGAATAACCCACAATATAACCATCATCAGCCTTCTCATCAAACTTTCCCAACGGATCACTTGTGTTTAGAATGGTCACTTGACAACCAAAAGGTTTTAGGTAGTGAATGACAGGAACCTTTCCAAAGAGAAGTTCATATGGGGTTTTGAGTTGTGGTCTGGTAATGGACACCCTGTTTAGCACATAGCAGGCAGTGCCAACAGCTTCAGTCCAGAACATAGTGGGCAGTTTAGAGTCTGCAAGCATGGATCTAGCAGCCTCTATTAAGGTCCTATTCTTTCTTTCAGCCACCCCATTTTGTTGTGGGGTTATTGGATTACTATAGTCCCTTTTTATGCCTTTTGACCCACAGAGTTCTATAAGAACGGCATTTTTGAACTCTGTCCCATTATCACACCGAATACCCTTGACCTTTTTGTTCAACTGATTTTCAACAAGAGTGATGAATTCAGTCAGCACTTGAGATGTTTCATCTTTGGTTCTGAGAAAGAAAACCCAACAAAATCTGCTATAGCCATCAGTGATCACCAAACAGAAGTACTTATGATCAATGCTTCTGACTTGAGTTGGACCAAATAGATCCATGTGAAGCAACTGAAGAGGTTCAGTAATGATGCTCATAGCATTGATAGCTTTGTAAGAAGCTCTGTGTTGTTTTCCTTTGTTGCAAGCGACACAATTGTGATCATTTGTGAAAACTTTGGAGGGAAGACCTTCAACAAGTCCCATTTTAGAGAGTTTGTTAATGGTCTTGAAATTCACATGCGCCATTCTTCTATGCCATTTAGTGGACTCATCAAGAGATGCTTTACCACCAAACAAGTGAGATCACCACCTGGTTGAACTTCATTAAGGTTGAATGTGTATAAGTTGTGAGTTCGAGGAACTTTCAGTAGAATTAGCTTGGACTGCTTGCAAGGGGCACTTCGGATGAAAGGCATGATCAGTTTGCCTTGATGGGACTATCTCAGGTACACAACTGTATATTTGGTTGTAGTCTAAGATACAATGAACTTAAAGAAGAATTTGATGCTATGAAACCTAAGTTTGATGCATGCTATATTGATAATGAAGCTCATAAACTTGCATTAAAAGCTGTAGAAAGACGAAGAGGTTCAGTAATGATGCTCATAGCATTGATAGCTTTGTAAGAGGCTCTTTGTTGTTTTCCTTTGTTGCAAGCGACACAATTATGATCATTGGTGAAAACTTTGGTGGGAAGACCTTCAACAAGACCCATTTTAGAGAGTTTGTTAATGGTCTTGAAATTCACATGAGCCATCCTCCTATGCCATTTTGTGGACTCATCTAGAGATGCTTTAGCCACCAAACAAGTGAGGTCACCACCTGGTTGAAGTTCATTAAGGTTGAATGTGTATAAGTTGTGAGTTCGAGGAACTTTCAGTAGAATTGAAGTTTCTTCTGGGAGTTTGAAGTCTTTAGACAGCACAAGACATTCATTCTTAGTGAAGAGAACTTTGTTCTTAGTGTCACAGATTTGTGAAACAGAGAACAAGTTGAAATGCTGAAGTTCCTTAACAAAGTACACATTTTCAAAATCCATATGAGGTGTCTTTATGGTGCCTTTCCCTGTAATACTCCCATCACTTCCTCCAAAAGTCACATTGCCTCCTCCTTCTATAGGGACAAAATTGTGCATCATATCTCTGTTCCCAGACATGCTTCTGGAACAACCACTATCAACAATACCAATATTCTTATGCTTAAAGGGATGATCCTACAAACAACAACAAAAAATATATACAAACAGTTAGTATTCAGAGGAGGCTCAAGTCATTACTGACTTGAACCTGCCTTGTGGATCACAGGTTTAGGGCATGAAGATTTAGAGGATCCACCATTGTTCTTGGTCCTCCATTGGTAATTGGGTCCCTTGTTAGTCCAAGAACAACCTGCTGAGGGCTTCACAGCAGTGCTCCCATATCCCATCCCAGCATACATAGAGTCAACATATGTAGGCCAATAACCATGTTTAAAGTATGGGCTAGTTGGTTGGACATAAGGTCTGGTAACTGAACCTCTCCAATGAGAGTCAGTCTTTGTTGCTTAAGGGATAAGGTGGAATCTTAGCAACATTGGTCCACTTAGATCTAGGTTTCTGGTGAGCAGCACATGCACCCAATCTTTGTTCATAATAATCACAATCCTTAATCAAATGAAATTTACTTCCACATACAAAACATGTCTTCTTCTTAGAAGTTTTATTCAAATAGGGAGATGTTGGATTACATGCAGAAGTACTTAAAACAGATACATTCAAGGAATTGTTTTTAACAGACTGATTATTCAAACATTTAAAAGATAAGTCTTCAGGAGAAACTGTCTTGGAAGTTGATTCCTCAGCAGCTTCCCTAGAGGGCTCACAAGTGGACTGGGGTGCAGGCTTGGGTGTTGGTTCAGGCTTGGGAAGGTCAGACTTCTCATTTGAATCACAGCTTTCATATGAAGTAGACCCTTGATCCGATGAATTGTCACTGTCAGAGCAGGAGACAAAGTCATTAGATGAGGTATCAGGGTCTGGCAAGTCTTTTGACTTTTTGCCATATAGATGATGTGATCCATCAAAGTCAACAGTGATGGATAGGTCTGTGGGCATGAACTCACCTCTAATGGGACCAGGGATAGCATGCATATTACCTTCTTTAACATAATTAGCTAGGCCAGCTGGGGTAGATTTACGCCTATCATACTTAGCTTCCGGACCAACATAATTTTGAAAACCCAAACCTATAGGATATGTCTGAGATTGACTAGAATAGATAATTCTATTTAAGTTTTTACCAGACATTTGCCATTCATTATTCCTAGCAATTTCCTCAGCTAGTTTTGCCTTAAGCTCTAGGTTCTCAGACACAGCTTCATCCTTTGCTTTCTCAGACAGTTTTAGGTAATTATTAGCAACTTCTAGATCAAACTGTAACACCTTTATCTTTTCTTCATAAGCTATTTGATTCTTTTGAAACCATACTTTTTGTCTTTCTACAGTTTTTAATGCAAGTTTATGAGCTTCATTATCAATATAGCATGCATCAAACTTAGGTTTCATAGCATCAAATTCTTCTTTAAGTTCATTGTATCTTAGACTACAACCAAATATACAGTTGTGTACCTGAGATAGTCCCATCAAGGCAAACTGATCATGCCTTTCATCCGAAGTGCACCTTGCAAGCAGTCCAAGCTTGTCAGTATCATGAGCTTCCTCATTAACAGGTTCATGTGCAGTCCAGTTGACCTGTTCATCCATGGTGAGGAGAGCTGCTGAAGCTCCAGTTTCCTGCTGTTTCTGCTGATATGAAAGATATTTGGCTCCATCTCCACTCTTTCTGTCCTTGCATTCTCTTGAGAAATGCCCCATCTGATGACAAGTGAAGCACTTGACTTTCCTCCTATCAAAGCGAGCTGGTTCCTTTCCCTTGAAAACAAACTTCCTTCCAGCCTTCTCTTCAAACCTTTTGATGTCCACTGACAGTAATGCCACCTGCATTTTCAGTTTCATTTCCTCCATTTCAAGAGGGTCTAACTGATCAAAGTCTTCATATGCAAGATACTGCCGAGTATCATAGTCAGCAACAAACGAATGAAGAACATCCTCCATCACACTGCTAGTCTTAGGTTGTGAAGATTGTGGAGTGGGACGAGTGTTATGTGGTGGAGTGGGAGAGCAGGATGCTGGAAAGTAGTTGGAACTAGGAGATGATGGAAAATAGTTGGAGCTAGGAGCTTGTACCATCATGTTGGAATGAGACGTCCCAACAAAAGCTGCATGGTTAGAAGAAGATGTACGGTAGGGAGTCTTGACATCTGGTTCAAGAGTTCTGAGTCTGTTGTATAGCTCATCAAAAGTGAGCATGTCCAACCCTCCTTTAGCCTTGAGTGCAATACTAACATGCAACCATGATGGCGGCAAGGACCGCAAGAACTTTGAGTTGCAATCTTCATTATCCGGTTTAGCATTCAGCTGATTCAGCTGACTCAAGATCCTATGGAACCTGTCGTATCCCTTGTGGATACCTTCTTCTTCTGATATGTTGTAGTCCTGAAACTGTTGTCTTAGCATGGACTTCCTCATTCTCTTTGATTCTTCATTTCCACCGAATCTTGCTTTGAGAGCCATCCATATGTCTTTAGCATCATCCATATGGTGAAAATCACATAGATGATCTTCAGGTATGGCTTGAAGCAGAATAGTTTTTACTTTATGCTCTCTCTGCATAGCCAGCACTTCTTCAGCAGTTTTTGGTGGAGCCATGATAAACTTCCCATCTCTGTCAGGAATCATCTTCTTTAGACTATTTCCTTTCTTCACTACCTCCCACAGATTCCAATCAATATTGGAAATCCAGTTTTCCATCTTCATAGTCCAAAGTTCATACTCTTCCCTCTTTAAATAAGGGAATTTACCATTGCTGTTTGTGAGACTGAGCTGTTGCATGGAAGTGGTGTTGGTGTTGTTTGTGTTGGTGACTTCAGTTTCATTATCGGATCCAGGCATGGTGATTGAGTGTTTGATTGTATGGGGGTGAGAATGGTTCTTAGTATCGTAGAGACTTTCCCGAGGCTCTGATACCACTTGTTAGAAACACACACAGACCTTGATAGATCTTAAGCACTCGGAGATCGTTAGTGTTGCCTATGTAATCACAAGCAAACTAATAGAAGATCTCTACAACTTGATATTGTAGCGGAAAATAAATACAAGTTATAATAACTAAGAACACTTTTGATCCTCTATGGATCTTTGATTATAGAAACTCTATGTTTCGGATAGTGTACAAGACTTGAGAAACTTGAGAAAAACTTATCTATTACATACTAACATGGTTTCTTATATAGGCAAGAAACCCTAGTGAGCGTTGACAAATTACGCTTCTAATACTAACATAGACCAAGCATGCTTCTAGACAAGCATGCAACTAATCATTTTGTTTTGTTAATCATCGTGTTTATTCTGAGTAAGCTCTACATAATACGGCGCCAACCTATACATACGGCGCTGACTTTTACTCTAAACTGAGCTTATCTCTCCTACGTGGTTCCCACTTTTCAGCAGCAACACAATGTCTGCTTTAACACTTCTGCTGAAGTATAGGTTCGGCAGAATCCTTTCTTCTTCGGCAGAATCATTTCTTCTTCGGCATAATCACTTCGGCAGAATCAGTAGATTACCTTAATTCCCAACAAGAACAGCTAGAACAGCTGCGAAACCCTGTCAAGGAAATTCTTCGGAATTATACCTGATCACAGGCAGTACTTGTACTGATCAACGGGGAACCGTGGGCCGTGTACCTCAATTCAACGAAAGTGATCAAGTACACTTTCGTGAGCTTTATTGCTAACTGTTGTATGCAGGAACGCCCGACGTTTGCAGTTGATCAGAATGAAGCGGTCAATCCATAGCCGCATGCTCACACAACACATTCATTTCTAAAGAAATCATGATTAGTGCATCAATGACTCTGATATTTTCACTCCATGCTTCTGCTACGCTGCTGCCAATATCATGAATCAACGAAAGCTTCCGCTACTCTGATGAGAATATATCATGATCCAGAATGTAAGCATGTCGGTCCATAAGTCAGAACATCACATAATACCAACACCACAATGGAAGAGTCAGAGATTTATGTTTTGCTGATGATCTCAAAGCTGGCTCAAAACTCATTATCACGTGGATCAGTTAAAGACCTCCACATTGATTATCCAAACATGCAATAATGAAGAATCAATGACTACGAGCTATAGAGCAAAGAACATTAACAAGAATCCAAGAACAATCTAATTGTAATATTTGTTTGTATTCTATGTGTTTTTGAGGTGACCTCCCTTAGGGGAGATTGTTAGGATTTAGTAAATCTAGTTATTAAAGAGTCGGTCACCTCAAGTATATGTAATCATTAGAAAGCTCGTAGTTGTAGATTAGTTAATGTTTAGTATTATTTAGTTAAGTAACACCGTGGAGGACGGACGGGTCTTTACCCACTGTATGCCTGATCCACTGCCCGTAGGTGGCGTTTTATGTAAGAACTATAAATACTCTCTACCTCCCAAGGTAGAGAGTTGGAGCTCATAATAAGATTTTTCTTTCTCTCACTAAAGTTCCCAACCTCTAACTTTCTCTCTCTAAAACCTCTTGTATACGCCTCTTTGATTATTGGTTTAGTGTGTTTGTGAAATCCAATATATTACATACAAGGACCAAATAAAAAAAGGAATACAATATAGAATAGTCAACCAAAGAGGTGCTAGTAGCCAACCAAAAAGTAACACTTACATCTTCCTACATAAGCCTCACCATCTATACTTACCATCTACAATCCAAAACATACAAGTTCTTTAACTGGAAATTTTCTCCTTCTCAAGAAGGAGGTCAGCTTGGCAGGCTTGTCGAGCAGCCTCGTGCTCGTTAGCCGAGTTAGTCGAGCTTCGGCTCGGTTTGTCTCAGCAATAAGGTCGGCTTGGCATTATTGTAATGCCACCTCCCGCTGGTGAATGTTCCTCTGTAAAATAGGGTATCACAACCCTGGCCCTTAGAAACATGGGTGGATCGTACCACCCAATGAACGGACAGGTTAAACCTTAAGCGTAAAAATCAAAGTTAGCAACTAAGGATAACCGCCATTCTTACTGTACCTAAAACTTACCACTTGAAATTTAAATGGAAACTTAAACCACCAATATTATTGTTTATAATGAACTATTAAAGAACATGAAAGTTGCAAGTTAAACATCAAAAAAAATTAACGTCCTAACCTGTCATGGACACACATATCCAGGATTAACATTATTCCAACATATTTTTAACACGGCTGGTCTTGAGCAGCTGTAACGAACCATTTAAGATTTGATGATAAGAAATATAAAAAGATAAGATTTTTAGAGAGAGGAAAGCTTAAAGATAAGTGATGATAAGAATGAGGTGACTATTTATTGGGGAGAAGTTACACTGTAACTTGTCAAGGGGTAGACACAATTTACATTACTCAAAGTTAATGAATATATGAAATGACTATTATGTATTGAGAGTAAAAACAAACGCGACAGTACATAACAGAGGTTGACCGAGGGATAACGGTCAAAAGGACCTTGGGTGATGGAAACCATTCAAGTAGGGACCTCTGGTGACAAAAAAAAAGTTTCCTAGAATTTGCATGATGGTTCTGTACAAGTTTACGGACGCACAGTGTATTTTACACTAAAGTTTGTTTACGCCACTAAAACATAGAATCAACATTCATTTTTCTTTATTGAGGAAAGGGTTGTATAATGGTAAACAAAATTTATGAGGCTTAAATCATCTCAAATTTAGTTTGTATTAACATGAACAATGATAACGCTCAAAATGAGTATATTTTTAGTAGCGTTATTGTTGGTTTTGTGTATGATAATCGGCTATATTTACTCAAAACTGTTGCAAAACTGCAAAAGAAGCGTATTTGTATGTGAATGTAGCCACGTATCGCAAAAGGTGAAGAAATGAAGATTTCATGCACATTTGGATAATTCCCGAAGAAGGAAGTCAAGTAAGGAAGCTCTTGGACTCAATGATTAGGAAGCGCAATGATTTCTAAGTGTCTACAACAATTAAAGATCAAGTTTCATCTTGGAAATCAGCATTGAAAGTAAAAAAAAGGTGCGAATCAAGAAAAGTCAACCGAAGTCAAAGATTGGGTGTATGAGAGACTCCCAGCCGATCGGTTGGAGCCCGCAACCGATTCGGTTGGGCTGATGGTCAAAACTTAACCGGATCGGCTGCGTCGCAACCGATCCGGCTACGAACCCTGGAGTTACACTTTTTGTCATTTAATGTTGCCTTAACTTCCATTAATCATTAGAGGCCGATTATTTCCAGTTAATAACTTGTTAGGGATGTTTTTTTCCTGATAGTTAAGGGTTTTTAGCTATAAAATGAACCTACACTTAGTAGTCTAGTGTGACACAACCAAAAGAGTAATAGTTTACACCAAAGCTATTACCAACCCTTATTATTCATCCCAAAAGTCTTGTTACTGCTGTAAAACGTCCAGGAGGGTGGAGAGACGATTTATCATCCATTGTTTGATTATTCGGAGTTGTACGGTTAGGCTAGACGATTGGAGGCGTGTGGTTGCTATATTCCACAATTTCTAATTCTTGTAATCCAAAGCTTAGGTATTCTATTGAACTTGTCATGAATTTCTATTCTCTTGAATTATTTGAATTATCTTGTTACTACTTGTTTTTTGTTATGATTGTCATGGAGTAATTCTTGAATATACTTGTGTGTAAGGATGTAGGAAATCGTAATAGTGTTCTTATTTGTGATGCATGTAAATGATCTTGTTTATATGAGTTTGTTGGAAAAACTACTACTCTTGTTTGATTTGTCGGTAAAACATGTTTAAGAAAAAAGACCGAAAGGATTTCTCTTATGTTTTATAACAAAAAGTTAAGTGACAAACTAGTATGGGGATATGGTGATTGACACTCACCATGTTTACTTGTTGAAACAAGACTGGAAACGTTTTCATCACTAAAGGTCGAAAGATTCGTAGGAACAAGTTTAATGAGAACCTTTTACAAACAAATGGATTTTCTAAAGGATAATCATTAGGATAAGGACCGAAAGGATTACCTACATGTTATTGTTCTTAAAATGATTTTACAAAACATAAACCATGCGTTGGAAATCATTTGCTTATGATTTGTGCATAACATCAAGAGTTTACACCAAGCCGTCATGAACACTCTCTATGATTGCCTATAGACTTCACATAAGTATATGTTTCTTAATATTGATTTTCACCAAACCACAATTTTGAGGAAGCCTTGACAAGCTTTCTTGTTACGAGTATTTTAACAAATTAAAACGCAAATCCCTTGGGACGATCTTGACTTACCCACCTTTGCTATCGTGAATGAGTATACTTGCTCGTATGTGTTTATAGTAATTACCGGATAAATCGTGTTTATAAATTTTAAAACTTGTACACACGGAGAGCACATCAAGTTTTTGGCGCCGCTGCCGGGGATTTGAGTGTTTTTTATTTGTTTTGTTTATGTAAAATTCGTAATATTAGAATTTGGTTTTAAATTGATTAAAAAAAATTTGGTTTTAGGACCAACCGATTCGGCTGCGCAAGCAACCGATCCGGTTGGTCGTCTCAGTAAAATTATGCTTTTTGTTTTTTCTAGTTTCTAGTTTATCTTTTGTTTTGTGTTTTAGTTTATAGCTTATTTCTTGTTATATCTGATGTTTAGGCTAGTTTATAAGATTGTTTATGATTGTTTTTGTCATTTTTAGATTTTTGGTTATATGTCATTTTTAGTTTTATTTAATTTTCTAATTAATATTGTCTTTATTAGAGTAATTATCTAGTTAATTTTCAGTTTTAGATGTTTAGTTAGTTTTCATGATTAGTTAATTTTATCTAGTTAATGTAGTTTATGCTTAATTAGTATAATTAATGGTTTTAATTAGTAAGGGTAATGAGTAGACACACTTATTAGAGTTTAAGTTGTAATTAATTGTCTTTAATTAATAAGTTTAATTATTTAAAAAAAAAAAAAAAAATTGGAAACCACTCCAACCAATCGGTTGCAAACCGTGACCGGATCGGCTGGGTGTGTTTTGGTTTGAGACTTACCACCAACCGATCCGGTTGGAGCTCTCGATAAGAATTCTTTTAGTTTTTTAATTTCAAGTTTTAGCTTGTGTTTTTAGTCTTAATAAGAGTCTTTACTTGTTTAGAATATGCTTCTGTAGTTTGTTTTGATTTTTAATAACTCTAACGCTAATAATTTGGATGTTTTGTCTTTGGTTTTGTTTTGTTTTGTTAGATAGTTTTGTTATGGATAGTTTGAGTGGAATTTCCGAGTATCTACGCAACTTGGATGAGATGTTTAAGGATACCGGTAACTCGTTGGAGAAGATTGGGAATATCTTGGAAGAAGGTAAGAAAGAGTTGGCTATCGATTCAGAATGTTTGGAAGAAGTTGGAGAAAACAAGGTTCAAGTTCCTAAAAAGAATAGGGCCGTGATTTTCACGCAAGCACCTCTCACGGGGTACGATTCACCATTTATGAGATTTAGGACACCGTGTAGTGTTGAAGGGGTGAGCGCGTGGGATGCTCAATTGAACATGGCTTATGGGGACAACTATATTGTGGACAAAGTCCTTGACAAAATTGGCCACATTCGTTTGGATTATGAAGCTTATAGGAGAAACATTGTTAAGAATCTTCGGATTAATATCCATGGTCATATTTTTGAGGCCGATTTTGTAGTTTTGGAAGAAGGGAACGCGGATGAACCGGACGTATGCTTTAGGCGAGATTTCCTTGTGACAACTAAATGTCAATTGGATTTTGCTCTAGGTAAGATGAGAATTAACATTACCGATTTGGAGGAAGAGAGGGAAGTGGATGAAATGCTTGCAGAATTGTGTGCAAACATGGATAAGGAGAATGTGGAAATTGTGAAAATGGGAAAGGCTAGTTGAAAGAAGACCTCATCAAATAAACTAACTCCCACCACCTCTACCACCAACAAGACCCATCATTACACACCATCACCACCAAATTCACCAAACACCTTCAAACCCTTAACTCAAGACCAAAAGGAAGCCAACCTAGCAAACCTTGAACAAAAATTCCTTGAACTTAACGAGAAGAAACCGGTGATTGAAGTTCTACAAGATTATGTTCTATACCTCAAAAAGCTAGATGCGGTTATGTTAGCTAGAGCAAGGTTGGAAGATAAGGATCTTTCGGATGAGGATAGGGATAGGATCTTATTTCGGGGTATGCCATGGAAAGAGAGTAACCCGGGTATCTTCGTTTTACCTATAATAGTTAACGGGACCACTCCGGTTTATGCTTTGTCAGATACGGGATCAAGCGTCAACGTTATGCCTTATCCACTATTCAAGACTTTGGGACTAAGCAAACCTCAACCAAATCATTCTAAGCTAACCATGGCGGACAACTCTCAAGCTAAGGCTATGAGGGAAGTGAAAAATGTTAGGGTGCAAATTGGCTACCAACCTTATTTGGCCGATTTCCTAGTCTTGGACATACCGGTTGATAAAAGTCTACCTCTCTTACTTGGAAGACCTTTCCTACGCACATGTGGAGCGATTATAGATATGGGGAGGGGGACTATGACAATCTATGATGGGATCTCAAAGCAAACTTATTATCCCAAGCCTAGGGGTAAAGTGTTAGAATTTATGGAGGATTTGGAACTCTTTGATGGGGAAGATGATTTAACTTGCTTCGAAGTTGGGCGTGATGTCCACATAAATCCTATGTATGGACCGCTTGCCCCACCACATTTTGATCTTGATGATGAAATGGAACGTGCTCTTGCTATGGAAGCCTTCTACAACCCATTTAAGAACATCCTTGTTTACAAAAAGCTCACGGATTTCTTAGGGTCTCTACCCGTACAATTGAAAATTTTGGAATGGGGACCCGAGGGGTCGAGTGTATACAAAAGATAAGAGGGAGATGGGGAATGGAATGTCAAATTCGATATACTATGCCCGAATGGAAGGAGATTTGTTAGAAAGTTCAAAACTCCTGAAACATATCATGAGTTGACCAGAAAATTCCAAAGCGAGGATATTTTGAGGCATGAATATTTTGAGGAGTGATAAGGAGAAGAACATTGCAACAATAATAACAAGAATGTGTTTGCTTGATTTTCATCTTTTGATGAAATTTTATTTTATTCACTTATGGATTTTATTTTCATTTGGTTTTTATTTGTATTATTATTATGTTTGAAGTTATTTTAATCAATTTATTTTCAGTTTTAGTTTAAGTTTATGATGATAAGTATGATGATTTAGTTTTTGAGTTAGATGTTGTTGAAATTTGCAAATGGTTGGATGAATGTCGTGTGCATCTTTAATCGGATTTTTGAGTAAACAATTTTTTCTTGGAAGGTAAAATGCCCAAGTAAAGTTAAAAAGGCAAAATTATGCAAAAATGCAAACCGAAACGGTTGTGTCCATGACTGAATCGGTTGGATGCAAGTATAAGTACCAAAAGTTCATTTTTCTAGAAAAACACACACACACACACACTAATCCTCCATATGGGTTTCACAAAATTCGACCACTAGAAGTTGTTTGAAGATTGTAAGAGTTTTAGAAGATCATCATGGCACCTAAACAAGTAAGCATCTGCAATCAATTAACTTAATTAGGGTTTAATTTGAGTATTTGGTTCAAATTGCAAATTAGGTCACTAATTTGGGGGTTTTTGATGGGATTCGAATTAAGTTGTAATATTTTAGAATTAAGTGGGTAATTGATATAGGAATGCATTGAAAAAAGAATTGTAGTGATTAATTCAACAAGGAATGAGTATTAGATGATTGAATTTTCGGATTTAATTAGGTTATGCCATTGAATCAAATTAAGTTGCAATTGATTATTCCTAGTCGGTAGATGATGCATTTTCAGTGAATTTTAGATGCCACATTGTTGATTAGAACAAGTGATTGATGAATTGAAGTTAAGCTTGTAAGTTCTAAGCATGATGAACATGTGATGATTGGAAGTTTTGAATGCGAATTAAGAGCAATTTAAGGTTGTGGAAATCATTGGTGATGTTAGAATGCAATTTAGGAGTGAAATCGAATTGGAAGAATCTAGTGGGAAATCATTTGGAAGGCCATAGCCTTCTGCAGAACAGGTAACCGATTCGGTTGCGTATCGCAACCAAACGGTTGGATCATGGTCATGAGAGGAGCCGGATCGGCTGCCCCTCAACCGATCCGGTTCCAGGTTTTGTTGTGGGAAATTGAAATTTTTTTAACTAGACCCTAGAGGCTTCTATAAACCTTATCGTTTGTTCTAACACTCTTATATTATCTTATATTTGTGATTTCTACAGAGAAATGTTACAGGTTGTTCGAGTTCGACGCGGATTCCACCGAACCCGATTGTTACCAAGTATTGCCAAAGGAATGCAAGGAAGAAGGTTACGTATAGCTTGAAAGCTGAAGGGAATGCAAACTTGAAGTTTAAAGATCTCACCAATGAGGAGAAACATGCTTTTAGGGAACGTTTGTCAAAGTTGCAAAATAGGACTGTTTCGGTTCCTAGGTTGATAGATTGGGATTTGTTTAACGAATATGAGTGTGAGAATGAGTTGCGAGGTATGATGCGGATGTCTTATGTCTATTCGGTTGATGGAGATTCGTTTAATTATTTTTATTGGGAGAGAGCTTTTAGTATTAATGAAGAAGTTTACAGCGAATGGTGTATGGAGTTCTTTTCAACTATGTACTTTGAAAGGAAGGTCAATGTTCGGAACATCATGAATGAAGTTTGTGTTTGGTTTAGGCTTTGTGGGCAGGATCACGCATATACTTTGTCGGGTTTTGCTGTTGCTCTTGGACTATATGAACAAGATGAGGTTGATCATCGATTGTTTGAAGCTCATTTTTCAAGGCTTAGGAGATTTGAGAAATATTACCCTAGTGTTCCCTAGTATTGGAATCGTGTGGGAGATCCTTCTTGTACTCGAAGGAATTCTGCAACTATTAGGAGTCCATTGATGAGAGTGCTACATAAGTTGTTAGTATGGGGGCCGTTTCACAGAATTGGGAGCCGGGACAAATGCCATAAGTCGGATTTGTGGATTATGATGTTGTTGGAAGAGACTAAGGATGGGAATGCGACTTGGCTCATAGTCGAGTATTTGTCTAGGAAAGCCCCGGGTATCAAAGGTAATAGCAACATATGTGGAGGTCATTATGTGACGAGGTTGGCAAAGAATCTTGGGTATTACAATAGAAATGAGTTGGCTAAGTGTGGAGAGCCACAGGTTAGTGAGATATGGAATGCAATGAGTTTTGGAACAGCTTTGAATAGGAAGACAAAGACGTTAGGAGCATGGATTGAACCACAACCACAACAACAACCACAGCAGCAGGGAAATGTGCCAATGGGCAATGTACCGATGGGTAACATGCAAACGGGCACGACTAGTAGTTTTGACTCAGGTTAGGGAGATTGGAACCGGCATTTGAATGAAATTTAGTGTAGGGATATTTGGAGAGATTCGATGATGTTGAGGAACAACTACATTAATGATTATTCAATTCTGTTCTTTCAACACATAGCTCAAGAAGCTAATTATGAGTTGCCTCCCTACAACCCAACTAATGTTCCACCATATCCTTTCCCCTACACCTCGTATCCTGGACCGTATCCGTACCCATATCCTGGCTATGCACCATTTCCCGACCCAGTGCCTGCGTATGGTAGATTACCCGAGGTTGGAGGATCTTCATCGGGAGCTGGAGGAAAGAAGAAGAAGAGGAGAGTTCGTTCGGAGTTTGTGGACGAGCACTATGAGTCCGAAAGTGATGACGAAGATGATGATGATGAAGGTGATGTGTATTTTTTTTTTAGGATTATTATCATACTTTGTTTATTTTTATTTTTAAGTAGCGTTTGGATTGTTTGTAGTTTGTTTGTTTGTTTTGTGTATTGTGTATAGTTTTGAAGTTTTGTTTACAGGATGGATGTGACAGAAGCTTATTGTTGGTCAATATTTAGAGTTGGATAACTCACATGCGTGCCTATGACCCAATATGCATATTGCATATTCTATCCCGTGGTATCTTTTTGACTATTTCTTTTTCCCATCTTTACTTTGAAGTTCATTTTATTACATTGAGGACAATGCAAAACTTAAGTATGGGGGAGGGAAGAAAATAGGAAAAATGATACGATTTTTAATTTTTTAGTTTTTAGTCTTATTTTTTATTTTTAGGTAAAGTTTTTGGATTCAAGTAATTAGTAGAAAATCGCCCTTGATTGTCTAGTTGTTTTCACACGTTATTAAGATATATTTAAAAACAAATTGGGTGTTTCACTGGTAAAATGAGGTTTTTGAAAGTTTCTAATTTGAACCAACTTACGAAAGTAATTCATTTTGGATTCGCTAACATTTTCTAGCGCGCATTGTAGCCTTTTTCCACTAAATTGTGAGGATTCTTTTTGTATAAAACATATCTTTTTGTTTTATATTTTGCTATGAGTGTGCCGGTGATTATGTCGATTCTAGAACTTGTACTTGTTATGCATTACGGTTAAAATCACTCTAGAGTGATAAAAATATGTTCAAAATGATAAGAGGCATCGTAGGATTTAACCTAAATGGCCTTCCATTTCACATCTAATATTTTTTGCTAACCACATCGGTTAGTTAAGTACTTTATATGGACCCATTTATTAGTGCTCATTTTTAGCACTAGATACCCTTAGTTACACCCTTCGAGCCAATCTTTTCATTTTTGTTAAATCCAGAAAAATACAAAAATACTTTACACCTTAAACCTTAGCCAACCCATGTCAATGTCTATTGGTTTGTTGCTAGTTGTTTGGAGTGTTGGATTGTTTTTTATGATTATGAAGAAGCTACACTTTGTCATTTGTGTGTACCATTCTCCAAAAAAGATGAAGGAGACGTCTTTCTCAATTGTATTTTTTGTGGTGTATGCTTATACTAAGTGTGGGGGAGTAAAAAATAAATAAATAAATAAAAAATTATGGTTATAGCCAATGTGGTATATGGAGTATATTGATTAGCCAATGAGCTAAATTGAGTTATATATGTTTGGAGATCGATATGTGAAGAAGAGGAAAATATAATCATTTTCGGGATTGTGGTTTGTGTGATGGCTAGCAACATGGAGGTTTAGACTTGACTTTATTTTTATTTTAAAACCAATTTCATAAACCATCCCATGCCTTATCCATACCATTTATAAACCCAAAGCTTTAACATTATAAGCCAAATAAAAGCCCTCTTTGATGAATTTATTTTATTTGTCTTGATACTTGTACAAGCTTATGGTAAAAAAAACATTGATCATGACTTGGCATTGAGTGATTTACATATACCCACCAATATATGAGTGTTGAGTGAATTCTTAAAATCATTCTTGAGGTTTTTAGTTATGTTATCTAAAGTTATTTGGTTCATTTTAAAATTTTCACATATTAAAAGCAATTAACAATTATTTCTCTTGAGATGATTGTTAGATTTTTGGAACCACGGTATCGAGACCATTGAAATCAATTTTCACAAATGTTAAACCTACTCGAGGGCGAGTAGAACTTAAGTGTGGGGGAATTTTATAACGCTCAAAATGAGTATGTTTTTTGTAGCGTTATTGTTGGTTTTGTGTATGATAATCGGCTATATTTACTCAAAATTGTTGCAAAAGTGCAAAAGAAGCGTATTTGTATGTGAACGTAGCCAGGTATCGCAAAAGGTGAAGAAATGAAGATTTCATGCACATTTGGATAATTCCCAAGGAACGAAGTCAAGTAAGGAAGCTCTTGGACTCAATGATTAGGAAGCGCAATGATTTCTAAGTGTCTACAACAATTAAACATCAAGTTTCATCTTGGAAATCAGCATCGAAAGCAAAGAAAAAGGCACGAATCAAGAAAAGTCAACCGAAGTCAAAGATTGGGTGTATAAGAGACTCCCAGCCGATCGGTTGGAGCCCGCAACCGATTCGGCTAGGCTGATGGTCAAAACGCAACCAGATCGGCTGCGTCGCAACCAATCCGGCTGCGATCCCTGGAGTTACACTTGTTGTCATTTAATGTTGCCTTAACTTCCATAAATCATTAGAGGCCGATAATTTCCAGTTAATAACTTGTTAGGGACGTTTTTAGCCTAATAGTTAGCTATAAAATGAACCTAGACTTAGTAGTCTAGTGTGACATAACCAAAAGAGTAATAGTTTACACCAAAGCTATTACCAACCCTTATTATTCATCCCAAAAGTCTTGTTACTGCTGTAAAATGTCCAGGAGGGTGGAGAGACGAATTCTCATCAATTGTTTGATCATTCGGAGTTGTACGGTTAGGCTAGACAATTGGAGGCGTGTGGGTGCTATATTCCACAATTTCTAAATCTTGTAATCCAAAGCTTAGGTATTCTATTGAACTTGTCATAAATTTCTATTCTCTTGAATTATTTGAATTACCTTGTTACTAATTGTGTTTTGTTATGATTGTCATGGAGTAATTCTTGAATATACTTGTGTGTAAGGATGTAGGAAATCGTAGTAGTATTCTTATATGTTATCCATGTAATGATCTTGTTTAAATGAGTTTGTTGGAAAAACTACTAGTCTTATTTTTTATTCCAAAAAGTTAAGTGACAAACTAGTATGGGGATATGGTGATTGACACTCACCATGTTTACTTGTTGAAACAAGACTAGAAACATTTTCATCACGAAAGGTCGAAAGATTCGTAGGAACAAGGTTAATGAGAACCTTTTACAAACAAATGGATTTTCTAAAGGATAATCATTAGGATAACGACCGAAAGGATTACCTACATGTTATTGTTCTTAAAATGAATTTACAAAACATAAACCAAGGGTTGGAAATCATTTACTTATGATTTGTGCATCACATCAAGAGTTTACACCAAGCCTTCATGAACACTCTCTATGATTGCCTATAGACTTCACACAAGTATATGTTTCTTAATATTGATTTTCACTAAACCAAAATTTTTAGGAGGCCTTGACAAGCTTTCTTGTTACGATTATTTTAACAAATTAAAACGCAAATCTCTTGAGACGATCTCGACTTACCCACCTTTGCTATCGCTAACGAGTATACTTGCTCGTAGGTGTTTATAGTAATTACCGGATAAATCGTGTGTAAATTTTAAAACTTGTACACACGGAGAGCACATCAAACAATTTTAAATATTTGTGGACCTGAAAAACAGAGGCCTTGTGCTGTCGACCACCCAGTATATACTTAAATTCAGCCATGATAAACGCATAAGTGAACACAAAGATATCCTCAACATTTAAATTCTTAATAGACGTGAATTTTTTATTTTTGTTTCTTAAGATTGGTTAGGATTTAGTAAATCCAGAAGTAAAGACTCGGTCACCTCAGGTATTTGTTCGCATTATAAAGTTCGTAGTCTTAAACATTTAGTAGTAAGTTAAGTAACACCATGGAGGACAGGCGGGTCTTTACCTACTGTATACCTGATCCACAACCCGACATAGGGCGTTTTGTAAGATACTATATATACCATCTACCCTCTAAGGTAGAGGGTTGGAGATTCTTTTATGCTATTGCACTTTCTCTCTTTACAAAGTTCCCAGCTCACTTTCTGTAGAATCCATGGATCTGGACTCAACTAGGGTATCAATAACATTGAATATGCACAGCGGAATCAATAAGAACATCAATGTTACTAATAAGGTTTTCTTTATTAATTGAAATAAAAACTACTACAACTACTATAACTACTACACGCTCTATGCGTTAATTAGACTCTCATTGAAGATGTCTACTATGAATGGATGAAAAGGATGCCAATAAACTAGATGCCTACCCTCTTTATATAGTAGAGGGAGGCTACAAAAATCCTAGACATAGCTTACTATCAAAGCTACTATTAAATTATCTATAAGGCCCTCATTGTTTCTTCTTTCTTCATTCGTTCTCGTTTTGTAATCTGCAATTCCCAACAATCTTCCCCTAAACTGGAATTTGACTAGGTTAAGTTCCAGTTTCATGATAGTACAAAACAACATGTATGAAGTAACAGTGGTAAAACATGTCATCACAATAATAAGCTGCGCATAATGAATCTTCTTCCCCTTCTAATAGGGGTCTTGTGCAACTCGTAGACGCTTCCCCTCAAGTGATGCATGTAGATGGAAAGTATATAAACCATAAGCTTCCCCTTAAAATTATACTATCCATCTTGAATTTTTTTTTACTACTAAGCAAAAAGAAATAAAGCACAGCAGCAGAAAAATCAAATCAGCAGCAGCATCAAAATAGTCTACCAGTAGTAACGGAGAGCTAGTAGAAACACCAAAGCATGCGTCTTATATCTTACACTATCCATGTGACTTTAAATCTTGATAAATCCTCAAATAATATGAGACACTGAGCACTATAATGTAACTCCTTAAAGTGATAGCAAATGTGAGCATTAAGCACCATCAATCTCTATATCACACTCCTTCACTAACACTGAGCACTACAACGTAACTCCTTAAAATGTTAGCAAATGTTTGCATTAAGTACCTTTAGTCTGTAGATCTCACCCCTTCGCTAGATTTATCAAGTCTTTGTCACACCATTAAAGTACGAACAAGTTATCTCAAAAGTGTTCATCACGCACTTTGAGATATGATAAGACACGCACCTGATCAACCAGTAGGAACTCCAGAATAACCAGTAGCAACCGATCAGGAAAAACCAATACTACTAGCAGGAACCAAATAAGTCAGCAGGAACCAGTATCAGTAGGAACCTATAAGCAATCAGCAGGAACCAACCAGTAGTAATCAACCAGTAGAAACGAATCAAAATATGCAACCAGTAGGAACATTAAATCAAGCCGAAAATATGTTAATTACTAGGGTTCATCGTTGAATAAAAATTCAACTAACCAAGACTAGTAAAACACTAGAAGACCAGCACAAACTGTTACGACCAGAATTAGCATGTACAACAACCGATCATGAACAGGATAAATTTTATCTGACCAGAATTAAATTCCCACGCTGCCAGTATGAACCATGAATCAACCACGTATGACCAATGTATAAAAAATCTAGACCGAATAAACATGGGACCAGCATCAATATAAAGCAACCAGTCTAATGCTTGAGATCAGTACGTCGATGTGAGCCCCACGTTTTAACCCCTTGACCATCAGTATAAATGATAGTCAACTAGAAACCAATCAGTACCACGTAAATATATGAGACCAATTAAAATAACAATGCCCACGTGACACCAGTAGAATCAGCATGTGACCAGCAGCAATAATATCACATATTCAAAGTCAACCAACGACCACACGTGATCAAGCATTATCAGCAGCAACAATATATATAAAATAGGCCCACGTCATATCAAATAAATTACAAGAAGCCAATGACAAACAAATGGAATAAAGTATCCGTAAGAATGAGGGATCATGTTGATCCTAGATGAGCAAACGATCTAATATAGAAACTGACTTAAAACAAAGACTTATTAAGTATCACGCGGAATTTAATACTTAATCTTAAGAAGAAGAACAATGAACATTCAACACCTCAATATTATTATTAATACGAATACTCTAATCAGTATTAGGCTTTTACAACCTTGAAGTGTATCGACCTTAGATATAAAACATACGTATATCTAATCTAACCTAGGACCTCCTTTTATAGGCTAAGGAGTCCTTTACATAATACAATACGTAACCTACAAGATAAATATCTTTTCCATATTTATCTAATACAAAATACTAAACCGACTATACAAGACTAGCAGTGGTTACAATACAATATCCGTGGTTACACAATACTACTGGCCGCGGTTTGTCTTCATCAGTGGTTCCATTCTTCTGTCCGTGGTTTTATCAACTCTGTCCGTAGTTCCAATACTTAGAATAATTCTTGATCCAAGGAACCAAAAACCCAACAATCCTCCCCTAAACTTGATACATTCAAATAGAATTCTCAAGTTTCCTTTAAGCTCAAAACATCTGAATTGGAGGATGTAGCCAAACACTTACTAGATTTAATAATTTTCTCATACTTCAGCAACAAATTGTAAGCTTGACCATCATAGGGCAACAACATCTTGATAATACCAGGCTTCATCATCTGAGCAATAACTCCTGGATACTTATTCAGTTGAGGATAATCACCTTCTACAAGCATATGAATAACTTCTCCAGAAACAGTTAAAACATGAACTCCACAAGTTTGATATAAAAACCATCTTGTAACATGACCATTGTAGAGTCCTTTCCATTCAGGTTCATCATGAGTAGGTTCAAATAAAATCTTCAAATAATGATAGACCAGTCTCTCATGATAATCATTTGGATATTCTTCACCAAACTTATTCTTGTAAAGTATCCAAAGATTCATCAAATCATCTCTATCAAAATACTAAAGCATCTGTGAAAATTTATTATACTCATAAACTTCATTATTGAGTCTTTGAATTTTCCAACATCCTTCACTTCCATTAAGCTCAAACACATAAGAGATAATTTGATTACCATCTTCAACTAATTTCAGTCTTTTAGAATCAGATGTCTCCTGAATCTCAGATTTTCTCTTTTGTCTACTTTGAATCCACTCTTCTTCCTTTTTAGAATTCATTGCACAGAAATCATCATTATTAATCTTCATACATCTCAGATAAATCTCATGAATTCTTTCAAATGAACACTTATTAAGATTATCAGGAATATGTATGCCTGAATTCTTAATAATCTTCATCAGTACATTCCTCATCTGTGCAATTGTATGAGGTTTCTTTCTTATAACTTGCTTCCTTTCTTTACTAATCCTCCTTGCCCATTCACCCAAAATTCTAGCTCTTTCCTCATCATCTAACAATGCCCATTCTTGAGTAGTATACTCATCCTTTATTTGATTAGAAGCCTGAAGATAATTTTGTGATTCATACCATGTTGCTAACCATTTCTGACTAGCCTCCTCTTCTTCTTGCTTCCTTTTCTCTAAAGTTGCTTCTTCTTCAGCTAGCATTTTTCTTATATATTCTTCATCATAAGCAATCTGTTCTTCTTTACTTTTAAACTTCAAGTTTGGTTATGCAATTCCTTTAACCTTTCCAATGTCTGATTGAGCCACCTTCATCTTCAAAGGCTCACCAATAACTAAGCTTTTACTTTTGGGTTTGTTTGCAGTAGGTTTAAGAGACAAAACAGGTGCAATGATTGGTGCAGAGTTAGATGAGGTTATGCTTAGATTGATTAATGTACTTGCAGCTTCTTTCTCAACTTCTTTAGATTTAGGTGGTGATACAAAGAGAGTTGTAACAATGGTGGAAGTAGTTATGATAGCAGTGGGTACAATTGCCATTTCTGAAACTGCAGCAGTGGTTTGAACAAAACTATCCGTGGTTGCAGACACCCTTGCAGTGGTTGTGGTTGTGTCCTGCATCACTTCATCTTCTACCACAGTCTTTAAACTTTCAAGAACAGCCTCATTCCCATCTTCATCAGATACCAAAAACTCTTGATCTCCACTATCAACATCTTCTTATATAGATACATCTACAGCCTCCCCTGAATTCATGCCTTCACTCCTCCCCTATTTGGATACATTCTCCACATTCATAGCTGGAGAGGAGTCCACCTTCTTTTTCATCTTCCTCATGGTCCTCAAAACAGCAACCCCAAGTCTTCTTACTTTCTCTAAGACAAACATCCTATGCTTCAGCCTGCGAATTTCTTTACCCTGAAACACAGCCAACTCTTGAAGACTTGAGATTTTATCATCCATTTTAGCACATTTAACCGTCAATTCATTAAAACGTTCAAGAATATCCTCCCCACTTCGACCTGTGTTAACTGGTTCGAGAGGTGGTTCATTGGAAAAGTCATCATGTACCAGCTTAGGATCCGTCAATTCAGTTTCATGTTCCAAACTATCCTCATCACTTCGAGATGTGTTAACTACTCTGAGAGGTGAATCCTTGGATAAAGTAAGCATAGCACCAGACCTTTCCTGATCATCTATGCACCCTGTAGTAGTCAGTTGGCTAGGGATTCCTCCACCTGTGTTAAGTTCCAAGGAACTCTCCACATTATGAGTTGCCAAAGGTTGGGTCTTAATTATGTTTCCACTATCCTGACCAGCATCTAAGCATGAATCAGTAGTGGAAGCCCTTCCAATCATGTCACCTCCACACCTTGTGACAACCTTATCAACAACACCACTAACACCAGCCTGAGGTAGCATGGTGCCCTTCTTTCTCCTAGTCCATACAATTGGTTGTACAGTGGTTTACGTTTGACTAGAAACAAGTTGAGTTTCACTAACAGTGGTTGCAAGTGTACTATCAGTGGATTGAGATGTACTAGCAGGTGGTTCAGTGACTATAGGGTGTTCCTCAAAACCTACATCAAGCTCATGAATAACAGGCAAAATAATCTTATAAGGAAATAAAGGAACATCCCATATTTGAACATTTGGCTTCTGATTCCTCATATGTGCAAAGACCTTAGGAAGCATATAATGCACTTCATACTCCCTAGTATGCTCAGCAGGCTCCTTTATTTGACTTTCCACAATTAGTTGAACAAACCTAGGATATAGATAATATTTACCCTTCTTCCTAATGCTCTGCACAAGTCCCTCATAAATCATCCTGGACCAATTAAATTTCCTTCCATCAGACAAACAAATAATAGCAGTAGCAATTTTGGAAGGAAAATCATTAAACCCAGTGGTCCTATTACTCATACACATCAACAAGGTGTGAATCAAAAACTTCCATTGTTGTGAAAACAAATTCTTAAAAAATTGTACCTTATCACCCCTGTGTGTATAGCCTAACCTTTCTAAACCAGCAACTATCTCAACATCTGAAAGATTATCAATACCATCAGCATCATCAAACTTCAAAACCCTTCTAATGATCTCCTCATTAACCAAAATAGCATTCTCATCTACAACAGTGGTAAACACTTCTACTCCATCGGCCTCCTCAAGCTTAGCATTCCCCCAGAACTGATGAATATAGGACTTAAGGATGGTGGGTGTGACAGTTAAGGCAAAGTGATAGGACTGTGAATAAGGAAATCAATCATCTGATGAAAACCTTCGGATCTATTGTTCTTGATGAGATTAGCAACAAGGTTATGTGTGTGGGAGTACTGGTTCGGCATTATGATTGATGACTGGTCTGATGTGGGATCTGTGAATTATGCAAAGGAAAGTGATTAGGGTTGATATAGAGCACCAAGTTGAAGTGATTTGAAGATCAATTTAATGATCCATCTGTGATTTGGGGAGATAAATATACTTTCGCCAAAGTTACCAAACAGCCCCTGAAGTATCCAAAAACAAGCAGCATGCTATCAGTGGTTTGAAAAACCGCTATCCCTGGTTTGAAACATACTAGCAGTGGATACAGTGTGTCACTCCAATCAGTTGACCAAGAGATATAGCAAGCAAATCTGTGTCTAAATAAGAGATATCTTAAAAATATGAAGGATTACACAATTTTTTTTTTTTTTTTTTTTTTTTTAAACACAAGCATCTAAACACATCACAAGCTCCAATATACACTAATCCTTCATACCTGCAAGACACAAACAAGAACCAAACACAGAGAAGAGAGTTAATGTTATCAGTGGTTAGAAAAAGATAGAAGTGGTTCCATAGACTTATCAGTGGTTAGCCAAAGTGCTAATGTCTAAGTCAATATAGTCAACTTCCGGTGTCCAAAATCCAATGACCTCATTAACTCCTCAACCACCTTAACCTTCCCCTCATTTACTTACTAATACCATTTGCTTGCCTATAAAATAATCCCAACGCCCAAATAACACACATATCAATCAATCTAAAACCCTAATTCCACCAAAATCCACAATCAACAAGCAGCATGTGGAATCCCAGTTGGAATCAACCAGAAGTTATCGATCTAACATCCTCCTCCTCATCATCATCATCATCATCATCATCATCATCAAGTGATGATTCTAACCCATGGCGTCTGTACCTTCCTCCACAAGAACCACAACCAAGAAAATCCCCTTTTCTCCCTTCATCTGAAGATGATAGTGTGGTAGATCCTAGTGAGTCATCAAGAGGTTCAGATGATTCTACTAAGCGCCTAGAACCAACCTTCAATAGGTTGGTTAGAGAGGGAGCAGAGAGAGGACAACCTTCATCATCCCAACCCCAACCAAGGCCACGTGCCAGAAATCCGCCACTCCCAAAGGACAGAGAGGTGGTTCTTGGTCTTCCTGCACCAGGTTTTGGTGCTTCATCACATATCGGGAAGGGAAAGGATAAAAGAAAGATGGAGTGATGCTTTATGGTGGAACGTGTAGATGGAACAAACGAAGACTTCTCATATCACAAAGCCATCTACTGTATTCATCTGCATCATCTTCATTTTCATCAATCCATCCTTTTCAGCTTCTTCGTCGTACTGGTCATGCATATGATCAGGTTTTGGAATAGATGATATGAGCTAGGATAGGTGTAGGAAATCTTGTATAGAACTAGTCTTTTAATTGCAGTTGAAGTTAATTGTAAGCTGTAAGCTGTAAGCTGTAAACTGTTTCTTGAATGAACAATTTAACTTCAGCACTTCTGTTGCATCAGTAATTAACTTTCTTTTATCTGCAAAATGGTTAGTGGGAACACAACGCAACAAACAGTGGTTTGAACACAACTATCAGTGGTTAGAAACAAAAGTAGCAATACTAAGATCACATAATAACAGTTCAATACTTATACAAACTTTTACAAAACAAGTTGTGATTTAGAGATTAATCATTCCAATACTAACAACAAGGTACTGAAACCTCCCCACATCAAAAGCTTTAGTGAGAAGATCAGCAACATTGAAATCAGTATGGATTTTTACCATTTGAATCAACCTTTTCTCATTACAATCTCTAATAAAATGATGCCTTATCTCAATATGTTTAGTTCTAGAATGTAAAACAGGATTTTTAATTATGCAAATTGTACTTTTATTATCAATGTAAATCTTTGTATGCATAAAATTGTACCCAAAATCCAGCAATTGATTCTGAATCCAAAGAACTTGACCACAACAACTAGCAGCTGCCACATATTCAGCTTCAGTTATAGAATTTGCCACAATAGTTTGCTTTTTACACTGCCATGAAATTAGTCTGCTTCCCAAAAACTGACATCCTCCAGTAGTAGATTTCCTATCCAAACTAGCACCAGCATAGTCACGATCTGTGTAGACCACCAGATCAAAAGGAGAATCCTTAGAGTACCAAAGGCCCAATTTAGGATGGCCTTTTAGGTATCTAAAGATTCTCTTAACAGCATTCATGTGTGATGTATTAGGTATGACTTGAAATCTTGCACACACACATACTAAGAACATAGTATCTGGCCTAGATGCAGTGAGATACATCAAAGATCCAATCATGGACCTGTACAACTTCAAATCAACTTTGGGACTTCCATCATCTGGTAGCAGTGGTTTCTGAGTCTCTATAGGTGTACTAGCACTTTTTACATCTTGAAACCCAAACTTCTTCAAAACATCTGCTACATACTTGTCTTGACTAATGAAGATACCATCAGTCCTCTGTTGAACCTGTAGCCCCAAAAAGAAAGTGAGTTCTCCTATAGAACTCATCTGAAACTTATCATGCATAAGTTTCTCAAAACCTTGTATAGCTCCTTGTTTTTTGAGCCAAAGATGATGTCATCTACATAGACATGTACCAATAAAATATCATCTTTGTGCTTACTAATGAACAAAGTTTTATCAATCAACCCTCTTTTAAACCCATTGTCCATCAAGTAAGTAGACAGGCACTCATACCATGCCCTTGGAGCTTGATGCAACCCATACATAGCCTTCCTCACCATGTAAACCTTGTCAGGATGATCAGGATCTTCAAAACCAGGAGGTTGAAAAACATAAACCTCCTCATCAATTGTGCCATACAAAAATGCACTTTTAACATCCATCTAATACACCACAAAATTCTTGAATGAAGCATATGCTAAAAACAATCTTATAGCTTCTATTCTTGCAACTAGAGCAAACACTTCATCATAATCCAAACCTTTAGTTTGTGTGTATCCTTGAGCAACCAACCTTGATTTGTTCCTTACCACTATACCTCTTTCATCCCTCTTGTTTCTGAACACCCATTTTGTCCCAATTGCCCTCTTACCATTAGGAACATCAACCAATGTCCAAACCTCTTGAAGTTTGAACTGAAGAAGCTCCTCTTGCATTAACTCTACCCATCCTTCTTCTGATAAAGCTTCTTCCACTCTCTTGGGCTCCTTTTGAGACAGAAAACAAGCAAACAGGCAATTTTGCAGATCTTTATGACTATTTCTTTTGTGAAGTGATCTTGCAAAGAAACCATGCTTAGGAAAGGGTTCAGTGTTCTTAACCCTGCTTCTTGTTTGAACTGGAGTATTCAAATTTCCAAGTATTTATTCCTTGAGATGAATCTTGTGAATCCTAGTAGTAGTGATTGGAGACTTTCATGAATGACAGTGTCCAAGTTAGTCAAATCAGCATTGAAGAAATCATCCATGTCATCATCATCAGTAGGAGTATCAATTTCTATCAAAGCAGGCATGGTAGGATCATGTGGATACTCCTCTTCACCAAATAATGGCTTTACATTTGGTCCAAAGAAAGTACTATCATCAGTACTTGCAGCCGGGATTTCACTTGAACTATCAGTGGTAGAAGATGGCCTAGCAGTGCTTTTAGTTGGCTTAGCAGTGCTTTCAGAATGCCTTTTCTTCTTTTCAATTTCTTCTACCAACACTAAGTCATCTTTCAATAACTCATCCTTATCTTGATGATGATCAACTTTGCTTCCAGTATTCAATACATCATCAGTAGTGGGACCTTGCTTATCAATGATGGGTGAGACAGAACCAGCTTTCCACTTTTCAAACAAATACAACTCCTTTGGAGAATCAGCTTCCTTAGAAGTTGTTTCTGCATCAACATTCTTTTGTGTACCTGCATTATCATTAGTGGAAGTTCCTGCAATGATAGGCTCATAATTCATAGATTTGGTTAGCATATCAATGTTAAACAGCCAGTCTGGTCCTTTGGTCTCAATATTAGGAGTCTTTTCACTAAATTGAACATGAAGATTCTCTTCAACTATTCTAGTCCTCCTATTGTACACTCTAAAGGCTTTACTATTAGAAGAATAGCCTAAAAAGTATCCATCATCAGCTTTTTCTTGAAACTTGCCTAGGTAGTCTATGGTATTTAAGATAGTAACAGGACACCCAAAAGGTTTTAGGAATGCAATCATTGGCTTCCTATCATGTAACAGCTCTAGGGGGTCTTGTTATGAGGCTTCACTACCTTACTTCTATTCTGCACATAACATGCAGTGCCTACAGCTTCAGCCCAAAAGGTAGTAGGTAACTTAGATTCTGATAATATTGTCCTAGCAGCCTCAATTAGTGTCCTATTTTTCCTTTCAGCTACACCATTCTATTGTGGTGTTCTAGCAACACTAAACTGTCTTTCTATACCCTTAACTACACAGAACTGATTCATCACATCATTCTTAAACTCAGTTCCATTATCACATCTGATTATCTTCA
Organism: Chrysanthemum seticuspe; assembly: GCA_019973895.1. Classification (NCBI taxonomy): domain Eukaryota; kingdom Viridiplantae; phylum Streptophyta; class Magnoliopsida; order Asterales; family Asteraceae; genus Chrysanthemum; species Chrysanthemum seticuspe. The sequence goes on from BPTQ01000006.1 coordinate 156,848,850, forward strand.
CCTTATGATTTACTAGATTTTCTATCTTAGTAATGAAACTCGTGAGTATCTCACTAGTCTCACTCTTAGCAGCCAAAAAGTATACCCAAGAAAATCTACTATAATCATCAGTGATAATAAGGCAATATTGCTTATGGTTTAAACTTTTAACAAATGTAGGTCCAAATAAGTCCATATGAAGCATAAACAGAGGTTATGTGATGGTGTTAACAGCTTTGGTCTTACAAGAAGCTCTATGTTGTTTTCCTTTTTGACAAGCCACACACAGTTCCTTACACTCAAAAACCTTAGAAGGTAACCCTCTCACTAAGTCGCCTTTTACCAGTTTATTGATTGTTTTGAAATTTAGGTGACCTAGCCTTCTATGCCATAACTTAGACTCAGCAACTGAAGCCTTAGCAAACAAACAAGTTAAGGACCTATTGGGATGTACATCTTTAAGATCAAAACAATATATGTTTTCCTTCCTAGGTACCCTAAGCTGTATATATTTCTCATCAGGCATCTTAAAATCAGGTGACAACACCACACACTCAGTTTCACCAAAAAGCACCCAGTTTTTCTTATCACACATTTGACAAACACTGAATAAATTATACTTAAGTCCCTGTACCAGATAGACGTTTTCAAAGTCTAAATTTCCTGTTCTGATTGTGCCTCTTCCAAGTATCTTTCCTCCCTTTGGATCATTACCAAATGCCACATATCCTCCATCAAAAGCTTCAAAATCTTCTACGTTGCTCCCATCCCAAGTCATGTGCCCAGAGCAACCACTATCAAAAACTCCTTTATCTTTTAGCTCATCTTGTAGATTGCCCTGCACATGCAATTAAACAAATTAGTTCCTTTTGTGGACCCAAGCCAATACTGACTTGGGTCTACCCTGTGCATCAACATAATCAAATTTATTTAGGTCCATTGATGCACAGTTGACATGATGTAACACCTTGGTCATAGGCTTCCATTGCCAACTAGCTGAGGCCTTAACAGCATAAAAATGATTTCCAACCACTGTGTCAGTTATCACCTTTTGAATTTTTAAAACTTCTTTTCTATCAGTGGTGATATTTTGCTTAGCAGTGGTTTGATTTTGCTTAGCCGTGTTTACATTTTGCTTAGCAGTGGTTGGAACCCATTTAGGTGCAGTAGTGACTATTGATTTTGAATTCCCATTCCTCATCAACACTGCCCTAGGAATCATGTTTTTGTTAGGATGAGGGTGTGTTTTCTTTGAAAAGTTTTGATGATTTACCCTCCTCCAGTGATTCCAAACTTGTGGTCTGTTTTTATAACAATTTCTCTGTAAGTGCTCAAAACTACCACACACAAAACAAGCCTTTTTAACACATTGAAACTCATCTCCTAATCTGTTTGAAATTAGTCCATTGAAGTTTCTTTGGTTTCCCCTAGGTATGTATCTGTTCATCTGTTCCCTAGGTACTTCCTTGTACTCTACTACTTTCTTAGCAATTTGAGCTCCAAATCTAGGTACAAGGTTGGCTTGTTTAGAATCAACTTTCTTAACTTTCTCTATCTCTTCATGCTTAGTTGATTCAGATCTATCTTCCTCAGAATCTGATTCCCAATCTTCAATTGTGGGAGCATCAGATGACTTATCAGAACTTATCTTAGGTGATTCAATCTTGTTAGTCTCACCTACAAGTTTATTAAAACTAAATTCACAGAGCTCTTTTGTAAGTGGTGCATGTTTCATAAGAGATGGTGGTGGCATATCATTGTACCCAAGGCCAGTACCATCCTTGAACAATTTTTGACCTATTCGTTTATTTACTAGATCAGAAGCATACTGTGTTTTAGCAACCCTAACAACATGTTTTTCTTTTTCTTTTAGGGCTTCTACTTTTACACTCTCTGCCTTTTCTAGTTTCTCTTTAAGCATCTTAATCTCTCTATCCTTAAGATCAATTTCTCCACCTAGTATATTAATTTTATCAACATACTCAAACTCACATTTAATACAGTAATTAAGCTTTTCTTCAACACTTTCTAGACCAACTCTATAACCTAAGTTATCTAGAGACAGTCTTTCTACTTCTTTCCTTAAACTCTCAGTGATAGCCTTTTGAGATTCTAAGTTATCTTGACATGATTTAAAAGAACAAGTAGAATCATTAGATACCTCAGAATCTTAACCAGAAGTTGAAGCATAGGCCATAAGAGCAAAGTTATGCTCTTTGGAGCTTCACTGGCAAGAAAAGCTGCATTGGGACCTTCTTCAATCTGATCACTCCAATCATAATCACCAATCCCATCTTGAGCAACCAAAGCTGAAGAAGAAGTAGGCTCTTCAGTGGTCTTCTTAATGCTTTCAATTCTCTTAGGAGCTCGACATTCCCTAGCAAAGTGACCCTTCTTCTTGCAGTTAAAGCACTCCATCTTGCTTTTGTCGAATCCAGCTCTCCTTTGACCATCATACTTAACCTGTCTTCCAGTCCTCAGCAGAAACTTCCTTGCTTGGAGAGTCAACATTGCCATTTTCCATTGAAGATTAATCTCCTCAAGATCATCAGGATCAATTTGATCTAGATCTTGATTTAAAACAGTAACACTGGTAGTTAAATCAGCCAGAAAAGCACAAATTGCACCATCACTGACATTATCACTAACAGTGGTATTGTTTGCAATAGCCGTGGTTATTCCATAGGCAGCAGTGGATACATCTTGTGAACTTTTGTGATTAGTGGAAACAAAAGCAATGTTTTGATTTGCAGTAGATGCACCAGCAACGTTATTCTCAGACTTATAAACCTTTAAGTTGTTGTAAAGATTGTCCAGAGTCATCTTATTAAAGTCCTCTTTATTTCTCCACACAATTGTATGAACAGCCCATTCAGGAGATAAACTTCTAATGAACTTCAAATTTATATCTTCTTGAATAACATTGTAGTCCACCGACTTCAATTGGCTGATAAGTTTTTGAAGCCTGTTATAAGTGCCATCAAGTTTCTCTCCACTAAGAGCAGTGAAGTTTTCAAGCTGATGCTTGAGCATATTCTTCCTTGATTTCTTTGTAGCTTCATTACCAGCAAACCTTGTCTCAAGAGCATCCAATAACTCTTTTGCAGACTCATATCTTTCAAAGTCCAAAGCATACTCATTAGGTATTCCCATGGAGAGAATACTGTGAGCTTTGATCTCCAGTTTCCTTTTTGCCTTGTCAACTTCACTAACAATAGCTATCTTTTTACCATCATCACCCTTCTTAGGAAGAGTATCACCTTTTTCAACAACATCCCAGATGGCATAGTCAATCATACGAATGTATTGCCTCATTCGCATTCTCCAAATTTGATACTCACCATGCTTGAGCATGGGCACCTTTGATGCAGTTACCATGCGAGTTTCGTCAGACATCTTAGCTTTCTTGAATAGAACTTAACAGAACTTCTTCTTGGTTACAGTTTCTAGATCACAAGCTCTGATACCACTTGTTGATCCCAGTTGAGCAAACGATCTAATATAGAAACTGACTTAAAACAAAGACTTATTAAGTATCACGCGGAATTTAATACTTAATCTTAAGAAGAAGAACAATGAACATTCAACACCTCAATATTATTATTAATACAAATACTCTAATCAGTATTAGGGTTTTACAACCTTGAAGTGTATCGACATTAGATATAAAAATACGTATATCTAATCTAACCTAGGAGCTCCTTTTATAGGCTAAGAAGTCCTTTACATAATACAATACGTAACCTACAAGATAAATATCTTTTCCATATTTATCTAATACAAAATACTAAACGGACTATACAAGACTAGCAGTGGTTACAATACAATATCCGTGGTTACACAATACTACTAGCCGCGGTTTGTCTTCATCAGTGGTTCCATTCTTCTGTCCGTGGTTTTATCAACTCTGTCCGTAGTTCCAATACTTAGAATAATTCTTGATCCAAGGAACCAAAAACCCAACAGTTCAGCACAAACCAACTTCAACGCCCAATACCATAAATCAAATAGCTCCTTATCACATTATAAGCCAATTAAAAAATAATAACATCATACCCACATGACCTCTTCGTTGACCAAATAAACATCACGTGACCACCAATCAGTTTTAAATATATGAGATTTGAAGAACCTGTGTGGGTCCCAGCAGATACACCCCCATCAAATAGTACCTCAAGTAAACCAACATATCATACCCATTAAATGATCAGTAGGAATGAGGGATGTACAAAATAGGCCTACGTGTGATTAGTATAAACAAAGGTGATCAGTAGAAACACACTCACGACCAATCAAGAAGAATGCCCACGTGATGAATGAACCAAGAGACCCATTAAAACACAATAGTCAATGAAGCCCCACATTATTAGTAAATAACCCATGTAACCATGTGAACAAATAAAAATCGTGGGTCTCAATATTTACGTGAGATCAGAAGAAGTGAAATTATTTTCCAATCCAATGACCCCACCGACATATGTGAACATTAAAATAAGTGACCCAACAGTACCACGAGATTATAATCAAACAGTTAATAACCAATTCGTACCAGATATCTGCTTCAATTTTTGGCAAATTGCTTCAATTCATCATCAGATCTGCTGCCTCTTTTCATGATCACGACTGCTGCAAAAACCCTAATTACAAGAAAACCTTATCAACCCTAGATCGAGAGCCACGAGGCTCTGATACTAATTGTAGAATCCATGGATCTGGAATCAACTAGGGTATCAATAACATTGAATATGCACAGCGGAATCAATAAGAACATCAATGTTACTAATAAGGTTTTCTTTATTAATTGAAATAAAAACTACTACAACTACTATAACTACTACACGCTCTATGCGTTAATTAGACTCTCATTGAAGATGTCTACTATGAATGGATGAAAAGGATGCCAATAAACTAGATGCCTACCCTCTTTATATAGCAGAGGGAGGCTACAAAAACCCTAGACATAGCTTACTACCAAAGCTACTATTAAATTATCTATAAGGCCCTCATTGTTTCTTCTTTCTTCATTCTTGCTTGTTTTGTAATCTGCAATTCCCAACACTTTCTCTCTCTAAACTTATTCTAATATTCGATCCATATATCTTGTGTTTTGTGTGTTTAGATAAACAATCTCTTACAATTGGTATCAGAGCCATGGTTTGATCATCTACTTTGTGTGTGCTCAAATTTTAGATTGGTTATTAGTGTTCTTGGTTGGTTCGAATGTGAATGTGATGAGTGTCTAAATACTCATCATTTTTGTACCAATTAAACTGCAAAAACATCTGAAAACACTCAGAAATGTATCAAAATGATAAAAATATCACAAATAAGTGTTTTATGTGTTTTAAATGCAAAAATATCAAAATCTGGTGAAAAACGTATCAAGTTTGCATAATTGGCAGTTTTAGTCCCCCAAGTTTCAAAAGTTGTCAAAAACAGTCCCTGGTAAAACAAAATAAAGAAAAATGTTATTCAAGGTCCCTGAAATATTATAAATTGTCAAAAATAGTCCTTGAATAAATCTTTTGTTAAATGGCAGAAAAGGTCCTTGAACTTTCATAAAATGTCAAGTTTGGTCCCTGGAAAATTGAAAATGTCAAAACTAGTCCCTGTACTATTGGAACTTGTCAGTTTTGGTCCTTGTGACAACTTTGGAGAAATTACAGGAATGGTCCCTCTAGTTTGGCAGAATTACAAAATTAGTCCTTGTATTTATAAACTAAACAAAGCCTTGTCAAAATGAATTGGACCCCTGCCACTTAACCCTTTTGGCCCCTGTCATTCCCTATTTTGACCCCCTAGTCAAACAACCAGTCAAACATCACTTTCCCTCCCACACTTATCTCTTCCCTTTCCCACTTGCCTGCTCTGCAACTGCTTCTCCCAACACCCATCACCTCACCTTATCACCTTCCACTCTCACCCCCTCATCATATCACCTAGCCACCCCCCCCCCCAAGTTGCAGTCTAAAGACCACAGAGGTCAAAAATAGATTTCCCGCCAAAAAACATAAAATAGCCAAAACCCACAAAACTCATCTATTGGTTGACAAAAGTGGTGGGATGTGCTCAAGAGGACACGTGGAAGCTCTGTGAGTATAAAAGAGAGAAGAGGAAGCAAGAGATGGAAGTAGTTAGCTTATTTTTTAACAATGTATGTCGTTTTTTAGATTATCATGTCTTAAATAATTTGCAGTTGTATTTTCCAGCTTATTTGTATCAATCAAAAGTACTTTAGTGTATTGCAACTTATTTCCAATATCAATTCCAAGTTTATGTTCAAGTTTCAAATTTCAAGCCACTGTTACATTTTTCACTTTCAAACTCTAAGGTCCAAGTTTCAATCAGCTTATTTTTAAGCTCAAACAAGCTTGTACTAGCTTATTATAGCTTTCTGCAAGCTTGTCTTTAAGTTTCAAACAAAATTGGATTCTAGTCAACAAAAGTCAACATGGAGCAAATCTGAGGCAGGAATGGAATGGGTTAAAGCAGACATGGATTTGGGTTGATTTTTAGTCATTTGGGTTGATTTGGATAGGTTAGAGGTTCTGAGTTCACAGGATTCAAGCCATAGTGGCTTTGGACCATTTGTAAGTTATTTTAAAGTTCATATGCATAATCTGTCTTTGTAGTATTCATAAGCTCAAACCTGTTTAAGTAGTTGTATTTAAGTTATTTTAGCTTAGTTTGATCATTAATTCTAGCTAGTGTAGTGTTTAGCTTAATCAAATTACAAAACAGTTAATAAAGGTGTGTTTGGCATTGGTACTTAAACTGTTTTAGAGGCTAGATCAGTGGTTGTCTCTTGTTGTTTCAAGTTTGTTGAGCTCTATTGTGATCATATCTGTCAACATTTTGTGCATACATAAGCACAAAGTCAAAATTGTCTTTGAATCTGTCCTTTATACTTATCTGTTGAGTTTTGAAAAATCAAAACCTTGTTTTGTGTTAAGAATCAATAAACATAGCTTGCATTAGTGTCATTACATCATATTACTTGATTATCAGTCCTTAAAGTAAGCTTAAATTTCATAAAAGTCAAATACATCAAAAATGTTCAAAAGTCAAATTTGAAAAACCTGTTTTGGGCTCATCTAGGAAGAATTATCTTGAGTTCATTTCTGGGACATATTCAGTGAGACTTGGTATTTCATAAACTTCAGCTGGTCTAAAATCTTATTACCATTTTTGTTGATTTTTGTCAAATTTTTATAAGCTTCAAATAAGCTTGTGAATATGGTCCTAGTTGCCCTGCTCCAAATACTCAGCATAAACTGAGTTTGTCTCAGTTTTGTGCAAGCTTGCACAGGGCTCATTAGAGCTTGTCCAAGCTTGATTTTTGGTTTACAAACACTCACCCAGGTCTAGTGTAGGATACAAGTCTTGGTTTCATGTTTCCAGCTTATTCATGTGCTTATTCATATGCTTAAATCTGGTACCCTCACACTGTTTTTAGCCTATCAGCTCTCCTCATCAAATCTTAGCAACTTGCAAATCAGAGGTCTAGGCTTGTTAATACTTGTTGCATTTTGGTTATTTTAGCATAATATAGCTTCTGCAAACAGTTGGTGCTTTTTGGTCTTTATTTGGCTTATTCAAGTGCTTATTTATAAGCACATTGCATAGCAGTTGCATAATCTTACACACAAGCACCTGTTTTTCTATTTTTCCTAGATTCTAAATATTATTTTAGACTTTTCTTGAATTTTTCACATTTTTCTAGGTCAGTTTGCTATTTTTCTTAATTAAAAACAGTTTTTAAGTCATTTTAAATAGCTTTTAATACTATTAATTCAGAAAAAGTTCAAAAAAATAATTTTTCATTTTTCTTAGGTTAAGATAAATATAAAAAGTAAAAAAATTAATTTTCCAGATTTTTTATAGTTTAATTTGTAATTTTTAGTAATTTAATTAGTTTTTAATAGTTTTTAATTCCTAAAAAATAGAAAAATAATCAGAAAAATACAAAAAAAGTTTTGAAAATTCTTTTTTGTTATTTTAGATTTTTCTAAGTTATAATTTTATTTTTCTAGCTTTATTTCCTATTTTCTTGTATTTTAGGTTATTATTAAATAGTTAAAAATAGTTTTTAATTAATAATAATTAATTAAATAGTTATAAAAATAATTTTCTTTTTCTAGTAATTTTCTTTTATCATTAGGTTTATAAAAATATCATTTTCATATTTTTAGGGTTAATATTGTGTAAGTTTCACGTTTTCATTTGTACGTAACGTAGTTTTTAATTCAGTTTTAGAAAAACATAAAATCAAAAACATCATTTTGCAAATAGTGATAGCATTTATTTAATATTTTTTTATCTTTTTAATTTTCTTTAATTTGCATTTAAGCCGTTGTAATTTGTTGGCTTTTTCTGTAGTTATAATCAATCAAATCTCTGTATCCATTCAAATCTTCTCGATCACTACACGTCTGATTATTCTCGCACGGCTCGTTGGGACTTAATGACCTGGGGAAACACTATACTCTCCTGGACTTCATTGCATTTGTGTCTGAACTGTTTTAAGTTTCTTACGGCTGGTCATTCACAAGTGGCTAGCTCGCGTGAGAAAACTTGACGGTTTTGCACCAATCAAATTTTGGCGCCGCTGCCGGGGAGCAGTGCTAATAGTCTTACGTTTAGCAGATTAGTGATTTGAATATTCACTCCTTGTCTATACCATCTATCTATATATGTTTATATTTTCTTATAAAAATCAAAAACCCAAAAAGATTTTCATTCTTTGTTTTTACAAAATGTTTTTCAAAAATACCAAAAATATTCACCTTAACCCTCTTACCCTTTTTGATTCTTTATCCCTTTACCCTCTATCCATTTGATTCTAAACTTCTATTCTCATGGAATCTCTCGACTACGACGAATTCTGGGACGAAGCTGAAAAGCTTCAGACTTTATCACAAATGTCAAGAATTCGTGTTGTTCGTGATGATCCATTGATTCTGCGTAGGGAAATAGAACGAGAAACCGGGGTGACAAAGGACCAGGTACTTCCCTCTAATAAAGGAAGTGCTAAAAACGTCCAACCCACGGTTATCCAAAGATCTAATCCCTCAATTGCTCCTAAGCCGTCTAGAATTGATCCTAAACTTTCACGATTTACGGTTAAAAGCAAACATGCAGAATTCAGACCGGTGACTAGCAAGAATGACTTGCCTAATCTTCACGTTTCTCAAGAACCAGAACCGGAGACCATAACGGAAGTAGTGGAAATTTCTAGCTCTCAGAGCACACCACTTGTCCACCCTCCTGATTTTTCAAAATGTTCTTCGAGACTTGATAGTCATCCGGATCACCATGTTGGTTTTGTTGATTCTTTGAATGAACTGATTCCTTCTCATAACTCTCAAATAGAATCGTTTATTCCTTGTGTCGGTTGTGGTGAGCCTCTTTCTGGTTCACCCTGTCGTTGGTGTACATGTGTACAATGTGGTAATGATATCCGTAACGGGAGTTGTTTGTTTTGTGGTTCGAGGAATTCATTTGATTATGATCCTAATCAGAACTCATTTAACGACCCCTCAAATTTTTCCAATTACCCACCACAGCCCGACTTATCTTCATATAACCAACATTACTGCTGTGAATTTTGTGGAGGTCCTCACCAAGGATCTGAGTGTCAATCCGGAAACACGTTTGTCTATGAACAGTTCTCCGGTGATGCTCAGAACTTTGGTTATGACCAATATCCATATAATTCACCAGTCCAGACTCAACAGTTTTACTGTTGTGAGAACTGTGGAGGTCCCCATTTTAGCTCTGATTGTCAAACAGGGAATTCATATCCTTGTAACAATTACGACTATCCATATCACGACCAACCTCCACAGTGCCAAATGAATCCAACTCCTCAGCAAGCCCAACGAGACACTTTTCTAGAACTTCTGGAGTCAGCGAAAAGAACTGAGGAGTTGTGTAAAACAGCATTTCAAAATGCTCCCAGTATTTCTTGTGTATATTGTGGGGGTCCTCATGATGATTATCAATGTCAACCTTCCGGTTTTGACAAATCTCCACTCCCACAATGTCCTGTCATTCAAAATTCACATGAGAAATCCATGGAAGAATTGCTAGCTGAAGAGCAGGCTGCTAAAATAAATTCCCAAATTGCCTTTGAGAAATCTGTTAGGGAATCAATTGCAAAAGAAAAAGCAGCCAGATCTAGCTCTCAATTTCGTTTTATTCCTAATGACAGTGATGATGATGATACACTTGATTCATCAAGTTCATCAGATGATATCCCAACAGTTGAGATTCCATCTCAAACAACTGCTATCACACCCGAAGCTCCCACTCACTCTCTGACTATGGGGGACGAGCATCTTGACACTGTTCCTGAAAAGGAATCGGACGAATTCATAAAGTCTAGTGTTGAGAACCTTGTCCCAATCCCGAGAGAGTCACAGGGAACTTCTAATCATATGTGAGATTCTATCTCCCCTCTTGAGTGTTCAAAAGATCATTTTGAAACTTTCTCCGATGTTAGCGACGATTGTACTTCTCATGGAAACATCGAGTATGTTGAGGCATCACTCCCTCAGACTGATGCTGATCATCATCTTGAGGAGTTCACCGATGAACTCACTCACATCAATCTACTTTCATCGGAAAGTAATGATAGTCTTTCTGATTTCAAAGCCGATCTGGGAGAGACTGAAAGTCTCTTTGATAATGATCGTTCACTCACTTCTTATCCCAACAGTTCAATAGAGAATGTTGATCACTTCTTTCCCGAAACATTCAAAACTACCTTCACCAATCCTCTATTTGAATTCGACCCTGAATTCACCTTAATTTCTGAGAATCCACTCTTTGATACTCAGATTGAGGATAGTGATGAGTCTACAGTGGAACAAGAATTCACAGATTTACATCTTGTGATTGATTCTCTTCACGAGGAGTTCGCCGGTGAACTCACTCATATCATATCTCCACCGGAGTATGATAACTTCCATTTTGATCTAGACACACCCATAGTATGTCTTGATCAAGCGAGCTTAACTAATGAGATTCATGAAACTATGAATTCTCCTATTGAGGATGAAGAGTTAGTCATGATTTGTATCATGATTTTCTTTCTTTTCTTCATATGTTCTATCGCTTCTCCTGTTCTTCACTCCTTCGGGAATGAAGACATTATCTTTGATCCCGGCATTTTCATTTATCATTTTTGAGCCGGTTCTATGTATATCTCGTCGGTGTGGAACTTTCACGTACTTCAATGTTTATCCAAACATCTTGAATGAAAGTCCGATGGAGATTGTCTCTTCCACTTACTTCCCCATGAACAAATTAATTCGGGGTCGAGTCAAGCTAGCGACTCTATAATCAAAAACAGTAGTTAAACATGGGTTTTCACCCGTGTGTACCACCCTAGTGTGGGGGAGATGCCCCACATGTTGTATATAGATCTAAAAAAATGAATGAAAATTGTAAATATTAAAAAAGAGAATAATTGTTGTGTTTCCACACTTAGCTAGTAATGTTATCTTTTTACGTTCTAAGTTTCGGCATAACAGCCGGTACTTTGAATATTGAGGACAATATTCATTTCTAAGTGTGGGGGGGAAATTCTGGCGAATTTTGATCATAAATATACCCTTTTAGTCCCTTTTTCCCCCAAAATGGCCAAATTTTAAAAAAAAAATTAGTGGAATTACTATGTACTAAACACAACAAATGGTAATCAGTCCACCATGTCTAACCCACATAAGGATTGGCTAATCCAGGAGCAAACGGCTCTTGGTAAAGATATCTCAAATCCGTTGACGGCTTGCAATTAGCCCAAAATTGTATGGTATTCAGCTCACCATATCCTTAAAAGTGAAGAGTTGGCTAGCCCGCAAGTTTATGGCTTGTGGTAAAGGCAGTGGAAAACCATAATTGGTAATCAGCTCACCAAAGATATTTTATCTAAGAGTTGGCTAGTCCAGAGCAAACGGCTTCTGGTAAAGACAAATCAAATCCATTGAAAGCTGATGATTTGCTCAAAATCATTTGGTTATCGGTGTACCAAGGTTCTTACTTGAACTAAAACATTTGGCTACTCCAGAAGTAATGGCTTTTGGTAAAGAGATTCAAATCCATTAATTTTTCTCAAAACATTGCTAGGGACTAGCAATATCTTAGTGTGGGGGATTGATGAGTGTCTAAATACTCATCATTTTTGTACCAATTAAACTACAAAAACATCTGAAAACACTCAGAAATGTATCAAAATGATAAAAATATCACAAATAAGTGTTTTATGTGTTTCAAATGCAAAAATATCAAAATCTGGTGAAAAACGTATCAAGTTTGCATAATTGGCAGTTTTAGTCCCCCAAGTTTCAAAAGTTGTCAAAAACAGTCCCTGGTAAAACAAAATAAAGAAAAATGTTATTCAAGGTCCCTGAAATATTCTAAATTGTCAAAAATGGTCCTTGAATAAATCTTTTGTTAAATGGCAGAAAAGGTCCCTGAACTTTCATAAAATGTCAAGTTTGGTCCCTGGAAAATTAAAAATGTCAAAACTAGTCCCTGTACTATTGGAACTTGTCAGTTTTGGTCCTTGTGACAACTTTGGAGAAATTACAGGAATGGTCCCTCTAGTTTGGCAGAATTACAAAATTAGTTCTTGTATTTATAAACTAAACAAAGCCTTGTCAAAATGAATTGGACCCCTGCCACTTAACCCTTTTGGCCCCTGTCATTCCCTGTTTTGACCCTCTAGTCAAACAACCAGTCAAACATCACTTTCCCTCCCACACTTATCTCTTCCCTTTCCCACTTGCCTGCTCTGCAACTGCTTCTCCCAACACCCATCACCTCACCTTATCACCTTCCACTCTCACCCCCTCATCATATCACCTAGCAACCCCCCCCCCTAGTTGCAGTCTAAAGACCACAGAGGTCAAAAATAGATTTCCCGCCAAAAAACATAAAATAGCCAAAACCCACAAAACTCATCTATTGGTTGACAAAAGTGGTGGGATGTGCTCAAGAGGACACGTGGAAGCTCTGTGAGTATAAAAGAGAGAAGAGGAAGCAAGAGATGGAAGTAGTTAGTTTATTTTTTAACAATGTATGTCGTTTTTTAGATTATCATGTCTTAAATAGTTTGCAGTTGTATTTTCCAGCTTATTTGTATCAATCAAAAGTACTTTAGTGTATTGCAACTTATTTCCAATATCAATTCCAAGTTTATGTTCAAGTTTCAAATTTCAAGCCACTGTTACATTTTTCACTTTCAAACTCTAAGGTCCAAGTTTCAATCAGCTTATTTTTAAGCTCAAACAAGCTTGTACTAGCTTATTATAGCTTTCTGCAAGCTTGTCTTTAAGTTTCAAACAAAATTGGATTCTAGTCAACAAAAGTCAACATGGAGCAAATCTGAGGCAGGAATGGAATGGGTTAAAGCAGACATGGATTTGGGTTGATTTTTAGTCATTTGGGTTGATTTGGATAGGTTAGAGGTTCTGAGTTCACAGGATTCAAGCCATAGTGGCTTTGGACCATTTGTAAGTTATTTTAAAGTTCATATGCATAATCTGTCTTTGTAGTATTCATAAGCTCAAACCTGTTTAAGTAGTTGTATTTAAGTTATTTTAGCTTAGTTTGATCATTAATTCTAGCTAGTGTAGTGTTTAGCTTAATCAAATTACAAAACAGTTAATAAAGGTGTGTTTGGCATTGGTACTTAAACTGTTTTAGAGGCTAGATCAGTGGTTGTCTCTTGTTGTTTCAAGTTTGTTGAGCTCTATTGTGATCATATCTGTCAACATTTTGTGCATACATAAGCACAAAGTCAAAATTGTCTTTGAATCTGTCCTTTATACTTATCTGTTGAGTTTTGAAAAATCAAAACCTTGTTTTGTGTTAAGAATCAATAAACATAGCTTGCATTAGTGTCATTACATCATATTACTTCATTATCAGTCCTTAAAGTAAGCTTAAATTTCATAAAAGTCAAATACATCAAAAATGTTCAAAAGTCAAATTTGAAAAACCTGTTTTGGGCTCATCTAGGAAGAATTATCTTGAGTTCATTTCTGGGACATATTCAGTGAGACTTGGTATTTCATAAACTTCAGCTGGTCTAAAATCTTATTACCATTTTTGTTGATTTTTGTCAAATTTTTATAAGCTTCAAATAAGCTTGTGAATATGGTCCTAGTTGCCCTGCTCCAAATACTCAGCATAAACTGAGTTTGTCTCAGTTTTGTGCAAGCTTGCACAGGGCTCATTAGAGCTTGTCCAAGCTTGATTTTTGGTTTACAAACACTCACCCAGGTCTAGTGTAGGATACAAGTCTTGGTTTCATGTTTCCAGCTTATTCATGTGCTTATTCATATGCTTAAATCTGGTACCCTCACACTGTTTTTAGCCTATCAGCTCTCCTCATCAAATCTTAGCAACTTGCAAATCAGAGGTCTAGGCTTGTTAATACTTGTTGCATTTTGGTTATTTTAGCATAATATAGCTTCTGCAAACAGTTGGTGCTTTTTGGTCTTTATTTGGCTTATTCAAGTGCTTATTTATAAGCACATTGCATAGCAGTTGCATAATCTTACACACAAGCACCTGTTTTTCTATTTTTCCTAGATTCTAAATATTATTTTAGACTTTTCTTGAATTTTTCACATTTTTCTAGGTCAGTTTGCTATTTTTCTTAATTAAAAACAGTTTTTAAGTCATTTTAAATAGCTTTTAATACTATTAATTCAGAAAAAGTTCAAAAAAATAATTTTTCATTTTTCTTAGGTTAAGATAAATATAAAAAGTAAAAAAATTAATTTTCCAGATTTTTTATAGTTTAATTTGTAATTTTTAGTAATTTAATTAGTTTTTAATAGTTTTTAATTCCTAAAAAATAGAAAAATAATCAGAAAAATACAAAAATAGTTTTGAAAATTCTTTTTTGTTATTTTAGATTTTTCTAAGTCATAATTTTATTTTTCTAGCTTTATTTCCTATTTTCTTGTATTTTAGGTTATTATTAAATAGTTAAAAATAGTTTTTAATTAATAATAATTAATTAAATAGTTATAAAAATAATTTTCTTTTTCTAGTAATTTTCTTTTATCATTAGGTTTATAAAAATATCATTTTCATATTTTTAGGGTTAATATTGTGTAAGTTTCACGTTTTCATTTGTACGTAACGTAGTTTTTAATTCAGTTTTAGAAAAACATAAAATCAAAAACATCATTTTGCAAATAGTGATAGCATTTATTTAATATTTTTTTATCTTTTTAATTTTCTTTAATTTGCATTTAAGCCGTTGTAATTTGTTGGCTTTTTCTGTAGTTATAATCAATCAAATCTCTGTATCCATTCAAATCTTCTCGATCACTACACGTCTGATTATTCTCGCACGGCTCATTGGGACTTAACGACCTGGGGAAACACTATACTCTCCTGGACTTCATTGCATTTGTGTCTGAACTGTTTTAAGTTTCTTACGGCTGGTCATTCACAAGTGGCTAGCTCGCGTGAGAAAACTTGACGGTTTTGCACCAATCAGTATGCTTGAAATACACTAGTTTGATCTTTATTTTGTGGTTAAAGTTGTTATTTCTTTGTACTTTCTTGTTTAGGTTTGTTAGATTTGATTAGTTTAGTGCTTGGATAGGCTATTCCATCTTGTTTGGGGAGGATTTGATGATATTCGAATTATTTTAGGTCACATTCTTGGTTGAGATTTGACAGCTTCTTAGTTGAGATTTGATGTTTCTGTGTTGAGTTTTGAGTATTTAATGTTTAAAACTGTTGAGATTTGATAATAATACAAAGTTGTGTTTTGAGGTTTAGCCAAAAAGAGATAAAAAGACAAAACAGGGTGAAAGTGACACTTGTACTTTCACGAAAGTGACCTTGCGTTTTTTCCTTTAGCTCTGAGGTTTGAGATTTAAGGTTTGAGGTTTGAGGTTTGAGGTTTGAGGTTTGAGATTTGAGGTTTGAGGTTTGAGATTTGAGGAATCTTCGATTTGACCCAAGTCTTGCCTTTTGAAGATTCTGCGATTTGAGCATTGCGTTTTGAGGTTTGACCAAGACTGTGATTTGAGGTCATTGCGTTTTGAGGTTTGACCAAGACTGCGATTTGATCAACACTGAGATTTGACCGAGACTGTGATTTGACCAAGACTGCGATTTGACCGAGAATGCGATTTGAGGTCATTGTGTTTTGAGGTTTGCGGTTTGCTTAGTTTTGCGTTTTGTGTCCTGCGTTTTGTCTATCTCAGGTTGCGGTTTGCATATTGTGGTTTGACCAAAGTTGACTTTTTACGTCAAAACTTCAAACGGCCATACCTTTTGAACCGTAACTCTGTTTTTAGCGAAATACCTGTCAAAACGCCCGGAACAGCCTGAATATTGTGAGGTTTCATGACAAAGTTGTGAAATGAATTTTCGAGGCCCAAATCCCCTCTGAAAGGAAGTTATTGAGATTTTTAAGTTTTCAGACCAAAATCTTCACTACAACAACTGTCCTTAATCTTCATCAAGCACAAATCCTTTATCGTTAAATCGATCCTACATCAAATTTATCACAAATACATTCATCAATGGCAAATCAGCAAGACTAAAGTCCATTCGGGTCAACCTTCGAGGCCAAAAACTACTCTGGAAAGAAGATATTGAGGTTTTAAAGTTTTGAAATCTAATTCCTGCATCAACAACATATAACCAAACAAAATTTCAGCTAATCCTTCAAACAATCATCACTCCTAACACATAATTCTCTATCATTGTTCTGATCCATCAGTTATCTTAACACGTTCAATTGGTCATTGTCTCACGGTTTCTTCTTGATTTTGTAAAATCCCGCGAAAGATTCTATTTCTCGGTTTAAATCATAGACTCGTAAAATACCGTGCACGTCATCATCATGCCTAACACTTCAGATTCAGTTGCATCTGAGATACTCAAATTGTACGATGTGATCGATGAACAGAGGATACCCAACAATGTATAACAGATTAACATGTTTGAGTCGGATAATGCTAATATGGAATCTGTGTGCTCAAATTCACATGAGAAAGAGTTGCACCAGTTACAGCAACTGCAAGATCATGCAAAGAAGAGTTGCATTGAACCTTGTAGACAACTTTACTCACACCTCATGGTACTTCTAGAAGGAAATGGATTCATGAGGGGATTCGTAAGAGCATTTAATGCACTTTTCCGTCAAGATGTACAGACTTTCACAGGCACATTGTTCTTGAACTTAGAGCAACTTGAACAACAACTTGACAAAGAAATTTTTCAAGAAGCCAGATCTAAGGCTGCACTTCAGGTGATCAATAAACAATTTAAGTCATTCTTCAATGGTGAATACAGTTGTGATTATGACGATCATATGACTGAAAGGTGCTTTGCCAGTCACACTGTAATGGAAGCTGATGTGTTTAGAGAAACATTAATCCAACACATGGATAATGTTAAGAAGTACATTAAGGAACGAGCACAATATAATAACAAAGTGAGTGAATGTCGGGTGCAATCAAGAGATAGTAGTGTTGACTCGGGTAAAGCATCGGATGATGGATCAATTGTCACTGAATGCAGAGGATCAGAGACAGATAAGCTTGACACAACCAGTAGTTCAGTGACTTGTCACACAAGATGTGGATGCAGATATCAGACCGGTAAATGAATAGGTGTCAGGTGCTGAGGTACACTCAACTGTTCAACATAATGCATCTGCTAATATACTTGTACAAACTGATCAAGATGTTGAACATGATGTTAACATATGTTCTTTGATTGAAGCTGAGACCAATTATTTCAAAACAAATGATATGGTTGATAAAGAAGCGTTTAATGAACTTTCAAAAAACTTCTCAAAACTTGAAAAACATTGCATTTCACTTGAAATTGCATTACAAAGAAAGGAAGAAAGTTTTCAAACCAATGAACCATATAAAAATCCGGAATTACCTGAATTTCGTGAATTATTTGAAATAAACAAGTTAAAAGCTCAGCTTCAAGCAAAAAACTCAACAATCAACAATTTAAAGATACTTATTTCTGATATGCATGAGGAAAGTAATTTAGTCAAGACTAAACAAGACATTGATGCAATTAAAATAAGAAATAATGAATTGTCAATTTATATGGCTAAATTACTTAAAGAAAATGATACTTTGAAAAGGCATCACAAAGACCTAGGTGACTCAATAAAAGAAATCAGGACTAAAAATTTGGAACAAACAACATCGTTGATGGTCAAAAATGATGATCTCAAATCTCAACTTTAGGACAAGGGTTTCACAATTGTAGCATTAACGAACGAGCTCAGAAAAGCAACAAGGAATAGTGTGAACACTAAGTTTGCAAAACAATAAATCTTGGGGAAACCAGTTTTACAATGAAATAGAAAGCAATCAGTTGTTAGACAACCGACTGCGTTTTGATCTAAATGACCAAGATTTTCAAAAACACGGTTTGCCTCCCAAGTTGATGTGAAACAAGTTTTGACAAAAGTAGTCTCCACATTATTTGCCTAAGAAAATTGCTTCTGGATCTGTTAACCCTCAACAAGTAGCTACTTCTACTCCCAGATCCTCTAGGATTAGTTCGAATACAGTGTCAAAACCGAGTATTAAAATTCAGAATTCATATGATATAAAAGACTTATACGAGAACTATGATCTAGAAAAGGATAGGAAAAGGTCACTACTTCATAAGGATGGAATCATAGGTTCACAACCTTGTATGATGCCTCTTGGGTTATTTAGGAACATAGCTAAGGTTCAACCGGTTAAGTCTAGGATTTATAGCAAGTCATCTACAATGTATAAGAAGCAAAACAAACCTAAAACTTCTCCTAGGTAGATACCAACTGATAAATCTGTAGAGACTGGGAATAACGATAAGTCTTCCACTATGCATAAGAAGCTTAACAATCCTAGACCTTGCCATAAGTGGATACCGACTGGTAGAATTTTTAAGGATGACGGACTTAAGTGGATACCTACCGGAAAGTTGCTTACCAATGGCAAAACCATGGTTGACCGTGAAACCCCCAAGGGTTTGGATACTGGTGTCATTAACCCAAATATATGCAATCAATTTTGTAATGTTAGGGCAGGTAGTCCTTACTCAGTTTCAGGTACATCGATCATTCACTACATAGGATGGATCAAAGTCTGGATGACTAAACCACGAATTTCTCCTGATTCAGGAGATCAGGAAAGTCGAAATGACGTTTGAACACATCATTTCAAGCCTCGTTCTTCATCGACTATGACGTTTGAACACACCAGTTCAAGCCTCAGTCCTCAATGTCAGTATAATGGCGTCTGCAGATAACACTTCAGGCCATGTTCCTCAAAGAAAAGAAAGGCGAAAGCTTCAGTGCGCTTTATCTTCGGAAGAAGAGAAATATTCTTTTTTATGACCATTCTCATCAACAAGCTTCATGTCTTTCCCATGCTCAGTCAGTCATCAAGTGGATCTACCTACCATTGATTGTATTCTTATTTCACTTGCTCAATCAAAAATGACATTTGCAACCTCATATGCAATTTTTGAAGGGGAGAAGTGTGAATAAACTAAATGTCAGTCATCAAGTGGATCTACTTACCATTGATTGTATTCTTATTCACTTGTTCAATTAAAAATGGCATTGGCAACCTCATGTGCAATTTTTGAGGGGGAGAAGTATGAATAAACTACATGTTGATGGATGTTTGAAAAATGGTCACACGACTCTCTTTCAACGCCTAATGTGTCACTTATTAAAGATCATTGGGGTTTATTGTTTCAACCTATGTTTGATGAATACTTCCAACCGCCAATGAATGTTCATCATCTAGTTCCTGAAGCTCCTGCTCCGGTTCCTGCTGACTTAACTAGTTCACCTTCTTCAATTTCCGTTGATCAAGATGGACCCTCTAGAAGTACATCTCAAACTACTCAAGAAACGAAATCTCTAGTTATTACTCAAGGCATTGATAATGACCTTCATGATATTGTAGTTGCACTCATGAATAATGATATCTTCTTTAGTATTCCTTCCTAAAACCTGGTTCTGAAGAATCTCTTTCTTCACGAATTATTGTTCCTACCAATGTGCACTCTGTAAATCAACCACATGAACATTAAGGAAAATGACTACCTCATCCGCTTGAAGACATCATTGGTGAATCTTCCAGACCAGTCTCTATACGCCTCCAAATACCCACTCTAGCCATGTTTTTGTTACTATGATGCTTTCATATCCTAAAATAAACCTAAAACTTACAAAGAAGCATTGAATGAATCCTACTGGATTGAAGCTATACAAGAAAAGCTCAATGAGTTTGAAATACTTGACGTTTGGGAGCTCGCTCCTAGTACAGATCACGCTATGATAATCACTTTAAAATGGATTCACAAGGTCAAACTTGTTGAGCTAGGAGGAGGGTTGAAAAACAAGGCAAGGTTAGTAGCACGTGGATATCGTCAGGAAGAAGGCGTTTATTTTGAGGAATCATTTGCTCCGATTCATTCAGTGGATCGACGTACATTAGATTGTATGTTTATTCACTTGTTGGGCATTTGACACGAATTGCGACTATTGTATCACTTACTTGAGATTGAAGTTGACTTTCATAAAGGCGTGTTCTTATTTTATCTTGAAGTCGGGGTTAGTTGGATGCATGAATTTAAATGATAACTTGCTCGTGCTTAAGATTTAAGTAGAAGTTTTGTTTTATCTAGTTACCAGCAGTCGGAGTGGATGGTTGAAGACCTGGTTAACTATCACTTAAAGAAGTTACGTTGTAGTACTCAGTGTCATACGCAGATGATGTTGTGGATAATCGCAAGAGGTGTTAATGTATGATACTTGTGTTGAGTATAGAGTAGTTAGATATTTGCTTGGTGCATATATTCTCTACACCGTTATTCCAACATTATTGCAATGATGCGCGTACGAAGCGCGTTCGGGGTCAAAGGAACTTCCTTTTCTTCGAGCAAGTTTTTCAACCACCTAGGCAGTGAACCTAAACGTTGTAGTTTAGTATTGGGTAAGCCTCGGGGATTGATATCGTTCTCTACGGGAATAGGAATGCTAGCAAGAAATGTATTACGAGAAGGTGTGTAACACCCCCAATTCGGATATGCAGCGGAATTCAAACTGGGTATTACTTGATGGCACAACAGTCATAATAATAGAAAACGATCTCTAAAAGAGTCATTTTAAAAAGGCTTTATCATTCAAATATATCAGAGTTTACAAAATAGGTCCCAGTTGATTCCATTGATTACAAAACACATCAATATAAAGTTTTTGATGTTTTGTGAATGATAAATTATTTATCTATATAACCTTCTTGATCTTGCCCTTCTGTGCCAGCTCCCGACATTATGGACCTGAAATACATGCTTAAAACTGTCAACACAAAGGTTGAGTGAAATTCATAGAGTTTGTTAAATGGTTGAACACATTATTCATAACATGAGGTAATTAGTCTCACATTTATGGTTTAGAAAACAAAACAGATATTATTGCACTAAGCTCATGATACCGAAACGTTAACAACTGTCATATAATAGTAACCGATGCCCTAATAGGTAATTTTCCGTTAAACCTATGGATCTTCAAATAGAGTGCGTTTGTTTTCCTACTCGGTCAACACAAACGGGATTTGTCATTCTCGATAGATCTATCCACATTATTCGCGTTCAGTCGCAAGTGATTAATGGTTCATGATAATAGGGACTTTGGCAATAGTGTACTTAGTGCAACTAATATATTCAAGTATAATTTGAAAGAAATGTGTTCGATTTAAAATAATGCATGTATCTCCCCCAAGGGTTTGTAAAACAATTAAGTAATAGAAAGTGGGGCTATGAACTCACCGAGAGTTGATGATGTTAAGTACTAACGGATGTGATGGATAAGTCGGAAGACTTTTACGTGCAACCTAAAAATGAAATGTTGCGACTTAAGTTTGGAATAATGTTTAAGAAAACATAATGTTAGGAATTAGAAAATTCAGTCGTTAAAGAGTCGGTCACCTCAAGTATAAGCATTCAATAGAAAGCTCGTAGTCGTAGTTATGATATGTTAGTTAGTAGTTTGTTAAGTAACACCGTGGAGGACGGACGGGTCTTTACCCACTGTATGCCTGATCCACAGCCCGTAGGTGGCGTTTATTTGTAAGACACTATAAATGCCCTCTACCTCCCAAGGTAGAGGGTTGGAGCTTCAATACTATTTTTCTTTGTTTCACATAGTTCCCAACTCTCTTCCATTTCTCTCTCTAGAACTTTCTCTCTCTAACACTTTTATACACCAACTTGGATTATGGTTTAGTATGTTTATGAAATCCTATATCTTACAATTGTTATCAAGAGCCATGGTTTGATCACTCATCTTTCATGCTCTTTGTTTTGGTGGATTTCATAAGGTTTTTAGGGTATTAAGTGTTTAGAAGAGTTGGATTCACTTGGACAAATTCTAGTGTTAAAGTTTGAATTTTGCTTGTAATTTTGTGTTTAGGATCATCATATGTGTTTATGTTTTGAATTGGAAGGCTTAAATCATTGTGGTTTGGTTGTTTTTGATTGATAAAGTGGTTATTTGTGAAGATAGGACGAAGCGAGTTGAGTCTCGGACTTGTTTTTCTTCAAACCGAGTTGCTTTGTTTCTGTATGTGAGTTTCTATATGCGACTTGGCTATTTAGCGAGTTGATTTTCATGCGACTTGGGTTCTAAGCGAGTTGTGTGTCTTGCGAGTTGATACTAAAGCGAGTTAGCTATTTAGCGACTTGTTCCATTAAGCGTATTGACAGTGTTGTGAGTTGATGCTAATGCGACTTAGCTATTTAGCGAGTTGATTCCTTAAGCGAGTTGTCTCCTTGAGCGAGTTGGTTGTTTAGCGAGTTGATAACTGAGCTAGTTATGTGTTTTGCTACTTGTCACTTCTTCGTGATACATTCTTACGGTTGTTCTTTTGGTTTAGTAAAATCCCGTGAAAGAATCAATTTCCCGGTTTAATCAAAGAATTTTAAAATCCCGTAGAACTTGTAATCATGGCAAACATCGTTCTTACTATTGTTTCTTCCGTAGCTGAGGACGTTCAAGCAGCAGGGTCAGATACTCATCCACCTATGCTTGACAGAACTGATTATGATTCATGGGCTCAAAGAATCAGACTGTACTGTCTTGGAAAGGAAAATGGGGTCAACATTCTCAAGTCAATCGATGAAGGACCTTATCGGGTTGAGACTACTAGAGACTTAATTGATACAGCTGCAGATGGAACAATGATATATGGAATAGACATACCAAAGACATATGATGAGCTTGATGATAAGGAGAAAAAGAGATTCGATGCTGATATCAGGGCTTCTAACATCATACTTCAAGGTCTTCCAAAGGATATCTACAAGTTGATCAATCACAACATCGAAGCCAAGGCAGTGTGGGATAATGTCAAGATGCTTCTCTCAGGTTCTGAATTAACTGTTGAAGACAGAGAATCACAACTATATGATGGCTTTGAGCACTTCAAGATGAGACCAGATGAGAGTGTCTATGAGTACTATGTGAGATTCCATAAGCTTGTGAACGATATGAGGAACATCAAAATGACCATGCCAAACATTCAGCTGAACTCAAAGTTTGTGAACAACATGAATCCCGAATGGCACAAGTTTGTCACCTCTGTGAAGCTAACCAAAGGATTGAAGAATACTAACTATGAGCAACTCTATGCTTTCCTTCTTCAGAATGAGAGGCATGCTATGTTTGAGAAAAGGATTATGGAGCAGTTCAAAACCAATCAGGGAGAATCAAGCTCACCTAATGATTCTACAGCTTTCTACACCAATGTTGGTATTACCACCAAGGCATCTCAAGTCATACCTATGGGTAATGGTAATCACAAACTCATTCCTGATCCTATGTTCAAATAAGCTGATGCTAATGCACACGTGGGAAACTTCATTAATCAACTGGCTCTCCTGATTAGTCAAAACATGAACTCTCTTCCACACACCAACAACAATCTCAGAACTGCATCCAATCCACACAATCAAGCCACTGTCAGAGATGGGAAGGTTATGGTGCAGCCAGTTCAAGAAAGGCAGTACGAACAAAGAAGAGGTGGAGCTGGTAGAGGATATGTAGCAAATCAGAATCGGGGAAGGAATGGAAATCAAGGACAAGCTAAACCAATCAAATGCTACAACTGTGGTGGTGAAGGACACATTGCTAGGAACTGCACATCTCCAAAACGTCCACAGAATGCAGAATACTTCAGAGATAAGATGCTGCTTGTACATTCTCAGGATAATGGTGCTGCTTTGGATGAAGAGGAGTTGTTGTTTCTTGCTGAGGGCAATGCCAAGACCTATGATGCAGATGTGGATGAGCAGCCAACTCAGGAGATAGGTCACAATCATCAGAATGCCTTTCAAGTCGCTGATTGTAATGCATACGACTCTGATGTGGATGATGGACCTACTGCACACACAATTTTTATGGCTAGCATTTCTCCAATGGTTTCTCCTTAGGTCTCATCTTCACCACAAGCTGGCCCATCCAAAGACAAACTCATCTCAGAGGTATTAAAACTATACGATGATGCTGAGGTGCAAAAGATGCATGACAAAGTACAAACAATTGAAACTATTGAATCAAATATTGAAAATATGGGTAATATCAATGTTGTCCCATATGATCAATATGTGAAACAAAGTGAAAGTGAAGTTGTACCAAGTGATGCATCTTCTGCAGTCAACAATGACTATGATTTTGATGAATACACTGCATGTGCCCCTGATGATTCTGTTATCTCTGAACTTAATGCTTATAAAGAACGTGTTGCTATTTATGAACAACGAGCTAAGTTTGAGTTAACCACTCGCGAGCAGGAGATGGATGACCAAATGCGTACAAATATTAGACAAAGTAAGTTTAGAGAAGAAGTATTAAAACAAGAGTTAGCCTCCTTACAAGAAAAGCTTTCTAAAACTGCTAAGCAAAAACAAGAACTTCAAGAAAATGTTAAAATGCTTAAGCAAGAATTCTGTGTTAAGGAATCAAAACTTTTGAATGATTTTTCAAATCTAAAAACCTTGAAAAACAAGCTTGAAAATAAGTTGTGCGTACAAGGGAATACCATTCAAACTGCTCACATGGTCACTAAGCATAGAGTTTTAAGCGATAAGCATAGTGTTCCCATCATAGATAAACCTAACCCTGAGTACGGAAAGATAGCTAAAGCAGCTTAAAATGTAATTTATGATGGGAATGAAATCCTTAAGCCTAGACAGAAACCTAGTTGTGTTGAGTGCACTGAGGAAGATAGAAAATTAGATGATGCATCTAGGGAGAAAATGAATAAGAAGCTAGATGATCCTGAATGTAAAAAGAATAACATAATGATCAAACCCCATGATTACAAAAAGGAAAATTAGATTTCCTTAAAAAAGTTTAAGCCTCAAACTTTGTTAACACCTGAACAAGTGTTTTGGAAAAAAGACTTAGATAAGCAAAAAGCTGAAAATATTGTTGAAACAAACCCTCCCCTTAGGAGAATGCCTACAGCGACTGTGTATCCTCCCAATACACCAATGCATTTAGTTCTTAGAACTATTGCCACTAAGAGCAAGACCTTAATTAGTCAATATGTGATCTTTCAATTATTTGTTGATTTTGAGAAACAAAAGAATGTTATTTAACTGAAGTCATGCCTTTCTTTAAACAATTAAAAGATCACTTTGAGAGTCTTAAAAAGGGGATGGATACAGATCTTAAAGGGATGGAAAAATAATTTGATGCAATGATAATTGAAGTTAATGACTATGAGCGGGCATTAAAATATAATGAAATTGAGAGGAAGAACTTGCATACCTTAAATGAGAATCTGATCTCTGAATGTATCTCTCAAGATGTGTTTTATACTGCTACTAATTGCTCTATTACTGCTTCTCAATTTCATGAATTATCTGTTGCGTTGAAAGTCTCCCATGATCGTGTCATTGAACTTGAAATCAAAAACTCTAAACTAAGTGATAAAATTGAACAGGATGATCACGATAATTTGGTAAAACATTTTTCTAAGCTAGAAGTTGAACATTTTGACTTGCAACTAAAATATCAACATCTTAAAGAAAATGTTAAAACCTCAAACATCAAGATATCCTCGGATGTTCTAGAGTTTGATGTAGTTTTTGAACTAAACAAACGTGACGAACAGATTCAAGCTCACTGTAACACGATCAGAAAGTTGATAGCCCAAATCTCTCAATTAAATGGTGAACAGAACAATATGACTGGCTCCCAAATGCCTCCTCCTTTAGATTCTCAGAATTCTCAAAATTTTCATCTTCAAAACTTGGTTAATGCCTTACAAAAGGAAAATGAAAGTTTTCTAGAAGAAAATGAAAAGGTTAAACGTCATTTCAATGAGTTATTTGAGTCAATTAAAGTCACTCGTAACAAAAATAACAAAAAAATAACCTAGTTGCAAAAGGAAATTGAGAATCTTAAGAGTCAGGTAAAAGGGAAAATGCCAATGACCAATGGGGAGAATGGTGCTTCAAAGGGGCATGTCTGTAATAAATATGCTTTGTCGTTGAAATATGCTCCTCCTCATCTTAGGAATAACGAACTGGCAATTCAAACATATTTCTCATATCTTAAGGACAGCCTAGAATGTCTCCGTGAGATTGTAGAAGAGGATAAGTTAGAGAAACCACTTGATAATGCAATTGGTCATGCATGCTTATATGCCAAACGATCTCAAGAACTTCTAGAATGCTTAATTACAATATGCCCTAAAACCTTAGGTGAGCAAGTCAATTCCTTGATACCTTGTTCAATGCCTAGTGCCAAGCATGCAAGTCATTCAATGCCAAATGTTATGAACATGAACCTTAGTGTGCCTTCAAGTAATTCAGATTCCAAATCTGTTAGTGCTAAGAATGTGAACTCGAGTGTGCCCTCTAGGAGTTCCAATCCCAGCACTTTTACTGTTAAGAGAGTGAACTTTAATGTGCCTTCAAATAGTTCAGATCCCAGCACATCTAAACAGGAAATGCATAAATTAGCAAAACCAACTAATGTTCCCATTCCCTCTACAGGAGTAAACAGTGACATTAAAGCAAGCAGGTCAAAGTCTCAAGACAATACAAGGAATGATAGGACCTCGCAAGCTAAAAATGTGCATTGGAAGAAAGTAGAAGATCAACCTAGGAACTTTAAGTTTGAGTCGAATAAAATGAATCGTGTTGATTCTAGTATTAGCCATAGGCGTACTGTAATTAATTCGAATTCTGATACTATTTGCAAACCTTGTAATGATGTCTGCTTGAATTCTGCTACTAATCATGAATGTGGTGTGAATGCTTTGTCTAATGCTGTCATATCCCCAGTCAAATGTGTTAATGAAAAATATCATGCTAAGAAGGCAAAAAGGCAAAGGCGAAAGAAAGTTAGAAAATAGTGGAAGCCCACAGGAAGAACATTTAGTAAGATAGGCTATCAATGGATACCTGTTGGCCATAAGGTTAATCAGACAATGCCCTCTAAAAAATGGATGCCTACTGGTAGAAACATTCCCTTAAGAAGTGAACATACTTTGAATAGGGAAAATACGAACACTAGTACTGCATCTATTCATAATGATTCCATTGCTTCTATGTCTGATATGAATGTTTCTATTTCTGATGTGGGTGTTCCAATCACTGTTACTAACCAAATTGAACCCATTCTTGCATGGGGATCCCAATTATCCAGTTATCCATTCTTGTCTGTGTTCAACTGCAGATCATTCAAATCGTTCTGTGGTACATGGACTCAGGCTGTTCCAAGCATATGACTGGAAACCGGTCGCGGCTCATGAACTTCATGAGCAAATTCATCGGGACTGTTAGATTCGGAAATGATCATTTCGGTGCAATTATGGGCTATGGAGATTATGTTGTTGGTGAAAGTGTTATCTCCAGAGTGTATTATGTTGAAGGTCTTGGTCATAACTTGTTCTCTGTTGGTCAATTCTGCGATTCTGATCTAGAAGTAGCCTTCAGAAAACATACCTGTTTCGTTAGAGAACTTGATGGTAAGGAACTTTTAAGAGGAACACGTGGTTCAAATCTATACACCATCTCTATCGATGATATGATGAAGTCTTCTCCAATTTGCTTGTTGTCAAAGGCTTCAAAAACAAAGTCATGGTTATGGCATCGTCGTCTCAATCACTTGAACTTCAGCACCATCAATGATCTCTCCAGAAAGGACTTAGTTGTAGGTTTACCTAGACTTAAGTATGAAAAGGATCATCTTTGTTCAGCATGCCAATTGGAAAAAAGCAAGAAGTATGCCCATAAACCCAAACCTACAAACTTTGTTACAGAAGTTCTTCATACAATTCACATGGACTTATGTGGACCCATGAGAGTGCAGAATATCTTTGGGAAGAAATATGTGTTAGTTGTGGTTGATGATTACTCTAGATTCACCTGGGTCAAGTTCTTAAGGACAAAGGATGAAACTCCAGATATCATCATCAAACTCATCAAACAGCTGCAGGTTCGTCTTAACAAAACTGTCAGAATCATCCGAACAGACAATGGAACTGAGTTTGTTAACAAAAAACTTAGTGAATTTTATGAAAGTGTGGGAATCAGTCATCAAAGAAGTGTTCCACGATCTCCTCAACATAACGGTGTAGTTGAAAGACGAAATCGAACTCTTGTGGAAGCCACAAGAACAATGCAGATTTACTCAAAAGTTCCAATGTTTCTCTGGGGTGAAGCCATTGCCACTGCATGCTACACACAAAATCGATCCCCGATTCACACTGTTCATGGAAAAACTCCATATGAACTTGTTCACAACAGAAAACCTAATCTCTCATTCCTTCGTGTATTTGGTGCTTTGTGCTATCCTACAAATGATTGTCAAGATTTAGGTAAACTAAGAGCTAAGGCAGACATTGGAGTTTTTGTAGGATATGCACCAAACAGAAAAGGATACCGAATCTACAACAAGAGGACCCGAAATATCATGGAAACTATTCACGTTACGTTTGATGAGCTGACCGGTCAAATGGCTCCTGGACAATCCAATTCAGGACCCGCACTTCAAAACAGTCCCATTGGTTCATCTCTTGTACCAAACTCTTCTCCAGCAACTCCATATGTACCTCCATCTGAAGATGATTTGAAGAAATTGTTGATCCTATGTTTAATGAAGACTGTGAGCCAAGTGCTACTGAATTTTCAACTCCTTCAACAAAGGCTGCTTCTATCTCTGTCAATGAAGTCAATCCTTCAGTTTCTATGTCATTAAGCCAAGAAGCGCCTGCTGCTGATCAATCTGTTTCATCAACAAATCTTCAATCATCTAATGTACATCATGGAAATGCTTCTGATTTACAGGATGAAGTTAATCCCTTTGCTACTCCCGAAGATGCTCCATTTGAAAATATATTTGCTCCTGAATCATCATCTGAACCATCTTCATCAGGAGACATCGACTCTGCTAGTTCGGTTCCACAACCACAACCACATGAACATCTTAGAAAATGGACACATGATCACCCATTGGATAACATCATTGGAAACCCTTCTCGTCCAGTATCCACTCGTTAACAGCTTGCTACTGATGCCTTATGGTGCTTCTTTAACTCCGTACTCTCAAAGATCGAACCTAAAGATGTTAAAACTGCTATGAATGAAGACAACTGGTTCAATGCCATGCAAGATGAAATTCATGAGTTTGATCGATTAGATGTATGGGAATTAGTACCAACTCCAGATTGTGCTATGATCATTGCACTTAAGTGGATCTTCAAAGTGAATCTTGATGAGCATGGTGATGTTTTGAAAAATAAGGCTAGGTTAGTGGCTAAAGGTTATCGTCCAGAAGAAGGGATAGACTTTGAGGAATCTTTTGCTCCAGTTGCTCGTATCGAGGCGATCAGAATCTTCTTGGCTAATGCTGCTAGCAAGAACATGGTTGTTTATCAGATGGACGTTAAAACCGCATTTCTTAACGGAGATCTTAAAGAGTCAGCCAACCTGAAGGCTTTGTGAATCCAGAGCATCCTACTGATGTTTATCGTTTGAAGAAGGCTCTTTATAGTTTAAAGCAAGCTCCGAGGGCATGGTATGATACGCTATCAAAGTTTCTTCTATCTACCGGATTCAGCAAAGGAGCAGTTGATCCAACGTTGTTCACCAGAAAGTCAGGCAAACATTTAATTCACGTTCAAATTTATGTTGATGATATCCTATTTGCCTCGACTGACCCCAATGAATGTGATCGTTTTTCAAATGAAATGGGTTCCAAATTTCAAATGTCAATGCTCGGACAAATGTCATTTTTCTTGGGATTACAAATTTCACAAAGTCCCAGAGGCATTTTCATAAATCAATCTAAATATGCAAATGAGATGTTAAAGAAATTTGGATTTTATTCTAGTGACCCTGTTGACACTCCCATGATTGAACGAACCAAGCTGGATGAGGACCACTCAGGGATCATGATAGATCAAACGAAATATCGTAGTATGATTGGATCCCTGATGTACCTCACATCTAGTAGACCAGACATCCTGTTCGTTGTGTGCATGTGTGCTAGATATCAGTCTAAGCCTACTAAAAAGCACCTTGAAGCGGTTAAATAGGTCTTTCGGTATCTCCAAGGAACCATCAATATGGGACTATGGTACCCGAAGGACACCGGTATGTCACTAACTGCCTATGCAGATGCTGATCATGCAGGTTGTCAAGATACTCGTCGAAGTACGTCAGGAGGTGCTCAGTTTTTGGGTGATAAGCTTGTGAGCTGGTCTTCAAAGAAGCAAATGAGTACTTCTATTTCCTCTACAGAGGCTGAATACATAGCCATGTCATCTTGTTGGGCTCAAATCCTATGGATGAGATCCCAATTATCTGACTATGGCTTTGAATTCAACAAAATCCCTCTGTACTGTGATAATAAAAGTGCTATTGCTCTCTCATGCAACAACGTTCAACACTCAAGAGCAAAGCATATCGACATTCGACATCATTTCATCAGGGAACAAGTGTAAAAAGGTGTGGTGGAACTCTATTTTGTGAGGACTAAATACCAGTTAGCAGACATCTTCACTAAAGCTCTTCCTAGAGAATGTTTTGAGTTTATCCTTCCACGTCTTGGTCTAAAGAGTCTACAACCGGAAACACTCAAGCGTCTTCAAGAGGAAGACGAGGAGTAAAGGTCTTTATTCATCTATCTCTTGTATATATTTATTCAAAAAGCAAAATACAAAACTTGAAAAACCCTCAAAAAGAAAATATAAAAATATAAAATTTTCAAAAATCCATAAAAATTAGAAAATCTTGAAAAATTCCAAAAATATTGTTATTATGTCATGTTTTTCCTTATTCGATAACATCTACGGACTTTGTGCTGACATTCAAAGAATGTCATGGGTTTTTAGATGTTCTTCGAATGCATATAGTTTTTGTTTTTTTGTTTTTTTTTTAAAAAACAATGAGGCGGAGAAAAATGGTGGTTTATTGTTATTTCAGGCAGTAACCCGTTTTCAAAGAAAGAACAGAGCCATGCTATATCTGGTTTTTCAAATCTCATGCTCTGATTCTATAAATACAATTTCTTACTATCTAATGAAAACTAATTGCTTTGAAAAATTACTCGGACTCTATTTTTTGAAAATCATCTGAACTTAACAGTTGTCATAAATATCTATCTCTCAATCAACAACTTATGTCATTGATTGAGGGGGAGAATGATTTTTCAATTAAATTAAAAAGTGTATTTTTCAAACAATGGTACCAGACCGTGGTTATTATTAAGTTTTCAAAAGATATTCAAGCATGTTTAATCTTTGGAGTCTAAAGTCTCAAAATTCGATCCTTATCAGTTAAAACGTTTTCATAATCAAGTCACAATTCTCCTTAAAAGCTTTCAAAATCAATTTAAATCCACAAGAGATCACAAATCTCGAATGATTTGAAAATTGTGATCGGGGGAGAATTTGTGATTTAAATTAGATTTAAACTAATAATTCGATAAATGGTTTTATAAGGGTGTACAAGCTCTCCTCCCCACATGTGACAAACGATTTCAAATTTTCCATGAACATGTTGAGGGGGAGCATCTATTTTAAACCTCAAATTATTGAAACGTGACTGAATTGTCTCTAAGTGCAGGTTCCCTCTAATATGTGCAAACTCTTTCATGTTTTGAGGCACATATTGAGGGGGAGCAAACTTGTGAAAACCTCATCCTTCCTTAAAATGTTTTATCTACACAAATTGATTAGGAAGTGAGGATGATCATTTTAGAAAATGTTAATCAAAAGATTGGACCTGTCATTCTTAATCTAATGATTTCAAAGATCTCTTGCCTCCATATGCTAAAACAATTTCTGAATTATATGCACATGTTGAGGGGGAGCATTTCTAAAATTATCAAAACAATTGAGATACAAAATGCTTTGATTTTATATCACAAGTATCTTGATTGATTTTCAAATGGTTTTCAATTGGTTTCAAGGCGGAAGAACTATACCAAAAGACCAACCAATCCTACTTTATGCATGGTGATATAAGGATGATAAGGTTAGGTTATGGTCCCATGATCCGCCAGAACCGGAGGGATCTACCCAGGGACAATCCACTAGTTAGTGTAGAAATCCTTAGGTATGATGATAAAAGGAGAAAAATGAGATATGGGAAGAGTGCGGACTGAGACAGAGCTAGTACTGGAATAAACCCAACAAGGTTCTAGCTATGAAGTCTCAGTAAGCACTGAAGGGGTTGAAGAATGAAAAAGAATTGAATGAGAAAAAGGGTGAAAAGAAATAGCCCTCCATTTATTCAACCATAGGGCAAAAACCGGGTACAATTCATATGCTACTGATGATAACATTGGTATTGAAGACAAGACATCATTGACCCAGTGACGCTCTGCACTACAACTTCCCAAACCACTCAAGTTCCTCTTAAAAGGGCTTGTTTTATTCTCACGGGAAACCTACATAATCTATCGACTTTCTCTTAGAGATTGTTGATATTGAAGAAGGAGACCCTCTCCCTAGTCTCCGGCACAGGAACCAAATATGCACAAATTGAGTCTAGAGCCTCGAGATCATCAATAAATCTCATTAGGACACTTTCAATGAAGACTCTCTGTTTCACACAATGTGGAAAGAGAGATTATATCTTGAGTCCTACGCATTATCCTTGTGGTATTGCCAGAACATCCGAGTGATATGCAAAAATATTCACAATGAAGATGGAAAGCCTTCTGGAGCCAACATCTAACAAGCTCCTGGTAGGTGGCATGTGAGATCTATTCAATAGATCAATCATGTGACAACTGAACAGAAACAATGGGGCGATTCAATCTTTTGAATCAATCCTGGTTCAGGTTATGGATTGACGGATACCTTTGAAAAACCGGTCGTTGTGCTTAAAAATTCTTTTCTTTAGCACGTCGACTGTGTACTTATTTCTCAAAATAAAAGGTGTTTTGATTGATAATTGATTTTCGTTAAAACCTTCGTTGTATTGCAAAAACAATTTCTATTGAGAAATACACGATTGTTTTTCAAATCTCTTTTCATCAATCAGTGAATCTCGTTTCGCTGGTTCACTCACTCCGTGTTGTCTTCTTTGAGATGTTCCGGTTTGAGAACAGCTAGAGCAGCTGCGAAACCCTGTCAAGGAAATTCTTCAGAATTATACCTGATCACAGGCAGTACTTGTACTGATCAACGGGGAACCGTGGGCCGTGTACCTCAATTCATCGAAAGTGATCAAAGACACTTTCGTGCGCTTTATTGCTAACTGTTGTATGTAGGTACTCCCTACGTTTGCAGCTGATCAGAATGAAGCGGTCAATCCATAGCCGCATGCTCAAACAACACATTCATCTCTAAAAGAAATCATGATTAGTGCATCAATGACTCTAATATTTTCACTCCATGCTTCTGCTACGCTGCTGCCAATATCATGAATCAACGAAAGCTTCCGCTTCTCTGATAAGAAGAAATCATGATCCAGAATGTGAGCATGTCGGTCCAAAAGTCACAACATCACATAATACCAACATCACAAAGGAAGAGTCAGAGATTTATTATGACTGATGATCTCAAAGCATGCTCAACAATCATTCTCACGTGGATCAGTTAAAGACCTCCACTTGGAATTCCCAAACATGCCATAATGAAGATTCAAAGACTACGAGCTACTGAGCAAAGGACTTAATCAAGAATCCTAGAACAATCTAATGTAATATCTGTTTGTAATCTTTGTAAATTGAGGTGACCTCCCTTAGGGGGAGATTGTTAGGAATTAGAAAATTCAGTCGTTAAAGAGTCGGTCACCTCAAGTATAAGCATTCAATAGAAAGCTCGTAGTCGTAGTTATGATATGTTAGTTAGTAGTTTGTTAAGTAACACCGTGGAGGACGGACGGGTCTTTACCCACTGTATGCCTGATCCACATCCCGTAGGTGGCGTTTATTTGTAAGACACTATAAACCCTCTACCGCCCAAGGTAGAGGGTTAGAGCTTCAATACTATTTTTCTTTGTTTCACATAGTTCCCAACTCTCTTCCATTTCTCTCTCTAGAACTTTCTCTCTCTAACACTTTTATACGCCAACTTGGATTATGGTTTAGTATGTTTATGAAATCCTATATCTTACACATAAACCATCCTATATATATATATTCCTATGTTGATCATGATGTAGTCAATTATCATATGATGTTTATAGAAAGATCTTTAATATGTGAAAACGTATTTAGTTTATAGATGTCGTACTACCGTTCGGGCCATCATAATTCAGAGGTCATGCAGTAAACGTTCGAGAAGCTAGGACACTTTAAATCGTAAATCCAGCAACTCGTCGAAACATTTTACTCAAATGAAACCCCTCACATGAAGCTCCCTACTATTGTAGCACTTAGTAAATACAACATATGTTTTGAGTGAAGATTGTTATAACATAAAGTTTATCATGTTTTAATAACTATCTAGTTTTTACAAGTTCTCGTCGTTTCATAAATATAATTACCATAGTTAACTGTCTTGGGCAAACAAGCCTTGAGGCTTTAGCCATGGCCTTGCCGTGACTTTGGTCTTAACTACCATGGTCTTGAGACTTAGCTTTGACCTTAGCCGTAGCCGTGGTCTTGGCTTATGGCCATTAGGCCTCTAGGTTTGCTTTTAGTTGTCACAAAAGTATAGATGTGAGACTATATTTACGGCAGTTTCTATTTTTGAAATATTTTGGCCTATTTATGCGTTTTCAAGGTCCGAGCTTCTTTGCTATTAAAGGAAAACGTCGTTCCGGACAACTTTCGTGTTTTAACTTTTTGATGATTCGGACCAGAAGTACCATTTTTAAAACGGCAGAACTCAAAACAGCAAGCTATTGGCAGTTTCGGCGTTTTGGTTTTGCTAACTTCTTTTGCTTATAACTTTTGACTCGTTTGTCCGTTTCGGGTGATTCAAATTACTATGTTTACCTTTTTATCTTGTCTACCATATTATGTAAGTTATAAAGTCCTTATGTTACTTTTTTTAATGGTCTCACATGTGTAGAATATGACTAGTTTACTAGTTTGTTACTTGTATGTAAATATGTGAATTAAAACAAGTGATTGAGTATATGTACATCATGAATCAACATAGTAACTATATATATAGCATGAAGTAGTTAAGATTATGAATAATAAAGATGAGATGATGGTGGTGATAAGTTGCTTACAACTTTTGGCTTTCAATAAGAAAGGAGTAACTTAGTAAGGATAGGACTTTGATTGATCGCGTAAGACTTCGGATTGAGCTAGCTTTCCACACCTTGGCACCCTTGCAAACTTTGAAGAGTTGGTGATGAAGTACTAAGTGACTTGAGTGGATTTAAACTCAAGAAGATCACTTTAACTTGCTAGAGATTTGATGAAGAAGCTTGATCTTTGGAACTTCCTTGCATAAACTTGGAGTTTATAGATCAAATGATGGAAGATGTGAGTGTTTTAGGGTATCAACGACCAAAATCAGTATGTGAGGGGGTTTATGATGTATTTCACTTCCTATTTATAGGAGGGTAAGTTTGGTTAACCATATATTGGGTTAAATATTAACCATGGTTAAGTTAGGACACTTGTAATGATCAAAATGAACCTTGGTTAGGATTAAGCCACATGAATGGTGACTCCCCCCCCCCCTAAGAGGCGGTTTCAATTCATGACAAGGCTTAGAAGATAAGCCTTGGTCTTATCTTGAGTTTAGAGTAAGTTTTGGTTCCGTTAAATGCCAACCGTAAGTCGTTAAGCCATAAAACGTAAAATCGGGTATCGTAAAAATACGAAACTTGCAGGAATGATGAGACGCATCATTATACTCCATCCAAAAATATAAAATGGGTAATAAGTCTCATTGGGTGCAAAAACGCTGCTTAAAGCTGGAAATACGGGTAAAAAACGCGTAATTCGCAGTTTATCGGAAAAGAACGAAATTTCAGGGAAACGCCCGTGAATTTATTTAGAGTAGACTAAAATTAGTCTAAAAGTGACTTTTCCAAAAATGTAAAATCGTCAAAAACATATTAGAAACACAGTGCAGGAATCGTTAAGTCTGGATGTAAGCAGAATTGTTTAAAACGTAAGTTTAGTTTTGTCAGCGTAGGGTTTATTTGGTGTCATAAAAATAAATTTTAAAAATTCTCAAATTAATCATGAGTGATCTAAAAATTAATCTGATGTGAGGAAAATTATCAGAGTTGATTTTCGTTAAGCGCGTGATGTTTAAACGGTGGACCGTCCAAAATAGAATTTTATAACGATGTTTTCTTAATAACTTTTGCGAAGATGATCTAACGATTGTCGAATTCTCAAGATATTACTAAAATAATTTATCTTACGAGAATGTAAAATAAAAAATTTACTGATGAATAGTGAAAATGAATAGTAAATGTGAATAGTAAAAGTGAATAGTAAATTCTTGAAAATGCAGGTGGTTACAGTCTCCCCCCGTTGGAGAAATCACGTCCTCGTGATTTAATTGTTACTTGATGGTGATGCTCCTTCAAAAGGTGAGGGACTAGGTCGGATAAACCCCTTGTCCGAAAGTTCTTGTAGTTGATTGGCCAGTTCTCGCATCTCGGATGGTGCCAGTCTATAGGGTGCGCGGGCCACGGGCGCCGCTCCTGGCACTAAATCAATTTGAAATTCTACTTGGCGTGATGGTGGAAGTCCGGGTAAGTCTTCAGGGAAAACTTCAGGAAATCCACGAGCGATAGGAACGTCTTCAAGTCGTTTTTATTTGGATTCCTTCTCGGTAACATGAGCTAGAAATGCATAACATCCTTTTTCAATGTACTTCATGGTTTTCATACATGAGATGATGTTTAAGCGAGTTCCACTTCGATCACCACGGATGACCAAAGTTTCATTGTTACAAGGAATGTGAACAAATTTATCGCCACATATGATGTTAGCTCGACGCTTTGACAACCAATCCATGCCAATAGCAACATTGAATCTTCCAAGTTTGATTGGCATGAGATTGATGCTGAATGGGTGGTCTAAAAGGTTAAGGGTACAGTTTTGGAGTACAGTATTGGTGTTCACTAAGTTTCCATTGGCTAACTCAATACTATAGTGAGTATCCTTAGTGGTTGGTGAAATATTAAGTAAAGGTGCAATTTTTGGAAGATATAATGCTCATATCAGCACCGGAATTGAATAACGTACCAGTGACTACGTTCGGGTCTTGTTGAGGTTCACCATTGCCTATAACATAGGCTCTACCACGAGCACCTCCGCCTTGTTGGCCACGGTTTTGAGGGCAATTGTGTTCGTAGTGTCCTCCTTCTCCACAATTGAAACATGTAATTATCGGCTGAGTATTGCTTCCGGTTGTTACAGCTTTGCCCCGACAATCCTTAACATGATGTCCCACTTTTTGGCAATTTTTGAATTTGCAAGGACCTGAGTAATGGGCCTTGCACTGACTACAATATGGATGGGGTCCAGTTTATCCCATGCCTACTGCTGGGGCAGTAGCGGCATAGGTTCTGGCATTTTCTTGTCTTTGATTCTGCTGGTTGTGATGTATGGTGTTGCGGTTTTGATTGTTGGGAGTGTTTCTTTGGTTGTTGTCCCATTGTCGTTTGTTGTTGTTGTTTCGGTTGTTATTGTTTTCGGCATGGTTGTTGTTGTTATGGTAGTTGGTGTTGTTGGTGGTAGTGTTGCTATTGAGATTCTGTCCCTGGATAGTCCCTGCTCGAACCGCTTGCTCCATGAGATTTCGAGACATTCGCATAGCATCATCAAGTGACTTTGGATCAAACGATGTCACATTTCCCTGGATGACAGGTGTAAGTCCCCAGATATATCTCTCTAACAGCTTTTCAGTTGTTGGAACCATTGATGGACATAGTATCGCCAATTCTTGAAATCGGCGGTTGTAAGTGGCAATGTCAACACCCTTGAGAACATCGTTCCAGAACTCCACTTCTAATTTCTGTATTTCACTACGAGGGCAATACTCCTTGATCATTAAATCCTTTAGAGCAACCCAAGAGATTTTATAAGCATTCGTGATGTCTATTGGTTGAGCAACTGCATTCCACCATGATAATGCTTGATCCAGTAGTGTACAAGTTGCATACTGAACTTTGTCACTTTCATCGCATTTGCTGATTGAGAACATAGACTCCATTCTTTTAAACCAGCGCGTTAAACCCACGGCTCCTTCTGAACCTTTGAAATTTGTGGGTTTGCAACTCATAAATTCTTTGTATGAGCAACCTCTAGTTGCATTAGCTGCGGCAAGCCTAGAAGCTTCAGCGGCTGCGGCAGTTTCAGCGGCAGTGGCAAGCCTAGCGGCTTCAGCGGCAGCGGCGGCTTCAGCGGCAGCGGCGGCTTCAGCGGCTGTGGCGGCTTCAGCGGCTGCGGCGGCTTCAGCGGCAGCGGCGGCTTCAGCGGCTGTGGCAGCGGCAGCGGCTGCTCGTTCAGCGTTAATTGCCGCATTCACTCGTTCAGTAATCATCCGCTCAATAGCAGCTGGAGTCATTGGTTGTGGTGCTTTAGCTTTCTTTGGAGGCATGATTCTATCATATAAAAGATATTTCGTAAGTATAGGGTTGGTAAAATAAGCACGATTTTTGACTGGAATGATAGAATAATAACGTTGGAGGTTTAAACCATAACACATGATAGCATAAAACAAGAGTCTTTATTCATATAACGTTGATTGATTTACAAAATCGAAACCTATTACAAGCTTCTCCAAAATTTACTAACTGAAACTTTCAGTTTAGTAATTACAACGTTTTACTACTGCTAGCTATTTCATGGATTACATAGATCTTTCTAACTGAGTCTAATCAGTTTAGAAGTACAAAAGATAACTAGTATTATCACACTAGTCTATTATAGGTTTAGAATATCCTAGTAACTCTGGTTGATTGGCAACTTCTTGGTTTAGTGTGTCATGAAGGAATGTGTTGATTAGATCTGAGATGCTATAGTGCCCATGCTGACATTCTTGTTGAATCAAGGGTGGTCGTGGTACTATCCACAATGAGTGATCCAACTCATCACATGTAGGGATGGAAAAGGGAAATGGTGGTGGTGGTGATGGAAAAGTAGTAGTTTCTTGAGACGAGGTTAATGCTTCAATAAAATAGAAATTATCGTCTGATGATGAAGAGTAGTTCGAAGATTTCGGGGTACAGGTCGGAAGGATTTGTGATACATGTGCATTGGTAGATGAAAAAGTGTCCTCAATATCTGAGTCTGACGGGATAATAATGGGGTAAGCGGAAGAAGACATGATATCTACAATAAGTATTATGATGTTAAAACAATTCTAATGTTTATGGGGAATGCTCAATAATTCAAGTGTATATATCAATATACTAATAT
Source organism: Chrysanthemum seticuspe (assembly GCA_019973895.1). NCBI lineage: Eukaryota > Viridiplantae > Streptophyta > Magnoliopsida > Asterales > Asteraceae > Chrysanthemum > Chrysanthemum seticuspe. The sequence continues at coordinate 156,888,724 of BPTQ01000006.1, forward strand.
GTTCATGTTATTATAAAATGTCTTGAAAGTCCATAATCGTCTGGAGGATGGAAGGCACGGAGAACGGAAGGCTATAAAATGTTTTTGTTTGTAAAAGTAGTTATAGTTTAAGTCTCAATGTAGACTCGTTTCTCTATAACTATGGCTCTGGTACCAATCTTTAACACCCCCAATCCGGATATGCAGCGGAATTTAAACTGGGTATTACTTGATGGCACAACAGTCATAATAATAGAAAACGATCTCTAAAAGAGTCGTTTTAAAAAGGCTTTATCATTCAAATATATCAGAGTTTACAAAATAGGTCCCAGTTGATTCCATTGATTACAAAACACATCAATATAAAGTTTTTGATGTTTTGTGAATGATAAATTATTTATCTATATAGCCTTCTTGATCTTGCCCTTCCGTGCCAGCTCCTGACATTATGGACCTGAAATACATGCTTAAAACTGTCAACACAAAGGTTTAGTGAAATTCACAGAGTTTGTTAAATGGTTGAACACATTATTCATAACGTGAGGTAATTAGTCTCACATTTATGGTTTAAAAAACAAAACAGATATTATTGCACTAAGCTCATGATACTGAAACGTTAACAGCTGTCATATAATAGTAACCGATGCCCTAATAGGTAATTTGCCATTAAACCTATGGATCTTCAAACAGAGTGCGTTTGTTTGCCTACTCAGTCAACACAAACGGGATTTGTCATTCCCGATAGATCTATCCACATTATTCGCGTTCACTCGCAAGTGATTAATGGTTCATGATAATAGGGACTTTGGCAATAGTGTACTTAGTGCAACTAATATATTCAAGTATAATTTGAAAGCAATGTGTTCGATTTAAAATAAAGCATGTATCTCCCCCAAGGGTTTGTAAAACAATTAAGTAACAGAAAGTGGGGCTATGAACTCACCGAGAGTTGATGATGTTAAGTACTAACTGATGTGATGGATAAGTCGGAAGACTTTTACGTGCAACCTAAAAATAAAATGTTGCGACTTAAGTTTGGAATAATGTTTAAGAAAACATAAACCATCCTATATATATATATATTCCTATGTTGATCATGATGTAGTCAATTATCATATGATGTTTATAGAAAGATCTTTAATATGTGAAAACGTATTTAGTTTATAGAATTCGTACTACCGTTCGGGCCATCATAATTCAGAGGTCATGCAATAAACGTTCGAGAAGCTAGGACACTTTAAATCGTAAATCCAGCAACTCGTCGAAACATTTTACTCAAATGAAACCCCTCACATGAAGCTCCCTACTATTGTAGCACTTAGTAAATACAACATATGTTTTGAGTGAAGATTGTTATAACATAAAGTTTATCATGTTTTAATAACTATCTAGTTTTTACAAGTTCTCGTCGTTTCATAAATATAATTACCATAGTTAACGGTCTTGGGCAAACAAGCCTTGAGGCTTTAGCCATGGCCTTGGCGTGACTTTGGTCTTGACTACCATGGTCTTGAGACTTAGCTTTGACCTTAGCCGTAGCCGTGGTCTTGGCTTATGGCCATTAGGCCTCTAGGTTTGCTTTTAGTTGTGACAAAAGTATAGATGTGAGACTATATTTACGGCAGTTTCTGTTTTTTAAATATTTTGGCCTATTTATGCGTTTTCAAGGTCCGAGCTTCTTTGTTAATGAAGGAAAACGTCGTTCCGGACAACTTTCGTGTTTTAACTTTTTGATGACTCGTAGCAGAAGTACCATTTTTAAAACGGCAGAACTCAAAACAGCAAGCTATTAGCAGTTTCGGCGTTTTGGTTTTGCTAACTTCTTTTGCTTATAACTTTTGACTCGTTTGTCCGTTTCGGGTGATTCAAATTACTATGTTTACCTTTTTATCTTGTCTACCATATTATGTAAGTTAGAAAGTCCTTATGTTACTTTTTTTAACGGTCTCACATTTGTAGAATATGACTAGTTTACTAGTTCGTTACTTTTATGACAATATGTGAATTAAAACAAGTGATTGAGTATATGTACATCAAGAATCAACATAGTAACTATATATATAGCATGAAGTAGTTAAGATTATGAATAACAAAGATGAGATGATGGTGGTGATAAGTTGCTTACAACTTTTGGCTTTCAATAAGAAAGGAGTAACTTAGTAAGGATAGGACTTTGATTGATCGCGTAAGACTTCGGATTGAGCTAGCTTTCCACACCTTGGCACCCTTGCAAACTTTGAAGAGTTGGTGATGAAGTACTAAGTGACTTGAGTGGATTTAAACTCAAGAAGATCACTTAAACTTGCTAGAGATTTTATGAAGAAGCTTGATCTTTGGAACTTCCTTGCATAAACTTGGAGTTTATAGATCAAATGATGGAAGATGTGAGTGTTTTAGGGTATGAACGACCAAAATCAGTATGTGAGGGAGTTTATGATGTATTTCACTTCCTATTTATAGGAGGGTAAGTTTGGTTAACCATATATTGGGTTAAATATTAACCATGGTTAAGTTATGACACTTGTAATGATCAAAATGAACCTTGGTTAGGATTAAGCCACATGCATGGTGACTCCCCCCCCTAAGAGGAGGTTTCAATTCATGACAAGGCTTAGAAGATAAGCCTTGGTCGTATCTTGAGTTTAGAGTAAGTTTTGGTTCCGTTAAATGCCAACCGTAAGTCGTTAAGCCATAAAACGTAAAACCGGGTATCGTAAAAATACGAAACTTGCAGGAATGATGAGACTCATCATTATAATCCATCTAAAAATATAAAATGGGTAATAAGTCTCATTGGGTGCAAAAACACTGCTTAAAGCTGGAAATACGGGTCAAAAACGTGTAATTCTCAGTTTATCGAAAAAGAACGAAATTTCAGGGAAACGACCGTGAATTTATTTAGAGTAGACTAAAATTAGTCTAAAAGTGATATGAGATGTCAAAATATGGTTTTCTTCATACGCGGGATAACTTAACAGTTATTTGTGAAGTTTAAAAGTTACGCGATTTATGCAAAAATGTAGAACGTACAAGGTTAATTCCTTTATGGTCAAAGGAGGAGGGAAATATGTTTGACTTTTCCAAAAATGTAAAATCGTCAAAAACATATTAGAAACACAGTGCAGGAATCGTTAAGTCTGGATGTAAGCAGAATTGTTTAAAACGTAAGTTTAGTTTTGTCAGCGCAGGGTTTATTTGTGACATAAAAATGAATTTTAAAAATTCTCAAATTAATCATGAGTGATCTAAAAATTAATCTGATGTGAGGAAAATTATCAGAGTTGATTTTCGTTAAGCGCGTGATGTTTAAACGGTGGACCGTCCAAAATGAAATTTTATAACGATATTTTCTTAATAACTTTTGCGAAGATGATCTAACGATTGTCGAATTCTCAGGATATTACTAAAATAATTTATCTTACGAGAATGTGAAATAAAAATTTTATGGATGAATAGTGAAAATGAATAGTAAATGTGAATAGTAAATTCTTGAAAATGAATAGTAGCTTGAAAATGCGGGTGGTTACAAGGTGGGGGTTGAGGATGATTCTTTTTTATCTTTTATTGGTTTTTTAGAAAGCTAAGCTAAATATCTCGGGGCAATTGGTTTGGGGGGTGGTATTTCTACCGATTACTTCTACTTATCTAATTATCTAATACTATAGGTAGTCTTATGTCTATTTGATGTGTGCTCGTATGATGATTAAAAATGTGTTTACCTAGATACTATTACTCCCTAGTTATCTTTTATTGGTCGGTTGAATTGTCACACCTTATCTTAACGCGTTGTATTCCTAAGGTCGTAGGGTGTGCATATGCCCTAACTCTTTGAGGTTACCTTTGGGTCTAGCCTACGAAATCCGCAAGTCCTTAAACTATTTCATTCATAAGCCTCACTTTCGCAAAGAATATTCAAGCATTAAACATAACGAGTGATGCCTAGTTGCACTCCTAAGCCAATTACAATCAAGATAAGAAACAACTTAACAATAATCAATAACTAGGTTTCATAGATCTAAGCAAAAACACAAGAAATTTAGCTAGACATGGTAAACAAGCAAGCATACACACAATCAATTGAAGACATAATGATACTTTGGACTAAAATACTTAGCTCAATGTGTAAAATAGGGTTTGAGACCCTAAGATACTGTCCAAATTGGACTACAAACGTTTTAGGTTTTTCTCTCCAAAAGTCTACCTCCTTAAATACAGAAAAATCGAATTCTATATATAGATTTACACTTGCGACGGCGTCACCTTTTAGATGAGACGCCGTCAGCTCGCCGTCATTACGGTTTCGTCTTGGCCAAGTCATCGATGGGACGGCATCACCTTAGAGTTGTGACGCCATCAGTCTTCAGTTGGGACGTCGTCTTGGTTCTGGATCTAGGCCGTCTGAGATGAAAAGTCTGAGTGACGCCCTTCTTCTTCAAAGCCTGACGCCGTCAGGTTATACGAACACAAATTCCACTGAGCCGTCTGGTGCATGTTTTGATCAAGTCTCTATATAGGGACGACGTCGCCCTTTGAATGAGACGCCGTCAGGTTCAGTTTGAGCAGCTTGACTGGCTTCGATCTTGACTTTGCCATTTTCTTCATGTATTCACTCCTTTTAATCCAAATATGCATCATTCCAGCATTTTGCTTCCAAGAGACCTAAAAAGTGAAAAGGAACGAAATTAAGTAGTAACGGATATAAAAGTGGTCGATTAAGGGCTTAAATGACCCTAAAAATATGTTTTAAATCCTTATCAAATATCCCTACACTTGGTATTTGCTTGTCCTCAAGCAAATGTGCTTTTGGCCAATTAATTTATAAGTTAGGGGGCATGAAGCATGGGTTTAGAATAATTCATAACAAGTAAAAGCACCGCAATACTCATAACAAGCACGGAAATTATATACTAGCACCTCACAAGGGGTGTTTCGATTCTCTCATCTCTCAGGTTTATATGAAATATAATAAATGGAAATGGAAGATAAACACTTATTACCTGGCATAGTACATAGATTACCATAGGCTTGAGACTATATCACACCTCCATCGCTTTGGCGTAAGCACCTAGGAACAACTATCTAAGAGGTCTTTCCAAGGGTTGTAACATTAGGCTTACGATAGGGAAACAAAGGGTTTTGTTGGATAGGTGATATTTAGTGGTGGCAAGTCAAAAATCTTATGTTACAAGCATGAAAAGCGTGGCGTTGCTTAGCCAAGACTCGAATCACTAACTCTAGATAACTTGAAACAAACAAACATAAATAAACATAAAGATAGATGTAGGATGGTAGCCCGTATGTTTTTCTTTATTTTTTTCATTTTTTTTTGGGTATACATTTTTACTCTACCATCATCTACGATAACGTCAAAATATAAGGGATTTATAGGAGCATCCCTACACTTGAGTTTTTATTTCTCTAACACTAATCGACCCGATTTGAAAAGATCAAAACACTTGGAGTATTTAATTACGTAGACAAATGGAATTTGAATTTATCGTTCCTTCCCATTACTCCCTAAAATATTACTTTTACCCATGAGTCCCAATCATCCCAAAACTGTGTACAAAAGATATGATTCGACTTAGCAACCATGCAAGTAACTAGATATTTGAACTAAGGGTTTAGTAATGATAACAATAATGCACTAAAGGTGAGTGCATACAAGGTAGGCTAAGGCGATTTGGGTGTACATTTGGGGGTGGATTGTAAACAATGCTCTCCATTGATATTCTGGAAAAACCGAAACATCACGATAACCGCAAAAAGGATAGGCTCTGAGGGGTTAACTAGGGGTATCGTGTACTAAAGATGAGTACATCGCAAGGGTGTGGGGTAATTACTCAATCGATGTGGAAGAAGTAATTATAATACGGGTTTCAAACAAGGGTTATTCTAATGCCTCTTATCACTTAGTTATTCCTAACTACACAAGTGTAGTCTCACTAGCGATCTCGAAATGCATCGCAAAACAAGTTCTAGAATCTATTATACTACCGGTACACTCTCTAAGCATCAAAGGTGAATGCTTTTATTCCTAAAGATCTAGGGGCGAACCTCACATTTTTGGGGTGAAATTTGAGTGGTAAACGGTTTTTGTGCTTGTCATATAACTCCTATCCATGAGACGCTTTATTAAGACTAAAGATTTAGCTCGTACATGTCATAAAAAAATTTAAATTTGGTGCTAAAATTTCCCTAACAAATATTTGTCATAGTTTATTACACAATTTACCAAGGACAAGACAAATGATCAAGTGAGTGAATAGTTTCTAAGTTCCCGTTTTATTGTGTAACAATTCGCATTTTCAGGATTTCTATCCATTCTCAAATTCTTACTATTCATCTCAAGAAATTACAATTCACTTTTACTATTCACTGTCACTATTCATCCCGTAAAATTTTTATTTCACGTTCTCATAAGATAAATTATTTTAGTAATGACCTGAGAATTCGACAATCGTTAGATCATTTTCGCAGAAGTTATTAAGAAGACATTGTTTTAAAGTTTCGTTTTGGACGGTGCACCATTTAAACATCACGCGCATAACGAAAATCAACCCTGACAATTTTCCTTGCATCAGATAAATTTTTAGATCACTCATGATTAATTTGAGAATTTTTAAGATTTATTTTTATGTTACCAAATAAACCCTGCGCTGAACGAAACTAAACTTACATTTTAAACAATTCTACTTACATCCAGACTTAACGATTCATGTACTGTGTTTCTAATATATTTTTGACACTTTTACATTTTTTAGAAAAGTCAAACATATTTCCCTCCTCCTTTGACCATAAAGAAATTAACCTTGTACGTTCTACATTTTTGCTTAAATCGCGTAACTTTTGGACTTCACGTATAACTGTAAAGTTATCCTGCGTATGACGAAAACCACATTTTGACATCTCATATCACTTTTAGACTAATTTTACTCTAATCTAAATAAATTAACGGCCATTTCCCTGAAATTTCGTTCTTTTCTGATAAACTGCGAATTACTCGTTTTTTACCCGTATTTCCAGTTTTAAGCAGCGTTTTTGCACCCAATGAGACTTATCACCCATTTTATATTTTTATATGGAGTATAATGATGATTTTAATCATTCCTATAAGTTTCATATTTTTACGATACCCGGTTTTACGGTTTATGGCTTAACGACTTACGGTTGGCATTTAACGGAACCAAATCATGCTCTAAACTCAAGATAAGATCAAAACTATCCACCTAAGTCATCTTATCTCTATTTGGTTGACTTAGGGGGGGGAGTCATCATTTTGGTGGCATCATCCTAACCATGGTTCATTTAGATCATTACAAGTGTCCTAACTTAACCATGGTTAATAATTAACCCAATATATGGTTAACCAAACTTACCCTCCTATAAATAGCTAGTAAAATGCATCCTAAGAACCCTAATATTCTGTCCTTCGTCGTTCATATCACAAATCATACACATCTTCCATCATTTGATCTATAAACTCCAAGTTTATGCAAGGAAGTTCCAAAGATCAAGCTACTACATCAAATCTCTAGCAAGTTTAAGTGATCTTCTTGAGTTTAAATCCACTCAAGTCACTTAGTACTTCATAACCAACTCTTAAAGTTTGCAAGGGTGCCAAGGTGTGGAAAGCTAGCTCAATCCAAAGTCTTAAGCGATCAATCAAAGTCTTATCCTTACTAAGTTACTCCTTTCTTATTGAAAGCCAAAAGTTGTAAGCAACTTATCACCACCATCATCTCATCTTTATTATTCATAATCTTAACTATTTCATGCTATATATATAGTTACTATGTTGATTCATGATGTACATATACTCAACCACATGTTTTATTTTACATATTGTCATAAAAGTAACAAACTAGTAAACTAGTCATATTTTACACATTTGAGACCATTAAAATCAGTAACCTATGGACTTTCTAACTTACATACTATGGTAGACAAGATAAAAAGGTAAACATAGCAACTTGAATCACCCGAAATGGACAAACGAGTCAAAAGTTATAGGCAAAAGAAGTTAGCGAAACTAAAACGCCAAAACTGCCAAGTGGAAGCTGTTTAGGGTCTGGTGTAAAAAGTGGTACTTCTGGTCCGAATCATCAAAAAGTTAAAACACGAAAGTTGTCCGGAACGACGTTTTCCTTCGATAACAAAGAAACTTCCCTAACTATACTTTTGTCACAACTAAAAGCAAACCAAGAGGCCTAATGGCCATAAGCCAAGACCACGGCTACGGCTAAGGTCAAGGCTGAGTCTCAAGACAATGATGGTCAAGACCAAAGCCACGGCAAGTCCATGGCTAAATCCTCAAGGCTTCCTAAGCCGAGACCATAAACCAAAGGCTTTATCCTTCACAAACCTAAACGTATACAATTCAATTTGGATCTACTCCCTCGATAAACCATGAAACTATACTTGTAATAACCAACTTTACAATTTAGAAACTTATAAACTTTTCTTTAAATACTTGTGAAATAAATTATGACGATATTTGTAATAACCATTATGATTCCTAATCAAAACCAAACAACCTTTCAACTTGTGTTTACAAACCATATGACACTTATGATATATAAACAAAACATATGTTTTATCTACTAAGTGCTACAAAAGTAGGGAGCTTCATGTGAGGGGTTTCATTTGAGTAAAACGTATCGACGAGTTGCTGGATTTACGATTTAAAGTGTCCTAGCTCCTCGAACGTTTACTACATGACCTCTGAATTGTGATGGCCCGAACGGTAGTACGATATGTATAAACTAAACTCATTTTCTCAACTAGACCATTTCTATAAAATGACATACACAAAAACCATGTACTACATCATGATCAACATAGAAACGTATATAGGTTTGTTATTTCTTTAGCATCATTATTTCAAACCTAAGTCGCAACATCCTATTCCAGGTTGCTCGTAGAAGTTCTCAAGGCATATCCATCATTCTCATTATACATTTGATATCATTTATTAAGGTGAGTTCATAGCCCCACTTTCTATTACTTAATTGTTTTACAAACCCTTGGGGCAGATACATGCTTTATTTTAAACCGAACACATTGCTTTCAAACTATATACTTATCTGATTGTTATTAGCACTAAGTTACCGCATTTGCCAAACTTAAGTCCCTTAATCATGAATCATTAATCACTATGTGAGAGTGGGCGCGAATATTGTGAATAGATCTATTGGGATTGACGAATCCCATTTGTGTTGACCAGGTCCGATAAACAAACGCACTATATTTGAGTAACATTGGTAAAAATGGCAATTTTACCTAATAGGGCACGCACCGACATTTTCTCCAATTAATTTTGGAACACGTTAACGCCTTGATTGCATGATGCTTAGTCTAATAATAACTGTTTTGGTTTTCAAACCATTGGTGTGAATTTATAACTCACACTACAAACATTATGTGTTCAACATATTTCCTAAACTCTATGAATTTCACTCAACCTCTGTGTTGACAGTTTTAAGCATGTATTTCAGGTCCATAATGTCGGAAGCTGGCACGGAAGAGCAAGGACAAGATCAAGAAGGCTATAAATTTTATTATCATTCAAAAATCAATTTAATGTATTTTGTAAACATGGAACCATCTGGGACCTCATCTTTGTAAACTCTGATATTTATATAAATCGAATGATAAATCTTTTAAAACGACTCCATTAGAGTTCGTTTTCTATTTTTATGACTGTTGTGCCATGAAGTAACACCCAGTTTGAATTCCGTTGCGTATCTCGAAATTGTGGATGTTACAGATTGGTATCAGAGCCACAGTTATAGAGAAACGGGTCTAATCGAGACTTAAACTATAACTACTTTTTCAAACAAAAACATTTTATAGCCTTCCGTTCTCCGTGCCTTCCATCTTCCAGATGATTATATGACTTTTAAACATTTTAAGCTACAAAAACATACTAGTATATTGACATATACACTCGACATATTTTCAATCATTTTAGCTAAACGATAGACTAAACATATCTGCGTATGCATATTCTAAGGCATTACGGCACAATCATATTTTCCCAATCTCCCAATCATGCATCTACTCGTGCATTTTAGGATTACAAAACTTTATCCAAGACATTGTAACTGACTACAATGGTCTTTCCTATTTCCCAGACATTGTGAGATACAATGGTCTCATTCATTTTTCAAGACACTGTGAGTTACAGTGGTCTCTATTACATTCTCAGACACTGTAAATCCTACAGTGGTCTCTATTACATTCTCAGACACTGTAAATCCTACAGTTGTCTCTATTACATTCTCAGACACTATAAATCCTACAGTGGTCTCATATATTTCTCAAGACATTGTGGGTTACACAATGGTCTCTTTATCATTTCTCAAGACATTGTGGGTTACACAATGGTCTCTTCATCATTTCTCAAGACATTGTGGGTTACACAATGATCTTTCCATCATTTCTTAGACATTGTGAGTTGCACAATGGTTTCTATTATTTCCTATACATTGTGAGTTACACAATGGTCTCAACTATTTCTCAGACATTGTGAGTTGCACAATGGTCTCAACTACTCCTCAGATATTGTAAGTTATACAATAGTCTCTACAAAATTATCTTATAAACCTTATATGATATTCTTTTACATGAAGCCCGTCACAATCTATCAATTTCCCTAATGGAAATACAAGAAATGGGATTTCTAAAAGATAAACTGACTCATCATCTACAAAAGCTGAAGTTCAACAACTTTCTCTACATTCATCAAAATTCTATTCTGAAACCTTCATTGTTAAAGGTCCGTGATTCTAGCCAAGTAAGGACTATTTTAGAATTACTTAAAACGTCCTTTCCACATATATCTACCCATACTATCTTCTATGCAATGGAATGTGAAAACATAGGTTACAAGTCTTTTATGGACAGGACTTGCAACTGGATGGTTTGATATCGCCTTTGCTTAGTGGACAATTTCTCAAAAGCTATGAACATATCACAAGTGTACCTAATTTAGGTATTTGAAAAATTTATCGAACCTCGGCTAAATAGAGTCTAGTCACCTATATTTAGCCTAGGGATAGTGGAACATAGTCTGACTAACTATGTTCGACTTAAAATTTTCAAATACTGAGAATAGTTATACAAGTGTTATATTCAGGTTGATTTCCTACTTAAACTCGATAAACCACCAGAATTCATTAAAAAGATCTAGAGACGCGATAGTGTCTTACCACTAAGCGAGATCTTAATATTTAATTATACTACCTAATTTGATTCTTGAAATTTTCATACATGAGATAATCCGAACTACTATCTTGGGATAGTCATCAAATCTTCTCGTCATTTCTTAGAAGTACTAGCCTAATTAGATTTCAAGGATATCATTCCGCCATAATCCTTTAAAAATTTACTTTTGATTTTAAAGCATACGCTACACTCTTCTAGTCGTCAACATATCACATCATTATCTGAAACCCATTGAAATTCAGTATGTAAAACTTCACAGTATCACGTTTCTTTGAAACACTAATAGACATAAACACTATACGATATAGCCTTCATCCCGAAACCACCTAAGACATGATCAACTTTGGAAATGGTTTGGATAACCACTTGCCTCTAGCAAGACTTTCCTACAACATCATTACAAACCATTTCACATCAACAATATCTTACACTTTGATTAACAATAGTTACCTTAACAACAACAAAAACTATTCAATTTGAGGCACTATATCGATGAAAGTGTTTAGTTAACCATTTGCTGAACTAAGGTGTCAGAGATCACCCACAAAACAACTAAGGAAACCATACAAATACAAATTAGGCTCCATGCCGTACACTATCACCAAAAACTCCATGTTAGAAATTAAGGTTTTATTGATATCCTCGATACAATAAGATATGATTCGTTTTGAGAATCGAGAAAAGCCAAACTTTAGGTATATTGGACTCTATAAGATTTTAACAAAACCCTTTAGATTATCAACTTAAGCCACATGGTACAGAATACATTCTATGACCAGAAACTTACGAACGCAAAGATTAGAATTCGGCACATACACCCTAATTTTTCTAGACACTTCAACATCATATAACACACATTGAATTCCAGGACGGAATTCCCATTAAGGTGGTGAGACTGTAACAATTCGCATTTTTCAGGATTTCAATCCATTCTCAAATTTTTATTTCACATTCTCGTAAGATAAATTATTTTAGTAATGACCTGAGAATTTGACAATCGTTAGATCATTTTCGCATAAGTTATTAAGAAAACATTGTTTTAAAGTTTCGTTTTGGATGGTGCACCATTTAAACATCACGCGCATAACAAAAATCAACCCTGACAATTTTCCTCGCATCAGATAAATTTTTAGATCACTCATGATTAATTTGAGAATTTTTAAGATTTATTTTTATGTTACCAAATAAACCCTGCGCTGAACGAAACTAAACTTACATTTTAAACAATTCTACTTACATCCAGACTTAACGATTCATGTACTGTGTTTCTAATATATTTTTGATACTTTTACATTTTTTGGAAAAGTCAAACATATTTCCCTCCTCCTTTGACCATAAAGAAATTAACCTTGTACGTTCTACATTTTTGCTTAAATCGCGTAACTTTTGGACTTCACGTATAACTGTAAAGTTATCCCGCGTATAACGAAAACCACATTTTGACATCTCATATCACTTTTAGACTAATTTTAGTCTAATCTAAATAAATTCACGGCCGTTTCCATGAAATTTCGTTCTTTTCTGATAAACTGCGAATTACTCGTTTTTTACCCGTATTTCCAGTTTTAAGCAGCGTTTTTGCACCCAATGAGACTTATCACCCATTTTATATTTTTATATGGAGTATAATGATGATTTTAATCATTCCTATAAGTTTCATATTTTTACGATACCCGGTTTTACGGTTTATGGCTTAACGACTTACGGTTGGCATTTAACGGAACAAAATAATGCTCTAAACTCAAGATAAGATCAAAACTATCCACCTAAGTCATCTTATCTCTATTTGGCCGACTTAGGGGGGGAGTCATCATTTTGGTGGCATCATCCTAACCATGGTTCATTTAGATCATTACAAGTGTCCTAACTTAACCATGGTTAATAATTAACCCAATATATGGTTAACCAAACTTACCCTCCTATAAATAGCAAGTAAAATGCATCCTAAGAACCCTCATATTCTGTTCTTGGTCGTTCATATCACAAATCATACACATCTTCCATCATTTGATCTATAAACTTCAAGTTTATGCAAGGAAGTTCCAAAGATCAAGCTACTACATCAAATCTCTAGCAAGTTTAAGTGATCTTCTTGAGTTTAAATCCGCTCAAGTCACTTAGTACTTCATAACCAACTCTTCAAGTTTTCAAGGGTGCCAAGGTGTGGAAAGCTAGCTCAATCCAAAGTCTTAAGCGATCAATCAAAGTCTTATCCTTACTAAGTTACTCCTTTCTTATTGAAAGCCAAAAGTTGTAAGCAACTTATCACCACCATCATCTCATCTTTATTATTCATAATCTTAACTATTTAATGCTATATATATAGTTACTATGTTGATTCATGATGTACATATACTCAACCACATGTTTTATTTTACATATTGTCATAAAAGTAACAAACTAGTAAACTAGTCATATTCTACACATTTGAGACCATTAAAATCAGTAACCTATGGACTTTCTAACTTACATACTATGGTAGAAAAGATAAAAAGGTAAACATAGCAACTTGAATCACCCAAAACGGACAAACGAGTCAAAAGTTATAGGCAAAAGAAGTTAGCGAAACTAAAACGCCAAAACTGCCAAGTAGAAGCTGTTTAGGGTCTGGTCGTGTAAAAAGTGGTACTTCTGGTCCGAATCATCAAAAAGTTAAAACACGAAAGTTTTCCGGAACGACGTTTTCCTTCAATAACAAAGAAACTTCCCTAACTATACTTTTGTCACAACTAAAAGCAAACCAAGAGGCCTAATGGCCATAAGCCAAGACCACGGCTACGGCTAAGGTCAAGGATGAGTCTCAAGACCATGATGGTCAAGACCAAAGCCACGGCAAGTCCATGGCTAATTCCTCAAGGCTTCTTAAGCTAAGACCGTAAACCAAAGGCTTTAGCCTTGACAAACCAAACGTATACAATACAATTTGGATCTACTCCCTCGATAAACCATGAAACTATACTTGTAATACCCAACTTTACAATTTAGAAACTTGTAAACTTTTCTTTAAACACTTGTGACATAAATTATGGCGATATTTGTAATAACCATTATGATTCCTAATCATAACCAAACAACCTTGTAACTTGTGTTTACAAACCATATGACACTTATGATATATAAACAAAACATATGTTTTATCTACTAAGTGCTACAAAACTAGGGAGCTTCATGTGAGGGGTTTCATTTGAGTAAAACGTATCGAAGAGTTGCTGGATTTACGATTTAAAGTGTCCTAGCTCCTCGAACGTTTACTGCATGACCTCTGAATTGTGATGGCCCGAACGGTAGTACGATACGTATAAACTAAACTCACTTTCACAACTAGACCATTTTTATAAAACGACATACACAAAAAAACATGTACTACATCATGATCAACATAGAAACGTATATAGGTTTGTTATTTCTTTAGCATCATTATTTCAAACCTAAGTCGCAAAATCCTATTCCAGGTTGCTCGTAGAAGTTCTCACGGCATATCCATCATTCTCATTATACATTTGATATCATTTATTAAGGTGAGTTCATAGCCCCACTTTCTATTACTTAATTGTTTTACAAACCCTTGGGGGAGATACATGCTTTATTTTAAATTGAACACATTGCTTTCAAACTATATACTTATCTGATTGTTATTAGCACTAAGTTACCGCATTTTCCAAACTTAAGTCCCTTAATCATGAATCATTAATCACTATGTGAGAGTGGGCGCGAATATTGTGAATAGATCTATTGGGATTGACGAATCCCGTTTGTGTTGACCAGGTCCGATAAAAAAACGCACTATATTTGAGTAACATTGGTAAAAACGGCAATTTTACCTAATAGGGCACGCACCGACAATTTCTCCAATTAATTTTGGAACACGTTAACGCCTTGATTGCATGATGCTTAGTCTAATAATAACTGTTTTGGTTTTCAAACCATTTGTGTGAATTTATAACTCACACTACAAACATTATGTGTTCAACATATTTCCTAAACTCTATGAATTTCACTCAACCTCTGTGTTGACAGTTTTAAGCATGTATTTCAGGTCAATAATGTCGGAAGCTGGCACAGAAGAGCAAGGACTAGATCAAGAACGCTATAAATTTTATTATCATTCAAAAATCAATTTAATCTATTTTGTAAACATGGAACCATCTGGGACCTCATCTTTGTAAACTCTGATATTTATATAAATCGAATGATAAATCTTTTAAAACGACTCCATTAGAGTTCGTTTTCTATTGTTATGACTGTTGTGCCATGAAGTAACACCCAGTTTGAATTCTGCTGTGTATCTCGAAATTGTGGATGTTACATATTGTCCCTCCCTACACTTAAACTGAACATTGTCCCCAATGTTCCCCGAAAGTATCAAAGTTATGATAAAGGAAGGTAAGTAAAGAAAAGAAACTAGTACTCCCCTGATTAGCTCGGTAGGATCTGTGTGAAGTTTCGGTTAAATTGTTTTCCAAGAAGAATGCATACGTGATAAGCTCCATCCAATGTTGAATTTCTTCTTCTTGCCAAATATAACCTGCACACTTAAGAAAACAAACGAAACCTTTACGTAAAATCGGAGGTAAAACTATATATGACACAACTACACTAGGATATAATGCTTGTGGAATGGATGTTTGCAGTTTTTCTGGAAAATTAAGACCTGAGAATTTCCTAAAATTTATAAGTAGCACAGAAAACGAAAAAAATTGTATAAGCTGTTTCTGCTTGACCTGTCGTTGTCAGGCTTTAATCCTGATGCCGTCATGTTTTCATGACTAAAACTGGTCTGCTGCGTTTTCCTAGAAAAATTCTGGAAAAATTACATCTTTAAAACCTGGAAAAATTCCTGCAAAACATCCATCATGACTCGATACAAGCATTTGACTCTAACAAACACACATATACATCAATTTCACTAATTGCAATTCTCATGTTCACATTCTTCAAAAATGTATGTAATCTTCCCTACACTTATCATTTTGTAAAATACATTTATATGTAATTAAGACGAGGTTAAAGACAAAATAAAGCATTTTCACAAAATCAAACATGAGAATAAACAACAATGAAAAAGATATATGACACACAAACAAGCAAAAAATTAAGCATGGGTTGCCTCCCATGAAGCGCTTTTCTTTATTTATGAGTCTTGTAGCTAGACTCGAAGTCGTGCTCCTATTTTCCGTATATCTTAGATGCCCATTCGATTTCCATAACTCTTCTTTGATCACGAATATATTCAGGGCCTAACTGTAGACAAGCGGTGTAGTAAACTTTGTTCTCCCAATCAACTTCAAAAGCTGGAATGTTGTCCACATCTAAGTTATCAATACCCTTAAACTTTTAATTTTTGTAGGGCATTATATATTTAACACATTCGGTCCCATTTGAGAACTTGGCTATTCCTTCCTCTTGATCATAAAGCATCATGGATTCCTCAATAAATGGTCTCCCAAGTATTACATCTCCTAAGAATTCATCAATGATGCCTTTAACATCTTCCAAGATCATGAAATCACACCTATATGTGAAATTACCTACAAAGACATGCAATCCTCTAGCTCTCCCAACATAGTTACTTACTTTCCTAGGGTAAAAGGGGTCTCTCCTAGGTCCTAACTTTTCGCTCATGATCTAATTGTAATAAAGCCTAGACATTATGTTCATGGGTGCTTTATAGTCTATGTAAGTGTGATCCCTATACAAGTACCCAATCATGCACGGTATCTTAATGTTTTTAGGGTCACCCTTTTTTATGCATGGCTCGAAAGGTGGTCACGGGTAGTTAACTACGTTATAGTGATAGGCGGTTTCCTTTCTGTTAGGGTATGACTCGAAATACTCCTTAAGTTCATCTTCCTCACTACCCTCCATAATTTCTAATACTTTATAATCTCCATCTCCAATTTCATCCTCCGAATCATCGCTCATGGTTGAATCACTATCTAAAGTAGTAGTAGATTCCTTAAGGGCTTTCTCAAGTGCACTTTCAATTATCCTATTCAATTTATTAAGTTCTCCAATTTCACTAACAATACGAGCTCGAAGTTGGTTGGCAAAAGTCGGATCAAGTGGTGGGTAGTTGTTTGATGGTGGATTGTTGTTTGGTGGGTTATCACAGAAAAAATTTTGCTTGATAGGAATCAAGCAAGGGAACCTAAACGAGATAAAGATCTAACTAGCTATTTTATTCCCCGGCAGTGGCGCCAAAAACTTGATGCGCGTACGAAGCGCGTTCAGGGTCAAAGAAACTTTCTTTTCTTCGAGCAAGTTTTTCAACCACCTAGGTGATGAACCTAATCGTTGTAGTGTAGTATTGGGTAAGCCTCGGGGATTGATATCGTTCTCTATGGGAATAGGAATGCTAGCAAGAAATGTATTACGAGAAGGTGGAGGTTGAGGATGATTCTTTTTTATCTTTTATTGGTTTTTTAGAAAGCTAAGGTAAATATCTCGGGGCAATTGGTTTGGGGGTGGTATTACTACCGATTACTTCTACTTATCTAATTATATAATACTACGGGTAGTCTTATATCTATTTGATGTGTGCTCGTATGATGATTAAAAATGTGTTTACCTAGATTTGAGCTACTTGTGTTCTTCTCACAAGATTTCAAGTATATAGGTGTATAATGTGTTGCTGATTCTAAGGTATCAAAACCAGCAAGGGGGAAGGAGACATACATCTAAATGCACAATGAGTACACGTGATGAACATAATACTTCTTCTTTATTGAAGTTCTTTCGGGAAGACAAATGTTATAACCACAGAAAAACTCAGTGTCTTAACTCGTGGCTTGTGGTGTATTATTCCAACTATTTGGGGGAAGTGGTCTCTTGACACTTTTGGTATGTATTACTCCAACTTTCAGTGGGAAGAAACATGAGAAGAATATTTGGTGCATGAGATGATATTGCTTATCGACATCTTCTTACGAGCTGATATGATGTATGGTACAGTGCTTCCGGTTAATGTTTCATGTACACAATGTTATGATGATTCCAATGAGATCGCAACCATCAGGGGAGAGATATGTGTACAACAGGTTCACGTGATCGGGCTTAATCATTTATTCCGGAGTTGATATCTGCAAAGATGATCAGTGCTTCAACCTGTTACTTTGGTGTTATTGTTTCGAATTGTGTTTGGTACATGTGTACATTATGGAATGAGCTGTTATATGTAAGATAACTCGAATGCATTTGGTGAAATGAAGATGTTGATATATTGTTCCCCCGAATAGACAATTGCTCAAAACCGCAGAGTAATGTGTACATCGAGGACGTACAACAGGTTCATATGATCGGGCTTAATCATTAATTCTGGGATTGATAGCCGCAGAGAAGATCAGTGTTTCAACCTATTACTTTGGTGTTATCGTTTACTTCGGGTTTTTGAGCTTCATACAATGAGACTGTCAGATTCGCTTCAACTACTTGGGGGAAGTGGTCTTAATATGAAGAGTGTCGGTTTGGGGGGAAGTTACCAAAGCTTCACATTGAGAAGGCTCAAGTTCAGACGATTTTTCAGGAGCCTCGAAAGCTTTGGTGGTGAACGTTTAAGAGATGTTGACTACTATCTTCTACTACGTGCTGAACGATATCCTTATCTCGGTACTCATATAAACATCTTCTTAAATTAAATAATATAGTGTAAGTCCCATTTAAGCCCATCTAGGATATCATAACATTGATTTGCACAACGGAATAATAAGTATAAACATCAATGTTACTAACAAGATTTTCTATATTGACCATGACTAACAACCAACTCAAACCCTAGGCGTTTACAAGACCTACGCCTAGGAACACACACACTTTGGTGTTTACATCTTGCTTGAGTTTTTTTTTTTTTAAATCTAATGACTAATACCCTTTATATAGAGGGTTTACAATAAAACCCTAGAGTGCATAGAAAGCTAACTTAAGAAGATAATAACAAATCTTCTAAATCTTCTATCTTTAAGGAGATATTCCAGCTTTTAATTCTTCCATATATAAATTACCAAAGCTGTCACATTAAGCCCTTGAAGTTTTGTAATCATCAAATTATAATTCCCAACAATCTTCCCCTATTTGATATTACAAAACTATCTTCAATGCTTCCCCTTGAACTAAGATCTTCCCCTTGAACTAAGATCTTCTTGAACATCCCAACTACCCCTTTTAGAAATCATCCAATAGGGGTCTTGCACCTTGAATAATACTTCCCCTCAAGTTATGCATGTAGATAGTTTTATGTAGTAATTACTGATGAAGAAAACTGAATATAACCAATTGATGAAGAAATTGAATTTCCCAAACTTGCGTCTTATGTCTTGTAACAACTATGTCTAACCTACATAGTTATAAATGACTCCGAACTTATACCAGGAAGAAATATAAGCAGATTATATCCTCTTGACAAATCCTCAACAGTATGAGACACTGAGCACAATAACGTAACTCCTTCAAGTGATAGCAAATGTGAGCATTAAGTACCATAAGCTTGTGGATCACACACTTTTCCTAGATTCGCCAAGTATTTGTCACAACTTTATAAAGCACAAACAAGTTATCTCCAAAGTGTTACACTCACTTTGAGATATAATAAGAGCACGCACCTGTGAAACTCAACTACAACATCAATTAAATAATATTCAACTTTCTTCGTAATCACATCTTCAAATAAATAGCCATCATCGTTGGGATAAAAACATGTGTATCGTCAATATAATAATTACTAGGGTTCATCATTGAATAAAAATTCAACTCACCAAGACTAGTAATTAATACCAGAATTAAATTCGGACGACCAGAATTAACATCTAACGCTGCCAGTATTAACCATTATCGGGCATAATTAATCACAACACGACCAATATTAATATGTACGCTTCCAGTCTTAACCAGTACATGACCAGAATTAACCATCGCCAACCAGTACTAACTTTGCATACCACTAGACTTAACTTCCAATCAAACAGTACCAGTACTAATGGATGATTAACCTTCGACTGAAAATAATAACAATAGCAGTTGTAACGTATAACCATTTATAGCCCTTTTCATCAGCAAGTATTAATACATATGAAAATAATAAGCAATATCACCAACCCATTATAACTGATGTACCAATCACAATCAAATGCCACGTTCGGTTATCAATTTTCTTTCCCACATTATAGAGAATCACTTAGGGAATATAGAAAATCACATGACAACATAGCAGCCTTGTAGGTCCAAAAATCAGATGCAAAAATAAGCACATGTATATAGAGAATCATGTGACACTTGCAAGACCATCACGTGATCATAATTAACAATGAAACCAATATTAATTCTTGATCAATCGTGTGTCTAACTTCTGATCACATGCCCACTTTACATCACATGACCACTAACTTGTGGGTCCAAGCAATTCGTATGCAACCAGCAATTGGTTCTTTTGTATTGTATCAATCACGTGATTGATTTCAATCAGTATTAATTATCGTAGGTCCAACAATTTGTAGTCAACCAGTATTAACTGGTATTTGATAGAATGTAATTAAGAGTGGCACCAATACCAATCAACCAGTATTACCGTCCAATTAACTTATATTGCGAAACCAGAAAAAGAATCGATACAACAGTAATTGTTAAGAAACTTAACCGTACCTTCTTCGACCACTTTATTCGACCACGAAACTTTGTAGATCCTAGATATCAAGAGCCACCCGCTCTGATACCACTTGTAAGTCCCATTTAAGCCCATCTAGGATATCATAACATTGATTTGAATAGTGGAATAATAAGTAAAAACATCAATGTTACTAACAAGATTTTCTATATTGACCATGACTAAAAAACCAACTCAAACCCTAGGCATTTACAAGACCTACGCCTAGGAACACACACACACACTTTGGTGTTTACATCTTGCTTGACTTTTTAAAAAAAAAAACTAATGACTAATACTGATGAGTGTGTAAATACTCATCATTTTTGTACAAAATAAACTGCAAATTCATCTGAAAACACTCAGAAACACATCAAAATGATCAAAATATCACAAATCAGTGTTTTATGTGTTTTAAATTCAAAAATATCAAAATCAGATGAAAAACATATCAAATTTGCAAAAATTGCAGTTTCAGTCCCCCAAGTTTCAAAAATTGTCAAAAACAGTCCCTGAGCACATAATTTCAAAAGTAAAGTCACCAAAGGTCCTTTTAAAATCAAAACTTGTCAAATTTAGTCCTTTGGTGAAAAATTATCAAAAGTTTGAGAAATTACAACTTTGGTCCCTCAAGTTTCAAAATTGGCAGAAATGGTCCCTGGAAAATGAGAAAAAGGCAACATTGGTCCTTATACTTTCTGAGAGTGTCACTTTTGGTCCCTTGAAACAAGTTTGAGATGTTGGCAGCTTAAGTCCCTACACTTTCAGAATTGACACCTTTAGTCCTTGAAGTTTAAAACCATTTCACTAATTTTGGACCCTTTACCACCTTTGACCCCCTGCCATTTGAATTGTGAACCCCCCCTATTATTAATACTTGCCTGAGGTCAAATGGTCAAACAAACAGGGCGCCAAAGTCTTCTCCATTCTCAACTGCTTCTGCTTCAACCTGCTACACCCATCCCCCCTCCTCCAATTTCACTAAACCATGTCCCCCACTCCACAACTACCTTCCAAGCTTCATTTAATGCTCCCCCAACCCCTCACTCAACCTCAAATGGCAGAAATGAAAATTGGCGCCAAAAACCATTTTGAATGGTTGAGATTAATTTGAGCAATCCAAGGGCAGGGATTTGTTGGGATTTCAACAGAGAAGAAAGAGAAAGACTTTGGGTTATAAAAGAGAAGCAATTGGAGCAAGTAGAGGAGTCTTGTAATTTTTATTTTATTTCTTAGGGCGTTTTTATGTTGAACCTTTCAAATTAGTATAAAACTTGTAATGTTTTGCTAAAGTGTATTAACTTTAAGTGTTTGAATGTATTAAAACTGATTCCAAGTATTAATTTCAGTTTAATGTTATTATCTTCATTTCATGTCTACTGTTGAAAAATTCCAAGTTTAAATTTTGTTTACAAGTTTCAAAAAGCTCATGTCTCAGTGTTAATTAGCTTATATAAGCTTAACATAGCTTTTTACAAGCTCCACTTCAAGTTTACACTCATTTTGACATTTGGTCAACAAAAGTCAAACAAGGTCAAACTGGCAATGGAAATGGTCAAAGGGATGATGCAGGCTTGGAAATGGGTTGAAATGGAAAGCAATGGGTTTATCAAATTAGGTTAGAGGTTCAGTAGTTCAGTTTCTAGCCATAGTGGCTTTGGACCCTTTGTAAGTGATTTTTCAAGTCTTAATGCTTAACCTGTTTTTGTAGTCATAATTTGTTAAAACATATTCAAATAGTAGTATTTAGGATAATCAGAAATAGATTGATCATTGAAACCAGTTGGTGCAACAGTTAGCCTCCATAAAAGTGCTTATCTGCTTATAAAGGGGTGTTTGGATTTGTAGCTTAGTGTAAGTTTGAGGTTTGTTTTGGCTTAGAAACCAGTTGGTACATGTTTACTAAGTACTTTTGAGCACTTACCTGTCTTACTTATGTGTTTGTAATTCACAAAAGTCAAAATTACTTTCAAATCCATCTAACAGTCTCACTGTTGGATTTTTAAAAAGAGCAAGTCATCATTTTATGTTTAGAAGTCATAAAAAAGGGTTGTTATAGCTTCATTCCATCATAATACTTCATTATCAGTCATTGAATTGGATTTAAACTTCACAAAAGTCAACTTTCCATGTTCTTTCAAAAAGTCAAAATAGTGAAAAAAGTGGTTTTATGCAGAAATTGCAGCTGAGACACAGGGTTCATTAAAGTGTTTCAAGGTCTGATTTTTGGGATATAAGTAGTTGGCTAGGTGGTCTTTAGGACCTTATATCTGTTTTTGCTTTGATCCTTCTGGATAAGCTTGGGTATAAGCTCAAAACAAGCCCCATGTGCCCTGCACCACTGTCAGCAGTCACTGAGAGTTTTTCTCAGAAAGTGCAGCTTATGCACAGGGCTTATTAAAGCTTTTCATTGTCTGATTTTTGGCATAAATATTCCCACCCAGGTCCTTTACAAGTTCCAACAAGTAGTTTTCAGATTGAGCTTATTGTTAAGCTAGTGCTTGTGCTTAAAGTTGCTACCCTCTAACTGTTTTTAAGCAAATACTCAAAACATCAATTCTGTTAAAAATTGCTTATCAGTAGTTATAGCCTGTTGATTTTAAGTGCATTAGGGTATATTTAGCTTATTATAGCCTCTGTATCAGTTTGGTAGCTTTTGGTGAGCTTTTGGCTTATTTGAGTGCTTATTTATAAGCACTTGTGAGATCAGTTGCTTATTTCTCTACACAAGTACCTGTTTTTCTAATTTTCATAGCTTCTTAATATTATTTTAGAGTTTCCCTGAAATTTTCATATTTTTATAAGCTGTTTTGCTATTTTTCCTATTTTTTATTAGTTTTTAAGCCTTTTTAAATAGCATTTAACACAAAAAATTAGAAAAAGGTTCAGAAAAATAATTTTTCAATTTTCTTAGGCTTAGATAAATATAAAAAGTGAAAAAAGTAATTTTCCATATTTTTCATAGTTTATTTGGTAATTTTTAGCAATTTAATTAGTATTTAATAGTTTAAAAATCCTAGAAAATAGAAAAATAGTCACAAAAATACAAAAATAGTTTTGAAAAGTCTATTTTGATATTTTAGACTTTTCCAAGTGTTAATCTTATTTTTCTAGCTTAATTTCATATTTTCTTATATTTTAGGTAATTAATTAATAGTTAAAAATAGTTTTTAATTAGATAATTAGTTTTAAAAATAATTTTATTTTTCTAAATATTTTCTTATATCATTAGGATTGTAAAAACATCATTTTCATATTTTTAGGGTTAATATTGGTTTAGTTTCACTTTTTATTTTGAACGTTACGTAGTTTTTAATTTAAACTTACGTTTTAGGTTTTAAACGTTCATCACTTTAAATATAGTGATAGCGTTTATTTAATAGGTTTTATCTTTTTAATTTTCTTTAATTTGCATTTAAGGCGTTTTTAATTTGTTGGATTTTCCTTAGTTATAATAATCACAATTCCCTTTTTCGTTCAAATTTCTCGATCACTAGACGTTGATTGATCCACTGCATAGCTCGCTGGGACATAACGACCCGGGGAAACATTGTACTCCTCAGATCTTAATTGCATTGGTTGTTGAGCAGTTTGTAGTCTTTTAGACTTGACTGTTTAGCACCGATCAAATTTTGGCGCCGCTGCCGGGGAGCTGTGCTGATTTATCTCCCGTTTTAGCAGATTAGTTGTTTGAATCCTCACTCTTTGTTTATATCATCCATCTTTGTATATATATATATCCATATCTTTCTAAAAAATCCAAAAACCCAAAAACAAGCAAAAACGTATAAAACACAAAAATATTTTCTCTTTTGTTTCTATATATGTATCAATAATAAAAATACAAAAAGAATCGTCGTTTTCTCTAATAATTAACAACTTAAAAGATTACCACCGAAAACCAAGGCAGTGCACTACCTAACTGGGGGTGCGACCATAATAAGTTCCCGAACTAAAGATATAAAACTTGCCTTTGTGTCCATTGTGATTGGTGTACCTTTTTCAAAGAAGCCATTCATCTTGGATTATTGGTAAAGTTCACTGTTGTTTTGCCTCGATTTTGTGTTAATTGATTTTGTTGTGATATCGACGTTTCAGAACCAGAAAACCCATAAAGATTCTTCTCACCCTGATTTTTACAAAACGTCTTCATAATTCTCATTCTCATCTGAAAGATCTTCATAATTCCATTTCTCTCCTTAACTCTGAGTTTCCTTAGAGTTAACTCTAGTGTATGCGCACTCGCTCTTCTAGATCTGTGAGCCCATTTCGTGAGCTTGTCAAGATTCCAAGAAGGCGTGTTCGCAGACTTTCTGCTCCATCAGTCGGATCTGAGATCCGGACTGTTCACACTACTTCCGCTGTCATGGCGGATGAAATTCCTATGTGTGAGCTTCTCCAGGCACCCATCGACGGGTATGGAGATGCTATCGTTGTGCCAGCCATCGTGGCTGAAAATTTTGAACTCAAGACCGGGTTACTGAACCTTGTAACTTCAAATCAGTTCTACGGTTTTGAGCGGGACGATCCTCATGCTCATATAAGATGGTTTAACAAGATTGCATCTACCATCAAGTATAAGAATGTCCCTTCTGATGCTGTTAAGCTTCTTCTGTTCCCGTTTTCTCTTGAGGGGCAAGCCCGGATTTGGCTTGAAAAACAACCCCCTCAGTCTATAGAGACATGGGAGGATCTGGTGAAGAAATTTGTGAATGAATTCTATCCACCTTCCAAGACCACGAGTCTAAAAAATGAAATCATCAAGTTCACTCAGAAGTTTGATGAATCCTTCAGCGAATCGTGGGATCGTTTCAAGGAATTGCTTCGCAAGTGTCCTCACCACGGTTTCTCCGAGTTAATGCAACTCGATACTTTCTATAATGGAGTGAGTCAATCTGATCAAGATTCTCTCAATTCCTCCGCGGGAGGAAATTTCCTTAGCAAAACTGTCAAAGAAGCTTTAGCGATTATCGAAAACAAGTCTAAAGTCCGCACTGCACGAAGCAAGCCGGTTGTTTCCCAAGTCAGTGTTGGACCTTCTTCTTCTTCATCGCCCGTGAGTCAGTCTAGCACCGATGCTAAGATTGATAAACTCACGGAAGCTATTCAGGCTTTGGTTCTTTCCAACCAGAAGAAAGTCTCTTTTCCACAAACTTCACCTCCTGCTGAAGTTAAGAAAGTGGAAGTCTGTGTTACCTGTGGTGGCCCCCATGCTTATTATAACTGTATGGCCACCGATGGTAACCCCTTTGAAGCTAATGCTGTGGGCGGGATGTCTAATCAAGGAGGCAATCAATATCGTGCTCCTATAGACCCGAACCACCGTCCTAACCACTACTCTGGACCTCCTGGTTTCAATCAAAACCAAAACCGTAATCAGAATCAAAACAGACCAAACCAAGGTTTTCAAAACCAAGGTCATTTCAATCAAAACAACGGTTTTCAAAATCAGAATCAAAATTTCCAACATCAAGGAAATTACAATAGAAACCCAGGTCAGGGAAATTTCAACCAAGGGTATTATCATGGCAATAATCCAGGGAATTTTCAGAATCAAGGCCCTAATCCTAACAATAGAGGCCAGAATTTTCCTGTGCAAACTCCAGCTCATCCCGTCATTACCCCTCCAGGACCATCATCTGATGAGTTGTTAAAACAATTCATGAAATCCCAAGAGGAAATGAATCGGTTGTTGGTCAGCCAAATTTCTGACATCAAGAAGTCTTTAAATGATCGACCCTCGGGCTCAGGTACTCTACCTAGCAATACGATCGCTAATCCGAGGGGCGATGCAAAGGCGATCACAACCCGAAGTGGTGCTTCATATGCTGGACCCGCTATTCCTACTACCTCTCCGTCTTCCTCTCTCCCAAAGGTAGTGGAAAGCGAGCCTCCAAAACACAATGGACCTACGACTCCAATGCCCCCTCCTCCTGTGGCATTTAGTCAAGTTACCAAGGAAACAACGGACAAGGTGCATTATTCAAGTCCACGAAGTACCGCACACGTCCAACCTTCGGTAGTCCAACCTCAAGTGGTCCAGCAACCCAAGTCAAATCAAGGAGTAGTTTTTGAACCTCCTGTAGCTCCTGTTGAGAATCAGAAATCCAAATCTTCTCTTCCTTATCCCTCACGGTTACATGAGCAAAAACTCCGCGAGAAAGCTAGTCATCAGATGGAAAAATTCTTTCAGATTTTCCAAGAACTTCACTTTGACATAAGCTTCGCGGATGCCATCATGTTAATGCCAAAGTTTGCATCTACTCTGAAACATATGCTGAGCAACAAAGAAAAGCTATTTGAAATGGCTAAGACTCCTTTGAATGAGAATTGCTCAGCAGTATTGTTAAAAAAGCTTCCCGAGAAGCTTGGAGATCCCGGAAAATTTCTTCTTCCTTGTGTTTTTCCTGGGATGATTGAATGCTTTGCCCTTGCCGATCTTGGTGCAAGCATCAATCTGATGCCGTATTCAGTGTGGAAGCAACTGTCTCTTCCGGAACTTATTCCTACCTGCATGACTCTTGAGCTTGCAGATCGTTCTATATCACGTCCCCTCGGCATCGCCGAGGATGTATTCGTGAAAGTAGGAAAGTTCCATTTCCCAGCTGACTTTGTGGTTGTTGATTTCGATGCTGATCCTCGAGTTCCCCTCATTGTTGGGCGGGGATTCCTAAGGACGGGCCGTGCTCTTATCGATGTATTTGAGCAAGAGATCACTCTCCGTGTGGGTAATGAAGCTGTTACCTTTAACCTCGATCAGACTTCGAGGTACTCCTCAAATTATGACACTGAATCAGTTAATCGAGTCGATTTAATTGACATTGCTTCAGAGGAGTACTCTCAAGAGTTTCTTGGTTATCTTCATAATTCTGTGGGTGGGGATTCCAATCCCACCACATCTTCTCAACCTATCATTGCCGACTCTTCCCCCTCTCTCACTCCGTTTGAGGGAGGTGACTTCCTTCTGGAAGAGATCGATGAATTTCTGGCTACTGATGAATCAATTCCGCCTGGAATTGATGGTGTGTATGATTCGGAGGGGGATATTCTCTATCTTGAGCAATTGCTTAATGAAGATCCATTACCTTCACTCCCTCCGAAAGAAATCACGATTGAGGAAATCAAATCAGTGCAATCTTCCACTGAAGAATTTCCCGAGGTTGAACTTAAGGACCTACCTCCTCATCTCGAGTATGCATTCTTGGAGGGTGATGATAAATTACCCGTCATAATTGCTAAGGATTTAACTGAGGAGGAGAAAACTGCTCTCATAAAGGTCTTGAAGTCGCACAAGCAAGCAATTGCTTGGAAACTCTCCGATATTAAGGGTATCAACCCTGAGTTTTGTACTCACAAAATCTTAATGGAGGATGACTTCAAACCAGCAGTCCAAAGTCAGAGAAGGGTGAATCCTAAGATTCACGAGGTTATCAAACAAGAGGTTCTCAAACTTCTTGATGCCGGCCTGATTTACCCGATCTCTGACAGTCCTTGGGTTAGCCCGATTCATTGCGTTCCAAAAAAAGGTGGCATAACTGTTGTCACGAATGAAGAAAACGAGTTGATTCCAACTCGATTGGTTACGGGATGGCGTGTGTGTATTGACTATCGAAAGTTAAATGAAGCCACCCGTAAAGACCATTTTCCTCTACCCTTCATGGACCAGATGCTTGAGAGACTAGCAGGGAACGAGTACTATTGTTTCCTTGATGGTTTCTCGGGTTACTTTCAGATCCCCATTGATCCGCTGGATCAAGAGAAAACCACATTCACCTGCCCATACGGGACGTTTGCCTACAGACGTATGCCTTTTGGCTTATGCAATGCTCCAGGCACGTTCCAACGTTGTATGATGGCCATTTTCCACGACATGATCGGGGAAACTATGGAGGTGTTTATGGATGACTTCTCGGTCATAGGGGACTCATTTCAGACTTGTCTCTCCCACTTAGACAAAATGCTTAAAAGGTGTGAAGACACCAATCTATGTCTAAACTGGGAGAAGAGCCACTTTATGGTCAAAGAGGGCATAGTCCTCGGCCATAAGATTTCTAAGAATGGGATTGAGGTTGATAGAGCAAAAGTTGATGTCATTGCTAAACTGCCTCATCCCACTACTGTCAAAGGTGTTAGGAGTTTTCTAGGTCATGCCGGGTTTTATCGTAGATTTATTCAAGATTTCTCTAAAATCGCTCGGCCTATGACCCATCTTCTCGAAAAAGATGCTCCTTTCATCTTCTCTCCTGAGTGCATCGAAGCTTTTGAAACACTTAAGAAAAAGCTTACGGAAGCACCCATTCTAGTTGCCCCCGACTGGGATTTACCCTTCGAGCTTATGTGCGATGCAAGTGATTTTGCAATCGGTGCAGTCTTGGGGCAACGTAAAACCAAACATTTCCAGCCAATCCACTACGCGAGCAAAACTATGACTGAAGCTCAGACCCACTACACCACTACAGAAAAAGAATTATTAGCTGTGGTGTATGCGTTTGAGAAGTTTCGGCCATATCTTATCTTGACCAAATGCGTGGTGTATACGGATCACTCGGCACTCAAATATCTCTTTGCAAAACAAGATGCAAAGCCGAGATTGCTCCGTTGGGTTCTCCTCCTACAAGAATTTGATATCATTATTCGTGATAAAAAAGGAGCTGAGAACCTGGCTGCAGATCATCTGTCCCGATTAGAGAACCCTCATCAAAATATGTTCGAGAAAAAGGAAATCAATGAAACTTTTCCTCTCGAAACACTCAACATGGTTTCTTTTCGTGGAGATTCTTCTACCCCATGGTTTGCCGACTTTGCAAATTACCATGCGGGTAACTTTGTTGTGAAAGGGATGTCGTCCCAACAGAAAAATAAATTCTTTAAGGATGTGAAACATTATTTCTGGGACGACCCCTACTTGTTTAAAATCTGTGCGGATCAAGTCATCCGGCGATGTGTGTATGGTCAGGAAGCCATTGACATTCTCAAGGCTTGCCATTCTGGACCTACTGGGGGACATCATAGCCCCAACTACACCGCCAAGAAGGTGTTTGATTCGGGATTCTATTGGCCCACAATCTATAAGGATGCCCATGAATTCGTCAAAACCTGTGACGCTTGTCAACGTCACGGGAATATCTCACAAAGGAATGAAATGCCTCAAAACGCCATTCAAGTGTGTGAGATTTTTGACATCTGGGGCATTGACTTTATGGGGCCATTTCCTTCTTCTCACGGAAATAAGTACATACTCGTGGCCGTTGACTACTTGTCAAAATGGGTTGAAGCTAAAGCTTTACCCACCAACGATGCCCGAGTTGTTGTGAAATTCTTGAAATCCTTATTTGCTAGGTTTGGAACTCCACGAGCCATCATCAGTGATCGTGGTACGCATTTCTGCAATGACCAATTTGCAAGAGTCATGCAAAAGTATGGTGTAACTCACCGTACCTCTACTGCGTACCACCCACAAACAAGTGGGCAAGTGGAAGTTTCTAACCGGGGGATTAAAAGAATCTTGGAGAGGACGGTTGGCGAAAACCGTGCCTCTTGGTCGGATAAGTTAGATGACGCACTCTGGGCCTTCCGTACAGCCTACAAAACACCCATCGGGTGCACTCCATACAAGCTGGTGTACGGGAAGGCATGTCATCTTCCAGTTGAGCTCGAGCACAAGGCATACTGGGCCTTGAAGCATGCTAACTTTGACATTCAGACAGCGGGTGATCATAGGAAAGTTCAAATGAATGAACTAAATGAACTCCGTGATCAAGCTTACGAGAACTCTTTGATCTATAAACATAAGACAAAGAAGATTCATGACTCAAAAATCAAAAACCGCGTTTTCAACGTTGGTGATAGAGTCCTTCTTTTTAACTCAAGATTGAAGATTTTCTCGGGAAAGCTCAAGTCCCGTTGGTCTGGTCCATTTACTATCGCTAAGGTTTATCCTTATGGTACCATTGAGTTATCTCAACCCGATGGTCCTAATTTTAAAGTGAATGGTCATCGAGTGAAGCATTACTTTGGAGAGGACATTCCATCCATGGTTGTCCCAGATTTACAAACTTTCCCCATGAACCAATGAATGCGGGGATCGAGTCAAGCTAGCGACTCGGTAATCAAAAACAGTAGCATGCCATATGGGTTTTCACCCATATTTCTGTCTTCTCACCTCTTTCTACCACCCTAGTGTGGGGGGGTTGCCCACATGTTTCAAAAAAAAAAAAAAAAAAAAAAAAAAAAAAAAAAAAAAAAAATCCTTCTTTCTAAATAATGGCCGTAGTATTTCCCTTTTACGTTCTTTGTTTCGGCATAACCGCCGGTACTTTGAATATTGAGGGCAATATTCATTTCTAAGTGTGGGGGGGAATTCTCACGAATTTTATGATATAATTATACCCAATTCCCCCGTTTTTGGCCAAAAAAAAATTTTTTTTTTTTTTTTGGAGTAAGTGTTCTACACTTACTCAGCTTGGTTATCAGTCCGCCATGTCTGTAAGACAAAAGGATTGGCTAATCCAGGAGCAAACGGCTCTTGGTAAAGATACCTCAAATCCGTTTATATGGCTTGCAATTTGCCCAAAATTGTATGGTTCTCAGCTCACCATATCCTAAAAAGTGAAGAGTTGGCTAGCCCGCAAGATTATGGCTTGTGGTAAAGGCAGTGGAAAAACCATAATTGGTAATCGACTCACCAAAGATAATGTTGATAATTTATCTAAGAGTTGGCTAGTCCAGAAGGGTACGGCTTCTGGTAAAGACAAAATCAAATCCGTTGAAAGCTGGTGGTTTGCTCAAAATCACATGGTTATCGGTGTACCATGGTTCTTACGTGAACTGAAACATTTGGCTACTCCAGAAGTAATGGCTTTTGGTAAAGAGTTTAAAATCCATTATGTTTTCTCAAATCATTGCTAGGGACTAGCAATATCTCAGTGTGGGGGATTGATGAGTGTGTAAATACTCATCATTTTTGTACAAAATAAACTGCAAATTCATCTGAAAACACTCAGAAACACATCAAAATGATCAAAATATCACAAATCAGTGTTTTATGTGTTTTAAATTCAAAAATATCAAAATCAGATGAAAAACATATCAAATTTGCAAAAATTGCAGTTTCAGTCCCCCAAGTTTCAAAAATTGTCAAAAACAGTCCCTGAGCACATAATTTCAAAAGTAAAGTCACCAAAGGTCCTTTTAAAATCAAAACTTGTCAAATTTAGTCCTTTGGTGAAAAATTATCAAAAGTTTGAGAAATTACAACTTTGGTCCCTCAAGTTTCAAAATTGGCAGAAATGGTCCCTGGAAAATGAGAAAAAGGCAACATTGGTCCTTATACTTTCTGAGAGTGTCACTTTTGGTCCCTTGAAACAAGTTTGAGATGTTGGCAGCTTAAGTCCCTACACTTTCAGAATTGACACCTTTAGTCCTTGAAGTTTAAAACCATTTCACTAATTTTGGACCCTTTACCACCTTTGACCCCCTGCCATTTGAATTGTGAACCCCCCCTATTATTAATACTTGCCTGAGGTCAAATGGTCAAACAAACAGGGCGCCAAAGTCTTCTCCATTCTCAACTGCTTCTGCTTCAACCTGCTACACCCATCCCCCCTCCTCCAATTTCACTAAACCATGTCCCCCACTCCACAACTACCTTCCAAGCTTCATTTAATGCTCCCCCAACCCCTCACTCAACCTCAAATGGCAGAAATGAAAATTGGCGCCAAAAACCATTTTGAATGGTTGAGATTAATTTGAGCAATCCAAGGGCAGGGATTTGTTGGGATTTCAACAGAGAAGAAAGAGAAAGACTTTGGGTTATAAAAGAGAAGCAATTGGAGCAAGTAGAGGAGTCTTGTAATTTTTATTTTATTTCTTAGGGCGTTTTTATGTTGAACCTTTCAAATTAGTATAAAACTTGTAATGTTTTGCTAAAGTGTATTAACTTTAAGTGTTTGAATGTATTAAAACTGATTCCAAGTATTAATTTCAGTTTAATGTTATTATCTTCATTTCATGTCTACTGTTGAAAAATTCCAAGTTTAAATTTTGTTTACAAGTTTCAAAAAGCTCATGTCTCAGTGTTAATTAGCTTATATAAGCTTAACATAGCTTTTTACAAGCTCCACTTCAAGTTTACACTCATTTTGACATTTGGTCAACAAAAGTCAAACAAGGTCAAACTGGCAATGGAAATGGTCAAAGGGATGATGCAGGCTTGGAAATGGGTTGAAATGGAAAGCAATGGGTTTATCAAATTAGGTTAGAGGTTCAGTAGTTCAGTTTCTAGCCATAGTGGCTTTGGACCCTTTGTAAGTGATTTTTCAAGTCTTAATGCTTAACCTGTTTTTGTAGTCATAATTTGTTAAAACATATTCAAATAGTAGTATTTAGGTTAATCAGAAATAGATTGATCATTGAAACCAGTTGGTGCAACAGTTAGCCTCCATAAAAGTGCTTATCTGCTTATAAAGGGGTGTTTGGATTTGTAGCTTAGTGTAAGTTTGAGGTTTGTTTTGGCTTAGAAACCAGTTGGTACATGTTTACTAAGTACTTTTGAGCACTTACCTGTCTTACTTATGTGTTTGTAATTCACAAAAGTCAAAATTACTTTCAAATCCATCTAACAGTCTCACTGTTGGATTTTTAAAAAGAGCAAGTCATCATTTTGTGTTTAGAAGTCATAAAAAAGGGTTGTTATAGCTTCATTCCATCATAATACTTCATTATCAGTCATTGAATTGGATTTAAACTTCACAAAAGTCAACTTTCCATGTTCTTTCAAAAAGTCAAAATAGTGAAAAAAGTGGTTTTATGCAGAAATTGCAGCTGAGACACAGGGTTCATTAAAGTGTTTCAAGGTCTGATTTTTGGGATATAAGTAGTTGGCTAGGTGGTCTTTAGGACCTTATATCTGTTTTTGCTTTGATCCTTCTGGATAAGCTTGGGTATAAGCTCAAAACAAGCCCCATGTGCCCTGCACCACTGTCAGCAGTCACTGAGAGTTTTTCTCAGAAAGTGCAGCTTATGCACAGGGCTTATTAAAGCTTTTCATTGTCTGATTTTTGGCATAAATATTCCCACCCAGGTCCTTTACAAGTTCCAACAAGTAGTTTTCAGATTGAGCTTATTGTTAAGCTAGTGCTTGTGCTTAAAGTTGCTACCCTCTAACTGTTTTTAAGCAAATACTCAAAACATCAATTCTGTTAAAAATTGCTTATCAGTAGTTATAGCCTGTTGATTTTAAGTGCATTAGGGTATATTTAGCTTATTATAGCCTCTGTATCAGTTTGGTAGCTTTTGGTGAGCTTTTGGTGAGCTTTTGGCTTATTTGAGTGCTTATTTATAAGCACTTGTGAGATCAGTTGCTTATTTCTCTACACAAGTACCTGTTTTTCTAATTTTCATAGCTTCTTAATATTATTTTAGAGTTTCCCTGAAATTTTCATATTTTTATAAGCTGTTTTGCTATTTTTCCTATTTTTTATTAGTTTTTAAGCCTTTTTAAATAGCATTTAACACAAAAAATTAGAAAAAGGTTCAGAAAAATAATTTTTCAATTTTCTTAGGCTTAGATAAATATAAAAAGTGAAAAAAGTAATTTTCCATATTTTTCATAGTTTATTTGGTAATTTTTAGCAATTTAATTAGTATTTAATAGTTTAAAAATCCTAGAAAATAGAAAAATAGTCACAAAAATACAAAAATAGTTTTGAAAAGTCTATTTTGATATTTTAGACTTTTCCAAGTGTTAATCTTATTTTTCTAGCTTAATTTCATATTTTCTTATATTTTAGGTAATTAATTAATAGTTAAAAATAGTTTTTAATTAGATAATTAGTTTTAAAAATAATTTTATTTTTCTAAATATTTTCTTATATCATTAGGATTGTAAAAACATCATTTTCATATTTTTAGGGTTAATATTGGTTTAGTTTCACTTTTTATTTTGAACGTTACGTAGTTTTTAATTTAAACTTACGTTTTAGGTTTTAAACGTTCATCACTTTAAATATAGTGATAGCGTTTATTTAATAGGTTTTATCTTTTTAATTTTCTTTAATTTGCATTTAAGGCGTTTTTAATTTGTTGGATTTTCCTTAGTTATAATAATCACAATTCCCTTTTTCGTTCAAATTTCTCGATCACTAGACGTTGATTGATCCACTGCATAGCTCGCTGGGACATAACGACCCGGGGAAACATTGTACTCCTCAGATCTTAATTGCATTGGTTGTTGAGCAGTTTGTAGTCTTTTAGACTTGACTGTTTAGCACCGATCAAATACCCTTTATATTGAGAGTTTACAATAAAACTTTAGAGTGCATAGAAAGCTAACTTAAGAAGATAATAACAAATCTTCTAAATCTTCTATCTTTAAGGAGATATTCCAGCTTTTAATTCTTCCATATATAAA
This sequence comes from Chrysanthemum seticuspe, assembly GCA_019973895.1. Taxonomy (NCBI): domain Eukaryota; kingdom Viridiplantae; phylum Streptophyta; class Magnoliopsida; order Asterales; family Asteraceae; genus Chrysanthemum; species Chrysanthemum seticuspe. The sequence continues at coordinate 156,923,973 of BPTQ01000006.1, forward strand.
TTACCAAAGCTGTCACATTAAGCCCTTGTAGTTTTGTAATCATCAAATTCTAATTCCCAACATATAGTCTGTACATATCTTATGCCAAATTGTAAATAGAATATATAAAACCAACAAAATTCCATAAAAATTAGAAAAATTAGAAAATACCAAAAATAGTTTTTAAGGCTTGTCTTCTAGTATCGAGAACATCTATGTACCTAGAAATGTCATTCAATAATAACATGTATCTTTAGATGAAGCTCGAGCAGAAGTTCAAAATGTTTTCCAAACATGCCTAAAATGGCTTGCAACTATTTCATACTATAACCCGCTTTTTCAAGAAAGGAAAGTGCTACGTAAAATCGATTTTATACATATCGAGCCCTTATCCTAAAGCAAAATGAGGAAAGCACGTCGCAAAGAGACAGATGTTCCTATACAAATGTTTTTCATTCAATGATTCTTTAGAAAAATATTTGTTTGTCTCATGGTAGTAACGTATTGTTTGAAAATAAATCGGACTCAAATTTTTGAAAATCAACTGGACTCCATTTTTGTCAAAACATTTGTCACTCAATCAATGACTAGGGTCATCGATTGAGGGGGAGAGTGATTTCTAACTTCATATTTTCAAATAAGTGATACCCAATTAACTCCGTAGTCCATTTGTTTGTTATAAAGTGGTGAATAAAGTTTTGGTGTTATGTGTCAGTGTATGAGCTTTCGTATACTCAAAGATCTTTCAAAATGAAAATTTTCTTTTACTTAGAGATCTCTCAAAGTTATCATACCTGACACTAACACTCTCCCTCATAAATTGACAATGAGCAATATAAGGTTCCTTATCAGTAAATATTAAAAGCAAACCACATCTTTCCCCAAAATTTTTCTAAATGATTTAAATCAATTGGGATCACAAATCTCAAAAGGTTTGAAATTTTTGATCGGGGGAGAGAATGTGATTTAAATATTAAATCTGATAAAATAGTGATTATTTAAGACTCAAACAAGCACTTCTTCATCCATGTGCTAAACGATTTTAGCTACCGATGCATATGTTGAGGGGGAGCATTTATAAAAGATCAAAAATAATTGAGGTACAAATGCTTTGATATTCAATAACAAGTACCTTGATTGGTTTTCAATGGAAATTGTGGAGGAACATCAAAGACCGACCTTGCATTTACTTTGTTGGAGTTATAAGGATTGTAAGGTTAGGTATTAGTTCCCTTGATCCTGCCAGAGTTGGAGGGATAACCCAGGGATAATCCACTAGATAGTGTAGAAGTCCTTAGGTATGATGAAAAAAAGGAGAAAAGTGAGAATAAGGGAAGAGTTCCGACTAAGATGGATCTAGGACTAGAACAAACCCAACAAGGTTCTCCTGATGAAGCCTCGGTAAACACTGAAGGGGTTGAAGAATGAAAAAGAAATGTAAAGTGAAAGGGTGAAAATAAATAGCCCTCTAATATTTCTGGGTTCAATACATATGCTACTAGTGGTTACAAAGGTAACACCGGTATTGAAGACAAGACTTCATACCTAGTGACGCACTGCACTAAACTTTCCAGCTACTCAAGTTCTCTTAAAAGGACTTGTTTCATTCTCACGGGGAACCGATATAATCTATCGACTTTCTCTTAGAGATGGTTGATATTGAAAAAGGAGACCCTCTCCCCAGCCTCCGCATAAGAAAACCAAAAAGCACTATTGAGTCTAGAGCCAAGAGATCATCAATAAATCTTATTAGGACACACTGTCAATATGCTTACGATTTCATACACTGTGAAAAGTAAGAAAATATGCATTAAGAGTCATACGAATTATCCCAGTGGTATTGCCAGAACATCTGGGTGATATGTAAAGTATTGTTAGCCTTAATAGTTTTATTAGAAGTGATGGTCATTCACATTTAGGAACTTTGTATCGTGTGTTAGATATCGTGATAGAATAGTCAACGGGCTCGTGGATTGGGATAAGCTAATTAGTTAAAAGATAAACTAAGCCTAGCCGTTTATAAGCTTATTTATCCCACGTCCAAATCCAATCCAACGAAGCCCATACAAAGCCCAAGGAAAGCCTTTAGGGCAACTTGTGTCTTGTACTATAAATACCCCTCAAATGGTCATTTGAGGGGTGTGCTTGAAAGTGTGTGTGTGTGTGTTTTTCTTTATTGAATATACAACATCTTGTGTTTATCTTTTCTCACATCATACACGGATTCTATATCATCAAGTCACCAAACATCTTTATCTTTTCTTTCTTTTACGCATATGGTTTATGTTTGTGTTGGGTTTCACGAGTTCCACGCATAACTTTGGTTAACGTGGGTATTACGTGATAAGGTTGATATATCGTAGTGGTCCTACAATTGGTATCAGAGCCTAACAATGGTTTAGGAGTGTTTGGTTGAAGTTTTTGCTTGTGTAGTATACGCGTAGTTTCGTTCTCAAAGTTTCACGCTTAAAGCTTTAATTTTTGCACTCAAAAATTCAAGATTCTTGTGGTTTAAGGTTTATTTGGTGCTAAAGTTTCAGTTTTTTGCAAAAAGTTCGAAGCTTTACGCGTTTTGGTTAAGTTTTAAACTCGTTTTTGGTTCGTTGGTCATTTCTACTCGTAACTTTTCTAAGCACTTTGGGTGAAAAAGATCAACATTTTTGGGTTATTCGAGTGTTTTTAAGGATATCTGTGCAAGAGAAATTGGTTGAATCATTAGAAATTTTTTACGAGTAGGTCAAAACCCTAGTTCTACTCGTAAGAAGGTCAACTACTCATAAGGTTCTACTCGTAACTTTTTGGTGAAGAATCTTCGTGCTATAACGGTGACTCAGTGTTTCCCTCACTTGGATAAGTTTGTGGAACACTTCGACTTTTGGATATCTCTTACACTGTGATAGTGTAAAGGATTTTTGGGCAAAACCCTAATCTTACGCATAAGTTTCGACTTACGCGTAGAATACTTTACGCATAAGCATTTTTCTTACGCCTAAGTTTTTCTTACGCATAAGCTAAATCTTACGCTTAACTTTTTCTACTCGTAACTTTAAACCTACGCATAAGATCCTACGCCTAAGGAATCCTACGCCTAAGATCCTACGCATAAGGTTCCTACGCCTAAGTTTCTACTCGTAACTTGTGTTTCTACGCCTAAGCTCTTTCTTCGCATAAGTTTAAAAAAAAAAATTCAAATTTTTGGCGGGAAAAGTTGAGTAAAATTTAAATTTTTGAGGAGACTAAACGTTCAATTTTTACACGAGATTCAAATTTTGGTTTAACTGTGAAAATTTTGGTCAAAAATTCAAATTTTTGGGCCTAAATTCAAATTTTTCGGGTCAAATTTAGCGTCAAAATTGTCATAACTCAAATTTTTCATAAGACCTTAGAATTGATTTTTATAGTGAATTTCAAATTTTGGGCGAAAATTTTTTAAGAACCGAGTTTACGAGTACGACTTTCGGAAACACCTCAACTGAGCTTAATCTTCATCAACCACAACTCCTTTATCGTTGAATCAATCCTACATCATCTTTATCAGATCATACCTTCATCAATGGCAACTCAACAAGACATTCATGCAGCCGGTGCCGAAAACCGACCTCCTATGTTGGCAAAAGGTGGTTATCTTCAATGGTCAAGTCGTATGCTCCGTTACATCAAGACTAAACCTAATGGAAAACTCATGATTAACTCCATTCAGAATGGACCCTTCAAGCCTCACAAATCCAAGACCATGGAACTCCTGACATCCCACCATCTTTTCATACTCAAACTGAATCAGAATACACCGCAGAGGATCAAAAGCAAGTCGATGCAGATGATATGGCAATTCATATTGTCCAACTGGGTTTACCAATAGACATCTTTGCTGCGGTAGACAGTTGTGAAACTGCTTTCGATATGTGGGAACGTGTTAGACGGCTTTGTCATGGAACAGAAATTGGTCAACAAGACATGGAGAACAAGCTGCTAACTGAATGGGAAAAGTTTACTTCCACTCCAGGAGAATCTATTGAATCATACTATGGAAAGTTTTCCACTTTGATGAATGAGCTAATCAGAAACAAGCTGACACCCAGAACTATCGTTCAAAACATCAAGTTCCTGAAAAATCTTCCAGAAGAATGGGGACGATATGTCACTATTGTCAACCAAACAAAAGACTTACATCAGGTGAACTTTGATCAACTGAATGATTTTCTGAAACAAAACCAAGCTGAAGTGAATGAAGTCAGGAAAGAAAGATTGGCAAAGAATCATGATCCATTGGCACTCATTGCAAAGACTCAAACTCCAGTGAATACACAACAACAAGCTTCATCATCTTCCAAAAACAACAACTTGCAGCAATTCATTCCACAACCACAACAACAATTCTATCCAGAACAACAATACCAGGAACAAGGAATCACTGATCCTGAAAATGACCCAGAAGCGACCTTGCAACAGATATACTCTTTCTTGGGTAACGCACTCAAAAGTCGCTATTCCACACCAACTAACAACAACCAAAGGATTTCGTCAAACACTCGCAACAGGCAAATTGCACAGCCGGGTGTGAATATGGGTAATCAAGGACAAATGGTTGGAGTTATTGGGAATCAGCAGGGATATGCTACTGGATTTCGTATGGGTAATCAGGCAGCTCCGTATCAGGGTAATCAGAATGTTGGAAATCAGATGGGTCAGAATGTTGGGAATAGAGCAGTGGGTAATCAGAATGGGAATGTTGCAGCTCCAGTCGTTGGGAATTATGGAAATGTGAATCAGGGTAATCAGATTAAGTGTTATAACTGTCAAGTAGTGGGTCACATGGCAAGAAACTGTCCCACTAAGCCGCACAAAAAGAATGGTTTTTTTCTTCGGAAAGCTGCTTTGTTAGCAGATAAGCTAGATGCGGGGTTACAGTTGAGTGCTGAGGAAAATGACTTTTTCGCTATTGTGGATGAATTGGAAGACCTCGAGGAACTCAATGCGAATTGCATCTTCATGGCAAATCTTCAGGAAGCTAAGTATGACACTGAGTCAGACTCACCTCCTATCTATGACGCCAATACAGTATCTGAGGTACCAATCATTGATCCATGCTATAACAATGTCATATTTGATGTGTTTACTCATGACGAACAGCATTCTGTGACGCCAGCACCTACTTATGATACATATATGGACAATCCGAGTTGTAGCAATACTAACTCCGAAACTCTAGACGTGGATCCTAATGGAGGCTGTGTGGCACAAAATACTGAGACTGATGAGGAAACCCGTGCTTACTTTGAATCATTAATCCATAAATGTGGCATTGAAATTGAGAAAGTCAGTAAGGTCAATCGCGAAGTTAAGGCCGCGAATGTTAAATTGACCACTGAGCTTGAGAGTTACAAAGAGAACGCCAGAGCCTATGAATTTCATACAAACAAAATATCAGAATTAGAAATTGGTTATCGAGATTCTGTTTTAAGAGAACAACAATTGAAAATCAAGTATGATACACTTGATGTGAATCTGAACTTGAAAATAAAATATTTAAACAAGGAAATTTCTGAATTAAATGACCAACTTTCTAAACAAAAAGCAATGTATTCTGATCTTGAAAAAGAGAAGAAGAAGTTGATTACTGATTTTGCAAAACGAGAAGATTCTCTTCTTGATGAGATTCTGGACAAAAATGAAATGATCAAAAAATTGGACAATTTACTTCTTACAACGGGTCATTCCGCTAAGACAAACAAAATGCTTTCTAATCAAGTAAATCCGATTTTTCATACATCTCACAAAATGGCTCTTGGTAACTCACCTCCTTGTTTTCTCAAGAAAGCTCAGAAATCTCAGAATGTGTTGCACAATGGAAAACCATTGCATGAACCCTTAATTGTGCATGACTCGCTTGAAACGTTGGAACTATCTGAGGAGAGTAGATCAAAAATGAAACAGAAACATCCAGAAATAAAACCTATTGATTATAACAAATGGAACAAAATTAATGGTATTTCGTTTGTTTCTCATAAAGAACAATCAACGTTTTCCACCACACCAAGTGTTTCAAACAAAGTGTCAACATCTGTTTCAAAATCAGTTTCAAAACCAGTAGTTGTCTCAAAATCTTTTTCGAAAATCGAACAACTGTCTTCAAACAATCCTTTTAACACAAGTGATGCCAGAAGCATTTTAGACGATATTAAAATTAGAATTGGGAGACTTCAAGAGACTGTTAAAACTAAAACTCATATTACAACAACATCTGGTTTAATAGTTTTGATATTGAACAGAAAAAGTTTTTTGAAACTGAAATTGCCCCTCAGCTGAATAACATCAACACAAGGGTAAATTATTTTGAACAAACCTTTTTGAAAGAAACAGCTGACTTTGTCAAGGACCATAAATCCCTGGTAAAGCAAGCTAATGAAAGTGTTGAACACATCAAATTTTTGGAAAATCTAAATGATTCTCTCTTCGAAGATGTTCTGACTACTGATATTATGTCCATCATTTTGCAAACATATTCTGTTGAAGATCATGAAAGACTCCAGGATGAGACCTCCGAAATTGTTTCAAAATATGAAAAAGCTCTTATGAAACTTGAAAAAGAAAATATCTCATATTTTAAACAACTTGATTGAAAAACTGAGGAATGCAAGTATGACAAATTGTCGTATGAGCGTGCCTACAATGACATGAAAGCTAAAAATGATCTTTTGAGGGCTCAGCTGGAAAGTCAAAAAGGAAAGGCAGTGGAAACTGTGATTACAAAACCATTGACTGCGGAGAAAGCAAATGTTCTCAAACCGGTTTCAAAACCAAAAATGTCTGTTTCTTTGCCTCCTCCAAAAGTCAATGAGAAAAATGTTTCATCAAAACCAGTCACTCCACCTGTCGTGCCTAAACAAAATGTTGATAAAGGGAAAGCGGTTATTGAGAATCCTAAAGTTTTAGCACCTGGCCTTTTTAAGATGAGTACCACTAATGCGTCTGCCTCCACATCTAAAGAGACTAGGATAGCTGAAACCACCTCCCTTCATAAAAATGTGAATCCTAATGCGTGTGCCTCACCTTCTACAGGACTAGAAAGCACCTCTAGGAGCAGCAGACTAAAGCCTAAGAGCAATACAAGGAACAATAGAGTCTCGCATGCCTCTAGGAGTAGTAGCTTGAATAAAGAGAAGAAAGTAGAAGAACACCCTAGGAATTTACAGCGTTTGAATAAGAAAGACATTTCATCTGAATGTACTGAACCCATGAAACTTGCTAAGTCTAATGAATGTGTTGAATCTCTTTGTTTAACTTGCAAGAAATCTTTAAATGTTCAAGATGATTGTGTTTCTAAGAATGTGAATGATAAGCCTGTTAAGAAGAACGTCCCAAAAAGTAATTACACTAAACGAGTAGGAAGACTAGTTGCAAAACTTAGGCTTTACACTACTGACAGGAACAAACGTGTATACTTTAGGGATGATATTTGGAAACCCACAGGTAGAACTTTCACACTCCAGAATGGTACAATGAGTGATAAACCAGACTTCCCTGTAGAAAACCTCTCTGAGTGTGATAAGGATTTTACCTCTAACCCAAAGGAACCAAAATCAAAACGGTTTCCACAATATTCTTTTTCTGTAACTGGCAGGTTATCGAAATTTGTCTTTGGATCGTCGACTCGGGTTGCTCCAAGCACATGACCGGGAATCTGAAGCTGCTGATCAATTTCGTCTGGAAATTCATGGGAACCGTACATTTCGGAAATGATCATGTAGCAGCTATCATGGGTTATGGAGATCTACCTTTTGGAAATTATTTGATCTCTCGGGTTTACTATGTCTAAGGGTTGGGACACAATTTGTTTTCAGTCGGGCAGTTCTGTGATGCAGATTTAGAGGTTGCTTTTAGGAAAAATGCTTGCTTCGTTAGAAACTTGGATGGCACTGATCTCTTAACTGGGAATCGTGATACAAACTTGTATGCTATCGACATAAACCAAATGGCCTCTTCATCACCAATATGTCTTATGACAAGAGCATCTGGAACACAGTCCTGGTTGTGGCACAGAAGGTTATCTCATCTCAATTTCGACACCATCAACAAAATTTCCAAAGACAACATCGTCAACGGACTTCCAAAGTTCAAATACACCAAGGATCACTTATGTCCATCATGCGAACAAGGAAAAAGCAAAAGAGCATCATATAAACCCAAAACCGTACCTAGTTCGGAAGCAAAGTAGCATATGTTGCACATGGACTTATGTGGCCCAATGAGAGTTGAAAGCATTAATGGGAAAAAGTATATTCTTGTTATCGTCGATGATTATTCGAGATATACATGGGTTAAGTTTCTGAGATCAAAAGACGAAGCACCAGGCATCATCATCACCTTTCTGAAGCGAATTCAAGTACTTCTTCAAACTCCAGTAAGGGTTGTAAGAACTGATAACGGCACAGAATTCACTAATCAGGAGTTAAGAGCTTATTTTGAAGATGTTGGAATTACTCATCAGACATCAGCTGTTAGAACTCCACAGCAGAATGGGGTAGTTGAAAGAAGAAATAGAACTCTTGTGGAAGCTGCTCGCACAATGCTAATCTATTCTAGTGCACCGTTATTTCTATGGGCTGATGTTGTTGTCACAGCTTGTTTCACTCAGAACCGATCCCTAATCCATCCAAGATTCAATAAAACCCCGTATGAGCTTGTGAACAACAGAAAACCTGATATCTCTTACTTTCATGTGTTTGGCGCTTTGTGCTATCCGACGAATGACAGAGAAGATCTTGGAAAACTGAAAGCAAAAGGTGATATTGGAATCTTCATTGGATATTCAGATAACTCGAGGGCATTCAGGGTGTATAACAGAAGGGTAAAGAAAATCATGGAGACGATGAATGTGAAGTTTGACGAACTTACACTAATGGCTTCTGAGAGACTCGCTCTAGAACCCGCACTAAACCGACAGACTTCTGGACACATCAGTTCAGGACTCGTACCTCAAAGAGCTCAATCAACTTCGTTTGAAAATCCTAAAGAACAAGAATGGGATAATTTCTTCGAGTTAATGTTCGATGAATACTATGGTGGAACTTCGACAAATGCATCAAACCATCATTCCGCTGCACCCGCTCAAAATCATCCTCCACCACCAACAGAAGATGCATCTACAACGGTCGAAACCAATGCACCAACTCCATCAACATCATCTACTTCTACTCAAGTTAATGCACCCGTTCTACCAGCAGTTGATGAGCAAAACCAAAACCAGAACGATGCAACGTTAGATGAAGACTTATTTGAAAACCCGTTTGCTACGGAATCCGCTGAATCTTCTTCATGCTTACGAGAACCATCTAACTCGCATACGTATAACCAACGGTATCCTTCTACTCTGAAGTGGACAAAAGACCACCCAATTGAACAAGTTATTGGTGAACCTTCAAGGCCAATTCAGACGAGACGTCAACTTGCCACCGATTGCGACTTGTGCATTTACCTTTGCTCAATTAGCAATCTAGAACCAAAGAACATTCGTGAGGCAATGGCAGATCCCGCATGGATAGAAGCAATGCAGGAGGAACTTCTTCAATACCGTCTACATGACTCGTGGGAAAAGGTTCCAAGACCCATTGACGTTCGAGTCATTGATCTTAAATGGTTATGGAAGAACAAACGGGATGAAGAAATGACTGTTATTCGCAACAAAGCTCGTCTTGTGGCCAAAGGATATAGACAAGAGGAAGGGATAGACTTTGAAGAGTCATTCGCGCCGGTAGCTAGACTAGAAGCAGTCAGGATATTCTTGGCCTATGCAGCTCACAAAAACATCACGGTTTATCAGATGGACATTAAGACAGCGTTCTTGAATGGAACTCTGAAAGAAGAAGTGTACGTGAGTCAGCCAGAAGGCTTCATAGACATGGAACATCCAGAGTACGTCTACAAACTCAAAAAGGCAATCTATGGTTTAAAACAAGCTCTGAGAGCGTGGTATGACGAACTGTCCTCTTTCCTTATCCAAAACAATTTCACCAAAGGAACAGTTGATCCTACCTTGTTTACACAAAAATGCAAAAACGACATTTTGATTGTTCAGATTTAAGTGGACGACATCATCTTTGGGTCCACTAATCCGAATCTTTCAAAACATTTTGAAAATCTCATGAAAAGCAAATTTGAAATGTCCATGATGGGGGAACTAAAATTCTTTCTTGGTTTACAAATACATCAGTCCCCTCGTGGAATTTTTATAAATCAAGCTAAATACACAACTGAGATTTTGAAAAATCATGGTATGGATAACTGTGACTCGGTCGGAACACCAATGGTAACATCACCAAAAATTGGAGCCGATTTGTTTGGGAAACCTATTGATCCGAAGAAATATCGGAGCATGATTGGTTCTCTCGTGTATCTTACTGCTAGTCGACCAGATATTCATTTTGCTGTGTGCTTATTAGCACGGTTTCAGGCAAAGCCTACCGAACTGCACCTCAAAGAGGTTAAACGGATCTTTCGGTACCTGAAGACATCCATTCACATGGGACTTTGGTATCCGAAGGAATCCGGATTTGATCTTATTGCCTTTTCAGATGCGGACCACGCAGGTGATCAAGTTACAGCAAAAAGTACATCCGGAGGAGCACAATTTTTGGGTGAAAAGTTAGTCAGCTGGTCGTCAAAGAAACAAGATTGCACTGCACTGTCAACCGCTGAAGCTGAGTATGTGTCTCTATCTGCGTGTTGTGCTCAAGTTCTATGGATGAGAACACAACTCACAGATTATGGCTTTACTTTCGATAAAATACCTATGTATTGTGACTCGAAAAGTGCCATAGCCATATCATGCAATCCTGTTCATCACTCAAAGACTAAGCATATCCGTGTCCGCTATCACTTCATCAAAGAGTACGTCGAAAATGGTACTGTTGAATTATTCTTCGTGAAGACTGATTACCAACTCGCCGATCTATTAACTAAAGCCCTTCCAAAAGAAAGGTTTGAGTATTTAGTTTGACGAATTGGAATGCGAAGCGTAACCCCTGAGGAGTTAGAACGTCTTCTCGAATCTTCTTCTTGAAAATGATTTTCCAAAACGCTTCGCTGTAAATATTTTTGAAAAACAAAATACAAAATTTGAAAAACCAACAAAATCAAAATATAAAAATATAAAACTTTCAAAAATACAAAAACAATAGAAAATCAAAAATACAAAAATATTCTTCTACGACATGTCTCTTGTATAATCGATATTCTGTACGTTTCTAGAAATGTCATTCAACAATGATACGGGCATGTACAGATGCTTGAGCGAGAGTTCTTTAATTTGTTTTCTAAAACATGTCGTTTCTCAAAATTTCTTCAATAATGGCTTTCGTATTCATCAGTACGAAACCCGGACTAAAATGATGACTTTTGATTATTTTCAAATCAAAACTCGTGCTTTGATCGAAAAATGAGGTGTACGCTTCAGTGCACTACATTTAAAAATGGTGAGAAATCATCATCATCTTGAGCACCTTTTCAAGATTGTTCAAAAAGACTTTCAAAATCTTTCAAATAGTTTGTGCTCAAGATAACTCCCTCTAAAACCCTTTAATTGATTATGCTTTATTAAAGGGGGAGTATAAAATAAAATGTTCCAAATTCATGCTTAAATCAAATCCGTCTGTCTCCCCAAAAGATTCTAAAATGTTGCTTAATCCGTTTATATCAAAAATATCACGTGTATGCTATTTTTGAGGGGGAGAAACGTGATTAAAATGTGATCAAAATGTTTAATGATCGTTGTTTGAATCTCAAATGAGCTCGACTCAGTCGTAACCATTGAATTGACGAAGAATAATGTACCATCTCGAGAAACTTTCTATGGACTTGACCAGGACGGGTAATAATTTCAAGCTAGTTCTCTAGTAATGTAAACGTGTCTCGAATCGGTCTTGTTCATTTAAAGTCGATCAATTCAAAAAGTGCGAACTCTACCCTCTCTGTGCAGATTTAAGTTAAAACAATATAAGCACATATGAAGGGGGAGTGTTTCTGAAAATACAAAACTCTCAAGGTGTTATCAAATCATGTTTAATAATCAAAAACACTTTGAGAGATTTTCAACAAAATGGTTTTATGGCAACAATAGGACAGTCATGGAGTTATAAGGTGACTAAGGATAGGAAATCAGTCCTATGATCCGCCAGAGCCGGAGGGATCTACCCAAGGACAATACCCATAGTTAGTATTAGAAGTCCTTAGGTATGATTGAAAAAAAGGAGTAATGTGAGAAAGAAGAAAGAAGGGGTTGAAGAATTAAAAAGAAATGTAATGAGAAAGGGTGAAAAGAAATAGCCCTCCATATTCAACCTTAGGGCAGAAACCGGGTTCAATACATATGCTACTGGATGTCACTAGATGACACTGGTATTGAAGACCAAGACGTCATGGACCCAGTGACGCACTGCACTAAACCTTCTAGCCACTCAATTCCTCTTAAAAGGATTTGTTTCATTCTCATTGGGAACCCTACATAACCTATTGACTTTCTCTTAGAGATCGTTGGTATTGAAGAAGGAGACCCTCTCCCTAGTCTCCGCTCAGGAAAACCAAAACGCATGAATTGAGTCTAGAGCCACGAGATTCATCAAAAGATCTCATAGGAACACTTGACATGACATCGCTTGTTGTTCATCAATAAGGACACAAGTGATATATTCTAGAGTCCTACGCAGATCTTAGCAATTTGCCAGAACATTTATGAAAGTTACAACTGTAATCTTCAATGATTGAATGGAAATTCCTGCCAGGGTCAACATCAAACAGCCCTGACAGCAGGTCACTTCGGTAATTCCGTGGATTATGCTTAGTGTGTCTCAAACGGTCTACAGTCGTGGGGTGATGCTTCGGTGTACCTCGGCGACTCATCTGAACTGTAGATGTACTTCGGTATATCGCGTTATCTCACTTGTGGGACTCCAGTTCAGGAACGGCCTCTGTGAGAACTAGAGACGTGTTTTCACACTATGCTGTTAACACCCTCGAAATTCAAACTTGTAAGTGCCGGAATCCGCTTATTACTAACTATGTTTTTATGTTTTCTTCTTATGGAAGCTCCAGAGCGGATGGATCGTGCAAACTCGCCACATGCTCATACCAACAACACATGAAAGTTCTCATCAAAATCAAAGGCGACTCAAAGTAAAGATGATTCTTCGTCAATGTCAAAGAATCTACAAAGTGTAAAGACTCGAGAACTTCATCATTGGAAACTCAAAGTCAAATAGAAGTGTGAGCATGGTGGAGAAAGACGTGGAGACACCTAACCAACGAAGTTGACAACGGCAAACAACCACATTATCTGAACACAAAGCATGAAGGAACAAAGAATCAAGACTATTCAATATCTACACACAAAGTCCTAGCTCAAGAAAAGTAGAGACCTAATCAAGTGGAGCATCGTTTGAATGACCACCCCTTAGGGGAGATTGTTAGCCTTAATAGTTTTATTAGAAGTGATGGTCATTCACATTTAGGAACTTTGTATCGTGTGTTAGATATCGTGATAGAATAGTCAACGGGCTCGTGGATTGGGATAAGCTAATTAGTTAAAAGATAAACTAAGCCTAGCCGTTTATAAGCTTATTTATCCCACGTCCAAATCCAATCCAACGAAGCCCATACAAAGCCCAAGGAAAGCCTTTAGGGCAACTTGTGTCTTGTACTATAAATACCCCTCAAATGGTCATTTGAGGGGTGTGCTTGAAAGTGTGTGTGTGTGTGTTTTTCTTTATTGAATATACAACATCTTGTGTTTATCTTTTCTCACATCATACACGGATTCTATATCATCAAGTCACCAAACATCTTTATCTTTTCTTTCTTTTACGCATATGGTTTATGTTTGTGTTGGGTTTCACGAGTTCCACGCATAACTTTGGTTAACGTGGGTATTACGTGATAAGGTTGATATATCGTAGTGGTCCTACAAGTATTCACAATGAAGATGGAAATCCTTCTAGTGCCAACATCAAACAAGCTCTTGGTGGGTGACATGTGAGATCCATCATGGATCAAACTTGTGACAACTGGAAAGAAACGATGGGGCGATTCACTTTTGAATCAACCTTGTTCCATGAAATGGATTGACGTATACTTTTAGAAAAACCTTTCGATGTGCTCAACAATTGCTTTTCTAGCACATCGACTGCGCACAAATTTTTTAAACAAAAATTATTTATGATGGAAACTTGATTTTTCTCATAAAACTTTCGTCGTATTGCAAAAACTCTCTCTCTCTCTCTCTTCAGCAATACGCGATTTTTTTCAAATCAATTTCTCATCAATCAGTGAATCTCAATTCACTGATTCACTCACTCTTGTTTTGTCTACTTTGATACGCTCCGGTTTGAGAACGGCTAGCTCAAGCTGCGAAACCCTGTCAAGGAGATTCTTTGGAGTTCTACCTGATCACAGGCAATATTTATACTGATCAATAGAGAACCGTGGTTCTTGCAACCATATTCAATAAAAGTGAACAAAGACACTTTCGTGTGCTTTATTGCTAACTGTTGTTTGAAGGAACACCTGATGGTTGCAGCTGATGGAAATTGAGACATCAATTCATAACCACATGCTCAAACTACACACTCCAAATCAAAGAAATCATGATAATCAAAAGTCATACAACAATGCTTCCGCAACTCTAATGCATAATATCATGATCCAGCAAAGTGTGAGCTTGTTGGTCCAAAAGTCACAAGGCGATAGAACAAAGGATGATTCAGAGATTTACTGTGGCTGATGATGTCAAAGAAAGCTCAAAGATCACCAAGTCAAGGAAAATTCAAAGATCATCACTGGAAGTACAAAGAATGCGGACTTTGAAGAATCAAAGACTACGAGCTTGAAGAACAAAGACATGCAATAGAATGCTAAAATTCAAAATGTATTTTATGGGGTGACCTCCCTTAGGGGGAGATTGTTAGGATTTAGTAAATCCAGAAGTAAAGACTCGGTCACCCCGGGTATTTTTTTAGCATTAGAAAGTTCGTAGTCTTAAACGTTTAGTAGTAAGTTAAGTAACACCGTGGAGGACGAACGGGTCTTTACCCACTGTATACCTGATCCACAGCCCGACATAGGGCGTTTTGTAAGATACTATAAATACCCTCTACCCTCCAAGGTAGAGGGTTGGAGCTTTCATTTATGCTATTGCATTTTCTCTCTCTACAAAGTTCCCAACTCACTTTCTCTCTCTAAACTTCTTCCAATATTCAATCCATATATCTTGTGTTTTGTGTGTTTAGATAACCAATCTCTTACAAGATTGGTTGTGGAATAATGATATATAGTGATCTCCTCACTAAACTTAAATAAGAACCAAAGTTATTGTTTAAGTAAGAATTATGCTAACCAACTAAATACCCGTGAATTATAGTTCTATTTGGAGATTTAAATGTTCTTGAATTTGTTTCACATTTATTGCAAGGATATTCATTTACTCCTTTACAACATTCTAATTTATAGTCAAGGATCAAATTAGATACTCGTAGGGTAATAGCGACGTGTAAAACATTTAATTGTGTATTACACTTGCATTAAATGCTTCAATTCCTAAGACTTAGCCAACCATGCTTTAAGAAACATTGTTGACAACTATTTATCCTTATTTTACCAACTATAGTACTATCTTGACTTTTTGAAAAGTGTTTTACACTTATTTTCCCAAGAAAGTTTATGCCTATATTTCCATGACTTAGATACTTTTTCTAAGTATCTAAGTTTCAGGATTTCTTGTATTTGTTGGGGAGATCTTCATGAGTAAATGAGTTATTGTCATCACTCGCTAACTCCATCATCTTCATCTTGGTTTAGGTACTCCACTCACTGAGTTCCGCCTCAGGAAGTGTTGAGTATTGCTTTAGACTCCAAAGATAACTCCTTCAATTCTTCTTTCCATTTAGTGACTATGTTTACACTTACGGTATTTTCTATTTAAATCATAGTTGAAAATCATTGGGCACTGAATTGGCCCAACACCAACGCCAAATATGTTCATTGTTGAACTTAGGAAAAAGAAATATGATTTTCAAATAATGAGGAATTTGGAAACTGCAATAAGAATTGTTGCTCAAAGGATGAACTTCGAAAATCCTACCTTTAATCGCTTGTATGTAACTTCAAGCATGTACATACTTCCTACTTATGAGATTGATTTCAGTTGCCGTAAAAGTAACCTGGGAGAAGCACTTTACTGTTCCGATGGACACTCCACTCACTGAGTTCCGCCTCAGGAAGTGTTGAGGCTTTCTTTAGACTCTAAAGATAACTCCTTGAATTCTTCTTTCCATTTAGGGACTATGTTTACACTTACGGTATTTTCTATTTAAATTATAGCTGAAAATCATTTGGCACTGAATTGGCTCAACATCGACGCCAAATATGTTCATTGTTGAACTTAGGAAAAAGAAAATTGATTTTTGAATAATGAGGAATTTGAAAACTGCAATCAGAATTGTTGCTCAAAGGATGAACTTCGAAAATCCTGTCTTTAATCGCTTGTATGTAACTTCAAGCATGTATAGATTTTCTACTTATGAGATTGATTTCAGTTGCCGTAAAAGTAACCTGGGAGAAGCACATTACTGTTCCGATGGACACTCCAATTATTATAGAATTGAAGTAGTCCTCTATACGAAAAAAGGACATGAAGATATTTTAAAACGATGTTGAATGATGTGAATATGAACCATTCTTAACTTTGTGTGTGTTATCCTTGCGCATTGATTATTCTAGTCTTTTGTTACTTGGTTGTCTTTAGTTCGTGAAAAAAATCTCATTTTTCATAAATTTTTTCCGGAAAAATGGAAAAATTTAAAATTCATTTAGTCACATTTTTTTTCTAACAATTTTCAAAAAAATTTGAAATTCTTACTTTTCAAATTCCAACTAACGTTCATAGTCATACATTATCAACGTCTCCTTCCATATCAATCAATTTTTCTAGCTAAACAACTCCATTACGTATCCATGCTTGTAAAATTCATGACTTTTTAAAAAACTTTGGAGCTTTCTATCCGTCATTCATGTATAATAAGTCTTTTACGTCAACCCGAAAATGGCTGAAAGTTGATTTGGGAGAACATCAAAGGAAACTGGTAGAGACCTAAAGAGTATATTTGAATACAAGTAAATTTAAGAAACCAGACGAGTTTAAGTTCAGGGATAGCAATAATGTAATTAATTGTTTAATTGAATCTAAGTCAATAGAATACTTACTAGTCAGTAGTACTTTATGGATTTTAATTGTTAATTGCAATTTACATAAAAAATTACAGCATGCATGGATAACAAGTACTGTAATATAATACGAGTAGTAGTAATTTCTCCTTTGGAATGACGCAAACAATAGCACTGTAGAGTTTACCAATAATAAAACATAAACGTCAGCATATAAGCTCCAGTCAAAGCATTAGAAGACTCCTGTATCCTGGACTAATTAACTCCATCCAGATGCAATGTAACGTTGTCATTTGTTAAATTTAGTTTGTTAAAAAAAAAGTTTGACCACAAATAAATTCATAAAATACCTTCTAAAACATATAATAACAAAATATACAGGTCTTGTGGACCAAAAGACTAAGAATATAGAATCACATAGAAAAAAATACTAGTTGATAAAGCAAAGAAGCATACAACCACTGCTTTAGAACTCATACCCAAAGGAACTAAAAAACATACTGAATCATGTTCAACAGTGGCTGCACGGCTGAGGGTAGCCTAAATGACTCGAAATTCAATGATCCGATGCCGTGGATCGGCATCTATGTCGCAGCTGCATCGATCATCTGTGGCATAGCCATGGCTCTGGATGCTTTGAATGGTTTCAGATACAAAAAGTTTTGGTTTCCTTGCAGATTCTTCTCACTAAATGCAACAACTCTTACTGTCATCGCAGTTTCTATTAAATTTTCGGTCGATCTGAATGCAGCTATGCCTCGACGTCAAGATCAGCTAGCGAAAGTTAGCAGCTCGGCTTTTATATGTGTGGTGATGGGAAACTTATTGCCTTCTTTAGGAACTATGCAGGATACTGAACTGCTGATGAATATTATGGCTTTGGGGATTCTTGTGGTTACAGCGATCGTTAATATCTGCATACAAATGGGTACTGGTGTTATTTTTGAGTTTTGGATTGAACATGTTATTATTATGCTTCTTATGATTATATTATTAGCAATCTTGTGCTCTTTAACATGTGCTGTTCCAACGGCTAAGTATTATTTGGATATAACATATGAAAAGAAGTTGAAACAAGCAAATAAAGTGTGTTTCAATCAAAGAAATTTACCCGTAGCCGAGAGGCTAAAACAAGATTTAGTTAAATATTGGATGATGGCCTATACCTCTAGTCCACAGTTTGTGATTGGAAGGTCTGCACCCTGTTCAGCTTCAGGGGCGTTTTGTCTTTTTAACATGTTGATCTTAGGTGAAGCCATACTCAGAACCCGCCTTATGCCTTGGTCTATGAGATTTTGCAATGGTGATTCCGATTACATGTGGTCGACTACGCTCGTGCTCATAAGTCAAACGGTTGCAGTTGGCGTGGGCACGATTTCACCAGCTTTTAGATGGTTCATGACTATAAACTTCAGATGTCCCACAAAAGCAGGACGAGCATGTGGACGGGAGTTTGTTGTGGAAAGATATTGGATAAAACGGATGCTATTGTGGCAGCTACAGCCGTTAGAGATAAGAATCTGTAACAGGTGGTGCAGAAAACATGCTCACGGGGCAAAGTTTCAGATTTTCCGCTTGTTTATTGGGACACAGAAAGGGTTGGTTTGCTGTTGCAAGATGATCAGGTTCGTCTCAATCTTCTTTGTGAGCAGGTTCTTGAGGTTAAAGAATTTTTTTTATGGCGATAATAGTGTGCACAGTAATGACTCGGATAATACAGCTCTAAGTCATTATGTGATCTATCTCGATGGAGAAGAAGGACTGGTGGATCTGATGATGGAAAACAATTGTAATGCTACAGCTCACTGGATCAAAATGGGGGAAAATAAGCAGCCGAGAAATCTGATGAAACTTTTAGAGCATTCAAATTTATCAAGTTCCTTCAGTGGAGTATGGGAGTTTGACAGCGATAAAGTACCATCATTATGTTCTACAGAACCACCAAATTGTTGGGCTCTTCCCATTGTCACATTAACAACAATCGCAGTTTCAATTCCAAATATTGATAAAGAATCTATCCAGCTATTAGTGTCTGGGGTAGATGAAGGTCTCAAGTATGTCAGAGAGATAGAAAAGTACATAGACGAGACAAATGACCTGAAACATGTGAGAAAAGCAGCAGAAGTAGTTTGGTCAGGAGTCGAACTTTGTAACAAGTGGTTAGATGTTGATCTTTCCAAGCTAGCACATCTACAACCCCAGACAGAAACCGACATCATCAAATTACTTGCTAAAATCTCAAAGGAAAAATTCATGGAATTTTCAAATAAAGATATGATGTTTATGAACGAATGTTTAATGGAGGTCCCGTCACGATGGCCCATTAGAGTGTTAGCTGCAAATTCCATGTACAGAGTATGTGAAACTCTTTTGTTAACGAAAAGTCACGAAACCAATGAGAGACTATTTGAGAAATTGTCTCTCATGATTTGTAAAATTTTATGCGCGGCACTGACTAACCTACAGCATGTCATTTCAAGAAAATGCCAGGAAAGTAGGATCGAGGAGAGGGAGAAGAGTATCCGAAGTGCAGTTCTACTTTTTGCGAAAACTAAAAAGATTTTAGAAGTTCTTGACAGAGAATTGCCTGAAGATTCGGATCATGGAAAACTTATACGCATCGATGAGTGGTATCTAGTTAGCAAAAAGATGGATTCATTGTACTCCATGTCTTCTTCAACAGATGAGGAAACAGCTCGCTCTAGCCCCTCTGATTGTTACATATCTATTGATTGATATCACAATATTTAGAGTTATAAATCTTAGTCATCCATTAACCGTGATCCAGCAAAAAGCTATGTATAATATGCATAAGAGTTATGAATATGTGTTTTATATGACTAAAAAGCGAAATGTTTGTACAAGGGCTGTTTTTGCCGTGGTTGATCTTTTTTTTTTTTTAAATAACACATCATTTTTGTTGTTAACTTATGTACAATGAATCCAAAATAAAAATGTTACAGAACTTTCATGTAGATCAAGTAGTTTGCCATTGGCATTACTTTTTCTTATTTTTTGAGCAGCAAAACATATTAACAAGCTCAACTTCTATTCCAAATGGACGAAACCACAGTTAATGCCCGTGCCAGTTGACAAAAAGCATTACCCAAATCAGAACACGCATAAGGATTATAGAGTATGCTGCATCACTCCAAAAGCAGTGAAAACAGCCTGCAGAAATCGACGTATTACGTACTAACTACAACCAAAATGGAATTACGCACATCCCCAACCAAGCGAGCATAAATGGGATGACGCTCAACACACAAAACAGCCCCAAATTTTGCTCCCCCCTCAAAAACAGAGGATTGCTGATGGAGGAAGGAAGCAGTTTGGCTTAGTTTTGTCCAACAATGGGATATTTCTTGAGCGAGAAAAATCGTGAACTTCCCATTTACCCAAAGATTAATTTTCTTTTCCACAAAATGGTATATTGTGCCAATCACATAAATCTAATTTGAAGATTGGTGAGCTCATTGGGCAATTTCATAAAAGTATGTCACTGTTCTTGGAAACCGATGGATGCCTCCAAATCTATCAGGGTACTGGCAACCATGCCGATCTCAAATTTTCATGCCTAATCATCCACCAATAATATCATTCCATCTCATCTCATACCTAACAATAGATTTTTAGTGGCAACCATGCCTAACCCATACCTCATCTTAAATATTAAATACCTCATCTTAAATATTAAATGCCACTTTCACATTTTGGCTAGTTGGTTTGCATGTAGAATCGGCAAAGATTGCCGATTATCCCCTTTTTCATCCCACACCGATCCAAGCCGAAGAACATGCAATGGGGATGCCGATCGGTTTCATTGATGCCGAAGGCATGCCGACTACGGTTGCCAGTACCCTCAGTGCTTTTGTTATTCTAGAATTTGTATAAAGCGTTTAGGACTTACTTAAAACAAAGGTTTTAGCAAACAAACACTAACAACTAGTCCATAATTTACTTAAACAAATAGTTAGAAATATAAAGACATTACTTTAAAGCGTCTAGTGCGTATCTGAATGAACAAAAAAAATTCTAACGTCAAGTTAGTATTTGAATGAAGGGATTGTCTAAGAAGTGAATGACAAGTAACATGATAGGAGTAGTAATCTCTCCTTTGGAATAACGCAAACAATAGCACTGTAGTATGTAGAGTTCAATAATAATAAAACATAAACGTCAGCATATAAGCTCCAGTCAAAATATAATAGAAGACTCCTGAATCGTGGACTAGTTAACTCCATCCATATGTAATGTAACGTTGTCATTGGTTAAATTTAGTTTAGACTAAAATACACGGTTGGTCCTTAAACTTGGCACAACGCATCGCAATGGGATAAAACTCGTCTTTTTCATCGTCGGGGGTCCCTATTTCAAGGTTTATACTCGCTACAAGTCCTTTGACCATTTTGCCGTTAGTCAAGGACTTCTTATGCCGTTAGATTTGTCTTTAGTCCAAGGCATAATTGTCATTTTCACTTTTCAATTAAGCGTGCTCGATACACTTTTTTGTGGGTGCTACAGTAACTAGGGCCTAATAAAAGCAACTCATATTCACCACTCATCCCTAAAGTCTCCTCTACCCAAAAAAATTCTTATCCTGAATTTTTCCGATCTACTTGTAATAATGGTTCGTTGTGCTTGTGGTAGGCTGGCTGTAGTTAAAGCTTGCTGGAATAATGTCAACGCTGGCAGGCGTTACTATGCATGTCCTGTTCAGGTTGGCTAGTCTTCTACATGATAATGCTTGTATTTTTTTAATTTAACATGTTTAGTTAATAGTTTCATGTTGGAGTCAGCTTTTAAGTGTGTTCAAACGTTTGATTTCTGATTTTTTAGGGATCCAGGTGTCCCATAAATGGGTGGTTGGATCCACCACAGACCACTAGAGCAAGGGAGGTGTTCCTCTACTTGCAAAGGCATATCCACCGTAATGAGGCGGCGTTGCAAGAATGCCAACAAGCCCCCATCAGTGAGACCATGGAGACTATAGACGCAGTCGCCAGAGCAAATGAGCTAGAGGCTACTCAAGCCGATACCCTAGCTGAACTCCTTCTTGAGAAGGAGAAACTCTGCCGACTGAGGAACTTCTGTGTTTTCTCCTGGATACTCATCATTGCCGTCTGTATATGGTTTATCTAGTGGGTTAGCAATGTCGGTGGTTTTTTGCCTTTTGAGTCGGTGGTATGTATGGTCTCTGTAAGTAGACTTGTGGCTATGGTTGACTTTTTAAAAGTCAAGTGTTGATGTACTTTGGTCCTTCTACAATATAAGTAGTTTTACTTTTATGCTTTAGTCCTTATGAGTGTTATGCATTTAATACTTGCTCCTACCCCTTATAAATGATCAAACCCACATCAGTTGTCACACAATTATTATCCAATTCAAAGCACACCTTAGTAAAATGATCAAAATCATAACACATCTACAAGTATCAAAGATGGATGAATGATGAGGGATGGATGAACAGACACCACTTTTGAGTATCAACATAAACTTGATATGGTGTTGTTCATCCATCTTTCATCCTTCATTCCTGTTTGTTAACCGTATCCAACTCAAAACACAGATCCAAGTATCAAAGATGGATGAATGATCTGGGATGGATGAACAGACACCACTTTTGAGTATCAACATAAACTTGAGATGGTGTTGTTCATCCATCTTTGATCCTTCATTCCTGTTTGTGATGATAGAATAACCGTATCCAACTCAAAACCCATATCCACGTTCAACAGATCCAAGATTCATAGACGTATGAAGTCTCAAGGATGGGTGAACCGACACCATTTATGAGTATCAACATAAACTTGATATGGTGTTGTTCATCCATCTTTGATCCTTCATTAGTGTTTGTGATAATAGAATAACAGTATCCAACTCAAAACACAGATGTATGAAGACTGTATAAAAACAATACAATAAAAACACAATTTAACCCATACACTAACATGACATGATTTCATACATAACGCAAATGGATATATTTCCAAATGAAAAAAATTTGTAGTCTACAAAGTTGAGAAACATACATTGTTTAAACACAACAAATATTGTTTAGGGGAATACATATTCGATGGATAACATTGGCTTTCATATGCTTAACCAACATTTTTTTGTGGTGAAGAAAGCTTTGCTGCTATAATCTTGGTCTTAGTCCAAAATTGTTTTGGAGACCCACCAGAAGCAGCATCAACTTGACTTCCAGATTAAGACTGGACCACACTTGGTTGATCATTACCTTCATAGTTGTCACCTGTAACCTTTGCCTTCTTCTTTGCTGTAACTTTTGGCTGGGATGAACCTATTTTTTGAGACTGTTGTGTAGTGCCTTGACTTCCTGTAACACCTCCTTGCCCAAGACATGTTTTCTTGTTGTGTCCAGCATTGCCACAAATACCAAAAACCACACTCTTACTAGACTGTGACAAGTTACTGGTTTTGTCACTATTATCATTTTCAGTAAAAGCCCTGGTTCTTTTCTTTCGGGGCCTACCTAATGGTTTATGATGTTTAGGTGGAAGAATGGTTGTAGGCACGTGTGACTTATACCAATGCTCATAAACATTTATTAGCTGGATGTGGTGTTTGTAAGTTTCTTCCCAAGTCTTAAGCAAGTAACATGGATGCACCCATGATTCAACAGATCCTATTTGCATTCCATTCAACCTCATACACCGGTGGGTAGCAACAACATGTTTACATGGCATACCTGTAAGCTCCCATCTTCTACATGTACAAGCCCTAGCTTCAACATTCACAGTACACTTGTCTCCCCATCCACTGACCTCATACGTTTCTCCTTTAACCCGTAAAGCAGTGTACTTATAAGCCTCTTTCTTGATTGCATCTAACATAAGTGTTGCCTTTGGTGTTAATGGTCCGACACACTTTTGAATCACATTCACAACGTTCACTATTTTTTGCATACAGTACTCTCTAATATATTCCAAAGCAGTAATGACGGGTTGGTGCCTACCTCCCACTAGTTTCCCATTGAACACCTCACACATGTTATTAAGTAGCACATCAGAATGAGCCCTCCCTACAACATGTTTGGTTAGGTACCTGAAAAATGTCGTAGAACAAAAGATGTACAAGTAGACATAGATTTGGTTTGGTACCTAAAAATGCGACCTTAACCAATGGGTAGGTGGTATCTTACTTAATCAAGCATGGGCAGGTTCGCTAAAACTCTTGAATGCCAGCATGGCTTCCTCAAATTGTTGGACGGTTGTTGCTGCTGCACATCTCCACAAATGTTCCTTGTATGCTTTAACATTCCATTGCAATTTCATATTATCATGGATGTGCTTCAAACAATATATGTGTTCAGCACTAGGGAATACTTCTGCTAACGCTGGAATGATACCCTGTACAAATAAACATCAATTCCTTACTAATAAAACTTGCATTTAACAAAAATACAAGTGAATCTAATCAATTAAATGGTAAAATCACCTTTTGCCTGTCGCTGATAAAAGTGTATTTTGAGTTTGGTTGCAAGTCAAGATCATCTCTTAGACATTCAAGAAACCAAATCCATGAGTCTTTGCTTTCAGCTTCTGCAACCACGTAGGCTACAGGTTATATTCCATTGTTGCTGTCTATACCGACTGATGTAAGAAGCTGGCCAGGAAAAGGACCCCTCATAAAAGTACCATCTAACCCCAACAACTCTCTTTGACAAGCTTTATATCCTTCCTTCAAAGCTTCTAAGCATACATACATTCTCTTGAAAACTTTGGTTGGACTTGTTGCATCTGTTACAGTTTGTACACTTATCCTAACTGTTGTATCTGGGTTAGTTTTCTGCAACTCTTCAACATAGTCTCTTAAAAGAGTGTATTGCTGCTTATAATCACCCCTAATCTCATTTTCTGCCTTGTTTTTTTGCCCTTAATGCTTTTTGCATAGACACCTGAACTTCAAACTGTTTACTGAACTGATCTTGAACAGCCCTGATTGGAATATCTGGATTGACTTGAACTTGGTCAACTATTTGATTCGAAAGAAACTTGTAGTCACAAGCTTTAATGTCTATTGATTGCAAACATTTGTGTTCATCCCTGAAAGTTTGAACAATCCATACATCTTTATCTGTATTTTTGGCTACATACAACAACCATGGACAATCTGTTGCTTGCTCCTTGCGTGTTCGCAAATATACATCCCTACCAAGGCCTCTAGTTATCGGACCATTTTTCCTCTTTGGGGCTTTTCCCAGCCCTGAACCTTCGGTTATTCCACAAACAGGTATTTGTTCAAGACACCTAACCCTAATTCTCTGTTTGTCATTCTTAATTAGTTGCAATTTCCTCATAGTCTTTATTGCAAGCAGGTAGATCCTATCTTTCACTTCTTTTGCAGTTACAAAACTTTAACCACAGAAAAAAAATATTTCGTCCTCTGTGCTGCCTCACTTAACTTTTGTTTCTTGTATGCCCTCAATTTGTTCCTCCTAATAACATAGTCATCCTCATTCTCATAACCACTTGCAAAATCATTATCATCTAACAGATCCAACTCATTTTTCTTAAAAGAATCATGTGGTAGCTGGCTGGTGGTACCTATAGATGGTGTGACAACTCGCAATTTCAGGTCATTTCTCAAGTTTCACAATTTCGACATTTATCGTAAATTTGGTTTACTTGTTTCAAATTCGCGTAACCTTAAAGGTTTAGCGGCGAATTCATGATCATAACATCACGAACATTTCATATGGACTAAGATTAGTCTACATTTCATTGACATCATTTGCATCATGATAGTTCATTCATGACATTTCATTTCCCATTTAACGCGTAATTTTTATATTAAATAAACGTTATCGCGTGAGTTATTATTTTAATATTTAATCCATTACTTTCAAAAATGATCCCGACATATTTTTATCCTTACATTTAGTTTATAAAAACTATATTTTGAGTTTACCTAGTGTTTTGAATTTATTTCGTATATAAATCGTTAAAGTTAAATTATTACGACGTTTTTCTTAAAAATTATACGATAATTATTTTATCACTCAAATTTCACAAGGAATGTATTTTTACAATTTTTATTATATCATTACATTCTATTTTGATCTATAAAAAAAAAAAAAAAAAAACTTACTTGTACCTAAAAGTTACCATTTATCCTATAAGTTACAATTTCCTACAAATTTACTTACATATCTTTTGACAAATTTTATTCAAGTAAAGAAAGAAAAAAAAAAAAATTATATTTTGACTAATACCTCCCCCCTTGGCCGACCAAGGGGGAGAGGTGACAATTAATGGTGCATGGCCTTTGATTGATTATGTTTTTACACAATCCATATAAGTCTACTTCAATTATTTACACATTCATTCACTTCACAAAGTTTTTCCAAGTGTTAGAAAGTTGTTTTCTCTCTTCTTTGGGTCTCCATAGAACCGGCCACATATAGAGTTTCCAAGGGATCATCATCAAAAATTTTTCTCAAGTTAATATCAATCTAGTTAACATTCTTTATAAGGTTTTGAAATAAAAACCAAGAGTGTTTAGGCTAAACCTTGTTACTTGCACCTCATCATATTCACTAGTAAGCATGTTTCTTTCATTTTTCATGCTTCCTTTTCATCTCATATATTTCTTTTCATTTTTGGTACAAACATGCAAGACATATGTGATTTATACCATTTTACATGATTTTAGAGTATATATATATATATTAAGGTCATCCTATAATTATCCCCTTGGTATTCATTGGTCTTGATGATGATTAGGAACCCATGACACCCTAAGAAGGTGTATGGTAGGATTAGATTAGCTTTGGAGTTGATTTGAAGGGATTAGAATAGGTTTTGTCCGAGAAAAACTATTTTCGATACGTATAAAATATGTTCTGTCCTTGTTTTGGTTTTCTGGAAAATCCGACTGTAGGCACGACTTTTTGGCCTTGATATTTAGAAAATATACTTTAAAACGAATCCGTGGCCGCTTGAACGGATAAAAACGGAGTTATAACGAAGAAGTTATGGATTTTACAAGTTTGACGACGAAATATATAATTTTCAGAAATTTCAGCATACTATATTTTTCTTGTACGAGTCAAAAACGAGCCTTAAGCTTCACAAATTATTTCGACTTGTCAAAAATATATTAGTATACTTTGATACGAAGCTAAGGACGTATTATACGTAGAAAACGGATTTGAAACGACAAAGATATGCACGTTTTCATAAAATTGTCGTAACTATTATTTTCTGAAAAACTATATTATTTTTTACGATACAAGTGTTACGGTAGCTGTAACGACCATGTTGGAGACTGTTTTTAACCATGATGTGGAACTTTTTGGAATGAAATGTCTTCTAGTAAAATCAAGTTCACCGAGCATATTTTTCAAAACGACAAGCCGTTTGTACAGCGGAGTTGTAATAAACAAATTACGGATGTTTAAACTTGGCCGAAACTCACTTTTTACATAACAATTAGACAAAATCACCATCTTTAACCCTTATTATCTTTATGTTCGAGACCTTTATGACGAAAACTCCTGAACTAAAACTTCTAGATTTCGATACAAACTTTCCAAAACCGTCGAGTTCGTTCTCTAACGATCGACGTACCCCATTTTACGACTAGTTTTCCGGAGCCATTTTTGTCACTTTTATGAAAATTCCGACGACATTGTTTTACGACGAAAAGTGAAAATCTCACCATAAATCATTACGAAACCATTGTAGGATGACATTTTGACGTAAATACTTGTAAAGTGATTTAAGAATGGTCAAGACGTCAAAAGAGTATTTTTCGACGATAAGTAATATTTTTCAAAACTCGCAAATGGTATAAATAACATACGAAATGCATGCATATCATTACATCATAACTCATTACATATCATATCATTCGTAATAGGTCCAGATTAACGTATCACGCTATACCTCAGTGTACTCACTCTTGTCATCACACCAGTTTATCAAGTGAGTCATAGCCCCTACTCTTTTAATTGTTTTGAATTACTTTTGGGGGAGATACATGCTCATTTATTTTTCACAAGTACTTTAGATTTTTAAGGCTAAACTCTATCATGATCACCATTGTTTCTAAATCAAATGTTATACTATATCAATTGTTCTTGTTTGCGTGCTATAGTTCTACGTCGTATAACGTTCTAAATCAGTTGACTACTGATACATCGTCGTATAACGTTCTAAATCAGTTGACTACTGATACATCATCGTATAACGTTCTAAATCAGTTGACTACTGATACATTAAGTCTAGTTTTATTGATTAAGTGCTATCGTTCTACGTCGAGTTAGGTATTATTGTGAATTCATTTGACATCATGTGTTTGAACATAAACTATATACATTTTGGCAGTGGGTTGTGAATACACAGGTTGCAAGTTTTGTATGGGCGGAACTTGGAACTGGGTGGATTTACAATGCCTTTGCTGCATAAACGATTTTGGAAGGCTTTACATTTCAAAACAAACTCTATGAACTCACTCAACCTTTGTGTTGACACTTTTAGCATGTTTTTATCTCAGGTATCTAAGGCATACACTCCATGGCATGCATGTGGACACATCTTAGAGTCGCGGTGACGACGCGTCTCACTTGGGTTTTACTCACATTAAAACATCGTTTGAGTTGTAATAAACTTATTTCCGCACAAGTTGATTTTTTATTTGGGACCTATACTTTGTAAACTCTGATTGTTTTATTAAATCAAACGATGTTCTTTTCAAACGACACTTTAGGTCGTTCAATATATCTGTAACTGTGATGCTATGACAGTCAATCCCCAGGAATTCCATTCCGCTGCAAAACAGGTAATTTGGGGGTGTGACAGATGGTAAATCTGTAGTCTCGGTCACTTTGAACAGATTAACATCAAAATTAGGCTCCTCAAAAGTATTAGCCTCATCGACAACTGTGTTTCCATTACCATTGTTCTCAATATCATCATCGTCCCTCATATAAGTGTCTGTCTCACTCACATTGTCATCACTTACAGCTTCATCGATTTCACTAACCTGCACAGATTTACCTTTTTGGATATGATCCACAGGATTACATGTTTCCTCCTCATGATGACCTAGCTCTTGATCATTTTGAGATACCTCTTCAGGACTATCTATTTGGATATGCTCAACATGTTTATCTATATGCTGGTTGACATCACCTACAACATCTTCAGTATGACAGACCTCTACAGATGGAAACAAGGGTTGTGTTTCTGGCATCTGACTAGATTGTACCAAAGTATTGACTTCCAAAGGTTGATGTGTAACCTCACATATATCCTCTACCACAGACTTATTAACAATGTTTTCTAAGAACAATTTCTTTGAGCAATATGGAACAACAACAAGAGCTGCCTTTTTCTTTGTTGCATCCACATCAGCAATAACTGTCCTAATTGACTTTGGTGACATTTGATCAACGTCCAATGTTGTCTTACCATTTTCAACATAAACCTCTATCATCTTATGGTCATCAACAAGATCTTTCAATATTTCTAAATTAGCACTCTCACTTAAGTTATACAAACCATCATCTAAATTACTACCAAGCTTAACAAAGTAATAGTAATTTTTTGAACCGAGCTCATAACCCAATTCATACATAAGAACATCCAACTCTTCAACTGACACACTATCAATATCAACCAAATCAACTAAACTTTTCATACCTCCAACGTATATTCTACCAGGCCAGTATTTAAAGACACCATTGTGATGAACCCTCATACGAAACATATTAGATCTACCACCTGAAAACATGTCAATATATGTTTAAAGCATTCTAAAAACTTAATTGGGAAACAATACATACCACAATTACAAGTTCCAATGACTGTAATAAAAAAAACAATACCGTATTTCTTCTTAGCAGAGTCGTATAGGACGGTATCATCAACTGGATAACCTGACTGTCTTCTTACTTTCCATAGAGTAAAGTCCATGTTTCGGTTTTATGATTGATAAACAGGGGTTTTGTGACTTTCAATTAGGGTTTGTGAATTCTGATAATTCTTGTAACGAAAGTTTTGGGACGAATGATAATACATACTATGTGTTTATTGGGGCGGGAAGAGGGTTACATTACATGTGGCAATAATTAGGAAATTTTTAATTGAAATATGGAAATGACAAAAGTGCCCTTGGGCTAAAGACAAATCTAACGCCATAAGATGTCATTGACTAATGGCAAAATGGTCAAAGGACTTGTAGCGAGTATAAACCTTGAAATAGGGACCCCCGACGATGAAAAAGGCGAGTTTTGTCCCATCGCGATGCGTCGGGCCAACTATAGGGACCAACGGTGTATTTTAGTCTTTAGTTTATTAAAAAAAAAGGAAATTATCAAAAATAAGTTAAAAGCTTTTTGGCTTTTCTCTTATTTTGGTCATGCTCGACTGCACAACTGCTTGACTCCATTATTTTTTATGACATATGTCCTTGCAAGTACAAGAGCTTAGGTGGAGTCGAGCAGTTGAGCAGTCGAGCATTACCAAAATGATGGAGTCGAGCAGTTGTACTTGCAAGGACACATGTCATAAAAATGATGGAGTCGAGCAGTTGAGCATGACTAAAATAAGAAAAGGGCCAAAAAGATGACCAAGTCATGGACCATGAATGAATTTTTAGCCTATTTTGATAATTTTCTCTTTAAAAAATTGACGGCAAATAAATTCATAAAATACCTTTTAAAAACATATAATAACAAGAGGAATTTTTAAATGCTTACTCTTATTTTGATGCTTACCAAGGGACAAATCCTCACCATCCAACTAGTTTGATCTAATGGTGGGGATTAACCTAAGATTTAATATGTCTAAACCTAAGTCCATGTTTTTTTCTTGTTTTTTTGTTTTTTTTATACACATTTTTTTTGTCTTTCTTTCTTTCTTTTTTTATTTTTTTTTTGTTTTTTTAATTATTCACGTTTTTAGTTATAATCACTTTTTTTTTAAATGTTTTTTTTGATAATATTTACGTTTTTTTTTAAATTCACATTTTTTTATATTCACGTTTTCTTTTATTTGTTTGTTTTTTTTAATTCACGTTATTTACGTTTTTTTTTAATTCGCGTTTTTTTCCTTTCCTTTCATACGTTTTCGTCCGTTTTCATACGTTTTCGCCCGTTTTCCTACGTTTTTGTCCGTTTTCATACATTTTTGTCCGTTTTCATACGTTTTCGCCCGTTTCTTTTCGTCCATTATTCATACATTTTCGTCAGTTTTCATACGTGTCTTTACGTTTTCATACATATTCGTCCGTTTTTGTCCGTTTTCATACGTTTTAGTCCGTTATTAAATGTTTTCGGCCGTTTTTAAACGTTTTCATACGTTTCTGAATATCACAAGTGATATTCTGAATAGCACAAGTGATATTCTGTGATATTCTGAATATCAAAAATGATACTGTGAATATCGCAAGTGATATTATGTGATATTCTATGATATTCAGAATATCACTTGTGATATTCTGAATACCACAAGTGATTTTTTGAATATCATAAGTGATTTTCAACTAATGTTTTGTAACATGAAAATCACACGTGATATTCATAATATCACACAATGATATCCAGAAAAGCACAAGTGATATTCATAAAATCATAAAGTGATATTCAGAGTATCACAAACTGATATTCAGAAAATCACAAGTGATATTAAGAAAATAAATAATCACAGGTGATATTCATAATATCACAAAGTGATATTCAGATAATCACAAGTGAGTAAAAACACGTCTGAAAACGGACGAAAATGAAAGAAAATGATGAAAACGGGCGAAAACGTATGAAAACGTAAGAAAACGTATAAGAACGTATGAAAACATATGAAAACGTATGAAATCGAAGAAAAAAACACGGAAAAAAAAATAAAAAAAACGTGAATAAGAAAAAAAACAAAAAAAAATGTGAATAAAAAAGAAAGACAAAAAAGACAAGAAAAAAAACATGGACTTAGGTGTATTTACTAAATATTAGGTTAATCCCCACCATTAGATCAAACTAGATGGATAGTGAGGATTTGTCCCTTGGTAACCATGGATTTATAGGTAAGCAAAATAAAGTGACTCATAATAACAAATTAACAAAAGATAAAACTATGTTATCTAATCAACTTTCATGTCTTACAAAGATATAACTATGTTATTTAATCAACTTTCATGTCTTAACAATGTAAGTTTAAAACTTAAAACAATATATATAAACGTCAGGTTGTCTTGTGAATTTTTGAACCCTATACAACAATCAAAAGTAAGCCTTTATATCGGAAACTTAAATGTACATACAAATGACTTAGACCATATATCCTTGTTAGATGTTAGATTCGTCGGGACTTAATAGCAGGTTATGCATTTCTTGCTGGTATTTAACATTGAGATTTTTTTTTTGTTTTTTTTTTTTTTTTGTTTTTTTTTTTTTTTTCTATTCCTTTTTTTCTAACCAAAACTATCAAACTTTGAAACTTCAAAATACAGTGACTAAAGATCCAAACTATCAAATACATAAACCAAAGGTTATGTAGTATTTTTCTAAAATATAGTTTGAGGTGAACATTTTTACATAAGAAATAATAGATAACTGTTAAAGATGGTTTTCCCTATTAAAATTGTTGTTTTTTTTTCCTAAAATTTCAAATGTTGCTTTGTCTTTCCATGAAAGAGATTTGAAAATATAATTGACCCTCGTTAATTTGAAAAACTAAAGTTAAGAGACTAAACAAAACTTTCGGATAATATTAAAGGTGAAAAGAAGAAATTAAAAGACTATCAAACTTGAGGCCCCAACAGAAATAAAAACTTCACTTGGTCATCTTCCCTACTCTATATTAAAATATAGATTAAAATACATTGTTTGTCCGTGAAGGCCAAAGTTGCTTGGGAGTCTGTTTGTTAGCCTAAGCAAGAAGGAGGTCTAAGTATTCGTAGACTGGAGGATTTTAACATGGCTCTTATGAGTACGCATATTTGAGGTATTTTGACACATAAAGAGTCCTTATGGGTTCAATGGATTCATTCTTATAAACTTCGTGGTAGAAGCTTTTGGGATGTCCCTTTCTTAGGTGATGTTAGCTGGGGATGGCACAAGCTTCTTGAAATTAGAGCCAAGGTTCGTCCTTTCATTTGGCATAAGATTAATAATGGAAATGCTACATCTGTTTGGTTTGATATGTGGTGTGAGTTAAGCCCTATTCGTGATTCGCTTACTGCTAGATTCATTCCTCGGGATGGGTTAAATTTATTGGACTCGGTTTGTGATGTGATAGATAATGGTGTTTGGCGATGGCCTCCTGATTGGTTATCTAGGTTTCCACTGTTAGCTGCTCTCCCGGTACCTAATCTTAATGACACTGATGATGGTTTATTATGGCGCACTTTGGATGGTAATCTTAGTCGTTTCTTGGTTTCGGGTGCTTGGGATTCTCTTCGCCTAAGGGCTGACTTGGTGGAGTGGTATCATATTCCTTGGTTTTCTCATTGTATTCTTAGGCATGCTATACATTTGTGGCTTGTTATTAAGCAGAAACTGAAGACTCAGGATAGGATGCGGCAATGGGATGTTGGTCCTAATGTTGATTTGGACTTGCTTAGATGCCCGCTATATGACTTGGTTCCGGACTCTCACTCTCACTTGTTTTTTGAGTGCCAGTTTTCTATGCAGGTTTGGTTGTAGGTTTGGGTTTTATCTGGAATGGATGTTGTCCCACCTTCTTTGGATAATGCTCTTACATTCCTTATTCCTATATCAAAGGGGCGTTCGGTTAGTAGTATCATATCTCGGTTACTGCTCGCTGCTACTACGTACTACATTTGGATGGAACGCAATTCAAGACTCTTCAAGCAAAAGAAGTCTACTATAGCTGAAGTGGTCCAAATTATTGTCTCTACCGTTCAGTTGAAGCTGGTTACCTTCAAGTTCAAGAAGATAACCCCGCGGGCTCGTCTGATACTTGATAAATGGAAGATCCCCAGTGTTTGTATTATACATGAAGGGAGTGCCAGGTGAGGGTTGTACTATTTTTCCTTACTCCAAGGTTTTTCCCTTTCGGTTTTTCTTGGAAAGGGTTTTTAAGGAGTCAGAATTCCTGGGTCGACTTGCTCCCTTCGTGCAATGGCTGGATGCGAGATGCTCGCTTGTTACAAGTTTTTTCTTGTTTTATGCCTAGTTAGGTGATGTAATATAGCTAGGTTCATTGTGTTTATGGCATGTCATAAACACTAGTTTATCAAGCTTTTAGCCTGAGGTTAATGTGGTACTTCTGCCACATTTCATTTGTACTTATCATTATTTTTGGTTATATATTTACCGGGGTAAAACCCTTTACCCAAAAAACTTGTACAAAATCATTGTGCTAAGTCTGAGAAACTTCTTTTTGTCACTAGAGGTCCCTACTTGCATGTTTCCATCACCCAAGGTCCCTTTGACCGTTATCCCTCGATCAAACTGATAACGCTACACACGTCGTTCGGGGTCAAAGGAACTTCCTTTTCTTCAAGCAAGTTTTATAACACCCTAGGCAGTGAACCTAATCGTTGTAGTGTAGTATTAGGGTAAGCCATGGGTATTGATATCGTTCTCTAGGGGAATAGGAATGCTAGTAAGAAGTTACTACGCTAAGGTTGGGGTTGAGGAAGATTATTTTTTTATCTTTTTATGTTTTTTAGGAATTAGAAAGGTACGAATCTCAGGGTTTGGATTTGGGGGTTGGTATTTCTACCGATTACTCTACTTATCTAATTATATAGTCTAAGGTGTATGTAGTCTATGTCTAATTATTGTGTGCTCGTATGATGGTTTAAAGATGTGTTCACTTAGGTTTTATTACTCCTTAATTATCTCCTATTGATGGTTGAATTGTCACGTCCTTATTTTTAATCGCGTTGTGTGTCTAAAGTCGTAGGGTATGCGTTTATCCCTAACTCTTTGAAACTACCAAAGGGTCTCGTCTACAAAATCTCTAGGAATTATAAACTCTAACTCTAAGGTACTCTTTGGATGGTTTAGCCTACAACTACTCTAGGTGTCATAGCCTAAGGTTCACAAAGATTAATCAAGCATTAACTACACAACGAATGACCTATCGCATTACTAGATCATTAAAAATTAAGATAAGAGACAACCAATCAATATTCAATAATTAAGTTTCATATTCCCTAAGCAAACACACAAATAAATTAGCCGGACATGGAGAACATGCAAGCATACACATAAATAATTGAATACATAATTGAATTAATGAAGTAAAGTACTTATCTTGTGGTAAGTTAGGGTTTGGAACCCTAAAATATTGTATAAGACAGCCTTGGTTCGGTTTAGGTTCTTACTCCAAAAGACTACACACTGAAAACTGAAAAATTCGGATTCTATGTATAAGATTACAATCGCGACGGCGTCACCTTATGATTTGTGACGTCGTCGGGTCGCCGTCATTAGGGTTTCGTCTTGGCCACGTTAGTCTTGCGACGACGTCACCTTATGCTTGTGAAGCCGTCCCCTTCAGTCACTGACGCCGTCTGGATCAAATCTAGACCGTCTGAGTTGCGACGGCCTACTCTTTTAAAGCCTGACACCGTCACTTGAAAATAAGAAATTTGGCTACTGTGCCGTCACAGAAGTGCTCTGACGGCGTCACAATTAACACCTGACGCCGTCCCCTTGTATTTTAGCAGCTTGAGTGTCTCGATTCTTGACTTTGGCCATTTTCTTCATATATCCGCGCCTTTTTGTCCAAATAAGTGCCATTCCAGCAATTTGCCTTCAAGAGACCTAAAAAGTGAAAAGGAACGATATTAAGTAATAACGGATACAAAAGTGATCAAATAAGGGCTTAAACGACCCCTCAAAAAGGTACATTTTAAAACCTTATCAAATATCCCTACACTTGGTATTTGCTTGTCCTTAAGCAAATGTGCTTTTAGCCAATTAATTTATAAGTTAGGGGTCATGAAGCATTGGTTTAAAACAGTCCACAACACATATAAGCCCCGCAAAAGTCATAACAAGCACGGAAATTACATACTAGCACCTCACATGGGGTGTTTGGGTACTCACATCTCTCGGGTGTATATGAAATATAACAAATTGGAAATGGAAGATAAACACTCATTAACCGGTCCTAGTACATAGATTACCATAGGCTTGAGAATAGATCAAACCTCCATCGCTTTGGCGTAAGCACCTAGGAAAGACTATCAAAGAGGTCTTTAAAGTTGTAATGTTAGGCTTACGGTAGGGAAACAAAGGGTTTGGTGGGATAGGCTATTTAGTGGTGGTAAGTCAAAACTCTCTATGTTACAAGCATACGAAGAATGGCGTTGCTAAGCCAAGACTCGACACTCTAAACTCTAGATAACTGAAACAAACAAACATAAATTGAAAGATAGATGTAGGATGGTAGCCCGTATGTTGTTGTCGTTTTTTTTTTCATACACTTTTACTCTACCATCCCCTACGGTAACATCAAAATGATAGGGATTTATAGGCACATCCCTACACTTGAGTTTTTATTACTCTAACACTAATTTGACCCGAATTGAAAAGATCAAAACACTTGGGGTACGTTATTACGCAAATAGGGGAGTTTAACGTTCCCTTCCAATCATTTCATAAACTTTAACTTTTCCCATGAGTCCCAATCGTCCCAAAACTGTGTACAAAGGATATGACTCGACTTAGCAACTCATGCAAGCAACTAGATAATTGAACTAAGGGTTTGGGGTGATAACAATAATGCACTAAAAGTGAGTGCATACAAGGTAGGCTAAGGCGATTTGGGTGTACGTTTGGAGGTGGGGTGTAAACAATGCTCTTCATTGATATTCCGGGAAAACTGAAACATCACGAGAACCGCGAAAAGGATAGGCTCTGAGGGGTTAACTAGGGGTATCATGTACTAAAGATGAGTACAACGCAAAGGTGTGGGGGCATTACTCAACCGATGTGGAAGAAGTAATTATATTACGGGTATCAAACAAGGGTTATCCTAATGCCTCTTATCATTTAGTTATTCCTAACTACACAAGTGTAGTCTTACTAGCGATCTCGGGATGCATCACAAAACAAGTTCTAGAATCTAATATACTACCGGTTCACACTCTAAGCATGAAATATGAATGCTTTAATTCCTACTAATCTAAGGGTGATCCTCACATTTTGGGTGGAATTTAGGTGGTAAAGGGTTATTGTGCTAGTCATGCAACTTCCTATCCGTGAGACACTTTTGTTAAGACTAATGGCCCACTCCTATCTGTCATGAAAATTTTTAAATTTAGTGCCAAAATTACCCTAACCGATATTTTCTCATGGTTTATTACACAAATACAATTGGACAAAGCAAATAATCAAGGATAAACATAGTTTCAAAGTTCCCGTTTTATTTTCCCTCCCTACACTTAAACTGAACATTGTCCCCAATGTTCCCCGAAAGTATCAAAGTTATGATAATAGAAGGTAATTAAAAACGAAAGAAATTAATACTCCCCTGATTAGCTCTGTAGGATCCGTGTAAAGTGGTGGTTAAATTCTTTCCAAGAAAAATGTATGCGTGAAAAGCTCCTTCCAATCTTTTGTTTCTTCTTCTTGAGAAATAAAACCTACACACTTGAAGAAAACAAACGAAACCTTCGCGTAAAATTGGCGGTAATAATATATATATAAGACTCTATTAAACTAGGATATAATGCTTGTGGAATGGATGTTTACAGAATTTCTGGAAAATTAAGACTTGGAAAATTCCAAAAATTTATAAGTAGCTCAGAAAACGAGAAAAAAGTAATTTGTTGTTTTTACTCATTCCTGACGCCGTCAGGTTGCGATCCTGACGCCGTCAGGTTATCCTGACAAAAACTGGTCTGCGATTTTCTAGAAAATTTACATCTTTAGAAAAATTTCTGCAAAACATCCATTATGACTCGATACAAGCATTTGACTCGAACAAACACACATATATATCTTTTAATTAATTGTTATTCTCATGTTTACGTTTCTTTTGAAAACGTGTGTAATCCTCCCTACACTTATCCTTTATGTAAAATACCTTTATATGCAATTAAGACGAGGTTAAAAACAAAATAAAGCATTTTTACAAATTTAAACATGAGAATAAACAATCAATAAAGGATATATGACACTAACAAGCAAACAATTAAGCATGGGTTGCCTCCCACGAAGCGCTTTTCTTTATTTATGAGTCTTGTAGCTAGACTCGTAGTCGTGCTCCTACGTTGTCCTAATCTTAGAGGCCCATTCTATCTCCTTAACCCTTCTCTCATCACGAATATATTCAGGGCCTAGTTCAAGACAAACAGTGTAGTAAACCTTGTTCTTCCATTCTACTTCAAATGCCGGAATGTTATCCACATCTAAATTATCCATACCCTCAAACCTCTTGTTTTTGTGGGGCATTATGTATTTAACACTCTCGGCTCCATTTGATAACTCGACTATTCCTTCCTCTCGATCATAAACCATCTTAGACTCCTCTATAAATGGTTTCCCAAGTATCACATCTCCTAAAAACCCATCAATGATGCCCTTAACATTTTCCAAGATCATGAAATCACACCTATATGTGAAGTTACCTACAAAGACATGCAATCCTTTAACCCTCCCCACATAGTTACTTGCTCCTCATAGGTTCTAGCTTTTTGCTCATGATCCAATTGTAATAGAGTCTCGACATTATATTCATGGGTGCCTTATAGTCAATGTAAGTGTGATCCCTATATAAGTATCCAATCATACATGGTATTTTGATGTTTTTAGGGTTTCCCTTTCTTATGCGAAGCTCGAAAGGTGGTCTTGGGAAGTTAACCAAGTTATAGTGATAGGCGGTTTCCTTCCCTTTAAGGTATGAATCGAAATACTCCCTAAGTTCTTCCTCCTCCTTACTACCCTTCATAATTTCTAACACCTTATAATCTCCATCTTCTAGGTCATCATCCGAATCACTTGAGGTCAAATCACTATCTAAAGGGTGAGTAGATTCCTTAAGGGCTTCCTCAAGCGTATTTTCAATCATCCTATTTAGTTTCCTAAGCTCTCCAATTTCACTAATAATTCGAGCTCGAAGTTGGTTGGCAGAGGATGGGTTAAGCGGTGGGTAATTGTTTGGTGGTGAAGTGTTGTTTGGTGAATTATCACTTTCCATGATGAAAAGAGATGGGAATACGAACAAAGGTCACGAAGAAGGGGGATAGACTACGAGAAAGCTAAAAATGAAAAAACATTTACTTGATAGGAATC
Organism: Chrysanthemum seticuspe; assembly: GCA_019973895.1. NCBI lineage: Eukaryota > Viridiplantae > Streptophyta > Magnoliopsida > Asterales > Asteraceae > Chrysanthemum > Chrysanthemum seticuspe. The sequence continues at coordinate 156,963,400 of BPTQ01000006.1, forward strand.
AAGCAAAGAAACCTAAACGAGGTGGACTACTAACTAGCTATTCTATTCCCCCGCAGCGGCGCCAAAAACTTGATAACACTACACGCGTCGTTCGGGGTCAAAGGAACTTCCTTTTCTTCGAGAAAGTTTTATAACACCCTAGGAAGTGAACCTAATCGTTGTAGTGTAGTATTAGGGTAAGCCACGGGTATTGATATCGTTCTCTAGGGGAATAGGAATGCTAGTAAGAAGTTACTACGCTAAGGTTGGGGTTGAGGAAGATTATTTTTTATCTTTTTATGCTTTTTAGGAATTAGAAAGGTACGAATCTCGGGGTTTGGATTTGGGGGTTGGTATTTCTACCGATTACTCTACTTATCTAATTATCTAGTCTAAGGTGTATGTAGTCTATGTCTAATTATTGTGTGCTCGTATGATGGTTTAAAGATGTGTTCACTTAGGTTTTATTACTCCTTAATTATCTCCTATTGATGGTTGAATTGTCACTTCCTTATTCTTAATCGCGTTGTGTGTCTAAAGTCGTAGGGTATGCGTTTATCCCTAACTCTTTGAAACTACCCTCTCGTCTACAAAATCTCTAGGAATTATAAACTCTAACTCTAAGGTAATCTTTGGATGGTTTAGCCTACAACTACTCTAGGTGTCATAGCCTAAGGTTCACAAAGATTAATCAAGCATTAACTACACAACAAATGACCTATCGCATTACTAGATCATTAACAATTAAGATAAGAGACAACCAATCAATATTCAATAATTAAGTTTCATATTCCCTAGGCAAACACACAAATAAATTAGCCGGACATGGAGAACATGCAAGCATACACACAAATAATTGAAGACATAATTGAATTAATGAAGTAAAGTACTTATCTTGTGGTAAGTTAGGGTTTGGAACCCTAAAATACTGTACAAGATAGCCTTGGTTCGGTTTAGGTTTTTACTCCAAAAGACTACACACTGAAAACTGAAAAATTCGGATTCTATATATAAGATTACAATCGCGACGGCGTCACCTTATGATTTGTGACGCCGTCGGGTCGCCGTCATTAGGGTTTTGTCTTGGCCACGTTAGTCTTGTGACGGCGTCACCTTATGCTTGTGACACCGTCCCCTTCAGTCACTGACGCCGTCTGGATCAAATCTAGGCCGTCTGAGTTGCGACGGCCTACTCTTTTAAAGCCTGACACCGTCACTTGAAAATAAGCAATTTGGCTATTGTGCCGTCACAGAAGTGCTCCGACGGCGTCACAATTAACACCTGACGCCGTCCCCTTGTATTTCAGCAGCTTGAGTGTCTCGATTCTTGACTTTGGCCATTTTCTTCATATATCTGCGCCTTTTCGTCCAAATAAGTGCCATTCCAGCAATTTGCCTTCAAAAGACCTAAAAAGTGAAAAGGAATGATATTAAGTAATAACGGATACAAAAGTGATCAAATAAGGGCTTAAACGACCCCTCAAAAAGGTACATTTTAAAACCTAACACAAACTCTGTTATGTATTGTCGCGTTTGTTTTTACCCTGAGGGCGTAATGGTCATTTCATATATTTCAATTATTAGTCACATTAATTAATCGGCCTTCTTTCCACATGTCTCATCTATCTTCTCACCCCATATACATCTATAACATTTAGTCTGCATCTTTTTTCATCCATAAACTTTCTTAACAAGAGTTATCACAAACCCTAATTGCATATCACAAAACAAGTGCCATATTATTGAGATACATAATTTCACAACATGTATTTTACATTATGGAAAGTAAGAAAAGATCCATGTATTCTAGTTGATGTTACTGTTATGTATAACTCTGCTAAGAAGAAATACGGTACATTTTTTTGTTGTAATCGTTGGAATATCTAATATGTTTATCTTTTTTGCAGTTAAGGTTTGATAATGTTCAACTTTTTTTAGGTTGTAGATCTAATATGTTTAGCATGAGGATTCATCACAATTATATCTTTGAATATTGGCCTGGTAGAATATACGATGGAGGTAAGGAAACCATAGTTGATTTGGTTAATGTTTGATATTGTGTCAATTGAAAAGTTGGATGTTATTATGTATGAAATGGTTTATGAGCTAGGCAAAACAAATTACTATTACTTTGTTAAGCCTGCTAGTAATTTAGATGATGGTTTGTATGGCTTAAGTGAGATTGTGAATTTTGAATTATTGAAAGATCATGTTAATGCCATAAGATGATAGAAGTTTATGTTGAAAATGGTAAGACAAGATTGGATCTTAGTGAAATGACTCCAAATTCAATTAGAACAGTTATTGATGAGGTGGATGCAACAAAGAAGAAGGCAACTCTTGCTATGTTCCATATTGCTCAAAAAAATGTTCTTTGAAAACATTATTGTTAATGAGCCCATGGTAAAGCATTTAAGTCAAGTTACACAACCATCTTTGGAAGTCAACACTTTTGGATAATATAGTCAGTTGTCAAAAACAGAACCCTTGTTTTCATCTGTAGAGGTATGTCAAACTGAAGATGAGTTAGGTGATGGAAATTAGAAAATAGATAAACATGTTGACCATATGCAAATAGATAACTTTATAGAGGTCTGTAAACTGAAGATAAGTTAGGTGATGGAAATGAGCAAATAGATAAGCATGTTGACCATATGCAAAAAGATAAATCTGTAGAGGTATGTCAAATTAAAGAAAAGTTAGGTGATGGCTATGAGAGTGAAACAGATAGTTATGAGAGTGATGATGATGTTAATGAGAACATTCAAGATAGAAACATATTGGTTGATGATGAGAATACTTTTGAGGAGCCTGATGTTGATGTTTCTCTTTTCCAAGTGAGTAAGACTATAGTTACCCAATATAGGAAGCTATAGCCAGATACCAGATGATTTATTTGTGCAAAATGACTTAGATGTCATAGATAATAATGAGTTTGGAAGTGTTTTCAAAAATGATCTAGAGTTTGTAATAAAGAAGAAAAAGTTGATGGCATACAAAAAACAAAAGTTAAGTGAGGTAGAAAAAGTTACCGAGGAAACATTCTTTTTATGTTGTCAAACTTTTCGTTCTGCAAAAGAAAACAAAGACAAGGTCAACCGACATTCAATAGAAATTATGAGGAAATTTTAATTGATAAAGAATGACAATGAAATATTTAGGGTTAAGTGTGTGGGTACAATACCAGTTTGTGGTCTAAATAAAGGTGTTGGGCTGGGTACGGCCCCAAAGAAAATAAAGGGTCCATTAACTAGAGGCAGCTAAAGGAAGGAATCTATAGGAGCATGCAATGAGGAACCAAAAGAGTGTTCCTGGTTGTTGTATGTAGAAAAAGAAAAAGTGTCAGATATATGGATTGTTAGAACTTTCAGTGGCGAACAAAAATATTTGCAATCAAGAGATATCAAAGCTTGTGACTACAAGTTTCTCTCAAAATAAATACTAGACCAAGTTCAAGTCAATCCAGATATTCCAATTAGGGTTGTTCAAGATAAACCCTCTAAACAATTTGAAGTTCATGTGTCTATGCAAAAGGCATTAAGGGTAGAAAAAACAACACAAAAATAGAGATTATGGGTGATTATAAGCTACAATACACTATTTTGAGAGACTATGCTGTAGATTTGCAGAAAACAAACCCTAATAGAATTGTTAGGAATAAGTGTACAAACTGCAACAAATCCCTCTAGTCCAACAAGAATTTTTAAGAGAATGTATGTATGCTTAGGTAATTTAAAGGAAAGATATAAAGCTTGTGAAAGAGAATTGTTGGGATTAGATGGTGCTTTTATGAGTGGTCTTTTTCTTGGTCGGCTTCTTACAGTTGTTGTTATTGATACCAACAATGGAATATACCCATTAGCCTATGCTATTGCTGAAGCTGAAACAAAGATTCATGAACTTGGTTACTTCAATGTCTAGTAGATGATCTTGACTTACAACCAAATTTAAACAACACTTTTATTAGTGACAGACAAATGGTAATGTCAATGTATAGCTGATTATATTCACTTATGTCATTGATAAATTATACTTTTATTTGTAATGAATTTATATTCCTTTGTGCAGGGTATCATAACCGCTTTAGCATCAATATTCCCTAGTACATAACACATATTCTGTTTAAGGCACATCCATGAGAATACAAAACTGCAATGAAATGCTAGACCTTACAAGGATCATTTGTGGAGTTGTGCAACAGCAACAAACGTCTAACAATTTGAGGCAGCTATGCTTGCATTCAAGAGTTTTAACGAACCTGCCCATATTTAGTTAAGTACGATACCGCCAATCCATTGGTCAATGTCACATTTTTCAAGCACTAAATCACTTTCTAACTGCACATCTTTTATGTTTTAACATTTTTGTTTGTATTACTAAAACATCTTTTATACTTGTATAGGGAAAGCTAATTCTAATGTGTTACTCAATAACATGTGTGAAATGTTTAATGGGAAACTAGTGAAAGGTAGGCACCAACCCATCATTACTGCTTTAGAATACATTACAGAATATTGTTTGAATAGAATAGTCATTGTTGTGAATGTAATTGACAAGAGTGATGGGCCATTAATACTAAAGGCAACACACATGTTAGACTTGATTAAGAAAGAGGCTTATAAGTATAGTGTGTTACGGATTGAAGGAAATAAGTATCAAGTAGTGGATGGGGAGATAAGTGTGTTGTGAATGTTGTAGGTAGGAATTGTACTTGTAGAAGATAGGAGATTACAAGTATGCCATGTAAACATGAATCGGTATTTGGCATTGAATGGAAAGCAAGTAGGATCTGTAAAATCATGGGTTCATCCATGTTACTTGCTTAAGACTTGACAGGAAACTTACAAACAAAATATCCAGCCCATAAGTGGTTATCGACATTTTTTGAAAAGTCAAATGTGCCCACAAGCATTCTTCTACCTAAATATCATAAACTAAAGGGTAGGCCAAGAAAGAAACTAGGACAACTACTGAAAATAATGATATAGATAGTAAGTTGTCAAAGTCTTGTAGGAGTGTAGTTTGTAGTGTTTATGGCAATGTTAGACACAACAAGAAAACATATCTTGGGCAAGGAGGTGTAAGTGGAAGTCAAGGTAGTAGATATCAGTCTCAACAAATAGGTCCATGTTCCCAGCCAACTCTTGCATAAAAGAAGAAGACACAAGTTAAAAGTAAGAATAACAAATAAACAAGCTCAAGGTCAAACTGATGCTCAATCTCAAAGTCATGTGCAACCAAACTGTGTTCAATCTGGAATTCATGTTCAAGAAAATGGTGGCCAATCTAAAAGCCATGTTCAAGCAAATCTGGTTCCATCTAATTCTCAATGTCATAGTCAAGTTCAAGCAAATGTGATTCAGTCTTAATCTGAAATTCAAGTGCATGTTGGTTCTGGTTCAAGTGTGACTTCAAAACCTATGTAGACTAAGAAGAAGATTTTAGCAGCAAGAATGGCATCACTATAGGTCATATGTGTGAAGTATTTAAAAGACAATGTTTTTCATCTAATATGTATTTTCTAGACAATGTTTGCACTATTTAAACAATGTGTGTTTGTGTACTTTGTAGACTAACAAATTTTATGCATTTGAAAATATACCCATTTGCATTATCTATGAAATTATCTCATGTTTATCTATATACGCATTTATTTACATTTTCTATGTATATTACTTGGATATGTGTTTTGACTTGGATGGTGTTAGACTATCTACGAATGTATTTAACACATTTATGTACAAGGACCAAACTTATAATGAAATATATAATTGTACAACTGTACAAGGACCAAACTAAAAAAGAGATTGATAATATCACAACTATACAAAGACCAAAAAAAAAGGAATACAATATATAATAGTCAACCAAAGAGGTGTTAGTAGGCAACTCAAAAGTAACACTTACATCTTCCTACACAAGCCTTACCATCTATACATACCATCTACAACCCACAACACACAAGTTCTTTAACCAGCAAACTTTCTCCTTCTCAAGAAGGAGGTCAACTTAGCAGGCTTGTCGAGCAGCCTCGTGCTCATTAGCCGAGTTAGTCGAGCTTACTACTCGGTTTGTCTCAGCAATAAGGTCAGCTTGGCATTATTGTAATGCCACCTCCAGCTGGTGAATGTTCCTCTGTAAATAGGGTATCACAACCCTGGCCCTTGGAAACATGGGTAGATCGTACCACCCAATGAATGGACAGTTAAATCCTAAACATAAAAATAAAAAGTTAGCAACTAAGGATAACCACCATTCTTACTGTACCTAAAACTTACCACTTAAAATTTAAATGGAAACTTAAACTACTATTATTACTGTTTACAATGAACCATTAAAGAACATGAAACTTACAAGTTACACATAAAAAAAAATAACATCCTAACGTGTCATGGACACACATATCCAGGATTAACATTATTCCAGCATATTTTTAACACGATTGGTCTTGAGCAACTGTAACGAACCATTTAAGATTTGATGATAAGAAAGATAAAAAGATAAGATTTTTAGAGAGAGGAAAGCTTAAGGATAAATGATGATAAGAATGAGGTAACTAGTTATTGGGGAGAAGTTACACTGTAGCTTGTCAGGGGGTAGAAGCAATTTCCATTACTCAAAGTTAATTAATATATGAAATGACTATTATGTCTCACTACAACAAAAAGTGGATTTGGCTACACCAAATAAGTGTGACGATATACATATAGTCACACATGATTTTTCGAGTGTGTGTGACCATATGGTGTTTAAAGTGAAGAAATGTGTATTTTGTGTGACTATTGTTCATCCAATGGCCACTTGAATTTTATGTTTGTGTGGCCATTTCTAACATTTAGTCACACAGAGCACGTTTGTTTTGGGTATTTAGTCACATACAATTAATCATAAAGTGGCTAAAAGTGTTAATAAGTGTGACCATATGGTGTTAAAGTGAAGAAATGTGTATTTTGTGTGACTATTGATCATCCAATGGCCACATGAATTTTATGTTTGTGTGGCCTTTTGTAACATTTAGTCACACAAAGCATGTTTCTTTTGGGTATTTAGTCACATACAATTAATCATAAAGTGGCTAAAAATGTTAATAAGTGTGACCATATGGTGTTTAAAGTGAAGAAATGTTTATTTAGTTTGACTATTTATCATACAATGGCCACATGAATTTTATGTTTGTGTGGCCTTTTCTAACATTTAGTCACACAAAGCATGTTTCTTTTGGGTATTTAGTCACATACAATTAATCATAAATTGGCCAAAAAGGTTAATAAGTGTGACCATATGGTGTTTAAAGTGAAGAAATGTGTGTTTTGTGTGACTATTGATTTTCCAATGGCCACATGAATTTAATGTTTGTGTGGCCTTTTCTAACATATAGTCACACAAAGCATGTTTCTTTTGGGTATTTAGTCACATACAATTAATCATAAAGTGCCCAAAAGTGTTAACAAGTGTGACCATATGGTGTTTAAAGTGAAGAAATGTGTGTTTTGTGTGACTATTGATCTTCCAATGGCCACATGAATTTTATGTTTGTGTGGCCTTTCTAACATTTAGTCACACAAAGCATGTTTCTTTTGGGTATTTAGTCACACACAATTAATCATAGAGTAGCCAAAAGTGTTAATAAGCGTGACCATATGGTGTTTAAAGTGAAGAAAAGTGTGTTTTGTGTGAATATTAATCACCCAATGGCCACATAAATTTTATGTTTGTGTGGCCTTTTCTAACATTTAGTCACACAAAGCATGTTTCTTTTGGGTATTTAGTCACATACAATTAATCATAGAGTAGCCAAAAGTGTTAATAAGTGTGACCATATGGTGTTTAAAGTGAAGAAATGTGTGTTTTGTGTGAATATTAATCACCCAATGGCCACATAAATTTTATGTTTGTGTGGCCTTTTCTAACATTTAGTCACACAAAGCATGTTTCTTTTGGGTATCTAGTCACATACAATTAAGCATACAGTGGCCATAAGTGTTAATATGTATGACCATATGCTTTTTAAAGTGAAGAAATGTGTATTTTGTGTGACTATTGATTATCCAATGGCCACTTAAATTTTATGTTTGTGTGGCCTATTGTAACATTTAGTCACACAAAGTATGTTTCTTTTGGGTATTTAGTCACATATAATTAAGCATAAAGTGGCCAAAAGTGTTAATAAGTGCGACCATATGTGTTTAAAGTGAAGAAATGTGTGTTTTGTGTGACTATTGATCATCCAATGCCACATGAATTTTATGTTTGTGTGGCCTTTTCTAACATTTAGTCACACAAAACATGTTTCTTTTGGGTATTTAGTCACATACAATTAAGCATATAGTGGCCAAAAGTGTTAATAAGTGTGACCATATGCTGTTTAAAGTGAAGAAATGTGTGTTTTGTGTAACTATTGTTCATCCAATGGTCACATAATTTTTTTTGTTTGTGTGGCCTTTTGTAATATTTAGTCACACAACGAATTAAGCAAACAGTGACCAAAAGTGTTAATAATTGTGACTATATGCATCTTTTAATTACATATAAGAAATCAAAATATATCAAAACAAATTCATTTATATATATATATATATATATATATATATATATATATATATATATATATATATATATATATATATATATATATCAAAACATATTCAAATACAATAAAATTGGAATGTATATAAAATTGTAATGTCGTACATAATAAAATTCTCAATAATTTAACGACTTCTGACTTTTGGTCTTCTTAGCTTCCTTTTGCATGGCATCACTAGAGACGTAGCGCTTCGTTGGTAATTTAGGTGCATTTTTGTTCTCACCAATCATTTGTATGGTACTTGGTGGTGTTGCCTGTAGGAAACAAAAGTCGGGTGTATCAAACACTGAATTAAATATGAAGAATGATATATGTAGGTTTATAAAACACATGCATGTATGTACCTTTTCATCAAAAACCACTTGATTCTTTGGCCATGCATAAAAACCACCTATTGCGTCCTTAACTATTTTGAAACCGTTACTTCCTACATCTGGTATGCATGCTGCATCCACTAAGACGTAGCGCTTCGTTGGTAATTTAGGTGCAGTTTTGTTCTCACCAATCATTTGTATGGTACTTGGTGGTGTTGTCTATAGGAAACAAAAGCCGGGTGTATCAAACACTAAATTAAATATAAAGAATGATATATGTAGGTTTATAAAACACATGCATGTATGTACCTTTTCATCGAAAACCACTTGATTCTTGGGCCATGCATAAAAACCACCTACTGCATCCTTAACTGTTTTGAAACCGTTACTTCCTACATCCGGTATGCATGATGCATCCACTAAAGATTTGTCAATAGACACTCTGTAGCAATCCTTTGGGAGTGGTTTGTTATGAAGCATTTGTTTTCTATCAGTTTTGTACACGGTACCCAACGCAATAAAACTTGATTTCTTTGAGTGCCACAGTCTGTGCTTAATTGCTTAAAAAAATAATTTGTTGCATGTATATATGTATCAGAAATTAATTAAACTAAAGAACATATTAAAAATTTTAAATACATACTAGTGGTAGTACCATTAATGGAGACTCATGTTCTTGTGATTGGGAATCTTGACGTGAAGAATCCTTTCATTTTAATCTAGTCGGTTTCTTAGATGCGACAGATTTAACAGTTTCCTATATATATAAAACACGGTAAATAAGACATGTATGTAGAATTCAAAAATCCCAGGGGGATGATTTATTACTTACACTTATTTCTATTTCCTTTTCCAAAGTTGCAAGTCCATTAGACTTCTGAATGCTCGCATCTTTCTCACATCCAGCAACACGTGTTCCGGCATCCTCATCAGCATTGCTATTTATAAGATTAATGTTCACCGGAGACACCTGAAATATAAATTGTTTAAGAAGACTGCAGCAGTATTTAAAAGGGTAAAAAAAAGGATGGAATGTTAATTTATTATGTCAAGAAACAAGTTCAACTTAAGGCTGAATGGATTCTATTGTTATATGGAGGAGTCTTTGGACCATGGATTCTATTGGTAATATAATTTCACATTTGTTACGCAAAAAAAAGCAACATAAAATATGTCTTACATCCGTTGGTGTCAATAGAGTTGACGTTGGCTGCAACTGCCCCCTTTGTGCAGCCAATTGATTCATCAAATCCTGGATTACCGCCTCTTTTTCTTGATTTTGGCGTCGCTCATTATCAAGTTCACTTTGAAGTAACACCACTCTTTCATCAGATGCTTATCTGATTCGAGGCAGATCAAAATACCTCTTGTAGGTTACTCCACCTCCCACTCCTCTCACATATCCTCCCTTTTCCTTACTTAATACAACTGTCATGGCATCAGTGCCATGATCAACCTTCAAGGTTCCTTGTATGATCTTGTCCTCTGTCTCTTTATGCACACACAATATGGGAAATAGGTTATTTAATTCTACCAGTATTAACTTATAACTAACTGTATTAACTTATAACTAACAATATTAACTTATAACTAATAGTTTTAACTAATACACTATCAGTATTAACTTATAAATAACAATAAACATAATAATAAAATTTGCAGTCAAACTTACAATTTTTTCTCCAACTGTTCTGATATCATCATCGTGAAATTCTCCGTCTTTATTCACCCTTCCTTTCAACCACAGCGTACCACGCGGTGGTTCTTCATCTGGTTCAATTTCTTTATTCTTGATCTTATAAACATCAAATACATACACTTGTAAGATAGACCAATATAAACAAAGGTATGATGCTATTAAATGCAAATGTGCAAATGTTTAATGTTACCATTTTATCTATCACACGGGCGTATCCACCTCGTCCCATTGTATGCTGATAAACAGACTTGGAACGTAGATGCAGCTGATTTCACCTTGCAACACAAAATAAAAAAGGTGTTTAGATGTAGTAATTCTGATAGTATACAACTAATATATATGGAAACACCAAATGTGAAAGATATTTGAACTTGAATAAAAATGAATAATTAACACCTTGTATTCCTCGGTGGCCGTGTAGTTTAAAAAATTTACCTAATATTCGGCTTTTATAATTGCACTATACTTCGTCGGGACTTCATTAAGTTTTGAAAGGGTATTTTGGTTGGGCAATATGTAGTTTTCTGTCAATTTCCTTCTGAAATTCCTTAGAAGTTGACCTAGAAGATCCATTATCAGCTTTCTGACTGTCAAGTCAACATCAAAATATCGCTGCAAAGATTAACACAATGTTGTTAATTAGTTGCACATAATGTAAATGCAGAGATAAACTTATTAAAACCTTGTACCTACGATAACCAAGCCACTACTAGTTAAAAAAAAGTATATGTGTACCGTGATTTCGTCCCACATTTTATATCTTTCTTCTGAATCAACCTTCTTCCAGGATAGAATCCTGACACCTATATGCTCACGAACCAAATCACCCAAAAAACTCGAAAACAATGCTCTGTTTTTTCCTGATAACCTATTCAGTGCATCGAAGGTTACACTGACCTTTATTCAGTCGGTTTTTCCATATTCCCTGCGAAACTTAGCTAACTGATAATGCTACACGCGTCGTTCGGGGTCAAAGGAACTTCCTTTTCTTTGAGCAAGTTTTATAACACCCTAGGCAGTGAACCTAATCGTTGTAGTGTAGTATTAGGGTAAGCCACGGGTATTGATATCGTTCTATAGGGGAATAGGAATGCTAGTGAGAAGTTACTACGGTAAGGTTGGGGTTGAGGAAGATTATTTTTTATCTTTTTATGTTTTTTAGGAAATGGAAAATTACGAATCTCGGGGTTTGGATTTGGGGGTTGGTATTGCTACCGATTACTCTACTTATCTAATTATCTAATCTAAGGTGTATGTAGTCTATGTCTAATTATTGTGTGCTCGTATGATAGTTTAAAGATGTGTTTACTTAGGTTTTACTACTCCTTAATTATCTCCTATTGGTGGTTGAATTGTCACGTCCTTATTCTTAATTGCGTTGTGTGTCTAAAGTTGTAGGGTATGCGTTTCTCCCTAACTCTTTGAAGTTACCAAAGGGTCTCATCTACAAAATACCACTAGGGATCATAAACTCTAACTCTAAGGCCTCTTTGGATAGTTTAGCTTACAACCGCTCAAGGTGCTATAACCTAAGGTTCACAAAGATTAATCAAGCATTAAGTACACAACGAATGACCTATCGCATTACTAGATCATTAATCAACTAAGATAAGAGACAACCAATCAATATTCAATAATTAAGTTTCATATTCCCTAAGCAAACACAAAAATAAATTAGCCGGACATGGAGACATTGAAGCATACACACAAATAATCAAAGACATAATTGTATTAATGAAGTAAAACACTTATCTTGATGTAAGATAGGGTTTGGAACCCTAAAATACTGTACAATACTGTACAAGACAGCCTTGGTTCGGTTTAGGTTTTTACTCCAAAAGACTACACACCAATACTAAAAAATTCGGATTCTATATATAAGATTACATCTACGACGGCGTCACCTTATGTTTTGTGACGCCGTCGGATAGCCGTCATTAGGGTTTCGTCTTGGCCACGTTAGTCTTGCGACGACGTCACCTTGTGCTTGTGACGCCGTCCTCTTCAGCTTCTGACGCCGTCTTGATTGAATCTAGGCCGGCGTCGCAGTTAAGCAGTGACGCCGTCACCTTGTGTTTTCAGCAGCTGGAGTGTCTCGATTCTTGACTTTGGCCATTTTCTTCGTATATCCACGCCTTTTCGTCCAAATAAGTGCCATTACAGCAATTTGCCTTCAAGAGACCTAAAAAGTGAAAATGAACGATATTAAGTAATAACGGATACAAAAGTGATCAAATAAGGGCTTAAATGACCCCTCAAAAAGGTACATTTTCAAACCTTATCAAATATCCCTACACTTGGTATTTGCTTGTCCTCAAGCAAATGTGCTTTTAGCCAATTAATTTATAAGTTAGGGGTCATGAAGCATTGGTTTAAAATAGTCCACAACACATATAAGCCCCGCAAAAGTCATAACAAGCACGGAAATTACATACTAGCACCTCACATGGGGTGTTTGGATACTCACATCTCTCTCGGGTGTATATAAAATATAACAAGTTGGAAATGGAAGATTAAACACTCATTAACCGGTCCTAGTACATAGATTACCATAGGCTTGAGAATAGATCAAACCTCCATCGCTTTGGCGTAAGCACCTAGGAAAGACTATCAAAGAGGTCTTTAAAGGGTTGTAATGTTAGGCTTATGGTAGGGAAACAAAGGGTTTGGTGGGATAGGCTATTTAGTGGTGGCAAGTCAAGAATCTTTATGTTACAAGCATACGAAGAATGGCGTTGCTAAGCCAAGACTCGACACTCTAGACTCTAAATAACTGAAACAAACAAACATAAATTTAAAGGATAGATGTAGGATGGTAGCCCGTATGTTCTTGTTGTTGTTTTTTTTTTTTTTTTGAACACTCTATATTTTTTTTTTCTTTTCTTTTTTTTCTATTTTTTTTCGATTTTTTTTTTCATACACTTTTACTCTACCATCCTCTACGGTAACATCAAAATGATAGGGATTTATAGGCACATCCCTACACTTGAGTTTCTATTACTCTAACACTAATTTGACCCGAATTGAAAAGATCAAAAACACTTGGGGTATGTTATTACGCAAATTAGGGAAATTAATGTTCCCTTTCAATCATTTTATAAACTTTAACTTTTTCCCATGAGTCCCAATCATACAAAAACTGTGTACAAAGGATATGACTCGACTTAGCAACTCATGCAAGTAACTAGATAATTGAACTAAGGGTTTAGGGTGATAACAATAATGCACTAAAAGTGAGTGCATACAGGGTAGGCTAAGGCCATTTTGGTGTAAATGTGCGGGTGGGGTGTAAACAATGCTCTTCATTGATATTCCGGAAAAACCGAAACATCACGAGAACCGCGAAAAGGATAGGCTCTGAGGGGTTAACTAGGGGTATCGTGTACTAAAGATGAGTACAACGCAAAGGGTGTGGGGGAATTACTCAACCGATGTGGAAGAAGTAATTATATTACGGGTATCAAACAAGGGTTATCCTAATGCCTCTTATCTTTTAGTTATTCCTAACTACACAAGAGTAGTCTTACTAGCGATCTCGGAATGCATCACAAAACAAGTTCTAGAATCTACTATACTACCGGTTCACACTCTAAGCATTAAAGATGAATGCTTTTAATTCCTACTAATCTAAGGGCGATCCTCACATTTTGGGTGGAATTTAGGTGGTAAAGGGTTTTTGTGCTAGTCATGCAACTTCCTATCCGTGAGACGCTTTTGTTAAAACTAATGGCCCACTCCTATATATCATGACAAATTTTAAATTTGGTGCCAAAATTACCCTAACCGACATTTTCTCATGGTTTATTACACAAATACAATTGGACAAAGAAAATAATCAAGGATAAGTATAGTTTCAAAGTTCCCGTTTTATTTTCCCTCCCTACACTTAAACTGAACATTGTCCCCAATGTTCCCTGTCACAATTCTCAATTTCCGGTCATTTCTCAAACTCCATATTCATCATTTCATATCAATTTATTCATGATTTTTCATTTTCACCTTAAACGCGTAAATTTCATATTAAATAAACGTTATCGCGTAAGTTATTATTTTGAACATTTAATCCGATACTTCCAAAAATGATCCCGATATATTTTTATACTTACATTTAGTTTATAAAAATAATATTTTGAGTTTACCTAGTGTTTTAAATTTATTTTGTATATAAATCGTTAAATTTATATTATTACGACGCTTTTCTTAAAAACTACACGATAATTATTATATCACTCAAATTTTACAAGAAATGTATTTTTACAATTTTTATGACCTCAATATATTTTACTTTGATCCATTAAAAATTATTTTTAGACAACACTACCCTAATTGCACAAATATATATACAAGTTACAACATATTTGTACTCAACTACAATTACTTACACACAATTACATACATAATAAAAAAATATATATATATATATATTATTTAGAAATATATCCCCAAAAACCGGCCCAAGGGGGGGTGAATCACAAAGTTGGTAGATCTTTTCTTACATGTATTGATATACACTCCAAAGACTTTTCACAACACACTCATTCAATCAAATAATTTAAGTCTTCTTCTCTCTTTTTCTTTCTCTCAAACCGTCCAAGCCACAAGGAGGAAGAAAACCAAAAAGTTTTTCAAGATTTAATTTGTATACAATCTAGTTACACTCTTAATCAAGGTTTTGAAATAAAAACCTATGGTGTTTAGGTTTTATCCTTTGTTCTAATCACCTCATCAAGTAACTAGTAAGCATATCATTTTCATTTTACATCTTTCATTATCATTTCATAGTTATTTCATCATTTTTGAGCAAAGCATGCAAGACTTATGGATATTTATACCATTTTTACATGGTTTTTTAGAGTTTTATATATATAAGTCATCCTATAATTTATCCCTTGTTATATATTGGTCTTGATGATGTTTAGGAACCCATGACACCCTAAGAAGGTGTATGGTAGGATTAGAATAGCTTTGGAGTTGTTTTGAAGGGATTGGAATAGGTTTAGTACGAGAAAAACTCTTTTCGACAAGTATAAAAAGTGGTCTGATCTTGTTTTGAATTTCTGGAAAATCCGACTGTAGACATAAAATTTTGGCCTAGATATTTAGAAAATATACTTTAAAACGAATCCGTGGCCGCTTGAACGGATTAAAACGGAGCTATAACGAAGAAGTTATGAATTTTTCAAGTTTGACGACGAAATATATATTTCCTAAAATTTCATCAAACTATTTTTGTTTTGTACGAGTCAAAAACGAGTCTTAAGCTTTACAAATTATTTCGACTTATCAAAAATATATTAGTGTACTTTGATACGAAGCTAAGGACGTATAATACGTAGAAAACGGATTTGTAACGACTAAAATATACACGTTTTCATAAATTGCCGTAACTTTATTATTTTAGAAAAACTATATTATCCTTATTAAGACAAGTGTTACGGTAAACAAAACGACCATATTGAAGGCTATTTTTAACGTTGACGTAGAACTTTTTGTAACGAGATGTCTTCTAATAAAATCTAGATCACCAAGCATATTTTCTAAAACGACCAACCGTTTGTATAGCGGAGTTGTAATAAATTATTTACGGTTGCTTAAACTTTGCCGAAACTCACTTTTTAAACCACATTTGGACAAAATCACCCTACTTAACCTATGTTTTTCTTTATGAACGAGACCTCTAGGATAAAAACTTAAATGACAAAACTTTGAGATTTTGATACAAGCTTTCCAAAACCGTTGAGTTCGTTTCCTAACGTTTGACGTACACCATTTTACGACTAGCTTTTCGAGGCCATTTTTGTCACTTTCATGAAATTTCCAACGACATTATTTTACGACGAAAAGTTATAATTTCACAATAAATCGTTAAGAAACTATTGTAGGATGACATTTTGACGTAAATACTTGCAAAGTAATTTAAGAATGGTCAAGACGTCAAAAGAGTATTTTTCGACGATAAATATTATTTTCAAAACTCACAAATGGTATAAATAACATACGAAATGCATGCATAACATTACATCATAACTCATTACGTATCATATCATTCACAATAGGTCAAGGTTAAAGCATCACACTACATCTCGGTGTACTCACTCTTGTCATCATACCAATTTATCAAGTGAGTTTTCATAGCCCCACTTTCTATTAATTGTTTACAAACTTTTGGGGGAGATACATGCTCAAACTATTTTCATTTACTTTCACAAGTACTTTAAACTCTTACATATTATTGTGAGTTCATACCCCGCTTATACTCGTTTAAATTCTTACAAACTATTTGGGGGAGATATATGCTTAAATACTTGTTTTTACTCTTGCGAATACTCAAACCATTTATACAATTGTGTTACACTATACTTCTTATACTCTTTGGACATTATGTGTGGTTTATTGCGATATGTGCCTTAATGTGCTAAACTTGTTTTCAATTATACTTCAACATACATACTTTAGCAATTGGTTAACTCCTGCGGGAGCCGGCCAAATCATTTAAACTCTTTTGCCAAACAACATTACATATACTTTACACTTGATTGCGTTATACACTTGATTTCATATGCATACTTGGAACAAACATACAAGAATTAGTGGCTCCAAATTAAGTTGTTGGAAGGCTATTAATTTACAAACATACAAGAATTAGTGGCTCCAAATTAAGTTGTTGGAAGGCTATTAATTTACAAACATACAAGAATTAGTGGCTCCAAATTAAGTTGTTGGAAGGCTATTAATTTACAAACATCCCAATATTTATATGTTGGAAGGCCATTTTTATGGATACAGCCCAACGTGAGCGTTGGAGGAACATCCCAACACGAGTGTTGGAAGACCCTTGTGGTGACATTTATACTTTTAACTACCTTGATGCGCATAATCATAATTGTCATTCTATTTTTAGCAGTGGGTTGTAAACACACCGGTTGCAAGTTTTGTATGGGCGGAACTTGGAACTGAGTGGATTTATGATGCCTTTGCTTTGTGGACTATTTTAAATGACCAAAAACTTTGCCTTTGTTACATGAACGCTCTTTTAAGGTTTTACTTGTTAACCAAACTCTATGAACTCACCAACCTTTGTGTTGACACTTTTTAGCATGTTTTATCTTAGGTATCTAAGGCATTCACTTCATGGCATGCATATGGACATATCATAGAGTCGTGGTGACGACGCGTCTCACATGGGATTTATACACTGTAAAAACATCGTTTGGCTTGTATCAAACCTATTTCCGCATACATTGATTTTCTTTTGGGACCTACATTTTGTAAACTCTGATTATTTTACTTAATCAAACGATGTATTTTCCAAACGACACTTTAGGTCGTTCGATATAACTGTAACTTTGATGCTATGACAGTCCTCCCCAAGGTATTCCATTCCGCTGCAAAACACGTAATTTAGGGGTGTGACATTCCCCGAAAGTATCAAAGTTATGATAATGGAAGGTAATTAAAAACGAAGAAACTAGTACTCCCCTAATTAGCTCGGTAGGATTCGTGTAAAGTAGTGGTTAAATCTTTTCCAAGAAAAATGTATGCGTGAAAAGTTCCTTCCAGTCTTTTGTTTCTTCTTCTTGATAAATAAAACCTGCATATTTGAAGAAAACAAACGAAACCTTTGCGTAAAATTGGCGGTAATAATATATATAAGACTCTACTAAACTAAGATATAATGCTTGTGGAATGGATGTTTACAGAATTTCTGGAAAATTAAGACTTGGAAAATTCCAAAAATTTATAAGTAGCTCAGAAAACGAGAAAAAAAACAATCTGTTGTTTTTATTCCTTCCTGACACCGTCAGGTAGCAATCCTGACACCGTCAGGTTATCCTGACAAAAACTGGTATGCGATTTCTGAAAAAAATTCTGGAAAATTTACATCTTTAGAATCTGGAAAAATTTCTGCAAAACATCCATTATGACTCGATACAAGCATTTGACTCGAACAAACACACAAATATATCTTTTTAATGAATTGTTATTCTCATGTTTACGTTTCTTTTGAAAACGTGTGTAATCCTCCCTACACTTATCCTTTATGTAAAATACCTTTATATGCAATTAAGACGAGATTAAAAACAAAATAAAGCATTTTAAAAAATTTAAACATGAGAATAAACAATTAACAAAAGATATATGACACTAACAAGCAAACAATTAAGCATGGGTTGCCTCCCACAAAGTGCTTTTCTTTATTTAAGAGTCTTGTAGCTAGACTCGTAGTCGTGCTCTCACGTAACTTCATTACCGCCATCTCCTTCCTCATGACGGTCTCTATTGGGGGATTCCATGTTGTAGAAGTGCCCTATGATGCACTTCTTTAAGAGTTTATCCTCTCCCCAATCGGTCCTAGGTTCAAGCAATCCTTATAGAATCCGAAAATCTTAGCCATAACATACTCTACTCCTTTTTCTTTATCCTCATTATTCCTATAATAGACCGACTATTTAAGTTCCTTTTCATTATTAGAGAGTGGTGAAAACGTCTCAATCTTAAACGGCGTTTGGTAAGCTATGTCGTCGGTCTCATCCTTGAATCGCACTATTCCTAATGAGGGATCATAAGTCATCCCGGTGTTTTCTATGAAAGGTTTTCCTAGAATAACGTGGGACAAGCTAGGATCTATAGCCGTGCTAATATCATCCACAATTATGAAGTCCGTAGGAAACGTGAAACTACCTACATAAACGGGCAATCCCTTAACTCTACCGAGAAAATTGCAACTAACACTAGGATCATCGGGGTCTTGCCTAGTTGGAATAGGCTTCTTCATTACCCAATTGTAGTAGGTGCTAGTCATTATGTTGATTGGGGACTTGCGATCAATGTAAGCCTTTGCCACGAAAAGGTGTCCTATGCAACATGGTATGTTAAGATTCCAAGGGTTCCCAAACTTGATTCTAGGGCTTTTCCTAACATACATGTGACGGAGGTCACGTACTAAGTGTGGGTGGCGAGATAGCTCTTCTTCTGTAGGAAACTTATTGAAATAGTCATTGTCTACTTCATCTACTTCCTCGGTTGTTTCATTTGTCTCATGTGTATGGTCCTCTTCGTCATTTGTTCTATTAGTTTTCACTAAGGCGATGGTATTGACGAATTGAACATGCTTAGCTAACTTACTTGGGTCCTTAATCTCTACACCGGAAGGCTCGGGAGTTGAGATAGCACTAACCTTCCTATCACTATTGGTCATGGCTTTCAAAAGGTTATCTATCTTCCTATCCATTTCGGCTTGTTGTTGGTTAAAGCGGTCCGAGAGTTTAGCTATTTGGGCTTCTTGGGATGCAACTAGGTTTTGCAACATCCCCTTGATGTTTTTTTGGTTAGGACCTTGAGGTGGGGGCCATGAAAAATCATTGGAAGTGAATTCCTTGGTTTGTCCCCAATAGAAGTCGGGCTTGCCCTTCCATGCTTCTCGGGTTTCATTAAAATTCCTAGGTCCGGGTGTTGTAGGGAATCTTCCTCCCGTTCCATTAATACGTGAGGATGCGTAGTCAACGGAAGCATGTTCGGGGGATCAGGTGCAAGTGCGCGTGTTATGAGGATCATAAAACGGCTCACACGAAGAAGAAACTTTGTTCACATGGCGTGAAGACTTAGGGTTTTCGTAGGAACTCATTAGGAATTTAACTTGATCTTCAAGTTCGATCATCCTACGGTCGGAAGATTGTGAGTCAATGGGAGGCAAGGAGATTGCCTTAACGGTTTTGGGCAACTCACGAGGGTCATTCTAAATTTCGTTGTCATAGGGAGCAAGGTCCTCTATTATTCCCCATGATTCTTCCGCGGTGAGATCACTAAGTTTTCCACCGGCTGCTTGGTCAATGGATCGCTTGGTGGGGAAGTTGACATGATCATAAAAGATTTGGACTTGGAGCCAAAGATCAATGCCGTGATGAGGGACTTTATGAAGTAAGTCCTTGAATCGAGTCCATGCTTCGTAGAGAGATTCACTTGGACGTTGTTGGAACATCAAGATGTCATTCCTAAGCTTAGTGGTTCTCCCCGGTGGGAAAAATTGAGCAAGGAAACGAGAGGTGAGATCATCCCAACTTGAGATGGAGCCGGCGGGAAGTCGCTCAAGCCAATTACTAGCTTGGTCCCGTAGAGAGAATTGGAAGAGACGCAGGCGCGTGGTCTCCCGAGTAGTAGCATCAAGGTCAATGGAATCGAAAATTTTGAGGAAATCCCTCAGATGCTGATTTGGATCTTCGGAACGAAGTCCATGGAATGCACATCCGTTTTGCACCAACCGGATGGTGTCGGATCGCAGGGCCGTAGTTTGGGCTTGGTCGGGAAGCTCAATGGTGTTCCTATAGCCTAGGTGGCTTGGTCTTGAGTATTCACCAAGAGTACGGGCTCTTGGCGGGTCAATTGGTGGTGGGTTGATGAATGGTGGGTGGTTATCACCTTCCATGATGAAAAGTGATGGGATTACGAACAAAGGTCACGAAGAAGGGGGATAGACTATGAGAAAGCTAAAAAATGAGAAAAATTTACTTGATAGGAATCAAGCAAAGAAACCTAAACGAGGTGGACTACTAACTAGCTATTCTATTCCCCGGCAACAGCGTCAAAAACTTGATAACGCTACACGCGTCGTTCGGGGTCAAAGGAACTTCCTTTTCTTCGAGCAAGTTTTATAACACCCTAGGCAGTGAACCTAATCGTTGTAGTGTAGTATTAGGGTAAGCCACGGGTATTGATATCGTTCTCTAGGGGAATAGGAATGCTAGTGAGAAGTTACTACGCTAAGGTTGGGGTTGAGGAAGATTATTTTTTTTATCTTTTTATGTTTTTTAGGAAATGGAAAAGTACGAATCTCGGGGTTTGGATTTGGGGGTTGGTATTGCTACCGATTACTCTACTTATCTAATTATCTAATCTAAGGTGTATGTAGTCTATGTCTAATTATTGTGTGCTCGTATGATAGTTTAAAGATGTGTTTACTTAGGTTTTACTACTCCTTAATTATCTCCTATTGGTGGTTGAATTGTCACGTCCTTATTCTTAATTGCGTTGTGTGTCTAAAGTTGTAGGGTATGCGTTTCTCCCTAACTCTTTGAAGTTACCAAAGGGTCTCGTCTAAAAAATATCACTAGGGATCATAAACTCTAACTCTAAGGCCTCTTTGGATAGTTTAGCTTACAACCGCTCAAGGTGCTATAACCTAAGGTTCACAAAGGTTAATCAAGCATTAAGTACACAACGAATGACCTATCGCATTACTAGATCATTAATCAACTAAGATAAGAGACAACCAATCAATATTCAATAATTAAGTTTCATATTCCCTAAGCAAACACAAAAATAAATTAGCCAGACATGGAGAACATGCAAGCATACACACAAATAATCAAAGACATAATTGTATTAATGAAGTAAAACACTTATCTTGATGTAAGATAGGGTTTGGAACCCTAAAATACTGTACAAGACAGCCTTGGTTCGGTTTAGGTTTTTACTCCAACAGACTACACACCAATACTGAAAAATTCAGATTCTATATATAAGATTACATCTGCGACGGCGTCACCTTATGTTTTGTGACGCCGTCGGATCGCCGTCATTAGAGTTTCGTCTTGGCCACGTTAGTCTTGCGACGGCGTCACCTTGTGCTTGTGACGCCGTCCTCTTCAGCTTCTGACGCCGTCTGGATTGAATCTAGGCCGTCTGAGTTGCGACGGCCTACTCTTTTATAACTTGACGTCGTCACTTGAAAATAGGAGTTTTGGCTTCTGTCCCGTCACAAAATCCTCCGACGGCGTCGCAGTTAAGCAGTGACGCCGTCACCTTGTGTTTTCAGCAGCTGGAGTGTCTCGATTCTTGACTTTGGCCATTTTCTTCGTATATCCACGCCTTTTCGTCCAAATAAGTGCCATTACAGCAATTTGCCTTCAAGAGACCTAAAAAGTGAAAAGGAACGATATTAAGTAATAACGGATACAAAAGTGATCAAATAAGGGCTTAAATGACCCCTCAAAAAGGTACATTTTAAAACCTTATCACTAACCTAGTTATGCCCCTCTTAAAAACATTCGCATTTGAAAGGTTGTTTTCAGCATCCTCACCCACATCAGAATATGCTTCTGATTCATATCCAAAAGGGTTATCATTTTCATGATCAGAATAAACCAAATCATCCGGATAATTGGTTTGAGTTGCCATGATTCGTCAGAAGTAATGTGTTAAAGAAAATTAGTAAACTTAATTGGTAAATAATGGTGTAAAACTTTAAGTCCTGGTTGTTGAAGCCTGATTTATTGTAGTAAAATTAGGGCTCATGATGGGGCAGTTTTTCATTTAAGGAAACCATAATTTTCTAAGTAATTTTAAAAATTTTGGCTGAAATTTGGCTCCAAATTTTATAATTTTAAAATGTGGCTCCAAATTGATAATATAGAATTTAAATATTTCATTTTTGGCTGCAATTTTTGAAACCAAAACACCCATGACAGAAATGGTGCTTACCCACAGTCCCAAACAACCATATAACTTCAAACCCGCTGTATCAAAGACACATATAACTGCAGCTACACTAAAATCACCACATGGCGCATACAAATGAACAAACAATAGCTAAAAATGGAATTAAAGCAACTAATTAAGCAACTATAACTAATAAGCAGTCCCAGATAAACAAGTAAGCACAAAAATAATCAAATCCAACCAAGGACTGCTGATACAACAAACAGCCCTCAGACCCTACTTTAAGCCTATAAATAAGCTATTTTTAAGCACTTAAATAAGCTCTAACATCCTCCAACAGTAAAAAAAATCAAGAAATCATGTAAATGCAATTAAATTAAAGCAAAAACAACAACAAAAACACCCTAAATCTAGTGGTTCAATCCAAAATAATTGTCATGCACAAACGCTCTACTTCTAAACTTCATAATCAGTCATAAAAAATTGACAACAACCTAAAAAATGAACAACCTAAGCAAAGCACTTATGAACCGCATATCCATGGCTCAACATTGAACACGACACATGGGATGCACCACTGTCATTGGATCAACATCAAACCTACAATAATACATTCTACCAGATATGAACTTAAACACCACAACCAATTCCTAAATGCAAAACAACATTAAAAAAGGATGAAACAAACTAGCGAACGCATCCCATTCCATTCCATTGGATCAACATACATATTTTAGAGTGTCATATGGATAAACCATCAAAAGATCCATACATGTTTCATTGTTAATATATCTACAAACCATAATATTAAACCAAGACATTAGACATTATAAACAGATGACACTAGAGCAAAAGAAACCATCCCTTTACATGGCGATCAACCCTTCAACCATTCATTGCCTGAATTTGTTCTTCCTTGGTCTCGATTTCCTCCTCAGCTTGAGTAATGAGATCATTCAACCCCTGCAGCTTAGTCCTCGCAGCCTCCCTGTCATGCCTAAGATCCATCAAAGTGTCAAAGAGGTCATCCCCATCTCCAAGAGCTTCCATCTCAGCAATTAAAGCATTAAACTTCCTAATCTCATTCTTTGTTGTGGTGGCCTCTTCGCACATCCGGTTTATAAAGCCACGGAGACTGGTAATTTGCTGAGCCATGAAGAAACTCATGTAACCATCAACATATGTCTCCCCGCTAAACTCAATTAGGTCATCAATAACACGCTTAGCCAATTGGTTTTGTCGTGATGGTGCTGCCATTCATAATGAAATTGGGTAAAATGGGATATTATTGAAAGATTGATAAGAAAGGTTGAAGAAGAGTTGTAGGGATAGTGTGATAGAGAAGATACTTGTAACTCCAGAAACCGAGAACTAGTCAGAGATAATACTGGTAGTGTTAACTAAAATAGTCCTTATGAATTGAAACTATAAAGACCAATTTTTAAAACCGCAAACTAAGTCCTCCTTTTAAACTATCACTATAAATTAGGGGTGCTGATCCGTTCGGTTATCGGGTTGTTTGGTTTCGTTAAACCGGATATATTTTTATTCGGTTCAACATGAAAATCGAACCGAACTGAACTAGAATTAAACTGAAGTGAACCGAAAACCGAATATGAATTCAGTTCGCTTCTTGGGTTGACCCGAAAAGTCTTAAAAACAGATGAAAACGGACAAAAACGGACTAAAGCGGACGAAAACATGTAAGAACATAAGAAAAGGTCTGGAACGTAAGAAAATGTACGTTAATATGTAAAAGAGATGAAAACGGACGAAAACGACGTCTAAAATAGTTGAAAACGGCTAGAAACGGACGAAAACTGTCAAAAACTTATACAAACAGACTAAAACATGAAAAAACCAGCGACAAAGTGTAAACACGGACGAAAAAGTGTAAACAAAAATGAAAACCTATAAAAATTGATTAAAAAGGACAAAGACGTACGAAAACTGTAACCACCGGTAAATTTCCATTTGTGGGATATTCTAACTAAAGAATACTTATCCATTTTTCACGTCTAATTTTTTTTTTTAAAAACGTTATCTGCTTATCTAATCACAACAACTAACTAATATGACGTTACTCGCATTCTTAATAAATGTACACACCAACACCAGAATGTCTTAAGTTCATTCCTTATACGTCAAGTATAAAAGTTTTCAACTTTTATTTACCAATTTACGTTATTTCGTAAATGTACGATTATTAAACATTCAAACTAGACGTTTTCTATCTATTGGAGTTTTCATGAAACCAAAATTTATTATACCTATGATTTTACGAAACTAAATCATAAATACTAAAGTACAACATTTTATACCTAGAGTACAAGTCATTAAAGCACGGAACCTAGCTATACTTTAATTTCCGTTACAAGCCCTAATATACAACTCTATGATTTTATGTGCATGATATATTTTCAAAATACTAATGTACAAGTCTTTCAAGCACATGTACAAGTCTTTAATGCATACAAGCTTAATACTTATATAAATCATATTATAAACCTCAATGTACCTATTTTTAAGCACAAGGTACAACACTACAATGCACAAGCCTTTAAATTTGATTTTCTTATAATTCACAAGTCTAAGGTACAACTCTCCAATGCTTGTGGTACATCTATCTTATGCATGTATATTAAATATGTCATTTACTTAAGCTAAACTAACCTTAACTTGTTTCTAATTTAACTAAACTATAATTATGATATATAAGAACACAATTAAGCCACATCAACTCCTCTTCTTCTTCTTTTGGCCAAAAATTGCGACACCTAGCCTCATTTCGGGCCACTTGAACCAAACTTAAACCTTATGGCTATAAAATCGAACACATGGTGTTTTCCTTCTAAACCATTCAAATCCCATGGTAACCTAAGTAGACACATCACCTTGTCTTCAAGAATGTCTAGCTAAGCATATGTGGTTCATTCTAAAACCATCCGAGCCATAAAAATAAGTATGATAAGTATTACTAATTTTTGAAGAGACTTCATGTTTACCCAATTACCGATAAAGCATTATCATTGCATAAACTTGAATTCGAATACTAAAAACATGACATACTAACTTAGGTCACGAGTCGGAGCAGTTTATTCACATTACATAATTTGTTTTCTACTCAGACTACTGTAACATCGAGGTGAGTTCGTAGCCCCGTTTTTATACTTGTTTATTAATGCTTTGGGGGAGATACATGCTCAACTAATTGCTTTCATTTTTATAAGTACTCTAAAACTTTTACATATTACTGTAAGTCATAGCCCCTCTTTTGCTTATTTTGAACGTTTTGGGGGAGATACATGCTCAAATATTTCTTGATATGTTTACATTTATTTTAAACTCTTACGAATTACTGTGAGTTCATGGCCCCTACCTTTACTTGTTTTTAAACTGTTTTGGGGGAGATACATGATTAACTACTCATTTTTACTTTCACAAGTACTCTAAAGCTTTTACATACTACTATAAGTTCATAATCACACTTTATACGCTTTGCTACAAACCTTAACACAATTACTATCTGTATGCGATCGTAATTGTTATTGCCTAAGTTATACACTGTTGCCACTAAAAGTCCCTCATATCATGAACCATTAATCACTTGCGAGTGAACGCGAATATAGTGAATAGATCTATTGGCAGTTGACGCCCCATTTGTGTTAGCCGGATAGGTAACCAAATGCACTTTATTTGAGAATACTAGGAGAATGGAAAACTCCTACCAGAGGGCATTGTTGCTCACATCATTATTATGATGTTTGTAACTTACATCATTATTATGACGCGTTCATGTTAAGGTTTGCGTTCATGAGACTTAAGGCAATATATACTATGTTGCAATGATACAAATGCTGCAACTACTGAATTTATGGGTGCAACAACGTGGCCCAACCTTGAAACTTGTGTTCAACTGATTTGCATACAAACTCTATGGATTCACTCAACTTTTGACCCGGTTAGGGCAAACAAATGACTATGGGTGCATAACAACGTAGTCCACTACTTATTTCATCGATATTTGTATTTATGACAATAATCGCTCAAACTGAAAACTAATGAACTCAACTGTTTTATCTATAAACTCTATGAACTCACCAACCTTTGTGTTGACATTTTTAGCATGTTTATCTCAGGTTCATAATTTACAAGGATGGCACGGAAGGGCACGGATACTGATTGGTGCTGAAAACAGTCAAGGTATATCACACAAGCTAGCCACTTGTGAATGGCTAACCGTAATAAACTTAAAACTGCTCAGAAACCAATACAATGAAGATCAGGAGAATATAATGAATTCCCGGGTCGTTAAGTCCCACGGAGACTCAATGGAGTATCAAAACTTATTCAGATGATAGAATGATCACTAAGGATAGTGATCAGTAAGGATTTTGATTGAATTATTACACTACTGAATGATTGGAATGGAATGGATACAGAATTGGAAAGCACAACAATCAGATAAAAGAAACTAAAACACGTACGTTTTAAAAACTACGTAAACGTACGAAATAAAAAGTGAAACCTAAAAAATAAAAGACCTAAAAATATGAAAATGACATTTTTGGAATCCTAAAAATAAAAGAAAATTATTAGAAAAAGAAAATTATTTTTATAACTATTTATTTAATTATTATTAATTAAAAACTATTTTAACTATTTAAAAATAACCTAAAATAGAAGAAAATACAAAATAAGGCTAGAAAAATAAAATTATGATTGAGAAAAATCTAAAATATTATAAAACTAATTTTAAAACTAAAAATATATTTTTTACACTTTTTATATATTTATTACTAATTAATTACTATTTAAAATACACTTAAATACTAGAAAATATAAAATAAACCTGGAAAAATGAAATTTCAACTTGAAAAAATCTAAAATATGATAAACTATTTCAACTTGAAAAAATCTAAAATATGCTTTTTAATTATTTATTACTAATTATTTAATACTTTTAATTATTTAAAATTATAATAAATACTAAACAGATTAGGAAAATTATGAAACTTTTTCTAAAAATAACTTAAGGTGACAGAAAACTAAGAAAAATATCAAAACAAGATTTGCTTAATAATAAGCTGAAAAGAAAAATCAAAAAGCTAAAAACTATTAAATAAACGCTATCACTATATTTAAATTGATGTTTTTCTGGATTTTCTTTTTGAAAACTATTATACTACTGATTATAAGCTACTTTTACAAAGACAAAAATTTTCAAACTTAAAAATAAGCTGTTTGACAAGCTTATGAGCTAACAGTGGATGTTTTAGCTTATTTTGGAGAATTAAGCTCAATCAAGCTCACAAACTTGAAACAAAGGTAGATTATGAATCAAACAAGCTTAAGCTACTCAAATGAAGCTAGAAAACACAAAGAAGCATACTGATGAGATGGGAATAAGCAAATAAGCACTTGTATAAAACCAAGAAATGGACAGAACAACAAGCTAAGAGCAGCCCTAGTAAACAAGCTAGAAAATGGAAAATGAAGCTTGGGACCTCAAGATGGCTAGGATAGCTACCCAAAGAACCAAGAATCAGAAGCTGAGGCCAACTAATAAGCTATTTGTGAGCTTATCAAAATGGCTATTTCCACTGTGCACAGGGCACAAGTTCAGACAAGGTACTCTAAAGAAGCTAAAAAATAAGCACTTTCTAAGCTGATTAAAAGTAAGATAGTATTTTTCTAATTAAGTTTAGCAACTAAACTTTGATATTCCAAGAGCTTATATCCTAAATCTTAATATTAAACACACACTAAAAATATTTGTTTTAATCAAAAACGACCAAATTGAAAATTTTGACTTTTTATAAAAACCAAAAGAGTTGACTTATATGAACTTTGAACTGATCCTACTCACTTAATATGTTGTAATGAGATGAATTAAGACTGGTTTGAGCAATATAAACAACTTATGAACACAGAATCATGATCATGGATCATGAAGATCCAACAGTGAGTTAACAAGATTTGATCAAAAGATATTTGACTTTGGATGACACAAGGACTGGTTTTTATGACTTGTTTGAGTTATTAGGGACTAATGAGACACAAAGAAAGTACAAGCAATAACACAAGAAACCTAGAACACAGTTAAAACAAGCAAATCCAAACACCACTTACTTAGACAGTTTTGGTGATTTTCAAAGCAAAACTCAGATTAAAACCATGAAACTTATTACAGACCTTATAATATCATTAAATAAGACTAAATAAACATGAACCAACAGAACTAACAACATGAAACATAAGAATGATGATGATGCTATTTTTACTGTCAAAATGAGATTTTTATAAACTACAAATTTAAAAGAACAACCAACTGATTTTAATTCTTAAATACACTTAACTATAACTAATGAACATAAAGAACCAGAAATTCAAGCTAATGAACACTTGTGCAGTAAAATGCCAAAATGGATCAAAGTGCTTACAAATAGCTATCCAACTGAAAACTGAGAACCAAAGGCCAAGATCACTCCTATAGGCTTACCACTAAGCCACTAACCCAAGGCCATCCAAAATTCACCCTGCTCCAGCTGTGAACACCATTTCCATGGGATTTTTGATTTTTCAACTAATTATTTGGTATTTTTGGTGATTTTTCCTTTTTGATTCTAAACTGAATTTTAAGGTATCTAATAGCTTTTATAAGCTATGTAGGAGCTTATGTGGCTTATTCAATCCATAAGAACATCTACAAACAATATTTGATCATTCATGAGATTTTCAAAATAAGGAAAATTTGCATAATCTGAAATATAACTTGATACTGGAATTGATGTTTCACAAAAGCTTAATTATGTAATAAAAACTTGAAATACAGAGTTTAATAAGCTAAAACATACACTAAATTTAAAAATAAGCTAAAACAACATTAAGTAAACTAAATTATGCTAGATATCTTGATACAATGCTTCCCTCCACCTCTTTATAGACTTTTTGGACTCTATGTCGACCTCTGATTGAATCCCACATCATCTGAGCCATTGGATCTTCACAAATCATCATATCTGTCCAAGTGTAGATTTGGCGCCAAAAGTCTTTTAGCAGGTTTGAGATATTAATGGGGTGGTTTGAATCAATTAAATATCTTTGGGTGTTAGTGAAGGTGGAGGGGGACAAGGTAAGGAGGGGGGATGGAGCAAATCATGGAAACAGCTCTGGTTTCTGGTTTGGCAAGTTTCTATGAGGAGGATGAACAGTAAACGTGGGTTTGACTTATTTGACCGTTGGGTATTAATACGTGAGGGAGGTCAAGGTCCAAGCTGGTTCATGGCTCAAGGGTCATGGGGGGTCAAGTGGTTGGGCTAAGGTTGGGTTTGGGCCAGCTGGGATGGACTTGGGTTGGATTTGTGTTTTGGGTTTGATATTAAAAGGGTCCGTTTGGTTAAGCTTAACAACACAAGGACTAAAATTGTAATTCCACCAAACTTTGAGGACTGAACTTGACACTTTTCCAAACTTATCACAAGGACCAAACTTGACAAACTTTGATAGTACAAGGATAAAATTTGATCATTTTCCATTTTAAAATATCCAAGGACTAAATTTGACATTTTTCAAAGTTTAGGGACTTTTTCTGCCATTTGACCAAAGAATCATTCAAGGACCAATTTTAACAACTTAGAATATTTCAGGGACCTTGAATGATAAAATTTCACATTTTTGGATTCCAGGGACTAGATTTGACAACTTTTAAAACTTGGGGGACTAAAACTGCCAATTTTGCATACTTGATACATTTTTCATCTGATTTTGATCTTTTTGCATTTAAAACACATAAAACACTGATTTGTGATATTTTCATCATTTTGATGCATTTTTTAGTGTTTTCAGATGATTTTGCAGTCTAGATAGTACAAAAATGATGAGTATTTAGACACTCATCAATCCCCCACACTAAGATATTGCTAGTCCCTAGCAATGATTTAGATCTTTTAATGGATTTTAAAAACTCTTTACCAAAAGCCATCACTTCTGGAGTAGCCAATTGTTTCAGTTCAAGTAAGAACCTTGGTACAATGATAACCAAATGATTTTGAGCAAATCATAAGCTGTAAACGGATTTGATTTGTCTTTACCAGAAGCCGTTTGCTCTGGACTAGCCAACTCTTAGATAAATTATCAGTATTATCTTTGGTGAGCTGAATACCAATTATGGTTTTTCCACTGCCTTTACCACAAGCCATAAACTTGCGGGCTAGCCAACTCTTCACTTTTTAGGATATGGTGAGTTGAATACCATACAATTTTGGGCAAATTGCAAGCCATAAACGGATTTGAGAAATCTTTACCAAGAGCCGTTTGCTCCTGGATTAGCCAATCCTTTTGTTTTTTAGACATGGCGGACTGATTACCATATGTTGAGTAAGTGAAAAACACTTACTCCAAAAAAAATTTTTGGCCAAAAACGGGGGAATTGGGTGGATAATACATGATAAAATTCGTGAGAATTCCCCCCCACACTTAGAAATGAATATTGCCCTCAATATTCAAAGTACCGGCGGTTATGCCGAAACAAAGAACGTAAAAGGGAAATATTACGGCCATTATTTGAAAGATATATATTTTTTTTTTGAAAGATTTATATACAACAGCATGGGCAACTCCCCCACACTAGGGTGGTAGAATAGAGAAAGAAGACAGAAATATGGGTGAAAACCCATATGGTGTGTGCTAATGTTTTTTATTCCCGAGTCACTAGCTTGACTCGATCCCCGCATTCATTGGTTCATGGGGAAAGTTTGTAGATCCGGGACAACCATGGATGGAATGTCCTCTCCAAAGTAATGCTTTAATCGATGACCATTCACTTTAAAATTAGGACCATCAGGTTGAGATAACTCAATGGTACCTTAAGGATAAACCTTAGCGATAGTAAATGGACCAGACCAACGGGACTTGAGCTTTCCCGAGAAAATCTTCAATCTTGAATTGAAAAGAAGGACTCGATCACCAACGTTGAAAACGCGGTTCTTGATTTTTGAGTCATGAATCTTCTTTGTCTTTTGTTTGTAGATCAAAGAGTTCTCGTAAGCTTGATCACGGAGTTCATTTAATTCATTCATTTGAACTTTTCTGTGATCACCAGCTGTCTGAATATCGAAATTTGCATGTTTTAAGGCCCAGTATGCCTTGTGCTCTAACTCAATTGGAAGATGACATGCCTTTCCGTACACTAGCTTGTATGGAGTACACCCGATGGGTGTTTTGTAAGCTGTACGGAGGGCCTAGAGTGCGTCATCCAGTTTATCCGACCAGGATGCACGATTTTCGCCTACTGTCCTTTCAAGAATTCTTTTTATACCACAGTTGGAAACTTCCACCTTCCCACTTGTTTGGGGGTGGTATGTAGTAGAGAGACGGTGGGTAACACCATACTTTTGCATGACACGATCAAATTGATCATTGCAAAAATGTGTACCACGATCACTGATTATCGCTATCGGAGTTCCAAACCTGGCAAAAAGGGATTTTAAAAAATTCACAACAACTCGGGCATCATTGGTAGGTAAAGCTTTTGCTTCGACCCATTTTGACAAATAGTCAACAGCCACGAGTATGTATTTGTTTCCTCGAGAAGATGGAAATGGCCCCATAAAGTCAATGCCCCAGATGTCAAATATCTCACAAACTTGAATGGCGTTTTGCGGCATTTCATTTCTTTGAGATATATTTCCGTGACGTTGACAAGCGTCACAGGTTTTGACAAAATCATGGGCATCCTTGTAAATTGTGGGCCAATAAAACCCGGAATCAAACACCTTTTTGGCGGACTATGATGGCCCCCGGTGGGTCCAGCATGGCAAGCTGTGAGAATGTCAATAGCTTCCTGTCCATAAACACACCGTTGGATGACTTGATCCGCACAGATTTTGAATAAGTAGGGTCGTCCCAGAAATAATGTTTAACATCTTTGAAGAATTTGTTCTTTTGTTGGGTCGACATCCCTTTCACTATGAAGTTACCCGCATGGTAATTTGCGAAGTCAGCAATCCATGGGGTAGTAGAATTTCCACGAAAAGAAACCGCATTGAGTGTCTCGAGAGGAAATGTTTCATTTATTTCCTTTTTCTTGAAAACATCTTGGTGAGGGTTTTCTAATCTGGACAGATGATCAGCAGCTAGATTCTCAGCTCCTTTTTTATCACGTATAATGATATCAAATTCCTGGAGGAGGAGAATCCAACGGAGCAATCTCGGCTTTGCATCTTGTTTTGCAAAGAGATATTTGAGAGCCGAGTGATCCGTATACACTACACATTTGGTCAAGATTAAGTACGGCCGAAATTTCTCAAATGCATACACCACAACTAATAGCTCTTTTTCTGTGGTGGTGTAATGAGTTTGAGCTTCAGTCATAGTTTTACTTGCGTAGTGGATAGGCTGAAAATGCTTATTTCTACATTGCCCTAAGACTGCACCGATAGCAAAATCACTTGCATCGCACATGAGCTCAAAAGGCAAGTCCCAGTCGGGAGCAATGAGAATGGGTGCTTCAGTAAGCTTTTTCTTTAATGTTTCAAAAGCTTTGATGCACTCAGGTGAGAAGATAAAAGGAGCATCTTTTTCAAGAAGATGGGTCATAGGCCGGGCGATTTTAGAAAAATCTTGTATGAATCTACGATAGAAACCGGCATGACCTAAAAAACTCCTAATACCTTTGACTGTAGTAGGATGAGGTAATTTAGCAATAACATCTACTTTTGCTCTATCTACCTCAATCCCGTTTTTTGAAATCTTATGGCCAAGGACTATGCCTTCTTTGACCATAAAGTGGCTCTTCTCCCAGTTTAGACAAAGATTGGTGTCTTCACACCTTTGAAGCATTTTATCTAAATGGGAGAGACATGTTTGAAAAGAATCCCCAATGACCGAGAAGTCATCCATAAACACCTCCATTGTTTCCCCGATCATGTCGTGGAAAATGGCCATCATACATCGTTGGAACGTGCCAGGAGCATTACATAAGCCAAAAGGCATACGTTTGTAGGCAAAAGTTCCGTATGGGCAGGTGAATGTGGTCTTCTCTTGATCCTGTGGATCAATGGGGATCTGAAAGTAACCCGAGAAACCATCAAGGAAACAATAGTATTCGTTCCCTGCTAATCTCTCAAGCATTTGGTGTCACACCCCCAAAATATCGCAGCGGAACGACAGTGTCATTGGGGTATAACGTCATAGCACAAAGTATGGATACAGAAAACGACCTCTATAATGAGACGTTTTGAAAAGTTTACCATTCGATTTCATATGTTAAAGTTTACACAACAAGAAATCACAAAGTTTGATAATACATAAAGAGTTTACAAAACATGTCGAATGGTAATTGTTAAAAGCACAAGACTCCAATGTATGCCATGCGACCCAAAAGCTCCATGAAGTGCTATCACCTTAAGACCTGAGATAAACATGCTAAAAAGTGTCAACACAAAGGTTGGTGAGTTCATAAGTTTGTAATAAAATGATTTGAAATACTTTGAGAAATGTTCACACAGCAAAGGCATTGTAAATCCACTCAGTTCCAAGTTCCGCCCATACAAAACTTGCAACCTGTGTGTTCACAACCCACTGCCTAAAATAGAATGACAATCATGAATATGCGCAATATGGTAGTTAAAAGTATAAATGTCACCACAAGGGTCTTCCAACAAATCGTGTTGGGATGTTCCTCCAACGCTCACGTTGGGATGTATCCATAAAAATGGCCTTCCAACATATAAATGCCGGGATGTTCCTCCAACGACTCACGTTGGGCTGTATCCAAATTAATGGCCTTCCAACATATAAATATTGGGATGTTTGTTTAAGTCTAATCACTACACGCACCAAGTCTAGAGTATATGTAATGTTGTTTGGCAATAGAGTTTAAATGTTTTGATAAATAAGCATGTATCTCGCCCCAAATAGTTTATAGGAATTTAAACGAGTAAAAGCGGGGTATGAACTCACCTGGTGTGATTAATATGCTAACAAAATGATGTGCACGAAAATGAGGCTCGGAAACTATCCGCGACCTAAAATGAATGTTATGACTTGAGTTATGATATGTTGTTATGCATGCATTTCGTAAGTTATTTATACCATTTGTGAGTTTTGAAAATAATACTTATCGTCGAAAAATACTCTTTTGACTTCTTGACCAATCTTAAATTACTTTACAAGTATTTACGTCAAAATGTCATCCTACAATGGTTTCGTAATGATTTATGGTGAAATTATCACTTTTCGTCGTAAAATAAAGTCGTCGGAAACTTCATGAAATTGACAAAAATGGCTTTGAAAAACTAGTCGTAAAATGGTGTGCGTCGATCGTTAGGAAACGAACTCGACAGTTTTAGAAAGTTTGTATCAAAATCTAGGAGTTTCAGTTCAGGAGTTTTCGACATAAAGGTTTCAAACATAAAGATAATAAGGGTTAAAGATGGTGATTTTGTCTAAAATGTTGTTTAAAAATGAGTTTCGGCCAATTTTAAGCATCCGTAAATAATTTATTACAACTCCGCTATACAAACGGATGGTCGTTTTGGAAAATATGCTTGGTGATCTTGATTTTATTAGAAGACATTTCGTTCCAAAAAGTTCCACATCCACGTTAAAAACAGCCTTAAACATGGTCGTTTTAGTTACCGTAACACTTATCTCGTAAAAATAATATAGTTTTTCTGAAAATAATAGTTACGGCAAGTTTGTAAAAACGTGTATATCTTAGTCGTTTCAAATCCGTTTTCTACGTATTATACGTCCTTAGCTTCGTATCAAAGTATACTAATATATTTTTGATAAGTCGAAATAATTTGTAAAGCTTAAGGCTCGTTTTTGACTCGAATAAAGTAAAAATAGTATGCTGAAATTTTCTGAAAAATATATATTTCGTCGTCAAACTTGAAAAATTCATAACTTCTTCGTTATAACTCCGTTTTTATCCGTTCAAGCGGCCACGGATTCGTTTTAAAGTATATTTTCTAAATATCAAGGCCAAAATTTCGTGCCTACTGTCGGATTTTCCAGAAAAACAAAATAAGGACAGAACACTTTTTATACTTATCGAAAATAGTTTTTCTCGTACTAAACCTATTCCAATCCCTTCAAATCAACTCCAAAGCTAATCTAATCCTACCATACACCTTCTTAGGGTGTCATGGGTTCCTAAACATCATCAAGACCAACATATACCAAGGGAATAATTATAGGATGACTTTGTATATATAAAACTCTAAAAATCATGTAAAAATGGTATAAACAACACAAGTCTTGCATGTTTTTGCTCAAAAATGAAGAGATAAATATGAAATGAAGATGAAATATGTAAAATGATAGTAATATGCTTACAAGTAAACTATGATGAGGTGAGTAGAACAAGGATTAACCTAAACACCCTAGGTTTTTATTTCAAAACCTTAATGAGAGTGTTATCTAGATTGTTTATGCTTGAACTTGAGAAAAATTTTGATGATCCCTTTGTACTCCTTAGTGTTGCCAGTTTTTGGAGAGAAAACCCAAGAGAGAAAACTTTAATAACTTGTGAAATAATGAGATGTGTAAATGAAGTGAATGATTGAAGTTTGGTGAAGTAATATCTACACTTGTATAAAAATTTTACCAACAATAAATGCTAACCCCCCCTTGGTCGGCCAAGGGGGGAAGCATATGTGAAAATATATTTTTTTTTTCTTTTATATAATGTGTAAAATTGTTAATAAGTGTAAGAAAAATGTACATGTAATAATACTTGTAAGATTAAATATACATTTGTATATTTAAGGAAATTTTAGGTGAAAGTAATTTTTTTTATAAATCAAAGTAGAGTATAATGATATCATAAAAATTGTAAAAATACATTCCTTGTAAAAATTGAGTGATGTAATAATTATCGTGTAGTTTTTAAGAAAAACGTCGTAATAATATACATTTAACGATTTATATACAAAATAAATTTAAAACACTAGGTAAACTCAAATATTGTTTTTATAAACTAAATGTAAGTATAAAAATATCTCGGGATCATTTTTGGAAGTAACGGATTAAATATTCGAAATAATAACTCACGCGATAACGTTTATTTAATATAAAATTTACGCGTTTAAGGTAAAATGCAAAGTCATGAATGGACCGTTATGAAATGATGAATATGGAGTATGGGAAATGACCGGAAATTGAGAATTGTGACATTCTTCCCCTGATAGAAGAATCGCGTCCTCGCGATTCAATCGTTGATACTTAAAGTTCTACCCTTAGGTTTAGAGAAATTAGAATGTATGGTCAAAGTGTTTATGCCAAAACTTACGCGTCTAGATTTCTTACCTAATGAGACTCACTGAATCTTAATAATACGGTGGATCACTTAATGGTCTAGGAAAAATGTACCAGTTACGCATTGCGGGCTTCCTCGGTCCCTATATAGAATGCTCGACCTCGAGGTGGACTGATATTGAGTACAGGGTTTGGGTTATTTCCTTCAATTGCCACAGCTAGAGGAGCTTGCATCGGTGGCTTATTCAACTGAGGACAATTATTCCGGAAGTGATTCGGGCTGTTACATTCAAAGCAAGTCTTTTGATTATCCCTCATGTTGCCAATCTGTGTTTTACACTGCCCCTTAAAATGGCCGTATCGATTGCAATTTGTACACAAGCGGCAGGGCTTGGTCTTCGGGTGATGATAAGCACATTTAGCACATTTGGTATGTGTACCCGCATACTCTCTTTGTTCAGTACCAGTTGCCACAAAAACTCTTGCCCTTTTGTTGTCTGCTACCACGCCTATCTGCTTATTCGACCCATTTGCTTCCTTCCTCTTATCACTGCTCTTCAACGTACCATTTCTAACCATCTCGTCTGTCAGGGTTCCTGCCCTCAGTATCGCACTTTGTATTGTAGACGGCTCAGTTGTTTTCACAGTTCCACGGATTTCGGGGACAAGACCATATATGTACCTCGAGATTCTCTTGGATTCAGGGGTAACTAGATGAGGAACTAGTCTAGCTAACTCATGAAATCGGTCTGTGTAGGCTGCGTGATCAGCCCCTATCATGGAGTGGTGATAAAATTCATCCTCCAGTTTCTGCATTTCATTGTCCGGGCAGTACTCCTCTTTCAATAACGCCTTAAATTCGTCCCATGTCATACCTATAGCTGCCTCTCTGCCTCTAGCCTGTAGCTGTGTGTTCCACCATGTCAATGCCTTTCCTGATAACAAGCAAGCAGCATACTTCACCCTCTGATGTGTGGCGCAATTGCTGATGTCAATCACTGACTCTGTCTTCTCTACCCATCTAGTATACGCCAAAGCACCTCCTATACCATCAAACTCCACAGGTTTGCATGCCGAAAATTCCTTATATGTGCATCCAATTCTATTGTTGTTGTTGTTGGTGTTGTTGTTGTTGTTACTGCCAGCTACATTGTTGGTGTCGCCATTCCCATTCCCGTGGTTTCCCGAGTTATTCATATGATTTCCAACTTGTGTAACAATAGTGGGAAGTAAGATTTGAAGTTGTTGAGCGATGATGGCGGCAAAATCAGGGTTTCCGCCAGCGTTGTTGTCATTGTTACCCATGTCGCTACCGCCTCCTCTACCTCCACGTCCACCTGTCATTCCACCCCTTGGTACTGCACCACCTCGGCCAGTACTGCGTGTTACCCTCTTTGGTGCCATGATCTCTGCAAGGAAAGAACCGTTGAATTCCCAATGTCTATGCTTAACGTCCTCAAACATAATACCACGCCACAAATTGGTTCCTAAGGTGTCCACACCGATCTGCGTATGCGTGGTCGCATATGTCCACGTGAGTTGTGACGCATTTATAATTATGTTGGCCACCATAATTATAATTGCTTCATTTCACACGTGTACATACCACCAAACACACATGTCTCGGCGATTGTTGTTACTTAAATAGGTAGCCAATCTATCATCCAATTCTAAACAGTGGAGGAGGAATTTAGGGTAGGTATCTAGGAAGAGTCGCACTTGGTGTAAAGGAAATTCCGTTAGGTGCTAAAGTCACTATGAGGTTTAGTCGCCAGCAGTTCCCAAAGTATCCTCAAGAGAACTCCCATCCTCGGGCAAAATCATCAAATCTATCCAGCTTTATAGTAACACTTATTTAGCTCGATCTCGCATCTCATCAAACAAGAACTGTCACGAGATCAAGTTAGATAAGTGCTCATTACTGAGCTCCATATCTTTGATGACCCAACTAGATTTTGGGACTCCCCTATTGGTACAAGGAAACTACGTTATCTAATGAGGTGGTTCTAGAAGAAATACTTAAGAAAACATAAGCGCACGAAAAGTGTGTACGGTGATAAGAAAAGAAAGGATCGACGTGAAAGCGGTTATAGTCTAGGAACTAAAATGCAACCTAGTTCTCTATAACCAAGTCTCTGATACCAATCTGTCACACTCCCAAAATATCGCAGCGGAACGACAGTGTCATTGGGGTATAACGTCATAGCAC
The DNA here is from genome assembly GCA_019973895.1 of Chrysanthemum seticuspe. Lineage (NCBI taxonomy): Eukaryota > Viridiplantae > Streptophyta > Magnoliopsida > Asterales > Asteraceae > Chrysanthemum > Chrysanthemum seticuspe. Next base: position 157,002,888 of record BPTQ01000006.1, read on the forward strand.
AAAGTATGGATACAGAAAACGACCTCTATAATGAGACGTTTTGAAAAGTTTACCATTCGATTTCATATGTTAAAGTTTACACAACAAGAAATCACAAAGTTTGATAATACATAAAGAGTTTACAAAACATGTCGAATGGTAATTGTTAAAAGCACAAGACTCCAATGTATGCCATGCGACCCAAAAGCTCCATGAAGTGCTATCACCTTAAGACCTGAGATAAACATGCTAAAAAGTGTCAACACAAAGGTTGGTGAGTTCATAAGTTTGTAATAAAATGATTTGAAATACTTTGAGAAATGTTCACACAGCAAAGGCATTGTAAATCCACTCAGTTCCAAGTTCCGCCCATACAAAACTTGCAACCTGTGTGTTCACAACCCACTGCCTAAAATAGAATGACAATCATGAATATGCGCAATATGGTAGTTAAAAGTATAAATGTCACCACAAGGGTCTTCCAACAAATCGTGTTGGGATGTTCCTCCAACGCTCACGTTGGGATGTATCCATAAAAATGGCCTTCCAACATATAAATGCCGGGATGTTCCTCCAACGACTCACGTTGGGCTGTATCCAAATTAATGGCCTTCCAACATATAAATATTGGGATGTTTGTTTAAGTCTAATCACTACACGCACCAAGTCTAGAGTATATGTAATGTTGTTTGGCAATAGAGTTTAAATGTTTTGATAAATAAGCATGTATCTCGCCCCAAATAGTTTATAGGAATTTAAACGAGTAAAAGCGGGGTATGAACTCACCTGGTGTGATTAATATGCTAACAAAATGATGTGCACGAAAATGAGGCTCGGAAACTATCCGCGACCTAAAATGAATGTTATGACTTGAGTTATGATATGTTGTTATGCATGCATTTCGTAAGTTATTTATACCATTTGTGAGTTTTGAAAATAATACTTATCGTCGAAAAATACTCTTTTGACTTCTTGACCAATCTTAAATTACTTTACAAGTATTTACGTCAAAATGTCATCCTACAATGGTTTCGTAATGATTTATGGTGAAATTATCACTTTTCGTCGTAAAATAAAGTCGTCGGAAACTTCATGAAATTGACAAAAATGGCTTTGAAAAACTAGTCGTAAAATGGTGTGCGTCGATCGTTAGGAAACGAACTCGACAGTTTTAGAAAGTTTGTATCAAAATCTAGGAGTTTCAGTTCAGGAGTTTTCGACATAAAGGTTTCAAACATAAAGATAATAAGGGTTAAAGATGGTGATTTTGTCTAAAATGTTGTTTAAAAATGAGTTTCGGCCAATTTTAAGCATCCGTAAATAATTTATTACAACTCCGCTATACAAACGGATGGTCGTTTTGGAAAATATGCTTGGTGATCTTGATTTTATTAGAAGACATTTCGTTCCAAAAAGTTCCACATCCACGTTAAAAACAGCCTTAAACATGGTCGTTTTAGTTACCGTAACACTTATCTCGTAAAAATAATATAGTTTTTCTGAAAATAATAGTTACGGCAAGTTTGTAAAAACGTGTATATCTTAGTCGTTTCAAATCCGTTTTCTACGTATTATACGTCCTTAGCTTCGTATCAAAGTATACTAATATATTTTTGATAAGTCGAAATAATTTGTAAAGCTTAAGGCTCGTTTTTGACTCGAATAAAGTAAAAATAGTATGCTGAAATTTTCTGAAAAATATATATTTCGTCGTCAAACTTGAAAAATTCATAACTTCTTCGTTATAACTCCGTTTTTATCCGTTCAAGCGGCCACGGATTCGTTTTAAAGTATATTTTCTAAATATCAAGGCCAAAATTTCGTGCCTACTGTCGGATTTTCCAGAAAAACAAAATAAGGACAGAACACTTTTTATACTTATCGAAAATAGTTTTTCTCGTACTAAACCTATTCCAATCCCTTCAAATCAACTCCAAAGCTAATCTAATCCTACCATACACCTTCTTAGGGTGTCATGGGTTCCTAAACATCATCAAGACCAACATATACCAAGGGAATAATTATAGGATGACTTTGTATATATAAAACTCTAAAAATCATGTAAAAATGGTATAAACAACACAAGTCTTGCATGTTTTTGCTCAAAAATGAAGAGATAAATATGAAATGAAGATGAAATATGTAAAATGATAGTAATATGCTTACATGTAAACTATGATGAGGTGATTAGAACAAGGATTAACCTAAACACCCTAGGTTTTTATTTCAAAACCTTAATGAGAGTGTTATCTAGATTGTTTATGCTTGAACTTGAGAAAAATTTTGATGATCCCTTTGTACTCCTTAGTGTTGCCGGTTTTTGGAGAGAAAACCCAAGAGAGAAAACTTTAATAACTTGTGAAATAATGAGATGTGTAAATGAAGTGAATGATTGAAGTTTGGTGAAGTAATATCTACACTTGTATAAAAATTTTACCAACAATAAATGCTAACCCCCCCTTGGTCGGCCAAGGGGGGAAGCATATGTGAAAATATATATTTTTTTTCTTTTATATAATGTGTAAAATTGTTAATAAGTGTAAGAAAAATGTACATGTAATAATACTTGTAAGATTAAATATACATTTGTATATTTAAGGAAATTTTAGGTGAAAGTAATTTTTTTTATAAATCAAAGTAGAGTATAATGATATCATAAAAATTGTAAAAATACATTCCTTGTAAAAATTGAGTGATATAATAATTATCGTGTAGTTTTTAAGAAAAACGTCGTAATAATATACATTTAACGATTTATATACAAAATAAATTTAAAACACTAGGTAAACTCAAATATTGTTTTTATAAACTAAATGTAAGTATAAAAATATCTCGGGATCATTTTTGGAAGTAACGGATTAAATATTCGAAATAATAACTCACGCGATAACGTTTATTTAATATAAAATTTACGCGTTTAAGGTAAAATGCAAAGTCATGAATGGACCGTTATGAAATGATGAATATGGAGTATGGGAAATGACCGGAAATTGAGAATTGTGACATTTGGTCCATGAAGGGTAGAGGAAAATGGTCTTTACGGGTGGCGTCATTCAACTTACGATAGTCAATACACACACGCCATCCCGTCACCAATCGAGTTGGAATTAACTCGTTTTCTTCATTTGTGACAACAGTTATGCCACCCTTTTTAGGAACACAGTGAATTGGGCTAACCCAAGGACTATCTGAGATCGGGTAAATCAATCCTGCATCAAGAAGTTTGATAACCTCCTGTTTGATAACATCATGGATTTTTGGATTCACCCTTCTCTGATGTTGAACTGCTGGCTTGAAGTCATCCTCCATCAAGATTTTGTGAGTACAAAACTCAGGGTTGATACCCTTAATGTCGGAGAGTTTCCAAGCAATTGCTTGCTTGTGTGACTTCAAGATCTTTATGAGAGCAGCTTTTTCATCTTTACTCAAATCTCGAGCAATAATGACAGGCAATTTATCATCACCTTCAAGAAATGCATACTCGAGATGAGGAGGTAAGTCCTTAAGCTCAACCTCAGGAAATTCTTCAGTTTTCTCAACTGACTTGACTTCCTTGTTATGAAGCTTGACAGGAGGGAGAGGAGGAGGAGTGTCCTGATTTAACAACTTCTTAGAAAGAATATCTCCCTCCAGATTAATCTCATTTTGATTAATCTCATCAGGAATTGAATCACTAGCGTGAGGGGTTGATGATGGATCATCATTGAGCAACTTCTCAATGAGAAGTATGTCCCCCTCAATATCAATTGGAGCGTGATCAATTTCCCATGGAACAGAATCACTAGCCAAGTATGCTTCAATCTCTTCCAAGATGAAGTCTCTTCCCTCAAAAGGAGTGATAGAAGGAGTAGAATTGGCTATGATAGGTTGAGAAGATGTGGTGGGATCCCCACTCACAGAATTATGAGAATAACCAAGAACTTCTTGAGAGTACTCTTCAGAAACAACATCAATGATATCTATTCGGTTAACCGACTCAGAATCATAGTTTGCGGAGTACCTTGAAGTTTGATCAAGGTTAAAGGTGACAGCTTCATTACCAACAGGTAATGTGATTTCTTGCTCAAATACATCAATGAGAGCACGGCCCGTTCTCAGGAATCCTCGACCAACAATGAGAGGAACCCGATGATCGGCACCGAAATCAACAACCACGAAGTCAGCTGAAAAATGGAACTTTCCTACATTCACAAATACGTCCTCGGAAATGCCAAGAGGACGGGATATGGAATGATCTGTAAGCTCGAGAGTCATGCATGTAGGAGTAAGTTCCGGAAGAGAAAGTTTCTTCCATACTGAATAAGGCATCAGATTGATGCTTGCACCAAGATCTGCTAGGGCAAAGCATTCAACCATTCCTGGAAATACACAAGGTAAGAGAAATTTCCCAGGATCTCCAAGTTTCTCAGGAAGCTTCTTCAAGATAACTGCTGAGCAGTTCTCGTTCAAAGGAGTTTTTGCCATTTCAAACAGCTTTTCCTTGTTGCTTAACATGTGTTTGAGAGTTGATGCAAACTTGGGCATCAGCATGATAGCATCCACAAAGCTTATGTCAAAATGTAATTCTTGGAAAATTTGAAAAAATTTGTCCATTTGATGACTGGCTTTTTCGCGGAGCTTTTGCTCATTCAAACGTGATGGGTAAGGAATAGAAGATTTGGATTTCTGGTTTTCAACGGGAGCTACAGGAGGTTCAAAAACAACTCCTGGATTGGATTTGGGTTTCTGGACAACTTGAGGTTGGACAACCGAAGGTGGGACGTGTGCGGTACTTCGTGGGCTTGAAAAATGCACCTTGTCTGTTGTATCCTTGGTAACTTGACTCATTGCTCCTGGTGGAGGAGTCATTGGAGTCAAAGGTCCATTGTGTGTCTTAGGTTCACTTTCCACTACCTTTGGGAGAGAAGAAGAAGAGGTAGTAGGAATAGCAGGTCCATCATATGAAACACCACTTCTGGTTGTGATCGCCTTTGCATCGCCCCTCGGGTTAGCAATCGTGTTGCTCGGAAGTTTTCCTGAGCCCGAGGGTTGATCATTTAAAGACTTCTTAAGATCAGCGATCTGACTGACCAACAACCTGTTCATTTCATCTTGGGATTTCATGAATTGCTTCAACAACTCATCAGATGATGGTCCAGTTGGAACAATGGCGGGAGGTGGATTAGGAAAATTCTGGCCTCTAATGTTAGGATTAGGGCCTTGATTTTGAAAATTTCCTTGATTAGGATTCATATTCCCATGAAATTGATTCCCTCGATTGAAGTTGTTTTGATGAAGGTTTCCTTGATGTTGGAAACCTTGATTTGGTGCAGGATAGAAATTACCTTGGTTTTGGTAACCTTGGTTCATTCTAGGTTGGTTTTGATTCCGGTTTTGCATGTTATGATTCTGGTTAAAACCGGGTGGTGCCTGATTAGTGTTAGCACGGTAGTGTGGTTCATTTTGAGGACGGTATTGATTACCTCCCGGATGTGAAGTACCGGCTAGAGCATTGGCTTCAAACGGACTACCATCGGTGGCAGTACAGTTGTAGTATGCATGAGGACCACCACAAGTAACACAACTCTCGACTTTCTTCACTTCACCATGTGTTGGTGTCTGTGTGAAGGTCACTTTCTTTTGGTTAGCAAGAACCAAAGCCTGAACAATATCCGTGAGTTTGTCAATCTTAGCATCGGTGCTAGATGTACTCACAGGAGATGAAGAAGAAGGTCCAGCATTAGACTGATATGTCTTTGCTCGGAAAGGGCGGACCTGAGACTTGTTTTCAATAATTTGCAAGGCTTCTTTGGTGGTCTTGCTCAGGAAATTACCTCCCGCGGAGGCATTTAAAGAGTCTTGATTGGTCTGGTTGAGACCATTGTAGAAAGTATCCATTTGCATTAACTCGGTAAAACCATGATGCGGACACTTGCGGAGCAACTCTTTGTAACGATCCCATGCCTCCCCGAATGATTCATCAAATCTCTGAGAAAATTTCATTATCTCATTCTTAAGACTTGTAGTTCGAGATGGAGGATAGAACTCGTTAACAAACTTGGTGACAAGATCTTCCCATGTCTCAATAGAACGAGGGGGTTGTTTCTCAAGCCAATTCCGGGCTTGTCCCTCTAGAGAAAATGGGAACAGAAGAAGCTTGATAGCTTCATGTGGGACATTTTGGTATTTGATGGTAGATGCAATCTTGTTAAACCATCGAATGTGTGCATGAGGATCATCCCGCTCAAAACCATAGAATTGGCTTTGGGTTACTAGATTAAGCAACCCGGTTTTGAGCTCAAAAGTATCAGCCACGATGGCTGGGACAACAATAGCATCTCCGTAACCCTCGATGGGTGCTTGGAGAAGCTCATTCATGGGCTTATCTTCTGCCATTACGACAGGTGGTGGTGGTGGTAGACGTTCCTCAGTCACGGCTGAAGGAGCAGAACGTCCTCTACGTCTACGAGGAATATTTTCAAGCTCAGAAAGTGGACTTGTAGAACTGGAAGAATGAGTGCGCATGCACTAAGTATAAAAATTAGTTTTCAAAACAAATGCGAGGCAAAACGACAAGTGAACTTAACCAATAATCACAAATGAAATGGCTTCTTTGAAAAAGGTACACCAAATCACAAGGACACAAAGGCAAGTTTTAAATCTGTTGTTCGGGAACTTATTATGGTCACACCCCCAGTTAGTAGGTGTACTGCCTTTATTTGCGGTGGTTGATTTTTATGTATATATTAAGTACCACTGAAAAGACGTAGGTTAAGATTTGTGCTGATGGGCTTAAAAACTTTTGGACAATATTTTTGGTATCGTCTCGTTTAACCAAATCGTATCTCTTTAAGAATCACCTTAAAGGAAACACAAGCTAGAAAACGTTACGATTGTTTTGTTGTTTTATATTTTGTTTGGTGTTTTTAACACTTTAGGAAAAGTGTTAATGAACTTTTTGATTTATGATTAACTTTACAAAAAACTGTTTACAAACTGTGGTATATGTGCAAGAATGGGTCTGAAAAAGGTTTAACACACGCTAAAGCCTCCCCGACAGCGGCGCCAAAATTTGATTGGTGCTGAAAACAGTC